>CM033476.1:115402827-115501236 GCA_019447015.1 Hymenochirus boettgeri | reverse complement strand
TAGGTAAGTGACAGAGATCTGTCTGTTCGGTCTAGGTAAGTGACAGAAATCTGTGTAGGTAAGGTTTCCTCTAAAAATGAGCCCTGGATCACATATCTGGCTGCAGACTGTTAGAAATGATTTTGTTGTGAATGTTCTAATTTTCTGCTTCCAGTTGGTTGAGTGACATCACCTGACCTCTGCTCCTCCCCAGAGTAGAAGCATGTTCAGTTATGCCTTAAAGGAGAACTATAGTACGTATTAAGTTTTTTCAAAAACAGTTAAAATGAAAAGTACCTGGAATGGGGAAGTAGGATTGGTAATTTCTACCTCCCAATATAATTTCTATGAGGAGTGGCAGAAAAATGCTTCTTGAGTGCTTCAGCACTATCTTTAAAACCAGGAGGCCCAGGGCCATAACCTGGCAGATAAAAACTGTATGCGCTGTAATGAAAATAATGAATCCTACCTCCCTGCCCCATTTCCTTTTCATTTCTAAAAAGTACATTTTTACAGTATAGTTGTCCTTTAATGCTGGGGAAAACAGGAAGTACCTGCACAGACAAAAATTCACATGGCTGAAAACAGGAAGTGTTCAAACCTTTCCAGCAAATCTCACCTATGTGATTTAGGCTTCATTTTGAAGGTACGATGGAAGGCTTTTTAATAGAACCCTAACTAATGAGTTAAATTGAACCACAGTTACCCTTTACTTGACTATTTGATTTTGTGTGTAAACTACGTTCTTTATCATTTTATTAATGTTATATTGCTCCATTTAGCTTCAATTTTGTGACAATATATATTTTTTTCATTTCTATTTAAAGGTACGCAGCACCTTCAATTGCTGATCTCCAGTAATGGACTCCTTATCTTTTTGACTCCATCCCGCCTCCTGCCTAGCCATCGGATGTTATGATCTCAGCACGTCCTCCGTTGAGGCTCTATAGACAGTGGAGTGCCCGATGCCTGTAATCCCAATCCCGCGTCGTGTTCGGTCATTTCACGGCCCCCACACGACCTGCTTACATTCCGCATGTGGACCTGTCAGAACCACACATCTAGTGAGGACCAAGTACAACAATTTCGACATCTACTTGAAATCCAGATGGATGTACGGCTTTATCCGCTTCCTGCTCTATTTCAGCTGCAGTCTTTTCACTTCCATCCTCTGGGTGGCACTGTCCATCCTCTTTTGCCTTCAGTATTTGGGCATCAGAATATTCCTGCGCTTTCAGTACAAACTATCTATCATTCTCCTGCTGTTAGGGCGGAGGAGGGTCGACTTTAGCCTCATGAACGAATTGCTTATTTATGGAATTCACGTGACTATGTTGCTTGTCGGTGGAGTAGGCTGGTGTTTTATGGTGTTTGTAGATATGTAAATAAGTGCATGCTGATGGAGATTTGCTCTTTATTTATGTTTTTTTTTTTAAATAAACGCATGTAACGATATTTCCGTCAACGGCAGCTAGACTTCTCATTTTAATTAAATACTATAAATTTGTCTTAATTCTGTATTTACGTCGGGTCTAAAAAGTACAAAAGGTTCATGCGGAATCCGTAAAACTTCTGATTCTTTTGTTTGTTCTTTGTAAAGTTTTTGTAACCAAATAGAAAAAAACATAACATTAAGGTGGCCATACACTAGTTAGACTCTACAGCTGATTGGACGTTTCCAGCCAAGAAACGTCAAATCGGCTGTAAAGTTTACTGCCTGAATGGTTCTTGCCTGCCGATATTCCCATGCCAGATAATGGTTTTATGTTTGGCTGTAATGTTGGAAGTTTAAGGACAACTGTAGTGTAGTTGCTCCACCCCCTATTCTGGCCCAGGGCCTAACCTTCTGAAAGATGTTTGCTGTAATGTTGGTAGTTTAAAAGCAACTGTAGTGTAGTTGCTCCGCTCCCTCTTCTGGCCCAGGGCCTAACCTTCTGAAAGATGTTTCCTGTAATGTTGGTAGTTAAAAAGCAACTGTAGTGTAGTTGCTCCGCCCCCTCTTCTGGCCCAGGGCCTAACCTTCTGAAAGATGTTTCCTGTAATGTTGGTAGTTTAAAAGCAACTGTAGTGTAGTTGCTCCGCCTTCTCTTCTGGCCCAGGGCCTAACCTAAAAGAAGTGCTTTTTCCCATTGAATTATTTCCAGCTTAATGGGAGGGGGGTGAACAGTACAGTGACCTTTAAAGGGTATTAAACTAAAATGAAGAGACTTTCCTCATTATAGTCTATTATTGACAAGTATCACTTTCCCTGAGATGTGTGTTGTCTTTAATACTTTTTCTCACAGTACCCCCCCCTGACTAATGGTGGTGGTTTCCTTTTGTACTTATATTGCCTTTTTCTTTAGCTATTTGTTTTTTAACCCATACAAATCCACCTACCCATAATTCTGCTGGAACGTCACATATTCGGCCATTACAGGTAAATCACACCTGAGAAAGGCCCCCAATAAACTGCTTGTCACAGGCCCCACCCATTAACCCATCACTCTCCAGGAGTAACACGATATTTATTGCATGTCCAACCTTAGGGTGAGTTGCAAACAATTATATGCGGATCAGAGACTTTAAATGTCACTTTACCTTCTCTATAGTTTGACACAATTAGAATGAACATCTGGGCGTGTTTATTGCGGTGAGGACATTGGTCAGATCACAGTGTCCGACGGCCAAGATAAAATATCTGAAAAGGTGGTGACCACAATCCCAGCAGCTGAAAGGCCTTGATGCGGATAACTTTGGCTTTTTGTTTCCTTGCGTTTTTGAACTGTTGACATGGTAACGTTGTGTGATTTTCATTTAGTTAACAGACGAGGCTTTGCTGTTATTTCAACTCCCTCCCCCCCTTATTGACAAAAGAAAAGGGGGAACTCTCCTAAAGTGTGAACATTGCCTGCTAATTAGGCATTTAGATATTCCTTTCCAGTGGAAGTAGAACTGGGTTGGGAGTTTGTTATTGACATAAAACAATATGGCAGCTCCCACCCATATATATAAATATACAGAGAAGGAATGTTCTGTACATACAATAAGCTATACCCTCATACTGTACTGTCTAAGGGAAACACTATGCAGCTACGCCCACCTTATGTATAATTACAGAGAGGAATGTTCTGTACACACAATAAGCTATACCCTCATACTGTACTGTCTAAGGGAAACAATATGGCAGCTCCCACCCATATGTATAAATATACAGAGAAGGAATGTTCTGTACACACAATAAGCTATACCCTCATACTGTACTGTCTAAGGGAAACAATATGGCAGCTCCCACCCCTATGTATAAATATACAGAGAAGGAATGTTCTGTACATACAATAAGCTATACCCTCATACTGTACTGTCTAAGGGAAACACTATGGCAGCTCCCACCCATATGTATAAATATAAATATACAGAGAAGGAATGTTCTGTACATACAATAAACTATACCCTCATACTGTACTGTCTAAGAGAAACAATATGGCAGCTCCCACCCCTATGTATAAATATACAGAGAAGGAATGTTCTGTACATACAATAAACTATATCCTCATACTGTACTGTCTAAGGGAAACAATATAGCAGCTCCCATCCCTATGTATAAATATACAGAGAAGGAATGTTCTGTACACACAATAAGCTATAACCTCACACTGTACTGTCTAAGGGAAACAATATGGCAGCTCCCACCCATATGTATAAATATAAATATACAGAGAAGGAATGTTCTGTACACACAATAAACTATACCCACATACTGTACTGTATAAGGGAAACACTATGGCAGCTCCCACCCATATGTATAAATATACAGAGAAGGAATGCTCTGTACACACAATAAGCTATACCCTCATACTGTACTGTCTAAGGAAGACCATATGGCAGCTCCCACCCATATTTATAAAAACGAATCTACAGAGAAGGAATGTTCTGTGTACACAATAAGCTATACCCTCATACTGTACTGTCTAAGGTAAACAATATGGCAGCTCCCACCCATATGTGTAAATATACAGAGAAGGAATGTTCCGTACACACAATAAGCTATACCCTCATACTATACTGTCTAAGGGAAACACTATGGCAGCTCCCACCCATATGTATAAATATAAATATACAGAGAAGGGATGTTCTGTACACACAACAAGCTATACCCTCATACTGTACTGTCTAAGGGAGACAATATGGCAGCTCCCACACATATGTATAAATATACAGAGAAGGAATGTTCTGTACACACAATAAGCTATACCCTTATACTGTACTGTCTAAGGGAAACAATATGGCAGCTCCCACCCATATTTATAAAAACGAATCTACAGAGAAGGAATGTTCTGTGTACACAATAAGCTATATCCTCATACTGTACTGTCTAAGGGAGACAATATGGCAGCTCCCACCCATATGTATAAATATACAGAGAAGTAATGTTCTGTACACACAATAAGCTATACCCTCATACTGTACTGTCTAAGGGAGACAATATGGCAGCTCCCACCCATATGTATAAATATACAGAGAAGGAATGTTCTGTACACACAATAAGCTATACCCTCATACTGTACTGTCTAAGGGAGACAATATGGCAGCTCCCACCCATATTTATAAAAACGAATCTACAGAGAAGGAATGTTCTGTGTGCACAATAAGCTATACACTCATCTAAGAAAACAACACGGCAGCTCCTTTCTAACCGGTGATGCACATTAAAATCATACAGTACAGAATTTCACTAGCTCAGTGAGTTCAGACATGCTCAGTATTTTTCACCCAGGAAAAGAGAGAGAAATTATCCAGATAGATCATTTATAAAGATTTAATAGTGGGTACACACAAATTTTTTGTACCAATCGGCCGGGACTAATGACTTTCGGTCGCGGGAATAGTGGCTGCGGTCGAAAGTTTGCGCGGGCGATCCGCGATTTACCAACAGTTCCGATCGCCAGACTGGACGAAGGGGTGACCAAGCTTCCAATTCATTTAAACAACAACCAATCACGAGTCAGTTTGCTTGACTTTCACCTCCATAATAAAATACATTTCTTCATCAACTTTTTCTTAATGTGTGCGTGTGTGTGTGCACTTGTGTGTTTCGTGGGTGTAACTTTTGTGCCTTTTTTTAACCTGCCCCCCAACTTCCAAAAAAGGATCTGAATTGGTTTCCTAATGAAACGGAACTATTTATCCCGCCGCTAATTTAATAAAGTCCCCTCCCCTCTAACCCCATAACGAATATAATCGTAACGTGTCCTTGTTTCCTCTTTCTCTTTGTTCTCTATCAAGCTCCATCTGAATATATTTTCACAAGCCCGGTAATATCAGCCACGAGATCCATTTCCAAAGCCATTCATTATGTCGAGATGCGCATTGTTCTCACTCGGAATATTAATGGGCGCATTTAGCCGAGATGCCGAAGGAATATTCATTAAAAGAACGAACCCTGAGTGCCAGCGATGATGTCATGTAAGCAGCAAGCAGAGCAATTCAACGGCGCTCAATGCAAAATAAAAAAACAAACAAGGCAAGCCCATTGGATCTAATGTTTATTGAGCTCGCCGTGGTTAAAGCCATTCGGAGTTCTCCTGAGGGTTTTTTTAAAAAAAAAATTTATGTTGTCTGAGCCTTTCTATCCGCCAGCCAAACACAACATTACACAGCATTGTACATGGCACCGTATGTCTAACATCGCCGTTACCATATGCTGATATGGTGATGCAAGATCACTTTGCTGTAACACTTAACAGGCTGATTTACAAGAAAAAGGGGGTCTAGGTGCTTCTCCGCAACAAGTATTGACAGTGCCGGGTAAGGAAAAATAGGTTGCTTGCAAACAAGGGTTCAAAAGGGAAACTCATGTTACAGATGGAAAAGAAAGGTAATAAAAACTTTGTACAATAAGGTTGTTTAAGGTACAAGGATACAGGTTATACAGGTCAGGGAACCACTCATGTATAATAAGGGATAACTTATCCCCTACTGACTACTGCAAATTCTAAGGATATTAGAAGTCACTGAGGAGTTCTGTGTCTATATAAAGGTACAAGGACACAGACTGAGTTATACAGGGAACTCTGGGTACCACGCATGTATTATAAGGGATAATGTATCCCCTACTGTAAATTATAAAGATATTAGAAGTCACAGAGGAGTTCTGTGTCTATATAAAGGTACAAGGATACAGACTGAGTTATACAGGGAACTCTGGGTACCACTCATGTATTATAAGGGATAATGTATCCCCTACTGTAAATTATAAGGATATTAGAAGTCACTGGGGAGTTCTGTGTCTATATAAAGGTACAAGGACACAGGCTTACTGTAAATTATAAGGATATTTGAAGTGACTATTGGTCTTACCACACTAGGTGTGTTGTGCTGTGATCCGAAGCACATGCAGTCTGCATTTTGGGTTTTTTGTAGGTATAAACTGACAACTCAGCAGGTTAAGTAACCATTTCAAAATTAGATCAATCAATCCGAACCCTCAATTAAAGTGCAAAGTGAAACATAGACATTAAAAACAAATCCCCCACGGAATAGGCGTATATATACTGGTAATCCCCCACGGAAAAGGCGTATATATACCGGTAATCCCCCACGGAAAAGGTGTATATATACCGTTAATTCCCCATGGAAAAGGCGTATATATACCGGTAATCCCCCATGGAAAAGGCGTATATATACCGGTAATCCCCCACGGAAAAGGCGTATATATACCGGTAATCCCCCACGGAAAAGGTGTATATATACCGGTAATCCCCCATGGAAAAGGCGTATATATCCCGGTAATCCCCACGGAAAAGGCGTATATATACCGGTCTCCCCCACGGAAAAGGCGTATATATACCGTAATCCCCCACGGAAAAGGCGTATATATACCGGTAATCCCCCACGGAAAAGGCGTATATATACCGGTAATCCCCACGGAAAAGGCGTATATATACCGGTAATCCCCATGGAAAAGGCGTATTATATACCGGTAATCCACCATGAAAAGGCGTATATATACCGGTAATCCCCCATGGAAAGGCGTATATATAACGGTAATCCCCCACGGAAAAGGGTATATATACCGGTAATCCCCCACGGAAAAGGCGGTATATATACCGGTAACCCCCATGGAAAAGGGTATATATACCGGTATCCCCAACGGAAAAGGCGTATATATCCGTAATCCCACGGAAAAGGCGTATATATCCGTAATCCCCACGGAAAAGCGTCGATATATACCGGTAATCCCCCACGGAAAAGGCGTATAATATACGGTAATCCCCACAGGAAAAGGCGTTATATATACCGGTAATCCCCCAACGGAAAAGGCGTATATATACCGGTAATCCCCCATGGAAAAGGCGTATATATACCGGTAATCCCCCATGGAAAAGGCGTATATATCCGGTAATCCCCCACGGAAAAGGCGTATATATACCGGTAATCCCCCACGGAAAAGGCGTATATATACCGGTAATCCCCCACGGAAAAGGCGTATATATACCGGTATTCCCCCATGGAAAAGGCGTATATATACCGGTAATCCCCCACGGAAAAGGCGTATATTATCCGGTAATCCCCCACGGAAAAAGCGTATATATCCGGTAATCCCCCTGGAAAAGGGTATATACCGGTATCCCCATGGAAAAGGCTTATATTACCGGTAATCCCCCACGGAAAAGGCGTATATTTATACCGGTAATCCCCCATGGAAAAGGCGTATATATACGGTAATCCCCAAGGAAAGAAGTATATATACCGGTAATCCCCCACGGAAAAGGTGTATATATACCGGTAATCCACCGGAAAAAGGCTGTAATATATCCCGGTAACCCCATGGAAAAGGCGTATATATACCGGTAATCCCCCCATGGAAAAGGCGTATATATACCGGTAATCCCCCAAGGAAAGACGTAAATACCGGTAATCCCGCATGGAAAAGGTAGATATATATGGTAATCCCCCCGGGAAAAGGCGTATATATACCGGTAATCCCCAAGGAAAGAGTAATTATACCGGTAATCCCCCTGGAAAAGGCGTTTATTATATACCGGTAATCCCCACGAAAAAGGCGTATATATACCGGTAACCCCCATGGAAAAGGCGTATAATACCGGTAATCCCCATGGAAAAGCGGCGTATATATACCGGTAACCCCCACGGAAAAGCGGATAAACGGTAATCCCCAAGGAAAAAGACGTATATATCCGGTAATCTCCCATGGAAAGGCGTATATATACCGGTAATCCCCATGGAAAAGGCGATATTATATACGGTCATCCCGCATGGAAAAGACGTATATATAACGGTAATCCCCCAAGAAAGACGTATATATACCGGTAATCCCCCATGGAAAAGGTGTATATATACCGGTAATCCCCCATGGAAAAGGCGTATATATCCCGGTAATCCCCCATGGAAAAGTCGTAAATATAAAGGGACAAACGCCACTAGTGCACCGTTAACCTTCCTGTGCACTAGGACACGTAGAGTGGCCTTCGCCTTCCTGTGACTTTAAATTAAGATTTGCAATGGCTGCACTGATTTTGAAAAAGCCCTGCATGCAGCCAGAAAAACAGGCGATTGCGGGACTTTCGCGTGACTGTTGGCGTTAAAGTCACGGGAAACATATGTGCAACATTGTGATTTACCAAGAGCCTCAATCACATGATTATATATGCATGGTGTGGGGCAATACCAAACTCCCCCGTGTACGAGAAAAGTTTTCTATACAGTAAAATTCCAAAAATTCTACATGGATAAGCTGAGATATGAAGTTCAGTAACACCAGGACTGCCCTCCCACCGTCTGAACAGCGCAACGCTACATCATCGTGGTTAATGAAGTTGTTTATAACCCAATCCGGTTAAAGAAAGGGTTAAAGAAATCTGAATGTTTTTCCCGAACAGCGAAATGTCAAACACGCCATATTATAAGCACCTGCGTGTCCCTATAGATCAGCGAACATTCCATTTCCATATCCTATTATATATATAGCATCTCATCCTCCCCTCCTCTGCGTTCGACACATCAGAAAATATTTAAATTGCATGAATATTTAGCAGCGCCCTGTAACGTTAATGGGAACCTCTTAAAATGTGAACAGAAATTGCAGAGCTGGAATTCACAGCCTGACCTCCTATCTCCCATTCCGTTCCCTTAGGGCATTCCGAAACAGCTTCATAATATCCCGACACGGGAATTGACAAATTACTCCTCGTAAACTTTTATAACATTTTTGCTGGTAATCAAAGTAGAAAGCAAGACGTTAAAGACTTGCATTATTTTATTTGACGTTAGTTTATTTTCGGTCTACTGCTGTTTAACCACGAAAAAAAACGTCTTCGGGATTGTTGATAACCGAGCTAAAGGCTTATTGATTTCTGTAAATTGTTGGGCTAACGGAGTTAGAAGTGACTTTGCAAAATTAGACACAGGAGATTAAATATTCAGGAGGATTTGATAAAGAAGGAACGAGACCGGCTGGATTATTATATCAGGAAACTCTGATTTCCACCTATATCGACTGCTATAAACGATCGCTGGAAACAATCCCTCTAGGTCGGGCTAAAATGGGTCTGTGTATGAGGCAGATGCAATGCAAAGGAATTTCTGTATATAAATGAAATAGAAAGGATTATGAAATAACTATACAGGTGAATCTATAAATGAATCCATGTAAGCAGCACTTACTCTGATGTGTTTGTGTTGCTGCATGACTTCAGTCCAGTACTTGTTTTGCTCAATCTCAGCCCCCTGCCAGACTATCTGACTCTCTGTGAGGGCAAGCATGCTCAGTAATCCCTATGAGGCAACATTGGGAGAGGGAATTTCCCACCATGCAGTTTACATACCAACGGTTACCATTCCAGCTGCAGCAAAACTACACATAACAGAAGAGTTTATGGTAATAAGGAACTTGATTGACAGCTGAAATGTAAGATGATTCAGATTGGATATCTAAAGAAATAGGGGACAGATAAAAAAAATGTGTATACTGATAGTTGGGAAGAATTATAGTTTACAGTAATGGGCAATTTAAAAAAACAAAATTTCCAGTGTACTTACCCTTGAGTAAATCTTGAAAGGGATGCGCTTTGCTGGCGGTAAAGGCGTTAACATCTAGTGCTAAACGTGATATTTTACGTGTCTTTTACGAATCCCGCGCAGCCAGCACAAAGGAGTTCAAGTCGCGCTCAGCAATATCATATCGGTTAGCGTGACTTTAACTCCAGAAAACTTCGCTCTGCCCACCGAATAATCGCGCACCTGAACGACTAATTACCGGTAGGAGAGAAATGTTGAGAATGAAGTTTGGATTTGGACCGATGCCCGTTACTGTTGGTTACAGAGAGCGACACTCGATCAGACTCTCCTAATCTTTCGTAATCTCCATGTGTTTACCTTGCTAGAGATTCTATTGTTCTGCACTGTTCGGACATTCCAGTTCTCGTGTCTATGTCACGTTTGTATCTCACGGGTTCAGGTTGTGCACATGGCAGGGGTAACCTGTTTATTGGTAGGACATCCCACCCCGCCAAACGTGGCTTCCAGACAGGGTGGGGGGCGAGGCGGGGAAGGGGCGTGACATAGACAACATCATCTAGGCAGAGTTGCGGGCAAATAGGGGGGCATTCCAGGGGCGTAGGTTATAGGTGCTTGCAGTTGCAGGAGTTTGGGGAGGGATACATCTTGGTATCCACTACCGCAGGGCTCATCCCAAATGGGAAAAAAGAGGTGTCAAATACAGCCGATAATTAAGATCCGATTCTTCAGGCCTTGCTTGGCAAAAATACCCCAACCCAATGGTCTTCATGGAAAGTAGAAAATCCTAGTCCTACCTTCCTGGGTGCTCACAACTCCCAGCATGCTGTAAATGAGCAGGGATTTGTTAGTTTCCAAACATCTTGAATGCCAAGGGAGGTGGCATTCAAGATTTTTTGAACTAACAACTCCCAGCTAATAAAGCATGCTGGGAGTTGTAGTTCCCAAACATCTGAATGCCACCCTCACTTGGCATTCAAGATGGTTTGGAAACTACAACTCCCAGCGACTAAAGCATCTGGCAGTTGTAGTTTCCAACATCTTGACTGCCAATTTTTTCGACCCGTCGGGTTTATCTCGAGTCAACAACTTTATTAGTGATTTGTTAGCTGAAATTGGGTACCTCGGTTTATACTCGGGTCGTTTATACCGAGTAGATCGTATAACCAGAAATTATTAAATGATCAGATTCTAGTCTTCTCCTGGAGGTATTCTGCCTCATTCCTCCTCAATGACGTTTAAAAAAGCAAAGGTTGTGTACACACCATACTGACCTACAGGACCCTACATGATCAATGCCAATTCTCCACCTTACAAGTATTTGAACTTGGTGATTGGGCTACAAAATGACCATGAGTATTTTTGTTGAGAAATGCAAAGTTCCACATTTGGTGCAAAAACACCCTTAACCCTATTTATCCCTAAATGAAATAGGTAAGATTTGACTATCGTGGAACATAAGACTTTAGTTTTTTTCTAGTGGTCAGGCAGTCTCTGCGAAGCAAATACCATACTTTCCTGTAATAGAAGCATAAAGCCTAAGGAGTAAGTCACCATCTAAAACGTCGTATGGGAACCATCTATTTGCACCATATAAGAAAGATCAGAGAGCCAGGCCAATGAAACTGATAAGAAACGTGGAGAATTTGAGTTATGAAGATGGGTCGCAAGTTTGGTTTTTCGCCTAGATACGAGCATTTACAAGGGGAGATGTACAACCTTAAACAAATTATGTAGATTTCTCTACGGTCAAATAGCAGGGAATCTTGCACCCTAAAGCTTAGGAAGGTTGTTTCATCTAAAAGGCACAACCCAACCCTCATAGAACAGCTTTTTTAGAAGAACGGCCTCTTTATAATATGTTGATATTCTAGTTTGTCTATGAAATTCATTACTGTATGCCTGCTATGCTTCGGATGCTTCAATGGGAACACTGAGCCCTTTAGAAAGAAACCTTACTGAGCCTGTACGAGCCGGGCAATGCTCATAAGAGGCATACGGATTAACCTCAGTCATTGCTGTGATGTCAACTGTCAAATCCCATAACTGCAGTTTGGTACTTGAAGGACAGGAAGCAGAAAACGGGGAAAAGGACATTGTGGCAGATTTCAGTTAGACTTACACAAACCTTTCACAACATTGTCCAAACCTATTAACCGTTTAGGGGTTTTGGGGGTGATTATCCTGTATGTAATTTTTCATTTTAGGGCTTTATCTACGAAAATGGTTTGTTTCACTGTGAGGACAGTAAGGTTATGGAAGTTCTAATTATATGTTTGTGTTGGCACAATCTCTGAACAATAAATGGAGACTTAGATGTATTCTTTCTTGGACAGGTTGGGTGGAGGAATCTGTTTGTTGGGTTGGGGAGTACATGCATGAATTTGATGTCATTTGTCTTTTTTTTTTCATCCCAATAGCTATGTACCCTCTATAGAAATGCACATTTTCCCTACGTTTTAGTTCCTATGTAAAAAATCAACATGGTTATTGCTGCCATTAACCATCCCGAATATCCAATCAAAACCATCATACCTTCCCTTATTTGAGATTATGCTACAATTTGATTGGTCCAAGCACGTCAGAATCACCCAACACGCTACAACTGCCTTATTCAACTTACATTGAGATTTTGGTTTTCACATCCCACATTTGTTTGTAATCCAGTTCTTTTAACCCTTACATCTCTTCCCTTTAATTGACTTTGTCACTCCCTTTAACAGTTTTTCCACTGCGGGTGTCTGTAGTAAGCTGGCAAAGACACTTTCTGCCAACTCTATGTCCTTGTTCTTGTAGTTATGGCCCGCTCAGTAAATTTCTATACTGTGTCTCATCCTCCAGGAAATCCTTATATAGAAACTTGCTTTACCGTTATATAAGCCGACCTTCAATAAATAAAGAATACCATCGATAATATAATGAAAAGCATAACAGGAAACGTTCTATTATTTAGTATGTATTTGGCTTCTGGGATGATTAATAAATAGTATATACAACGGCTCTTTTTAAGGCTGGGCACTATAATTCACAGGGAGGTAAAGGGCGATTCCTACCTCCCATTCCTATTGTCCCTCGTTGCACCGAATTTGATTGGTGCAGCTTATAAAACCTACCCTGAATAACTGCTCCACCCCCAACCCTACCAGTTTTGTCTTCACCTGGGTATCTCAATAATGGTCCTATACCGAGCTGTCCCAAGTCCAAAGCCTTGCTTCCTGAAATCTTCTGAGATTAGCCAAATTCTGATATTCCCCTGCACGAGCCCCATTGGGGTCCTACCATTGATTGCTCTTACGACCCAATATGTTTCACCTGAGGGGTGAAGACCTACCAGGTTTATGTCCTTGCCCTTGATACTATCAGGCAAGAGTGGTAAGTGGTTAGGGTTTAATTTTAAATTGCCCTTTCCATCCCATTTCCTTTGGGCTGAAAAGTTCCCAGAATTCTGTGCAAAAAAAATAACGAAACATTCAGGGAATTCTGGGAAGAGGCATGCAATTATGGGTTCCTGTCACCTTCCGTCTCCGATATAATGGACATCCACTTTGGGTATGGCTGTGTATATGTAAACCGTTATTCTAAATAAAGGTCACGGTTATTTTTTTTAGTTCTAACAATCCAAGAAAATGGACTCTTGCAAAATGAGAAGTGATAGTTATTTTTAATTTTCCATTTTCCTGAACTTCGATGATCGTTGTTCAAAAACGTTAAGTCGCTTCCCATCAGAATGTGCGAAATCCAGGAAGATGCATCCAAAGAAAATAACAACAGCTAACATCCTCAGTACTCATGAGAAATATAGAGATAAGGTGGTATTACAAGGTTTAACCGTCATCGTTTCCAACCACTGTCTCATTGTAGCATAACCCGTTATGTGCTGTGTATGTGTAGAGGGTGAGTGATTGAGGCCATCAGAGAATGGGCCCTGGATTTTCTACAGACAGTGGGGTACCATTGCCGCAATGGCTAACGTAAATAGGTTTTTTCATGACCCCCCGACTTTTATAGACAGAAGTTTTTGGGCTTTGTCTACATAGCTTGGGAAGGGTTAGGGGGGGTCAAGGATCCATTTGGTAGCGTTAGTCGGGACTTAGTGGGTTTCCTACTCTAGCGTCTGCGGTTTGCCAGCAGGTTTTACTGCCTGCCATTCATTTTCGACTGTTGGAGTTCCGTGTACCATTTATTAACGCTCGATCAATGTTTAAGTCAGTAAGATGTTCTAGAAAACATTCATAAAACCTTCCAGTAAACCAATGCCAATTAGCCCCATTAATTGCTTTATGTCCAGCAATTGGGCAGATGCCCAAAGTCCCCCCCCCCCCCCCCCCCCCCCCCCCCCCCCCCCCCCCCCCCCCCCAAACAAGAGGGTTCAATGAAGTCGTTACTTTTTTAAAACCCGCATGTAAGTTGCTTTCAGGATTCAGGTGTTCTTTAGAGCCAAGTTGAGTCTAGATGGCAAACGGAATTACCAGTGAAAAGTTCCATGTTTCCTGCCATCATACAACCTTCCTTCCTCCCTTATGGAGGCCCTGGAATATGGCTCTGGCAAATTTTGCTTTATTTAACATGAGGGTTAAATTATTTCACAGAATTCCAAGCCTCAAGGGCACACCCACTGTTTTTAGTCGCTGACTCAACTGTATCAACACCACACAAGCAAGGGACTCATGTGAGTGTGGGTTAGAGGTGTTCCACTACATGGTCCTTCACCAAATTGGTCCTGTATTGGCTACGAATCCAAAAAAATGGACCCCAACCAGAGGTGGATTAATGTTTCCCATCGGCATCAGGAACAGTATTTGTTGCTGTGACTTCACTGTGCTGTATATAGGAAGCGGACAGTGTCGTATTGCTCGGTCTCACAATACATTTTGTACCTCCCAAACCCACGATTATTGATCATAAACGGTTGTATGTCCTACCGTCGAAAGAAAAAGCCACATACATTTTATTACAACAATGGCTAAATGTACAGACCAGTCCAAAAAAAATCGACTCAAATTCAACCAAATCTATCTGTTGTGACAATTCCACTCTCGATCGGTCGAGATAATTTGTCGGCTGCTCGATCGACCCAAAATTGCAAAAAGGACTTAAAACCTTAAGCAGATCAGATCACTTACAGACCGCCCACGCCACGTTAAGACTGTCGGATGATGGGCAACCCACAATAATTATCTACAAGTGTTTACGGCTTTAAACGTCATGTCGTTGTTCAGTGGCTCTCTCAGTCAAGTGGGTGGTGCATACATTAACGTGAATATTATTTAACACAGCAAGATAAGAACAATCTGGTCCATCTGTGGTCCCGGGGAACATGTGGAACAATCCATAATTAGGATGGCTGGTTCGCGGATCGAACCCGGATCTTGGCACGGATTTTCCCTTTCGCGCCCAGCGGAATTTTTTCCGGATTTTCCGCCTTCCGAACATCCGAAAACCGCGGATTTCTCGTATTTTTCAAAACATTTTCGAAATTACGGAATTTTCTCTTATTTTCGTAACTAAACATATTTTCGAAAACTTCGAAATTACGAGATTATCGTATTTTTTGAAAAATACGTATTTTTTGAAAATTTTTCGAAATTACGAGAAATTCTCTATTTGAGGATATTTTTCATTTTTAAGGGGTCCGCTCGCGAATTTCGAATTTTTTCGAAAAATTGGCAGATCCCCTCGAGCGGGAACCTATTTTGCGAAGTTCGGACATCTCTATCCCTAATCAGGACCTGCCTATAACATCCCTCTGTTTTATATTCTCATATTTATAGTATAATATGGGCTACCACCTGAAAGCACATTACTGCTAAGAAGCGTTTATTAAGATAAAACATATACCCTAAATTAATAAATGGTCCCAATCCAACAATACAAAAGAACTGCCTGTTACAGATGGATAATGATCTGCAACATCACAAACCCCCCGTTTTTTTTTAATCTTTAAAGGGATGTCCCGCATAAAAAAAAACTTTTTGCAGTCAAGTAATTCCTCCCCCCCCCCAAACATATTTTCTCAATAAATTCCAACTGCCAAAGATGCCCCTGAAGGGGAGGTAGAAGAGTGTTGTCTGATCGTCTCCCTGAGCTCAAAACAGGGGCGCAGGAGGCAGCAGCCAGGTAGCGGGGACCAGTTTCAGGTCAGTCCCCTTCAGATCATCTTTGCCAATATACATACTGCGAAAATGTGGTTTGGGGGTGATCGACTCGACTATAAAAATCTTTTTTTATGCTGGACATTCCTTTACATAAAGCCATACACGACAATATCTCAATTACATCATCATATTTTTATGTAGGGATTGAACATTGATTGTAAAGGTCTGAATATTTTGGTTGATTTACAAATATATGACCGGGTGGCTACCTTCTGTCTATATATCCCTTCTATCTATCTATAGTAAATCTATCCATCTATAATATCTAGCTATCTATCTATCTTCTATCATCTATCTATCCTCTCTACTATCTATCTATCTATCATATCTTATCTATCTATCTATTTATCTATCTATGATCTATCTATCTATCTAGTATCTATCTAATCATCGTATCTATCTCTGGCCTGTCGTTCTGTCTAATCTATCCTGCTATGATCATCTAATCTATCCTTTTATTATCTATCAATCAATCTACCTATCTATCTATCTATCTCTCTATCTATCTATCTATGAGTCAAATCTATCTAGCTATCTATCTACTATATATCATCTATCTATCTTATCTATCAATCTCTTTATCTATCTATCTATCTATCTATCTTATCTATCTTCTATCTATCTATTATCAATCGCTCTATCTATCTATATCTACTATCTGTTTATCTATCTCTCTATTTCTCTATCATTTATCTATCATTATCAATCTACCGCTCGATCCTATCTATCTATCTATCATCTATCTCTTCAATCTATCTAATCTAAGTATTTTATCTATCTAGCTATCTAGTTATCTATGTATTATCTATCTATCTTCTATTTCATCTATCTATCTATTTTCTATCTATCTATTTATCTATCTATCTATCTATCATTGTATCTATTCTTATCGTATCTATCTATCTATCTATCTATCCATTATCCTGTCTATTTATCTATTACCGTCTGTCTGTCTTTAGCTCTGTCCTGTCTTTTATCTGTCTGTCTGTCTATTCTATCTATAACCCCTCTATATTCCATTAACTATCTAGATATCTATTATCTCTCTCTCAGCTGATAGGCTGTGTGGGGTGTAGAATGAATGTTGGTGCTATATATGGGATAATCGCTACCTACAGTGTTCATATAAGGAGTTAACCCACCGAGGATTTTCCTGACCATATCAAAGTCGGAGGCCCGTCAGGCCGAGTGTTTTTTATAAGGTCGGGAACTCCGAGGTGAAGTACGATCCGTATAATATTCTGTAGGTACGTATTAATCCCTTATATACATAAGTCAAAAAAAGAAAAATCCGCAAAAGCCCCCTTTTTGTACATACAATAGTTACAGGAATGCCCGTCTTCCTAATCTCAAACAAAACCGGCTTCTTATCTACATTACTAATTAGGGAGAGATAGATAAATGGGGGGAGGGGCAGGGAATACAGGAAGTCCTCGTGACATCACTAGTGACTGTAATATAGATGCTCGCCACTGCACCCTCCCATTAAATGCCAGAGCCTATGTATTACAAATCCATAATATGTATTATTGATAATTTATACTCCTTCCCCCATCCTAATGTGTTTTGGTTTAATCCTTTTACTATATGTCATACTAATTTCCACGCAAAAATGAAGGAATTCTTAATTAATAATTATTGTGCGGAAACAAGGGTCTAAAGGTCCCCAATTTCTCTGTCGCTTCGACAAATTGTCATAAAACTTCCCAGAGTCAATTTTTCATTACGTTATATTATCACGGATTTGTGGCAAAACTTTATGGCTCAGGTTGTTCAGACCTACTTAATCCTGTCAAATGTAAGTAGCTCTGAATCAAAACGATGTTAGATTGTTAATGACCCCGAGTTAACATTTAAAAACACCCCCTCGGCGCTCGTGACTCAAGCCCTCATCCTGATTTCCCCAACCTCCTTCCAACACAAAAAGGATTTATCAGAAGAAAAATTCAACTAGAGAGACTTTGTCACGAGAGGCAAAACTCATTCCATGTGACACAATGGTTGGGGGCCCGGCCCAAAGCGGAGACCGCAGGGCTGCGACTGTCTTGGAAAAGACAATGAAAAATACTATTGAGGCCATTTCAGCAATACTTATACATTTTAACAGATTACTTACAGGACAATTTTACCCAAAACTAAAGCTGGGTAGACCACACCATCCAGACTATTCAGGTCCAACCGACAGACGCGTCAGTGTATTGGGCAAAAGGATTCGGAGACTCGTTCCCACAACCAAAGGATCCTGCCTTCACAGAAATAAGAATATAGTATGATAAAACCCCTGGTCCTTCCCCCTTCCTGTTCCATGGTCAGGACATGCTCAGTATCTCATCTAAATAGAGATTTCAACTCTCCATCCTGCTACTCTTGTTAAACCCTTTCTGTTAATTGTGTGGGTAGGAGGGAAAGAGCATTTTGTATAAGGACAAGTGAATACATTGAGTTTAATCAGCATTTTGAGCAATAATTCGGGTGTTTGTTGATTTGTATAAAGCTTTCCCTTTAAATTTTATTTACAACCGTGTATTTAAATCCCTAAACAACAAATTACCCGATATTCTGGAACTGTGGACTCTAACTGGATGTGCCTCTGACTTGGAACAAAACAATATTAAAAAAGGTAGTCCATTTCCCAACCTGTAACTATATCGACCTGTAAGTCTAAACATCACGTGGTAGGGAGGTTGCGGAAACTTTGTTACTAGGGATCATCCAAGAACTGTCTTATTAGTAGTAGTCAGCATGGGATTTATAGGGAATAGATCATGTCCAGACCAATTTAATTGTGTTTTTTATGAAGAAGTGAGTAGAGTTAATTCATGCACACTTGTGGTGTGGTATATTTGGATTTTGTGAAAGCTTTGATACTGGTGCCCCATAGGCGACTATAGTTAACTGAGTATGTTTGGCCTGAAGAAAACCATTTGTTTCATGGAAGAGAATGTGTTATAGGCCGCAAACAGAGAGTGGTGGTTACTGGAGCCTACCATCATGTGTGGTAAAGTTCTAAACGACGGAGTTTCCTCAAGGGTTCCTGTACTGGGGGGTGCCGCTTTCTGTTTATATCTGTTTTATAATGACTTAGAAGGGGGCACTTGAGATAAGTCTCTGTGTGCTGATGACACTAAACTTATTCAGAGCTTTGGAAACTTCCAATGATGTGCAATGCTGCAAGCAAACCTAGATACGATTATCACAATGGGCAGCAGATGCAGATGATATTCAATGTTTGCAAAATTGTAAGGTGATAGATTTGGGATTTATCATCCCTGTGCCACCTCCACCCCATAAATAACTCTGTGTTTAAGTGCAATGCTGAAATGGAAAAGATTTGGTGGTTCTGTAATAAACAGACTTAGCTGTACGCAACATGCCAGGTAGCAACACGTCTAGAGCTAGCAGATATTGTCTTGTAATAAAGACAGTGCGTCTACTATCAAACTTTCCAACACGTCTTCAAGACAATCCGCAAACTTAACTTCCATGTGAGATTTAAGCTAAGTCCCCCATCCCCCAAACCTAGACCTGTAGGTTTTAGACCTTCTGCGAGGCTTCTTAATTATACTTTCATGGTTTCCTTTGCGGATGTCTCTATGAGCCAGTCTTTTCGCCAGCCACCCCCCAGCCTCAAAGCGGCTCCATATCCACGTCAAAACCATGCGGATCTTGGCTCCTTGGCGAGACCATCCCTCTCCGTCCAACCATGCACTGGCCAGAGTGGGGTACTTCACACGACAAGGGTGACGCTTCCAGCTTTAGGCTGTGGATCGAACATGTGGGGTAGACCCATTCTCACAGCATACTGGGGGTCGCCTCCGCTCCTGCCTAAGGTTCCCACTGATAAGAACAGACTATTTTTTATTTGGAAACGCTCGGGGTTACGTGCTTTCTGTGACCTTTCACAAAGTGCTGCAAAACGTGCAAGGGATCGGGAATCTATCTGCTTCCCCTTATGCCCATAGCTTTTAAGGCCGTAGGGCTAGGGTAGGCCACGTAACCCTTCCTCATAGGCAATCAGGAACACCATAATAAACCCTCCCCTGTTCTTTCTGCTCCCACTGCACACAGAGCATCCGGGGGGTTTCGGATGGGAGTAATCCTGATAGATCCTAAAAAGGACCCAGACAATCCCTCCACATACGTGAAGAAAACCAAACAAACAAAAACACAAAATAGTGCTCATGTCAATAAATAAAGAGTGTGAATTTAATAACATGACGCCATTAAGCCTTTCGGCCCGGTATAAAAACACTTTCCCGCCTAGCCCGCAGCTATGGCAGGAAAGGGAAGGTGATTGCTATAAACACATGCCCTCCGAAGCCCGAGCTTTCACACAACACCCCCTGCCTCAAGTCCTTCGCCAGGCTCCCATATCCACTCAAAACCAGGCAGGAGCTGGTGAGGGGTCCCTTCGGAAGCCTCCCCCCTCCAACCAGCACTGCTGGCCAGAGTGGATCGTTACCCATCTATTCCAAAACAGGGAAGTGATGCTTCCATCGCTTAAGGGCTTTTGTCAAAAACGTGTAGTGTGGCAACCCTTCCTACTCTTTCGTACTGAGGGGGTCCGCCCCCAGGCCCAGGGGTATCCCCTTTTCCGACTAATAAGAACAGATACTACCTTGATCTTAGCCAAAAGGCCGAAAAGTTGCCCTACAACTGATGATGCTGCAATAAGCCAAACCAGTCCTGTAGCTGGCATTGTGGGGTTTGATCTTGTTAGATCTCATCAGTGCGGATACAGATTCATGGCTCTAAGGGTGTAGGACATGGGTGTACAGTAGAAAAGGCCGCTAGAAACTTAGGGAAGAGTGGCCAAAAGGAGCAAAGCCTTCACAAAATCATAAAAGTGAGAAACTCCTTATACAAACAGGCACCCTTGCAGTCTCCACGCATATGAATACATTGCCGCCAAACCAACCTAAGAAACAAGAAGTATTCCTTACTCCAATGTTCCCCCAAGTATACGGGGCGGGAGATCATGCACAACCACTCCTTACGTCCCTTAGCTTAGCTGTGTCCAGAACCCGCTGGCATAACCTATCCTATATAGCTTATATATGAGCCAATCATCTGACCTTGGTGTACCACATGGGCTGTACAGTAGAAAATGCAAACTAGTAAAGCTTAGGAGAGAGGGTCCCAAAAGCGCCTCACTGACATAAAATGGATGAACTCCATTTCGATCATGTTTAGATCTCCTCAGTGCGCAAGATACAGATTCAATGCTCTAAGGTGTAGGACTGTGTTGTACAGTAAAATGCAACTAGAAAGCTTCGGGAGGAGGGCCCAAAGAGCAAAGCCCCTCCCTGAGCATAAAGTGGAGAAACTCCTATATCGAAGGCACCCGCTTGCAGTCTCATGCTATATGAATACACTTGGCCCACAACACCTAAGAAACAGTGTAATTTCTTCTCCCATGTTTTCCCCAAAGTAAGGGGCAGAGATATGCAAAATACTCCTTTAGTCCCTTAATTTCTGCTGTGTCCCGAACCTCAGGCTTATACATGCAATATAAAATAAAAAGCCCTTTATTTATAGAGCTCAACATCTGACCTGCAGACACACGTTTCGATCTTTTTTTTTTTTTTTTTATTGAAGCCCGGGTTACGTGCTTTCTTGTGTCGGTCACACAGTGCAACAAACGTCATGTGGCTCGGGTCCATCTGCCTCCCCCTTATGCCCATAGCTGTTAAGACCAAGGGCTAGGAGGAGGCTACATTGTCCCTTCAGCGTAGGCGTCAGGAAAAACCAACTACTTGCCCTCCCTTTCTGCGCCCATCTGGCCACCTGAATGTCCAGGGGGGGCTCACATGGGAAAAGCGAAGTCTAAAAGAGACCCAGGCAGTCCCGCCACAATACGTGAACACAACAATGAAAACAGAAAATAATGCCTAGTGTTTAGTGCGATATGTTCAATAAATAGGGATGGGGGTGAATTAATAAAAGTGTGACTCCAATTACAGCCCAGGCCTTTCGGCCTGAGGTATAAAAACATTTTCCGCCATAGCCAAAGCTATGCAGGAAAGTGAGTGGAGTGCCTATCAAACAATCGTGCTCCCGTGCACAGTTAGTGCTGAGGGAAGGCCGGTCTTTCACACCCCCTGCCTCCGCTTCGACCATGCTCCGCATCGTCTCAGTCACCAGGCGGGAGCTTTGGAGGATGCTGAGACACCCCCCTCTCAACCATGCCACTGGTCATGATTGGTATGCTTTCACACAGTCTTATTCCCAAAAGACAGGGAAGTGACGCTTCAGCTTTGATCAAACACTGTGTAAGCCTGCAGACCATTCCTACGCGTCAGGAGCCAGGGGACACCCCCTGAGTTTCAATCTTTAGATCTCATTCATTGGCAAGGGATACAGATTCAGGACATGGTGTAAGGACTTGGGTGTACAGTTAGAAAGGCAGCTAGAAAGCTTAGGGAGAGAGAGGGCCAAAGAGCAAAAAGGCCCGCCACTGAGCATAAAAATGGGATACACCTCTTATAACAGAAGGCTACTTGCAGTCTCTGCTATATGAAACTAGCATTGCCCACATCACCTAAGAAACAAGAAGTAATTTCTGTACTCCCTCATGTTCCCCAGAGTAAGGGGGGAAATGCAACATCCTCCTTTTATGTCCCTTACTTACTGCATGTGTCCAGAAGAAGATCGAACACATTGTGTAGCAGGTCAGATGATTGGCTTCTATACTATAAGCTATATTGCATGTTATAAGCCAGCGTTCTGGACACATGCATAAGCTAGTAGTATAAAGTATATTTTTGCATATCTCCCCCTTACTATGGGAACATGGGATTAAGAAATTACTTCTTGTTTCTTAGGTTTTTGTGCAATGCTTCATAATATGCATTGAGACCTGCAAGGATGCCTTCTGTTATAAGTAAGGAGTTTCTCTCATTTTTATGCCAGTGGAAGGGCTTTTTGCTCCTTTTGGCCCTCTTTCTTTTCCCTAAGCTTTCAGCTGTTTTTTCCAAAATACACACCGGACTGCCGTAATCAACATCAACTAATGACCCAAGATGGCACTGTTCTATGAAGCCTATGAAAAGACATTGTTGCAATCGATTGTTCTTGTTCTGGGAACGCCCAAAGGAATGCATCTGTTTTAGAGCCCACAGTTCATTTAATATGTTAGCTGGTATCAATTTATCAAGTTGCCCTTCTCTGTAATACTAGCATCTGGCTGTGCACTGAAAATCTTAGTTCCTACCCTTTAATTTCTGTAACAGCCCGAGTGCTCATCTCATATCATGCAACGAGGATTAGTAGTTTTAGTATTTACTGATGGCGTTGGCAGACCACACACTAATTGTAGTGTCCTTGTGACTTCTAAAAACCCCTCTGGGCAATCCAGAATTTGAATGCCATAAAGAGATTCAATCAGTTTTAAATTAGCGCAACAAAAGGGAAATCTTTTAGCTGTGATGTTCGTTAACGCTGCTGTTCCCTCGGCCCCCCTCTCGCTGAATCGACAAAGGTTAAATACAATTTACTTTTTTTTGTTTTTGTACAAAACCTCTAAGCTAATTGGGCAGAGGGGAGACGCAAAGGAAGACGCAATAGAGGGACTGGCTGCTGTGACCACAAATTTATAAAGATTGACCATCAAAATGCAAAAGGATTTCATATATGAGTCTTGGCGTTGAAGCTGCAACGATCATTGTAGGGATTACCTATTTATCAATAAAGCGGTCCGATTCTATCAAGTAGAATTCAAGTGCGAGGCCCATGCGCGATTCGATTGCGTTTTGCGATACGATGCTATGGGAGCGCCCCCCACTACACATCTGTTCGCAGGATGTTTTTGGAGCGCATGTGATCACCATTTTTGTGCTTATTGCACAGAAGCGCACACATTACAATCTTCCGTGGGCCCTAGTGGGACCTTGGCCTAAAAAACATTCCCTCTAAGTGCATTCAGTAAAGGACTAATAATATACAATCCCAAGGTTCCTCACGTACCCCTACAAATGCATCTGTTATTTTACAACCCCTGAGGATTTTACAAATCAGAGATTTCCTTACATGGTAAGGCTAAGCTCACGCTAAGGGCTCTTTCACAAATCATTGTAATTTCATGAATGAAGCTCTGGAAGCAGGAAATTTACCTTTTAAGTATCATATCTTCTATTGGGATGCATTTTAAAAAGTGCAAAATGGGCACAGATAAAATGGCTGTTCATTTAACTGGGGACCACAGTTTAGAGAGAGAATTAAAGCAATCTTGACAAGAATGAAAAATTTGTTAACAGAAATATATAGCTCTGTGTTATCTGTAAGGGTGGGTGAAGGAAAGGTGCTTTGCATCAGCTTCTAGTATTAAAGGTATGTCACCCATTCCACATAACTTCGTACTACTTTTCCCATCACTGAAAACCCAACCTTCCAAACTCTGCGTCCTCTTCTCGCCAACATCAATCCATGCCCATTAAAGGATGACATTAAGCCCATGAATGGCTGGTTGTGGACCAACCATCTCCTCCGTGCACATGCAACCTTTCAGACTGATATCTCAGTTGAGGAGGTAAGTAAGGTTGTGTAGGCCAGGGTTATTGGGCATAGGGAAGGTAGTATACAATTTTGTCGAAGGGTGGACATCCCTTTAACTGTACTAAACAGTCAGTTAAAACTGGATAGCAGAGAAATAAATCTTGACAAATTTAAAAAGAATCACAAAGATCCAATTAAAATAATCTTAAAAATAACATTGTGTACTCTTACCAAAAAAGAGTTATTTCTAGGTCTATGCTCCTTTCGGATTCCTTGTGGTTGGGTTTGAGAAATTCCCCAGTAATTGAGATTCTATTGACAGGAATTTAATGTTTCATCTCCTCATCTCTTGCCCTTTTATTTGCCTTGGAAAAATCTCGGATGAAACAGAAAGGTTTTGCGACATCCGAGTGATATTTAATAAAAATAATCCCATTTTCTTTGGTCTTGGGAAACTAGATAGGACGCTGTAGATGAGCTGGCTCGGGCAAACCGAAATGAAAAGAAATTGGGCTACTTTTTCTAAAAATGATATTGGGTTGGTCAGATTGTTATGAAGGTAAAATGTTCCCAGTCCACACAGAAATTATTTAAATACCTCAAACAGGACATTTACAAATATGCATGTTAAAGGGAAGGTTCACCCCTCTAAAAAAACTCTTTTGTTGATCGGACGTCCCTCGGGCGAAATTTGTTGTTGTGTACGCAGGGGTGTCTCCTAATGAGGCAAAATGAGCAAAATGCTCAGGGCGGCGCCCCTGCTAAATATGAGAGAGGCGGCAGGCCGAGCTCACTTTAATTTTTTTTCTTTTTTAGAAAAGAGGCAGGCAGAGCAGAAGGAAATAAACATAGCGCCTAGTATACAAAGGGTGCAGCATTTAAAACTTTGGCTCAGGTGGCAAAAACACCCCTGTGTTGTACGAGGCTTAAGTATTCCCTTCTTTCAGGAGTGCCGGCAAGAAAGTTGAGTATTGTGAAAATCATTGACTTGGGGGGTGTGTTAATTGTGTGGTAAATAGTTTTTTTTATATCTACACCAATCTCAAACAGCCTTTGTTATTTCATGCTTTATACTCAGTTGTCATATATAAACTTTATCTATTTATATTCCGGACAGTGGGGATATAATTATGTAACATAATATAATATACATATACATATACTGTACATGGATGTTGTTTAGTTTCTAGTGTCTTTTTAAAAACTATAACACAAAATTTTTTAAAATGCAAGATACCCATCCCTTAGCAATTTCAACTGAAACATAGCGTTGATTTTAACAGTATATCGATTTCCTCAGATAATTCCAAACCAAAGATATACCAGCCATAAATCCCCCTCCTCCTCCTAAGCCTTTGACACAGACATGCTCAATGTGATTCACTCAAAAAGAGAGAAAGGAGTCGACCAATGAAACATTGTACTTCCAGTGCTAACAGTTAGAAACGTAGGGGGTGGGAAATAAAAATGGACTAATAAGTGCAGATGCTGCTCCCCCTGGTGGTTCTGTAAATAAATGATACCAACAGGGCTTGCATAGCTTCTATTTAAATATGTGTTAACCTGATCCTTAGCTTTGAAAGGAAATCCATCAAGAGACAAAGAAAGAGAAGAATCTTTTTATTCCCTGGCCATGAAAAGCTTTTGAAAGGCCAAAAAATCTCCCATTGATCATCATATTTTAGCATTTTTGAGAAAAATACTGGTGAAGCTATTTGCAGGATATCTAGTACAACCCTCCTGATAATTAATGGAACCTGTGTAATCGCCAGACGACTCATCTGCTGGAAAGACACTTTATCTCTGATTACATAAAGTTAATGCATTGCACATACAAATAACTTAATGGCATTGATTTTTTTAAAGGTAACTACCCCAAAATGGCAGGTCTTCATTTCTCGTATTTTGGGGGAAAAAACGGATTTTCTAAAATTTTCGAAATTACGAGGATTTTGTGTATTTTTGAAAATTTTTTAATTCCAGGATATCTCGTATTTTCCGAAAGATTTTGCGAAGTTCGGACATCTCTACAATAACGTAATGCATTGATTTTTTTTAAAGAGATTAAAGGAAACTGGACACCAAAATGGCAGGTCTTTATTTCTTTAAATTGACATTTCAACAAAAAACTAAGGGAACTAAACTCAAATTGTAATATAAAATATCCCCTCTAAAAAGACCAATAACAGTAAAATCCCCCTACAGTAAATAGCATTAAAGTAAATGTCCCACGAAGAACGGATGAAATAATCCGAACCACAATCCACGGCGGATTTACCTTGTTCACGAACGGCGGATATCGCGGATTTTCCGGTTTTCGCCTTCCGAACTTTTCCGAACCGGGTTTTCGAAAAATTTCGAAATTACGAGGATTTCTCGATTTTCGAGGATTTTTTCATTAATAAGGGTTTTAATGGGTCCGCTCGCGGATTTTCGAAAATGTTCGTTTTTGTTGTCCTTTAAATTTGACTTAAAGGGACACTAAAGTAACTATTTTAATAGATGCAATCTGGACCTATAACTCGCAGGGAGGCATGATAGCTTATCCCTACCTCCCTGTGCTCAAAACACCCATCGATGCAGTGATAAATGTACCTACCAGTGCTCCACTCGTTGCTCTCCTGACCTGTCTCCTATCTTCTGCACATGTGCACATCTAGTAAGATAGGTAGGGACAGATTGTTCAGCGCCAATGCCTACTGATCATAAACCTACCGGTCAGTACGCAATCGCATAATTATCGACCGGTCTGTGAGCCG
This sequence comes from Hymenochirus boettgeri, assembly GCA_019447015.1. NCBI lineage: Eukaryota > Metazoa > Chordata > Amphibia > Anura > Pipidae > Hymenochirus > Hymenochirus boettgeri. The sequence continues at coordinate 115,473,833 of CM033476.1, read as the reverse complement.
CCCCCAATCGATTTCCGAATGTGGCAGTCAATAAGAAATTTATTGGAAGAACACCTCTGGGTAGCTTTACACCTTGTTCCAATTCTCCCTCTACATACCACCTAACATAGGTAAATATCAACGCCCCCATCAGGATTTAATTACGCCCCTCCTGGCTACTAGATTGAAGAACTAAAAGCTTTTATAGATCGCAGAAGAACACGAGATGAGATTGTTTACAATATAAAGCATCGGTGGCACGTTCCCTTTTAAGGAGAAAAATAAGCTCTAGTAAGTTCTCTACTAACATAAGCTTATATTAATTTCAGCAAAAGGAAAGTCAGCCCTGATATTTATAGAAAATGTTTTATGACGTGAATAGGAAGTACAGACCACCTAGAACTTTTAATTTCCTGAATTGGGAGTAGATGTTATTTGCCTTTTTATCTTGCCAGCCTTCCTGTAGCCAACCGCGCCAACACACGATGCCAAGAGGGAATTTCTTTAGAATTGAGCGACAAACAGAATCTGAGAATCCAGGACAGTTCTCCAATTTGAATGAATGAATCCTCCGCACCATGTCATTCTCCGAGCCCTAAAGATCTGCAATTTCTAGCAATGATTGGAATTTGTGTTTAATATCACTTGGGTTCAAGAGCGCTAATGTATCTGCAGGGATGAGGATGTATTACTTATAGGACAAGTCGTAGGTTTTATTTTTACATAATGACTCTTTAGGGTGAGGTCACCCTGCAATGCACCGGAATCGCACACAACCAAATCGCGAGCCTTATCGCCGCGATTGTGTGTGCGAATCTTGTGCGTTTCGCGTTCACGTTTTGCGCATACGTTTTTCGCCATTTTGCGTTATGGAAATGCATGCGTCACGCACCAAAATGGTGAACGCATGCATTACCAAAACGCGAACGGATGCGCAAATCGCATGCGCATCGGAAACGCGGGGATTTTCGCGTTCCCGCGATTTCCATTTAGCGAAAATTGCAGGCGCAAACGTGAACGCGAACGCAAGCGCAAACCAGAAAAACAGCGCTAGTGTGGCCTAGCCATTAAGTCCAATCAATATTACTTAATGGCTAAGCGAACTTGGTCAATGCAATGTCTGCACGCAATTGTTCCAGTTCTAACAATCTCCATGAGTAAGGGGGAAACATAACGTGTCATTAAGTGGCTAAAAGTTTAAACGTCACTGTAATGTACAATATTAATGCAACAATCCATTGCAAAAAGTGAACTTGTTCCAAATAAAGAGAAAATTAGCTAAATCTAGCAATACCTCATGTTGTTTATGTAAAGATCTTTCAAGGATTCCTTTATTTTGATTGTTATAAAACAGTTTTCGTGGGGCCTGGGCTGTTTATACGAGTTCTCCCCTTTAAAGGGAAAAACTGAAGGACAAGTTTCATCCTAAAACAAAAAAAATGGTCAATTGTCAGTTATCTGCCCGCACCCCCACTGCATTTTTTACCAGTTTATTACATGGATTTGTAACCAGATATTTAATGAAAAGTGTTATTTTTTTTCTGGCAAATGTATCTGCCTCCTTCCTCTGCTCAATGGCTTTAGAAGCTTGAGCATGTGCAGAAGAAGTAACAGAGAAACAGCATTCAGTCATTGGCTGAGATGTCAGTTGTCACACAGCCTTGATTGACTGCATGGAGGAGGGGCCAGTTTAGTCTGCCAGATTGGGCACAATAAATTCTGGTTAGTAATAAATGCTATATATTGGTTCGATGAAAAAAATGAGCAGATACAGAAAAAGACGATCTCCATATTGTCCATCGGTGATGGTTGCGTGTATGCCACCTTAAAAATCCTTAAATGCTGAAAACCATTTAAATGTCAGATTCCCGGGAAGGCTAAACTTGAGTGACAGTTACAGTGTGTACTCTCGCCACCTTGCACTAAGTCCATTCAGGTCAGACTGTCCTGAGCTTTGCACCAAACACATGTCCGATTTCTACTCTCCTGGTTGATCTGTATGTACACAGCACGGAATGGAAGTATAACGCCCAGAGTCTTCTAATTACCAGCGACAGTGGGAAACACAGAGGGTCACGTAGAAGGGACGTCAAATTACGGTGGAAATTACCTTAACAGGATTTCCTTCCAGACGTCTTGTAAAAATCACATTCAAATGTTTAATTGCTGCCAATTCAATGCCCAGATAATAGAGACGGATTCCTTCTACTGCCTCTTCCATCTCGAATAAGGTTCAGCTTATTGGGGTTAAAGGGGAACAAAACCTACTTTCATTCTTCTCCTCTCATTAGTATTACCCAGGGTTAGAGAGGGGCCAATACACAGTGACGTTTTTCTGCGTTTGTGAACAATGGGCATGCTGTGTGGATACAACCACCGTAGTATAGGGATTCGATAACATTGTTTCCATGTACGTGGGCATGATCAATCCATATAAAGTCTACGGAACGATCGTTCATGTGTATACGGCCATAAGTCATAAGTTCATGTGTAACGCCATCCGTCAAGTCTATAAAATAAATTTTATCTGATTATTAAAGGAAGAATTGTGTTCTCCGTTTTATAAGTGGCAAATAATGGGGATCAGTGTAGGGGACCATAACTTGCCTGCTGTTGAGAGGTTGGCAAAGCGCCTGTAGGGGAGTAGGAGGCAAGCGGGGCAGTTGCTACTGTTTGCAAAGTTGGGCAAAAGGGTAAACTGGTTTCCACTTTTACCGGGGAAGCAACGAATGGCTTCCATTTGGAGCTACAAAAAAGGAGGAGCACCCTGCAACTCTGTTAGCCACTGGGGTGCTGTTCTAGGGAGGGTGTTGGGGGGCATCAGCAACATGAACCACCCCCTAATTTTAGTGTGAGCTAGATAACATCTGGACAACTTTTGCACCTTGATTTTTTTTAACTTTTTTTGTATAACTGGAGATCCATCACAGATGGAAGAAACGCTATGTAAATATAATGTTTGGTTAAAGGTTATCACCCCCCCGTATTCAGGATCTGTAACCATATAACCAACATGGTACATTCTGACCGAACACACAGGAGAAAATGAAAAGTCTCCGCAGCTCTACTGATCCTCCCGTCATATTTACATAGTCATCATCACCTCAGCTCACCTCCATGGCTCGCCGGAGAGACGCTAAATGGATTACGGCTGCACTAAGAAAGCTGCGTGCTAAATACCCAACATCAAGAACACATAATAGAATTTAAACCACTTAACAGGAGGCAAAGGAGAGACAATCGGTCGTTGTTAGCATCAAGGAAGCCCAAGTGCAAAAATAACAAACGACTTTTAAAGACACACTGACCCTATTCGTGCATGTGTGCTTTTGTTTCCGGTCCGTTTTGCGTTCATGTGCGTTTTTTTGCAAATCGCAGGAAATACAGGAGAAAAAAAAACCGCAAAAAATAATTTTGTCCGCTTGTCCGCTTTTTTTGCAATAAAAAAAACGGATATATTCAGCCAAATTATTCTTGCGAATTTCCGTTCATTTTTAAATTATATTGCGATCACAAAAGGTACGGAAAACGCAACGCACATAATGGGACCTACCCATTAACCACTACAAAACTATAAATAACACAACCTTTATATGTTGCTCATAAACGGACAACACATGTTAAACAGCAATACACGACCTGTATAGGAAAATAAAGAGATATATTATTAAGGGCATCTATACTGAAAAAAAAGGTTATTTTAAATTGACCATAACTGGAACTATAATTCTTCCCAACCACCACTGTATCATTTTTTCGTTGATCTGCCCCCATTTGTTTAGATATCCAATCTAAAATCTTACATTTCAGCTGTCAATCAGTGCCTTGCAGTCATAAACAATTAAGGACGTGTGGTGACAGGCTTTTGACAGCTGGAATGCTGTGCACATTTTGACAGTTGGTTTGTGGGGAAAAAATTCAGGTCAGATCAAGTGGGAGTGGTTAAAAGAGGCCAATGGGATGCAAACATTGCTGCTACTTCACATATTTACACATATATTATTGATTAAGATGAGGAAAAGTCATTTTTTCAGTAAAGTGTCCCTTTAAGGCAATTGGAATCAAAGTTTTATATTCACTTGTCTTGTCCGATCTATCACAGTCACAAAACTTAAAGGTTTAAAGGTTCCGTGCCATCCAGAAAGCATTATCTTCTTCAGGCTTGGTCCCCAACCTTATCACATTTACAGCAAATGTCAGTTCATCTAAAGATACCGGAAAGAGAAGAGGACATCACCTCTGATGGAAGGTCTTTGAATGGAGATGGTTATTCCATCATCTTTCCAAACCCAACCATAGGACAAGTCTTATAAAACAAGGTCTGCGGTGCATATCCAAATAGATAATGTTTTATTGTGTTCCTGCGCTGGGAATGTGCATTGTTTAGCCATCCTAGATCTTCTAGCCATATGTTCCAAAGCGTCCTAAACACCAAGACCAGTTTGAGCCATCTCCCACATAACAGATGGTTTTCATCCATTTCAATAACATCTGTGGACTCTCCTCCCATGAAACTGGCTTTAAAACACTTTAGTCCAATCGGAATCCACTACCTCTGCCTTTATTTAACCGCACCTATAAGATTCCACAATGGTTTCTAGACAAGTTATGGTTTAAATAAAATGGTCATAGTGTTGGGAACCCAACCCACTGCTCCACATTTAGCTTGGACTGCCGCATCACCCCACCTCACCTTTTACATGTTTCCCTCCATCTGTACTTTCCATGTCACCGCTGCCTGCACCGCATGCAAATCACCTCCATCTTCTAACACACCGATATGGTAATCCAACGTTACTGAAAGATTAACAGAATACAGGACTCTCACTACCATGGTTGGTCAGGGGGAATCAACATCTTGAATATTTATACATACTGTCATAATATACAAGTGATAAACTATATGGCAGCTTTCTTCTATATTTATAGCTGCATTGTCATACTGTATGCAGATTTAAGGAAAACCATGAAATAGTTTACCTATCCCATTAAGGGCTCATCTGCACAAGGCTAACATGGGGGACTTTATAAGAGCGCTTTGTAATAGTTTATTATTTTATGCTGAGCTGCCCTTTAATTCTTACATCAGGGGCTTTGTAATAGATATCTATCCCTTTAAGGCGGAGCTGCACCTTTAATTCTTACAGGAGGAGCTTGTAATGATTATATCCCTTTAGGCTGAGTGCACCTTTAACTCTTACAGGAGGGGGCTAGTAATAGATATCTGTCCCTTAAGGCTGAGCTGCGCCTTTAATCCTACATGAGGGGTCTTTGTAAAGATTATCTATCCCTTTAAGGCTGAGCTGCGCCTTTAATTCCTACATGAGGGGTCTTTGTAATAGATTATCTATCCCTTTAAGGCTGAGCTGCACCTTTAATTCTTACAGGAGGAGCTTTGTAATAGATTATCTATCCCTTTAAGGCTGAGCTGCACCTTTCATTCTTATAAAGAGGGGGCTCTGAATAGATTATCTGCCCTTTAGGCTGAGCTGCACCTTTACTCTTACAGGAGCGGGCTATGTAATAGATTATCTGTCCCTTTAAAGGCTGAGCTGCGCCTTAATTCTACATGAGGGGTCTTTGTAATAGATTATCTATCCCTTTAGGCTGAGCTGCACCTTTAATTCTTACAGGAGGAGCTTTGTAATAGATTATCTATCCCTTTAAGGCTGAGCTGCACCTTTAATTCTTACAGGAGGGAGCTTTGTAATAGATTATCTATCCCTTTAAGGCTGAGCTGCACCTTTAATTCTTACAGGAGGGAGCTTTGTAATAGATTATCTATCCTTTAAGGTGTGCTGCACCCTTTAATTCTTACAGGAGGGAGCTTTGTATAGATTATCTATCCCTTTAAGCTGAGCTGGACCTTTAATTCTTACAGGAGGGGGCTTTGTAATAGATTTCTATCCCTTTAAGGGCTGAGCTGCACCTTTAATTCTTACAGGTAGGGAGCTTTGAATAGATATCTATATCCCTTTAAGGCTGGATCTGGACTTTATTCTTACAGGAGGAGCTTGGTAATAGATTATCTATCCCTTTAAGCTGAGCTGCACCTTTAATTCTTACAGGAGGGGGCTTTGTATAGATTATCTATCCCTTTAAGGCTGACTGCACCTTTAATTCTTACAGGAGGGAGCTTTGTAATAGATTATCTATCCCTTTAAGGCTGAGCTGCACCTTTAATTCTTACAGGAGGGAGCTTTGTAATAGATTATCTCTTTGCAGCTTGACTGCACCTTTACTTTTAATTGGAAGGGGGTTTGTAATAGTTTATCCCTTTAAGGCTTAGCTGCCCCTTTAATTGTAATGTAATGAGACCTACCCCCCTACATTTTATAGAGGAGGTGCGCGCATTCGTATGGCAGTCGCGAGCAGCTAAAGGCATTACATTTGAATTTGTTTCACTCAGTGCTAACCTTCAATGCTGTTTAATATTTAACTTTTGAAAAAAAAAAAAAAAAGCTTAAAACAATGGGTTAGATCGTCAATTACTCAATACACAAGATACCAGGCTTGGCAAGCAGACTGGCATATAGCTGCCCACAATGAAACACAAAATGCCTTTTTAAAAGGGAAGGAACACACAGCCGTATTCAGATTAATGAATCAGCGTGGAATGGTGTCTCCCACTTAAAGTAATTCAAGTGCGGTACATTACATAAGAGAACACAAAGTACTTCTGCAAAGTTTTTTTTTTTTTTTATCAGGGATAACAGGTTTGAATATGCATATTAGTACGGCAAATATGATTTTAAGGTGACATTCTGTACTCTGTGTCTGTGCTAAGGGAAGGTAGAGAGTATTAAAAAGGCATTTGTTTTGCTGCCAAATTGGGGGTGGGGAAAGGCAAACGTCAACATTTTAATCTAAATAACATATTCTGGACCTAACGTGGAAATCCGAGAGGGAAATGTAACCTTTCAAAGTGGAGGGTCCATTATTTCCTATAATTCGCACAAGCGGATGTGCCTAGAAATACAATGAAATTTAAACACTGTACAACATAAGGAGTAGATTACCCTAAACCATTTTCCAGTCAGAAACTGCTCATTAAAACAATATATAACTTTGTGGGTCACCCTAACCAGGATACACAGAAAAACATTTCATTCACACTCTCTGCAGTTACCGCCCCCTCACCTAGTTTCAGTGATCTTGGACATCTCAGTGTGATTCACCCAGGGACAAAGAGGAGATCTTTGTATCTCCCTATGCTAAAGCAACAGCTGCAATGAAATATAAAAGGAATGCCTGTAGAAGTGATCACTTAGTTACTTATTGTGTTAGGCAGTCTAAGGGCTAGGCCATACATATATATTGTATTGGCTAGGTAGGTCTAAGGGCTAGGCCATACTATTATTGTATTGTACTAGGTAGGTCATAGGGCTAGGCCATACATTATTATTGTAATTGTGTTAGGTAGGTCAGTAAGGGCTAGGCCATACATTATTATTGTATTGTACTAGGTAGGTCGTAGGGCTAGGCCATACATATTATTGTATGTGCTAGGTAGGTCAGTAAGGGCTAGGCCATAATTATTGTATTGTGCTAGTAGGTCAGTAAGGGCTAGGCCATACTTATTATTGTATTGTACTAGGTAGGTCAGTAAGGGCTAGGCCATACATTGTCTGTAAAATATTTAACAACAGTGAGTAATGCAGTTACTTAACTATGTAAATCCGATCCATGCCCGCTGACCTTACACGATGCTCTGTGACACTTTGCATCCCATGTTCTAAGGTGAGATTTTGGATGGACTGTAATACTGTATGTATGTTAACATGTACCTGTCCTTTTAAAATGTTCACCTCCCAAACTACATATGTATCTAAGCAGATCACAATAGAGAATTATTACCTTAAAGGGCAATTATATTCTAAACCCTCCCCCCGTCCTATTCGTAACTTTCCCTCCCCAGTCCAGTTTAACTCCTCCCCTCCAACTGTCAGTGACAAGGCCATGGAAGGCACGCCTGCAAGGAAATGTCTGTCCTATTGGTCAGTCCAGCCATAGTCCGGAGCTATGACAAAGGACACCAGAAGCCAACTTCATGAGCCGATTAGGTAAGACCCAGGGGTGAGGACTCCTGGTTTAGGTCCATACCCTGGGTACTATAAGTGCAGAGGGGGGGGGGGTTAATTAGGTCTAAAGGTTTAATTGCCCTATAAGAAGTTTGATATAAGGATACCCTAATTTACATCTATATCCCAATGGTGTTATGGTGTTTACCCGCCATGGGGTAAACACCATAATCAGAGTCACAGTGAATAATCAAATGCTCTTGTGCCAAGAGCTGTGCCTTGGATTCTCCTGTGCCCGTATTTTGCTTGGAAACCCACAGACCAGATCAACCTTAATGTAGGTAAGGTTCTTAATATCCACCAGCGAACAGCTTTCTAGATTGGAAATTCCCTGGTTTATTTCTGTCACCAGGTTTCCTTAGTGATAATTTCCACCTTTAAATTGCAAATTTCCCTGTGGTCTGACAGCAGTTCGCATATGAGCAACTGCTTAACCAGATGGTTAAAGTAAAGACTGAAAAACAACCATTCCCATGAATCCCCCTATGATTTAAACAGCATATCTTCCTCCTCCTCCTTTATGTCCCACTTGGTTCATAAAATACATCCTGTCAAATGAAGAAAAAAAGCTCCATGTAAAAGTAGCAGCTGACATCCCTGCAGTTCCTTATCCTTTACCCAGTGGGTGACTATCTGTATCCAGCATACATCGCTACTGTCACATTTTTGCCACACTGATTTTAATGAACCCAAAGAAACAGAAACTGTAAGGGTTCGTTCACACTAGATCAGTTTTTCTGTCCCTTTCCGGACACAAAAACGCGCGTTATGTCCGTTTTTTTTTTACGGATCAATTGATCCGGTCCGTTAAAAAGAAAAAGTACTGCTAAATGCGTTGTCTGGAAACGGCCACATTTTGATTAAAATATAGCAAAAACGGAGCGCTAAAAACGGACCAAAACGGACGAAAAACATGGACAAAACTAGATCCAGATGAATATAGTCCAGTGTGGCAGCATTAGATGAAGCTACATAAAGGCAGCTCGCGGGTAACATTTTTAGCTTTTACTGCTCCTTTAAGCGGACTGCAAATTGTATTAGGCAAATGATATTATTACAATGACTTTGGCATATAACCAATAGAAACCACTTGACGAGTAGGAATATTTTCATGAATTGTGCCTGATATTTCGTTATGTTTGCCATGGAATAATTTCCCATCAAATATATATAAATTGGTTAACCGTAAAGTTATGGAACGTCTCAAGCGAAGTAAACCCCGATCTGTGCAAAACTAACTGAAGACAGCAGCCCTTCTAGCGTTCACTGACCAATTGTAAGTTGCCCGCTCCTCTTAAACTGTACACGCTCTTTCATCACAAGCTCGCACATTCGCGGGCGGAGTTCGGGGACCAGCAGTAACAGCCATGACCGATTGCTCTACCTGAGACACTAGCAAGCAAAGGAGAAGGGGTCATCGAAAAACAAAGTATTGTTTGTCTTGGGGTCTGGGGGGTGCTTAACATGTGTATCAATTTTAGATTTGGGTGGAATTTGCCCTTTAATCGGACTGTAAGGGCTAGGCCACACTAGGCCACTTTTCTTACACTCTTACTACAGGGAGCAGGCAACTGCAGGGGGGCCGGTAGCCAAGGGGGCCCCATCTTTTATTTTTCCTATGACAGATATACCTCCTCCCAGAAAGCATTGTACATGAGGCACGGATAAGGGCCCCATCATAGTTTTGCTGGGGGGCCCAGTATTTCTAGTTACGCCACTGGCCTTACAAACCTTTTGCGATCCTTTTACAACGTGAGAAACACACGCCAGGCTAACACAATTGGTTGGCTACAAACCGGAATCGTAGCGCTTACGCCCACTTTTTTTTTTTTGAGGATCGCATCCCTACCATCAGCGCACTATTGCACGATTGCAGTGCAACGGATGGTGACGCGCAATAAACTTCTTCAGCCTCAATCACCCCAGAACTACAACTCTCAACCACAGACAGCTCAGCAAGACTTCAGAATCGCGGCAGACGGTCACTGTAAGAAGTATCAGTTAACCCCTGAACAGATATTACATGTCACTGCTCCCGGCACCACAGGGGTTAATCCATCATCACGCAACGACAGTCTTGGGCACAGAATAACCAGCCACACAGAGGCAACAGAATCATTTCTTTTTTAACTCTTAAGGCAAAAGCCGCTTTAAGCCAAATATCGACCCACGCTGGTAAAGTTTAACTCTTTATAAGCTGGTAGAGAGAAGGGTTAAGATTTAAATCCGCAGACCCATAGAACATCACTATCCACGAGGAAAACCCTCGTGGAAGCCCAGCTCAAGCAGTAACAATATTACAGTCTATACAATAATGTAGCAAAAAAGGGGCCCTAAATGATGGTCCTGCCTAGGTCCCCTATATGATCTTAATCCTCTTGATCTGATCCGATCCCGGTCCCTGCATGGTCTCTCACGTGCAATTGCTGCATCAGTAGAAAGTTGCCTACGTACCTGCATTGGAGCACCCCATCTAATGGGCAGCAGGAGGTTGGCACAGGGTGAGCAGCAATGATCTGGCCTCACCCCCCAGACCAACCCTGTATCTGTGTCTGTATTCTCCTCCCTGTGTTTCATGCAGCAGCAGGAAGTGACTGCAACTCACATGGACTTTCTATGACCTCACCGTAGTGGCAACAGGAATTTTAAAGGGACAAGCTTCCTTCTTCAGTTGCCATTTCTGGAAGATTATGAGTGGCAGACAGGCAACTTTTTTATCCCTCCCCCCCCCTTATGAAGGCAACTTAAAGGGGAAGAACGTTAAAATTTAAGTTTGTTTTAAAGGAAAGTTTAGTCGGATTAACATTGTGCTTTTATACACGGGTCATTTTTTTTTAGATTTGTCCAAAATCGATTCCCTTTTATTTTGCATGCGATCGACTAAATATAGAATATTCCTTTAAATGTAGAAATTAATGAACCTTTACTTACCGTTAGGGAGGTAGGCCATAGGCCAACCAACAACATTCCAAAGCCACACCCCCTTACTATCCAAGCCCCACCCACTTCAGGACATGGCCTAATTTCTATTTAATCTTATTGGACAAACAAGGGAAACAGCCCACCTATTGATTCCTATGGTTCTGTGTTCAGTTCATTTTTATAATAGTATTTAACAATTTTTTGAAGCCAAATGTAAATAAGATTAAAAATACGTTGATTTCTCATCGTTTATGGCTAACAATGTAACCTGGTGTGTTACCAAATATCTTTATATTATCAGTAGAACTGAAATTATTTCTAGATTATATTCTGCTTAGAAATACAATACATATAGAGATTAAAAGTTCTAAATAACGTGAGGGGTTAATTAGTTAATTAATAATTACTATTAATATACTTTTAACTAATTTATATTTACTGGCTCACAGAACAACATTTGATTTAACTGAATCTCAGGATTACACATCCTAAATAACACACGTGGATCTCACAGTGTCAGTCTTTTTCTAGCTGGTCTGAAGCAGACCACAATACCTTACAATCAGATTGTACAATCGACAATAATAACAAGCCATACATGGACCAATTCCGATCGGCCAATCATTCACTTCCATCATTCACATTGGTGTCAATAGCATGTTAGTGGAGGAGAGTCTGGCAAGCTGAGACTGGTGCATTGGCTGGCAAGCTGAGACTGGTGAAATGACTGGCTAATTGAGAGTGCAAGGTGGCTAAAATTGAATACCACTAACTACTACTGCTGTGTGTTAATTCAGGTAACTTAGACTGACCCTTAAGGTGAAACTTTTAGTGTGACCAAAAAAAAGAATCTAAGAAATGGGGCAAATATGTGCCCATCGCTGTATTATAAATATATTCTGGTGTTTAGAGGGGCTAAAATGAGAAGGGACCACAGACCCTGCAGAAATAAAATTGGATCTACAGTCGTGGCCAAGCTATAGCGGTGACACAATAATGAGTTTCGCTTCGACATTCTTAGAATTTTTGTCATGTTTCTATGGAGACCAAGGCCAAGCATATGGATGACATCTCACAGGGCAGCTTCCAATAACTCCTATATTTACAGCAGGGGTAAAGTATTACCTGTAATAACTGGTCTCCATTTGTGACATGACAAACGTGTCATAGATAAAATGTGCATTGATTAGTGCGTGAGGACATCATTTAGCCCCATCTATGAGGACATATCACAGGGTATTTTACGATATTTAAAAGATAACGAATTCTGTGATCACTAAAGACAGGATCATATATTATCTGTGGGGATTTCTATTACCCTATTTCATGGGTACATTATCCTGATAATATTTTGTAATTTTTCTTTTGCAAGGAAACCCACCCCCATCTAAAGAGAGACTTAGTCTTACCTGCTCCCCCACACCCCCAGGGAATGGACAAGGACCGTATACCAATGGTCAATCTGGGGGTTCACCCAATCCCACCACATTAATTTCAATAATTGTGTCACGGGGATTGACTGTTCTATGGCCCTATTTTGCTTTATTGTTATTTATTTATCTTTATTCCTTATGATGTCAAATGTAACCTTAATTTGAATGAAGTAAATAGTCAGGGGCGCACCTACCTGCAGCAAACTAAACCAAAATGTTTTGCTATACGCGGCACACCCTTGTGGTCACTTAGAATGGTGGCAGGGGAAAAAATACTTTTCTCCTTCCTGCAATACTACTTTCAGCCACCATGAGCTCTGTTTCTAGAAGGAGAAGAGAAAGTTGGTGGTGCTTCACATTACAGTGCCTGCACCTGGGATGGAGCAGAATATACAGTAAGTTGTATTTGAAGTTTGTAACTAGAAATAGAAAGAATATTGTACAGGGCACAGAATTCCCCTCACACTATCTCCAACTGGCAGTGGGTGGGACTGAACACATGGTGCTGGAACAACACTGTCTGGGGGCTGGGTTGAGCCCAAGAGCATCTTATATGTACCAGCCTGTGTGGGCTAGGGATGAGGGCATCCTGTGCGTATTGCTGATATCCCGCCACCCCCCCGCGACTGGAAACCAGGAAACATACGCGGGACAGCTGTTTAAAAGACCGACCCGAACTTCTGGAACTGAACCGGCTGGTTGCGGCTTAGGAGATCTGGCAGGCTTGAAGAGAGGGAGTCAGGGGTCCGCCTCCAATCTCGCGGGGGCCCCAGGCACATGCAGGTACGCCCCTGAGGGCATCTTATATGTACCAGTCTGTGTGGGCAGGGCATGAGGGCATCTTATATTTATAAGTCTGTGTGTGTGCTTGGAAAAAGATCATCTTATATGTACCAGTCGTGTGGGCTGGGGATGAGGGCATCTATATGTACCAGTCTGTGTGTGCTGGGCATGAGGATATCTTATATTTTAAGTCTATGTTGTGCTTGAACAGAGCATCTTATATGTACTAGTCTGTGTGGGCTGGGATGAGGGCATCTTATATGTACCAGTCTGTGTGGGCTAGGATGGGGCATCTTATATGACCAATCTGTGTGGGCTAGGGATGAGGGCATCTTATATGTACCAGTCGTGTGTGCTGGGCATGAGGATATCTATATTTGTAAGTCTATGTGTGCTTGGAACAAGAGCATCTTATATGTACTAGTCTGGGGGTGGGCGCGATGAGGGCATCTTATATGTACCAGTCTGTGTGGGCTAGGGATGAGGGCATCTTATATGTACCAATCTGTGTGGGCTAGGGAAAAGGGCATCTTATATGTACCAGTCTGTGTGGGCTAGGGATGAGGGCATCTCATATGTACTAGTCTGTGTGGGCTAGGGATGAGGGCATCTTATATGTACCAGTCTGTGTGTGCTGGGCATGAGGACATCTTATATTTGTAAGTCTATGTGTGTTTGGAACAAGAGCATCTTATATGTACTAGTCTGTGTGGGCTAGGGATGAGGACATCTCATATGTACTAGTCTGTGTGGGCTAGGGATGAGGGCATCTTATATGTACCAGTCGTGTTGGGCTAGGGATGAGGACATCTTAATGTACCATCTGTAGGGGCTGGGGGTTGGCATCTTATATTCATCAGTCTTCCCTGACTTTAGTAGTCAACGTTAAGTTAGACCACCACACCCACCTTCACAACTACGTTCACAAGCCACGCCTGCAGGAACATACGGACAGCTTTAAACTGTGTTTTGTCGGGTGACAAAATGTCTAGGATCACCACTGCAGTGACCAGATGTATGTGCAGTTTATGTATATGTATATCCACAGTATGTTTATTTATCTATCTATCTATCCTGGAACCAGCAGGTTGGGGGATAGTTTAATAAAAGGTCAGAGGGAGGAGCTGTCAGAGCAGCATCTTCTAATACACAAATCTTAATATGTAAGGAGTAGGAGACCCTTACTAGGAATTCCCAATTTACACATCTTAATGGTATCGCCACTCAAAAAATAAAGCTGGGCCATTTAGATATACTGAGAACGGGAGGTAAAGGAGCTGAGTCTTACCTCCCATCTTCAATAAATCGATCAGAGCCAGGAAGAAGGTAACGACTTACTCTACTATCACTCGCTCTCCCGCCACGTAGACTGACAGTCCCAACGGACAAAGATATGGCATAGAAGACAGAGTCCGTGGGACTTGTCAAACTACGATATGCGCCGGATCAGGTAAGTTTGTTACCTTCTCTCCTGGCACCTGATCTGTTTATTGAAGAACGGGAGGTAAGACACAGCTCCTTACCTCCCGTTCTCCAATAAATCTAAATGGCCCAACTTTATTTTTTGAGTGGAGATACCTTTAAATTGAAAAATTGGGGTTTAAAGGAGAACTTTCGGGGACATTCTGGTCACCTGGAGTCTGGCTGGGCAGTCCAGGGGCAGAGCTAGATGGAGCTTAATAGGTCCTGCCTTTGCCCCTCCAGTGTTGGGAGGTATAAATAGAGAGAGAGACTGTTGGCCATTTTCAGGGATCTTCAACCTGTGGAACTCCAGATGTTTCCCTTTAAACACACTCAATACAAGGATACATTCACCCATAATAGCAGAAGGGCCAGGGAATTCTGGCGTTGTAGTTTTCAAACATGTTGAGCTACCAGTTGGGAGATCCCTGGGCTAGTGGACTTGATGGCAAGTTGACTGGTGGCCAATAAATCCATAAACAGCAATGTACAGCACTTTCTGTGTCCTCCTATTACAACTCTCGAATCTCCCCAACACACCAACCAATGGCTGCTGGAAGTGGGAACATCGATTGATATAGCCAGGGGCTGGCGCAAATAAAATAGCTGTGATTGGTTGCTACACAATTGTCGACCAATTGTTGGGGCCACACTGGGTGTGCTGCACTGTGATCTAGTAATTGGAGTGCATGCAATCTGCCATTTTTCCCCCAATCGCATACGCTCATTGCACACATTGCGCAATGGCAGTGCACGCCAATGCGCACTACCTCACCGGAAAGAACACGCAATCGCCCAACTTGCCTTTTCCATTTTATTCTTAACCAAGATACACCTTTGTAAATGTATTAATTCTTTTACTAAAGCAATCCCTGAAACACTTAGCATAATGAGATACAAGTAGCTAATTGGACAGCTCCTCCCCCTCCTCCTGGGTAACTCACACAGAGCATGCCTAAGTCAGTGACTTGGGAAGAGTAGAGGTTTGAATCATCTGAAAAGCTTGACTGTTTCTCTGGTTAGGAATTATGTATAAGACAAGTGATACATAATTTAATCAGCAAAGTCAGGGCAATAAGTCAGAAACTTCATTTTAATTTATAGTCGAGATTTAAAAATTGAATCTTCCAAGTTGTTAAAACCAAGAAACTAAAACTAAAAAAAAACAAAACGATCTCAGCCGCAAAAGTTGTTAAAATCGAAGTCAATTTAGCTCAGGGCGAACTGCTGCAGTTACACAGTTTAAAACATTAGTGTCCTAGCAGGGTGAACTTGTCATTCTTTTTTATTATTCTTAGTAATTTCCATACAATAGGAGAAGGACGGGGGAAGAACCCAGTGGCTTGAAGGCATTGTTCCTTAAATTATTAGTTCTTTAGTTCGCCTGCACATAAAAAAACCCACTCTTGACTTCCTTTCTCTTGGCCTGCATTATCCTGACAGATTTGCACCTGAGAACCATTGTTGGGCTCAAGGTCTTAAAACAGACATCAGAATTCTCTGACACTGGCAGTGTGTTCAGGTCACCGTTCAGGAGAAAATGCTGCACGCAACAAAATAGGAACCTCGTTTTTCCTTCGCCCTGACCCATCTGCTGCAGTTTGAGAATCAGATGGTGTTTGATGCTTTGGGAAAGAGAATCGTCTGTTACTGTGAAACATCGTTGGTTTGTCAGATGTTATTGGAAGAACACGGTTAGCGCAGATGTTTTTTGCGGGGCAGGAAAAAAAGGGTAACAATTTAAAGGGCAACTAGGACTCCCCCCCCCAAAAAAATAAAAGATAAAAGATGGTAATTACCACTTGCTCCTCCGTGACTATCTCTCTCCATAAGGTGCCCTATGATCACATGTATGGTATCTGTCAGTACACATGCAGTGGTAACTGCATACACAGCTCCAACGTATCCCCTACATGGTATTGGGATGGTCGGCCGTGCACGGACACACGCAACCGACGTATCAGCTCTTTCTACTTAAAGTAAAGGAAGCCAATACCGCCTGGAAATGACAGACTCCAATACTGATCCAGTTCGTCTGCATCGTTGTCGTTTTGGACCCCACACTGATGGGAATTTCGGGGTATCTGCAGGTGTATGGCCACCATAACAGATAAGGAATAGAGATGTTGAGTTTCATTCTGTTTTCGAATTCTCAAAATTTGTTCCCTTTCAATTTTCAAAATTTTCGGAAAGTTCGAATTTCTCGAAGTCGAAAATCATCTACTTTCGATTTTCGATAATCAGCTACTTTCGATTTCGATAATCAGCTACTTTCGATTTTCGATAATCAGCTACTCTCGTTTTTTCGATAATCGGCTACTTTCGATTTTCGATAACAGCTACTTTCGTTTTCGATAATCATCTACTTTCGATTTTCAACATCTACTTTCGATTTCGATAATATCTCTACTTCGATTTCGATAATCAGCTACTCTTGATTTTCGATAATCGGCTACTTTCGATTTTCGATAATCAGCTACTTTCGATTTTCGATAATCGTCTACTTTCTATTTTCGATAATCGGCTACTTTCGATTTTTGATAATCGCTACTTTCGATTTCGATAATCAGCTACTTTCGATTTTCGATAATCAGCTACTTTCGATTTCGATAATCAGCTACTTTCTATTTCGATAATCAGCTACTTTCGATTTTTCGATATCAGCTACTTTCGATTTTCGATAATCAGCTACTTTCTATTTTCGATAATCAGCTACTTTCGATTTTTGATAATCGGCTACTTTCGATTTTCGATAATCGGCTACTTTCGATTTTCGATAATCAGCTACTTTCGATTTTTGATAATCGGCTACTTTCGATTTTCGATAATCGGCTACTTTCGATTTTCGATAATCAGCTACTTTCGATTTTCGATAATCAGCTACTTCGATTTTCGATAATCACTACTTTCGATTTTCGATAATCAGCTACTTTCGATTCGATAATCGCTACTTTCGATTTTCGATAATCGGCTACTTTCGATTTTCGATAATCATCTACTCTCTCGATTTTCGATAATCGTCTACTTTCGATTTTCGATAATCGTCTACTTTCTATTTTCGATAATCAGCTACTTTCGATTTTTGATATCGGCTACTTTCGATTTTCGATATCGGCTACTTTTGATTTTCGATAATCGCTACTTTCGATTTTTGATAATCGGCTACTTTGATTTTCATAATCAGCTACTTCGATTTTCGATCGTCACTTCTATTTTCGATAATCAGCTACTTTCGATTTTTGATAATCGGCTACTTTCGATTTTTTGACAATCGTCTACTTTCGATTTCGATAATCAGCTTACTCTTCGATTTTTGATAATCGGCTACTTTCGATTTTCGATAATCGGCTACTTTTGATTTTCGATAATCAGCTACTTTTGATTTTCGATAATTATCTTTTTGATTTTCGATAAAAATCGAAAATTCTAAAATCCGGGTTCCATGAAATTCGGGAGTTCCGAAAGTTTCGTTGGGACTTCGAAACCTCAGTTCGATACGAAACCCGGTTCTATCCAACCCACATTACGTCTCTAATAATAGAGAGTCACGCAATGCAGGAAACACATCATCTAGGCAGAGTTGCGGGCAAATAGGGGGGCATTCCAGGGGAGTAGGTTATAGGTGCTTGCAGTTGCAGGAGTTTGGGGTGGGATACATCTTGGTATCCACTACCGCAGGGCTCATCCCAAATGGGAAAAAAGAGGTGTCAAATACAGCCGATAATTAAGATCCGATTCTTCAGGCCTTGCTTGGCAAAAATACCCCAACCCAATGGTCTTCATGGAAAGTAGAAAATCCTAGTCCTACCTTCCTGGGTGCTCAGTTTCCTGCATCTGCGTGACTCTCTTATTATTAGAGATGTAATGTGGGTTGGAATAGAACCCGGTTTCGTATCGAATCTGAGGGTTTCGAAGTCCCAACGAAACTTTCGGAACTCCCGAATTTCATGGAACCCGGATTTTTAGAATTTTCGATTTTTATCGAAAATCAAAAGTAGATAATTATCGAAAATCAAAAGTAGCTGATTATCGAAAATCAAAAGTAGCCGATTATCGAAAATCGAAAGTAGCCGATTATCAAAAATCGAAAGTAGCTGATTATCGAAAATCGAAAGTAGACGATTGTCAAAAATCGAAAGTAGCCGATTATCAAAAATCGAAAGTAGCTGATTATCGAAAATAGAAAGTAGACGATTATCGAAAATCGAAAGTAGCTGATTATCGAAAATCAAAAGTAGCCGATTATCAAAAATCGAAAGTAGCTGATTATCGAAAATCAAAAGTAGCCGATTATCGAAAATCGAAAGTAGCCGATTATCAAAAATCGAAAGTAGCTGATTATCGAAAATAGAAAGTAGACGATTATCGAAAATCGAAAGTAGACGATTATCGAAAATCGAGAGTAGCTGATTATCGAAAATCGAAAGTAGCCGATTATCGAAAATCGAAAGTAGCTGATTATCGAAAATCGAAAGTAGCTGATTATCGAAAATCGAAAGTAGCTGATTATCGAAAATCGAAAGTAGATGATTTTCGAACTTCGAGAAATTCGAACTTTCCGAAAATTTTGAAAATTTGAAAGGGAACAAATTTTGAGAATTCGAAAACAGAATGAAACTCAACATCTCTATTCCTTATCTGTTATGGTGGCCATACACCCTGCAGATACCCCGAAATTCCCATCAGGTGTGGGGTCCAAAACGACAACGATGCAGACGAACTGTATCAGTATTGGAGTCTGTCATTTCCAGACGGTATTGGCTTCCTTTACTTTAAGTAGAAAGAGCTGATACGCTCGGTTGCGTGTGTCCGTGCACGGCCGACCAATCCCAATACCATGTATGGGGATACGTTGGAGCTGTGTATGCAGTTACCACTGCATGTGTACTGACAGATACCATACATGTGATCATAGGGCACCTTAACATGGAGAGAGATAGTCACGGAGGAGCAAGTGGTAATTTACCATCTTTTACATCCCCCATGAAAAGGTGTAATATATACCGGTAATCCCCATGGAAAAGGCGTATATACCGTAATCCCCCATGGAAAAGTCGTAAATATAAGGACAAACGCCACTAGTCACCGTTAACCTTCCTGTGCACTAGGACACGTAGAGTGGCCTTCGCCTTCCTGTACTTTAAATTAAGATTTGCAATGGCTGCACTATTTTGAAAAGCCCTGCATGCAGCCAGAAAAACAGCGATTGGGGACTTTCGCGTGACTGTTGGCGTTAAAGTCACGGGAAACATATGTGCAACATTGTGATTTACCAAGACCTCAATCACATGATATATATGCATGGTGTGGGGCAATACCAAACCTCCCCCGTGTACGAGAAAAGTTTTCTATACAGTAAATTCCAAAAATTCTACATGGATAAGCTGAGATATGAAGTTCAGTAACACCAGGACTGCCCCTCCACCGTCTGAACAGCGCAACGCTACATCAGCGTGGTTAATGAAGTTGTTTATAACCCATCCGGTTAAAGAAAGGGTTAAAGAAATCTGAATGTTTTTCCCGAACAGCGAAATGTCAAACCCGCCATATTATAAGCACCTGCGTGTCCCTATAGATCAGCGAACATTCCATTTCCATATCTATTATATATATAGGCATCTCATCCTCCCCTCCTCTGCGTTCGACACATCAGAAAATATTTAAATTGCTGAATATTTAGCAGCGCCCGTAACGTTAATGGGAACCTCTTAAAATGTGAACAGAAATTGCAGAGCTGGAATTCACAGCCTGACCTCCTATCTCCCATTCCGTTCCCTAGGGCATTCCGAAACAGCTTCATAATATCCCGACACGGGAATTGACAATTACTCCTCGTAAACTTTTATAAACTTTTTTGCTGGTATCAGTAGAAAGCAAGACGTTAAGATGCATTATTTATTTGACGTTAGTTTATTTTCGGTCTACTCTGCTGTTAACCACGAAAAAAACACGTCTTCGGGATTGTTGATAACCGAGCTAAAGGCTTATTATTTCTGTAAATTGTTGGGCTAACGGAGTTAGAAGTGACTTGCAAAATTAGACACAGGAGATTAAATATTCAGATTCAGAGATTTGATAAAGAAGAACGAGACCGGCTGGATTATTATATCAGGAAACTCTGATTTCCACTATCTCGACTGCTATAAACGATCGCTGGAAACAATCCCTCTAGGTCGGGCTAAAATGGGTCTGTGTATGAGGCAGATGCAATGCAAAGGAATTTCTGTATATAAATGAAATAGAAAGGATTATGAAATAACTATACAGGTGAATCTATAAATGAATCCATGTAAGCAGCACTTCTCTGGATGTGTTTGTTTGCGCATGACTTCAGTCCAGTACTTGTTTTGCTCAATCTCAGCCCCCTGCCAGACTATCTGGACTCTCTGTGAGGGCAAGCATGCTCAGTAATCCCTATGAGGCAACATTGGGAGAGGGAATTTCCCACCATGCAGTTTACATACCAACTGTTACCATTCCCACTGCAGCAAAACTACACATACAGAAGAGTTTATGGTAATAAGGACTTGATTGACAGCTGAATGTAAGATGATTCAGATTGGATATCTAAGAAATAGGGGACAGATAAAAAAAAATGTGTATACTGATAGTTGGGAAGAATTATAGTTTACAGTAATGGGCAATTTAAAACAAAATTTCCAGTGTACTTACCCTTGGTAAATCTGAAAGGGATGCGGCTTTGCTGGCGGTAAAGGCGTTAACATCTAGTGCTAACGTGATATTTTACGTTTCTTTTACGAATCCCGCGCAGCCAGCACAAAGGAGTTCAAGTCGCGCTCAGCAATATCATATCGTTAGCGTGACTTAACTCCAGAAAACTTCGCTCTGCCCACGAATAATCGCGCACCTTGAACGACTAATTACCGGTAAGAGAAATGTTGAGAATGAAGTTTGGATTTGGACCGATGCCCGTTACTGTTGGTTACAGAGAGCGACACTCGATCAGACTCTCCTAATCTTTCGTAATCTCCAGTGTTTACCTTGCTAGAGTTCTATTGTTCTGCACTGTTCGGACATTCAGTTTCTCGTGTCATGTCACGTTTGTATCTCACGGGTTCAGGTTTGTGCACATGGCAGGGGTAACTGTTTATTGGTAGGACATCCCACCCCCCAACGTGGCTTCCAGACAGGGTGGGGGGCGAGGCGGGGAAGGGCGTGACATAGACAACAATCATCTATGCAGAGTTGCGGGCAAATAGGGGGGCATTCCAGGGGCGTAGGTTATAGGTGCTTGCAGTTGCAGGAGTTTGGGGAGGGATACATCTTGGTATCCACTACCGCAGGGCTCATCCAAATGGGAAAAAAGAGGTGTCAAATACAGCCGATAATTAAGATCCGATTCTTCAGGCCTTGCTTGGCAAAAATACCCCAACCCAATGGTCTTCATGGAAAGTAGAAAATCCTAGTCCTACCTTCCGGTGCTCAGTTTCCTGCATCTGCGTGACTCTCTTATATTAGAGACGTAATGTGGGTTGGAATAGAACCCGGTTTCGTATCGAATCTGAGGGTTTCGAAGTCCCACGAAACTTTCGGAACTCCCGAATTTCATGGAACCCGATTTTGAATTTTCGATTTTTATCGAAAATCAAAAGTAGATAATTATCGAAAATCAAAGTAGCTGATTATCGAAAATCAAAAGTAGCCGATTATCGAAAATCGAAAGTAGCCGATTATCAAAAATCGAAAGTAGCTGATTATCGAAATCGAAAGTAGACGATTGTCAAAAAATCGAAGTAGCCGATTATCAAAAATCGAAAGTAGCTGATTATCGAAAATAGAAGTAGACGATTATCGAAAATCGAAAGTAGCTGATTATCGAAAATCAAAGTAGCCGATTATCAAAAATCGAAAGTAGCTGATTATCGAAAATCAAAAGTAGCCGATTATCGAAAATCGAAAGTAGCCATATCAAAAATCGAAAGTAGCTGATTATCGAAAATAGAAAGTAGACGATTATCGAAAATCGAAAGTAGACGATTATCGAAATCGAGAAGTAGCTGATTATCGAAAATCGAAGACCGATACGATAGCTGATTATCGAAATCGAAAGTAGCTGATTATCGAAAATCGAAAGTAGCTGATTATCGAAAATCGAAAGTAAGCTGATTATCGAAAATCGAAGAGCTGATTATCGAAAATCGAAAGTAGCCGATTATCGAAAATCGAAAGTACCGATTATCAAAAATCGAAAGTAGCTGATTATCGAAAATCGAAAGTAGCCGATTATCGAAAATCGAAAGTAGCCGATTATCAAAAATCGAAAGTAGCTGATTATCGAAATAGAAAGTAGCTGATTATCGAAATCGAAAGTAGCTGATTATCGAAAATCCGAAAGTAGCTGATTATCGAAATAGAAAGTAGCTGATTATCGAAAATCGAAAGTAGCTGATTATCGAAAATCGAAAGTAGCTGATTATCGAAATCGAAAGTAGCCGATTATCAAAAATCGAAAGTAGCCGATTATCGAAAATAGAAAGTAGACGATTATCGAAAATCGAAAGTAGCTGATTATCGAAAATCGAAAGTAGCCGATTATCGAAAATCAAAGAGTAGCTGATTATCGAAATCGAAAGTAGCTTATCGAAATCGAAAGTATTGATTATCGAAAATCGAAATAGATGATTTTCGAAAATCGAAAGTAGCTGATTATCGAAAATCGAAGTAGCCGATTATCGAAAATCGAGAGTAGCTGATTATCGAAAATCGAAAGTAGCTGATTATCGAAAATCGGAGTAGCTTGATTATCGAAAATCGAAAGTAGATGATTTTCGAACTTCGAGAAATTCGAACTTTCCGAAAATTTTGAAAATTTGAAAGGGAACAAATTTTGAGAATTCGAAAACAGAATGAAACTCAACATCTCTATTC
Organism: Hymenochirus boettgeri; assembly: GCA_019447015.1. Lineage (NCBI taxonomy): Eukaryota > Metazoa > Chordata > Amphibia > Anura > Pipidae > Hymenochirus > Hymenochirus boettgeri. The sequence continues at coordinate 115,450,285 of CM033476.1, read as the reverse complement.
CTTATCTGTTATGGTGGCCATACACCCTGCAGATACCCCGAAATTCCCATCAGGTGTGGGGTCCAAAACGACAACGATGCAGACGAACTGTATCAGTATTGGAGTCTGTCATTCCCAGACGGTATTGGCTTCCTTTACTTTAAGTAGAAAGAGCTGATACGCTCGGTTGCGTGTGTCCGTGCACGGCCGACCAATCCCAATACCATGTATGGGGATACGTTGGAGCTGTGTATGCAGTTACCACTGCATGTGTACTGACAGATACCATACATGTGATCATAGGGCACCTTAACATGGAGAGAGATAGTCACGGAGGAGCAAGTGGTAATTTACCATCTTTTATCTTTTTATTTTTTTGGGGGGGGGAGTCATAGTTGCCCTTTAAATTTGTTACCCTTTTTTTCCTGCCCCGCAAAAACATCTGCCGCTAACCGTGTTCTTCCAATAACACTCTGACAACCAACTGATGTTTCACAGTAACAGACGATTCTCTTTTCCCAAAGCATCAAACAACATCTTGATTCCTCAAACTGCAGCAGATGGGTCAGGGCGAAGGAAAAACGAGGTTCCTATTTCGTTGCGTGCAGCATTTTCTCCTGAACGGTGACCTGAACACACTGCAGTGTCAGAGAATTCTGATGTCTGTTTTAAGACCTTGAGCCCAACAATGGTTCTCAAGGTGCAAATCTGTCAGGATAATGCAGGCCAAGCAGAAAGGAAGTCAAGAGTGGGTTTTTTTATGCTGCAGGCGAACTAAAGAACTAATAATTTAAGGAACAATGCCTTCAAGCCACTGGGTTCTTTCCCCCTGTCCTTCTCCCTATTGTATTGGAAATATACTAAGAATAATAAAAAAGAAATGACAAGTTCACCCTGGCTAGGCACATTAATGTTTTAAACTGTGTAACTGCAGCAAGTTCGCCCTGAGCTAAATTCTGACTTCGATTTTTAACAACTTTTGCGGCTGAGATCGTTTTGTTTTTTTTTAGTTTTAGTTTCTTTGGGTTTTTACAACTTGGAAGATTCAATTTTTAAATCTCGACTATAAATTAAAATGAAGTTTACTGACTTATTGCCCTGACTTTGCTGATTTAAATTATGTATCACTTGTCTTTATACATAATTCCTAACCAGAGAAACAGTCAAGCTTTTCAGATGATTCAAACCTCTACTTCTTCCCAAGTCACTGACTTAGGCATGCTCTGTGTGAGTTACCCAGGAGGAGGGGGAGGAGCTGTCCAATTAGCTACTTTGTATCTCATTATGCTAAGTGTTTTCAGGGATTGCTTTAGTAAAAGAAATTAATACATTTACAAAGGTGTATCTTTGGTTAAGAATAAAATGGAAAAGGCAAGTTGGGCGATTGCGTGTTCCTTTCCGGTGAGGTAGTGCGCATTGGCGTGCACTGCAATTGCGCAATGTTGTGCAATCTGAGCGTATGCGATTGGGGGAAAAATGCAGATTGCATGCACTCCAATTACTAGATCACAGTGCAGCACACCCAGTGTGGCCCCAACAATTGGTCGACAATTGTTATGACAACCAATCACAGCTATTCTATTTTGCGCCAGCCCCTGGCTATATCAATCGATGTTCCCACTTCCAGCAGCCATTGGTTGGTGTGTTGGGGAGATTCGAGAGTTGTAATAGGGAGACACAGAAAGTGCTGTACATTGCTTGTTTATGGATTCTATTGGCCACCAGTCAACTTGCCATCAAGTCCACTAGCCCAGGGATCTCCCAACCTGGTAGCCTCAACATGTTTGAAAACTACAACTGCCAGAATTCCCTGGCTCCCTTCTGCTATTATTGGGTGAATTGTATCCTTGTATTGAGTGTTTAAAGGGAAACATCTGGAGTTCCACAGGTTGAAGATCCCTGAAAATGGCCAACAGTCTCTCTCTATATTTATACCTCCCAACACTGGAGGGGCAAAGGCAGGACCTATTTAAGCTCCATCTAGCTCTGCCCCTGGACTGCCCAGCCAGACTCCAGGGATGACCAAGAATGTCCCCGCAAAGTTCTCCTTTAAACCCCAAATTTTTCAATTTAAAGGGTATCTCCACTCAAAAAATAAAGTTGGGCCATTTAGATTTATTGGAGAACGGGAGGTAAAGGAGCTGTGTCTTACCTCCCGTTCTTCAATAAACAGATCAGGTGCCAGGAGAGAAGGTAACAAACTTACCTGATCCCGGCGCATACTGTAGTTTGACAAGTCCCAACGGACTCTGTCTTCTATGCCCATATCTTGTCCGTTGGGACCTGTCAGTCTACGTGGCGGGAGAGCGAGTGATAGAGTAAGTTCGTTACCTTCTCTCCTGGCTCCTGATCGATTTATTGAAGAATGGGAGGTAAGACTCAGCTCCTTTACCTCCCGTTCTCCAGTATATCTAAATGGCCCAGCTTTATTTTTTGAGTGGCGATACCATTTAAGATAGTAAATTTGGAATTCCTAGTAAGGGTCTCCTACCTCCTTACATATTAAGATTTGTGTATTAGAAGATGCTGCTCTGACAGCTCCTCCCTCTGACCTTTTTATTAAACTATACCCCCAACCTGCTGGTTCCAGGATAGATAGATAGATAAATAAACATACTGTGGATATACATATACATAAACTGCACATACATCTGGTCACTGCAGTGGTGATCCTAGACATTTTGTCACCCGAAACAACAGTTTAAAGCTGTCCCTGTATGTTCCTGCAGGCGTGGCTTGTGAACGTAGTTTGTGAAGGTGGGTGTGGTGGTCTAACTTAACGTTGACTACTAAAGTCAGGGATGACTGATGAATATAAGATGCCAACCCCCAGCCCATACAGACTGGTACATATAAGATGTCCTCATCCCTAGCCCACACAGACTGGTACATATAAGATGCCCTCATCCCTAGCCCACACAGACTAGTACATATGAGATGTCCTCATCCCTAGCCCACACAGATAGTACATAAGATGCTCTTGTTCCAAACACACATAGACTTACAAATATAAGATGTCTCATGCCCAGCAACACAGACTGGTACATATAAGATGCCCTCATCCCTAGCCCACACAGACTAGTACATATGAGATGCCCTCATCCCTAGCCCACACAGACTAGTACATATAAGATGCCCTCATCCCCAGCCCACACAGACTAGTACATAGCAGCGTCTCCTGTGATTGGCTGAGACGTGACCTTTGGATTTTATAAACCTTGCGAGGTCAAGATTTTGGGAGGTGGCCAACCAAATATAAAAAGTTTTTTTAGGGGGGATGGTGGACATACTGTATATACTCGAGTATAAGCCAATATTTTCAGGCTTTAATCGAATCTTCGCTTATACCCGAGTCACTCACCTACTCACCTCTCTGCTGGCTGCCGCTCGCTCCGCATCTCCCGCTGATGTCACTACTTAGCGCTTCTAATTTCCTGGCGCCGAGTAGTGACATCAGGTGGGCAGATGCAGAGCGAGCGGCAGCCAGCAGAGAGGCGAAGACTGCCTAGGTAAGTGAACACTGACCTGGGGGGGGGCCCCTCTCGGAGGACATTTATCCCATACAGTAACCCCCAATACCTTTCCACTATGATATTGGAACACTACAACTCCCAGCAACTAAAGCATGCTGGCAGTTGTAGTTTCCAAACATCTACAGTGGAAAGGTATTGGGGTTCCTGTATGGAATTACTGTCCATTAAAGGGCAACCTAATGCCTAAAAACAACACAGAATCAGGAGGTTGGTATCTATTGTTACAAATACTGCCTTCTGATTCTGTATTGTTTTGAGGCTTTAGTTGCCCTTTAAATGGACAGCAGCATTCCCATACGGTAGTCCCATACAGTAATAACCATACTGGATTTGTCTATTACTGTATGGGAATTATTCTGTCCATTTAAAGGGCAACTAAAGCCTCAAAACAATACAGAATCAGAAGGCAGTAGTGGTGATAATTTGTACCCTCGGTTTATACTCGAGTCAATCAGTTTTTTTTTCCGTTTTCGGGTAAAAATATGTACCTCGGCTTATACTCGGGTTGGCTTATACTCCAGTACATACGGTACCCTTTAAATAAGTGGACAGTAAATGACCTAATAATGTGCTGAATGTATCCATTGGAATTTGGGGCAATACAGGACCATGCAGACATCGCTAGGTCCATATTGTTATTTTGTAAATTTACACACGTCCCTTATTGCGAACACCATTCAAATATTTCTGGACTATGTCCAAAGCCTGTAATGGAAAATCTGTACGGTATCGAGTCACCACTCCCCTTTCGATACCCCTCCCGGACCTGCGCACTTTCTTTTCCCCACAGAACCAAACTGTTCCAAAAATGTGCACAGCAATTCCAGCTGTTCAAAAGACTGTCCCCCACCAACCCGTCCTAATTGTTATGACTGTCAAGTCACCTTGAGTTGACAGCTGAAATGGAAGATTTTTAGATGGGATATCTAAACAAATGGGGCAGATCAACGAAAAAATGATACAGGCTGGTGGTTGGGTAAGATTAGATATTCCAGTGTTATGGTCATATTAAAATCAACCTTTTTTTTTCAGTATGATGCCCTTCTTCTAAATACATATTTATCTCTTTATTGTCCTATACAGGTCGATGTTCTGTGTTTTACATGTGTGTGTCCGTTTATGAGCTAAATATACAGGGTTGTTGGTATTTATCTAGTTTATATGTTAGTGGTTAAGCGTTAGTCACTATGTGCGTTGTTTTTTCCGTACTTTGTGAATCGCAATATAATTTAAAATAGAGACGGAAACTTGCGCAAGAATTAATTTGCGCTCTGAATTAATTCCGTTTTTTTATTGCAAAAAAAAGACAGCGGACAAGGGACAAACTTATTTTTTGCGGGTTTTTGTTTTTTTTCTCCTGTATTACTGCGATTTTGCAAAAACGCACATGAACGCAAACGGACCGAAACACAAAAAGCACACATGCCACGAAGAGGGTTCAGTGTTGTCTTTAAAAGTAGTTTGTTATTTTTGCACTTGGGCTTCCTTGATGCTAAAACGACCTTGATGTCCTCTCCTTTGCCTCCATGTTAAGTGGTTTAAGTCTATCTATGTGTCTTGATGTGGGTATTTATGCACGCAGCGTTTTAGTGCAGACCGTTAAATCCATTTAGCGTCTCTCCGGCAGAGCCATGGAGGTGAGCTGAGGTGAGAGATGACTATGTAAATATGACGGGAGGATCAGTAGAGCTGCGGAGACTTTTCATTTTCTCCTGTGTGTTGTTCAGAATGTACCATGTTGTTTTATATGGTTCACCAGATCCTGAATACGGGGGGTGAATAAACCTTTAACCAAACATTTACTTTACATAGCGTTTCTCATCCGTGATGGATCTCCAGTTATACAACAAAGTTAAAAAAAATCAAGGGCAAAAGTTTGCCAGATGTATCAGCTCACACTAAAAATTAGGGGGTGGTATGTTGCTGATGCCCCCCAACACCCTCCCTAGAACAGCACCCCCAGTGGCTAACAGAGTGCAGGGTGTCCTCTTTTTTGTAGCTTCCAATGGAAGCCATTCTTGCTTCCCCCGGTAAAAGGGGAAACCAGTTTACCTTTTGCCCTAACTTTGCAAACAGACCAACCGCCCCGCTTGCCTCCTACTACCCTTACCAGGGCCGCTTTGCCCAACTCCTCAACAGCAGGCAAGTTATGGTCCCCACAACTGATCCCCATTATTTGCACATAATAACGGAGGACCACAATTCTCCTTTAATCTCAGATCAATTTATTTTTATAGACTTGACGGATGGCCGTATACACATGAACTTATATAGACTTATGGCCGTATACACATGACGATCGTTCCGTAGACTTTTATGGATTGATCATTCCCACGTACATGGAACAATGTTATCGACTCCCTATAACTACGGTGGTTGTATCCACACGCATGCCCATTGTTCATCAAACGCAAAACCGTCACTGTGTATGGCCCCCTTTCTAACCCTGGGTAATACTAATGAGAGGAGAAGAATGAATGAAAGTAGGTTTTGTTCCCCTTTAACCCCCATAAGCTGAACCTTATTCGAGATGGAAGAGGCAGTGAATGGATCCGTCTCTATTATCTGTGATTGAATTGGCAGCAACTTAAACATTGAATGTGATTTTTCTACAAGACGTCTGGAAGGGAAATCCTGTTAAGGTAATTCCACCGTAATTTGACGTCCCCTTCTACGTGACCCTCGGTGTTTCCCACTGTCGCTGGTAATTAGAAGACCTCTGGGCGTTTATATTCCATTCCGTGCTGTGTTACATCAGATCACACCAGAGATGTAGATGTAGAAATCGGAACATGTGTTTTTGGTGCAAGCTCAGGACAGTCTGACCTGAATGGACTTATTGGCAGGGGGTGCGAGAGTACACACTGTAACTGTCACTCAAGTTTAGCCTTCCGGGAATCTGACATTTAAGATGGTTTTCAAGCATTTAAGGATTTTTAAGGTGGCCAACACGCAACAATCCCGATCGGAACAATATGGCAGATCGTCTTTTTTGTTATCTGCTCATTTTTTCATCGAACCAATATATTTAGCAATTTTTACAACCAGATATTTATTGTGCCCAATCTGGCAGACTAAACTGGCCCCTCCCTCCATGCAGTCAATCAGGGCGTGACACTGACATCTCAGCCAATGATGACTGCTGTTTCCTCTGTTAACTTCTTCTGCACATGCTCAAGCTTCTAAAAAGCTCATTGAGCAGAGGAAGGAGGCAGATACATTGCCAGAAAAAAAATAACACTTTTCATTAATATATGGTTACAATCAGTAATAAACTGGTAAAATAAGCAGTTGGGGGTTGCGGGCAGATAACTGACAATTGACCTTTTTTTGTTTTAAGGTGAACTTGTCCTTTCAGTTTTTCCCTTTAAAGGGGAGAACTCGTTAAAACAGCCAGCAGGCCCCACGAAAACTGTTTTATTAAACAATCAAAATAAAGGAATCCTTGAAAATCTTTACATAAACAACATGACGTATTGCTAGATTCTAGCTAATTTTCTCTTTTATTTGGAACAAGTTCACTTTTTGCAATGGATGTTGCTATAATATTGTACATTACAGTGACGTTTAACTTTTAGCCACTTAATGACACGTTTAGTTCCCCCTTACTCATTGGAGATTGTTAGAACTGGAACAATTGCGTGCAGACATTGCATTGACCAAACGTCGCTTAGCCATTAATGTAATATTGATTGGATTTAATGGCTAGGCCACACTAGACGCGTTTTTCTCGCGTTTGCGCTTGCGTTTCGCGTTCACGTTGGCGCCTGCAATTTTCGCTAAAATGGAAATCGCGGGAACGCGAAAATTCCCCGGATTTCCGATGCGCATGCGATTGCGCATCCGCTTTGCGTTTTGTAATGCATGCGTTCACCATTTTTGGTGCGTTGACGCATGCATTTCCATAACGCAAAATGGCGAAAACATGCGCAAAACGTGACGCGAAACGCAAAGATTCGACACACCAATCGCGTGCGTAAGGCTCGCGATTTGGTGTGCGATTCCGTGGTTGCAGAGTGTGACTCACCCTAAAGAGGTCATTTATGTAAAATAAAACCATTCCGACTTGTCCTATAGTAATTACAAATCCTCATCCTGCAGATACATTAGCGCTCTTTTGAACCCAAGTGATATATTAAACACAAATTCCAATCCATTGCTAGAAATTGCAGATCTTTTGGTCCGGAGAATGACATGGTGACGGATTCATTCATTCAAATTGGAGAATGTCCCTGGACTCCTCCAGATTCTGTTTGTCGCCTATTCTACAGAAATTCCCTCTTGGCATCGTGTGTTGGCGCGTTGGCTACAGGAAGGCTGGCAAGATAAAAAAGGCAACTAAAATCTACTCCCAATTTACCGGAAATTAAAAGTTCTAGGTGGTCTGTACTTCCCCTTTATTCACCGTCATAAAACATTTTCTATAAATATCAGGGCTGACTTTCCTTTTGCTGAAATTAATATAAATGCTTATGTTAGTATGAAGAAATTACTAGAGCTTATTTTTCTCCTTAAAAGGGAACGTGCCCGATTGCTTATATTGTAAACAATCTCATTCTCGTGTTCTGCGATCTCATAAAAGCTTTTTAGTCTCTTCATCTAGTAGCCAGGGGGCGTAATTAAATCCTGATGGGGGGCGATTGATATTTTACCTAATGTTAGGTGGTATGTAGAGGGAGACATTGGAACAAGGTGTAAAGCTACCAGATGTTCTCCAATCAGATTTCTTATTGACTGCCACATTCGAAATCGATGGGGGCGGCTACACAGACCGGTCGATAAATTATGCCGATTGCGTACTGACCGGTAGGTTTATTGATCAGTAGGCTATTGGCGCTGAACATCTGTCCTACCTATTTTACTAGATGTGCAACATGTGCAGAAGATAGGAGACAGGTCAGGAAGCAACGAGTGGAGCACTGGTAGGATACATTTATCACTGCATCATGAGTGTTTTGAGCACAGGGAGGTAGGGATTAGCTATCATGCCTCCCTGCGAGTTATAGGTCCCGATGGCATCTATTAAAATAGTTACTTTAGTGTCCTTAAGTACAAATTTAAAGGACAACAAAAACGAAAACCTTTTCGAAAATCCGCGAGGACGGACCCATTAAACACATTAAATGAAAAAATCCTCGAAAATCCGGGGAGAAATCCTATTGCAAAAACAAATTTCGAAAACGCCGGTTCGAAAGTTCGGAAGGCGGAAAACCGGAAAATCCGCGATATCCGCCGTTCGTGAACAAGGTAAATCCGCCGTGGATTCGGGTTCGGATTATTTCATCAGTTCTTCAGTGGGTTACATTTACTTTAATGCTATTTACTGTAGGGGTATTGGATTTTACTGTTATTGGTCTTTTTAGAGGGGATATTTTAATATTAAAAATTGAGTTTAGTTCCCCTTAGTTTTTTGTATAAATGTTCAATTTAAAGAAATAAAGACTGCCATTTTGGTGTCAGTTTTCCTTTAATCTCTTTAAAAAAAAACAATGCCATTACGTTATTGTAGAGAGAGATGTCCGAACTTCGCAAAATCTTTCGGAAAATACGAGATATCCTCGGAATTTAAAAATTTAAAAATACACAAATCCTCGTAATTTTCGAAAATTTTAGAAAAATCCGTTTTTTTCCCCAAAATACGAGAAATGAAGACCTGCCATTTTGGGGTCAGTTACCTTTAAAAAAATCAATGCCATTAAGTTATTGTATGTGCAATGCATTAACTTTAAGTAATCAGAGATAAATGTGTCTTCCAGCAGATAGATCGTCTGGCCGATTACACAGGATTCCCTTATTACATTATCATGGAGGGTTTTGTACATAGATATCCTGGCAAATAGCTTCACCAGTATTTCTCAAAACTGCAAAATATGATGACAATGGGAGATTTTTTGGCCTTTCAAAGCTTTTCCTGGCCAGGGATAAAAAGATTCTTCTCTTTCTTTGTCTTCTTGATGGATTTCCTTTCAAAGCTAAGGATCAGTTTAACATATTAAATAGAAGCTATAGCAAGCCCTGTTGGTATCATTTATTTATACAGACCACAGGGGGAGCAGCATTGCACATTATTAGTCATTTTTACTTTCCCACCCCCTACGTTCTACGGTTAGCACGGAAGATACAATGTTTCTCATTGGTCGACTCTTCTCTCTTTCTGAGTGAATCACATTGAGCATGTCTGTGTCAAAGGCTTAGGGAGGAGGAGGGGATTTGGCTGGTATATCTTTGGTTTGGAATTTACTGAGGAAGAATCGATATACTGTTAAAATCAACGCTATGTTTTCATGGTTGAAATTGCTAAGGGATGTTATCTTGCATTTTAAAAAATCTTGTGTTTATAGTTTTTTAAAAGACAACTAGAAACTAAACCAACATACATGTAAGTATGTATATGTATATATATATATGTTACATACATTTTATCCCCACTGCGGCAATATAAATAGATAAAGTTTATATATGACAACTGAGTAAAGGCATGAAATAAACAAAAGGCTGTTGGAGATTGTGTAGATAAAAAAACTATTTACCACACATTAAACACCCCCCCAAGTCAATGAATTCACAATACTCAACTTTCTTGCCGGCATCCTGAAAGAAGGAATCTTAAGCCTGTACACACAGGGGTGTTTTTGCCACCGAGCCAAAGTTTTAATGCTGCCCTTTGTACTACTAGGCGCTATGTTATTTTCCTTCTGCTCTGCCTGCCTCTTTTCTAAAAAAGAAAAAAATAAAGTGAGCTCGGCCTGCCGCCTCTCTCATATTTAGCAGGGGCGCCGCCTGAGCATTTTGCTCATTTTGCCTCATTAGAGAGACCCCCCTGCGTCACACAACAAATTTCGCCGAGGGACGTCCGATCACCCAAAGAGTTTTTTTAAGGGGTGAACCTTCCCTTTAACATGCATATTTGAAATTGTCCTGTTTGAGGTATTTAAATAATTTCTGTGTTGACTGGGAACATTTTACCTTCATACCAATCTGACCAACCCAATATCATTTTTAGAAAAGTAGCCCAATTTCTTTTCATTTCGGTTTGCCCGAGGCCAGCTCATCTCACAGCGTCCTATCTAGTTTCCCCAAGACCAAAGAAATGGGATTATTTTTATTAAAATATCACTCGGATGTCGCAAAAACCTTTCTGTTTCATCCGAGATTTTTCCAAGGCAAATAAAAGGCAGAGATGAGGATTGATGATAACATTAAATTCCTGTCAATAGAATCTCAATTACTGGGAATTTCTCAAACCCAACCACAAGGAATCCGAAAGGAGAAGGAGACCTGAAATAACCTATTTTGGTAAGATGTACCCAATGTTATTTTAGATTATTTTATTGGATCTTTGTGATTTCTTTTTAAATTTGTCAAGATTTATTTCCTCTGCATTCCAGTTTAACGACTGTTTAGTTACATGTTAAAGGGGATGTCCACCTTCGACAAAATGTATACTTACCTTCCTATGCACAATAACCTGGCCTCACAACCTTACTTACCTCCTCAAACTGAGTACTCAGTCTGAAAGTTTGCATGTGCACGGAGGAGATGGCTTGGTCCACAAACAGCCATTCATGGGCTTAATGTATCCTTAATGGCATGATTGATGTTGCGAGAAGAAGCACGAGCGAGACAGAGTAAGTTGTTGGAAGGTTGGGGTTTTCAGTGATGGGAAAAAAGTACGAAGTTATGTGGAATGGGTGGACATACCTTAATACTAGATAGTGATGAAAGCACCTTTTCCTCACTTACAGATAACACAGCAAGCTATATATTCTGTAACACATTTTTTTCATCCTGTCAAATTGCTTCTTATTCTCTTCTAAACTGTGGTCCCCAGTTAAATGAACAGCCATTTTATCTTGTGCCCAATTTCACTTTTTAAATGATCACATAGAAGATATGATACTTAAAAAGGTAATATTTCCTGCTTCCAGTAGCTTCATAATCATGAAATTACACTGATTTTGTGAAAGAGCCCTTAGCGTGAGCTTAGCCTTACCATGTAAAGGATCTCTGATTTGTATAATCCTCAGGGGTTGTAAATAACAGATGCATTTGTTAGGGTAACGTGAGGAACCTTGGGATATGTATATATTAGTCCTTTACTGAATGCACTTTAGAGGGAATGTTTTTTAGGCCAAGGTCCCACTAGGACCCACGGAAGATTGTAATGCTGTGCGCTTCGTGCAATAAGCACAAAAATGGTGATCACATGCGCTCCAAAACATCTCTGAGCACAGCGCATGTAGTGGGGGCGCTCCCATATGCAATCGTATCGCCAAACGCAATCGAATGCGCTAGTGGGGCCTAGCACTTGAATTCTACATTGATAGAAATCGTGACCGCTTTATTGATAAATAGGTAATCCCTACAATGATCGTGTGCTAGCTCTCAACGCAAGAATCATTCTAATGAAATCCTTTTGCATTTTGATTGGTCAATCTTTAATTAAATTGTGGTCACAGCAGCCAGCTCTCCTATTGGTCTTCCTTTGCGTTCCCTCTGCCCAATTAGCTTAGAGGTTTTTGTAACAAAACACAAAAAAAATGAAATTTGTTATTAACCTGTCGATTAGCAGAGACGGGGGCCGAGGGAACAGCAGCGTTTATACGAACATTCACAGCTAAAAATTTCCTTCTGTTTGCGGCTAATTTAAAACGATTGAATTCTCTTTATGGCTATTCAAATTCTGGATGCCCAGAGGGTTTTAGAAGTCACAAGGGACACTACAATTAGTGTGTGGTCACTGCCAACGCCATCAGTTAAATACTAAACTACCATCCTCGTTGGCATGATATGAGATGAGCACTCGGGCTGTTACAGAAATTAAAGGGTAACTAAAGCTTTTCAGTGCACAGCCAGATGCTAGTATTACAGAAAAGGGCAACTTGCTAAATTGATACCAGCTAAATATTAAATGACTGTGGGCTCTAAAACAGATGCATTCTCTTGGAGGCTTCGATAGCAAGAAAATAAGATTGCAAAATGTCTTTCATAGGCTTCATAGAACAGTGCCATCTTGTGTTCATTAGTTGATGTTGCATTCGGCAGTCCGCTGTATTTGGAAAAAAACAGCTAGAAAGCTTAGGGAGAAAGAGGGGCCAAAAGGAGCAAAAAGCCCTTCACTGAGCATAAAAATGGAGAAAACTCCTTCTTATAACAGAAGGCCTTGCAGTCTCATGATATGAATAGCATTGCCCACAAAACCTAAGAAACAAGAAGTAATTTCTTACTCCCATGTTCCCATAGTAAGGGGGGAGATATGCAAAATACTACTTATATACCTAGCTTGCATGTGTCCCAGAACGCTGGTTATAACATGCAATATAGCTTAATATATAGAGCCAATCATCTGAATGCAACACAAGTGTTTCGATCTTCTTCTGGACCATGCATAAGCTAAGGGACATAAAGGAGGTTTGCATATCTCCGCCCTCTACTCGGGGAACATGGGAGTAAGAAATTACTTCTTGTTTCTTAGGTATTGTGGGCATGCTATTCATATAGCATGAGACTGCAAGATGCCTTCTGTTATAAGAAGGTGTGTATCTCCATTTTTTGCTCAGTGGAGGGCTTTTTGCTCCTTTGGCCTCTCTTCCTAAGCTTTCTAGTGCCTTTCTACTGTACACCCAAGTCCTAACCATAGGCCATGAATCTGTATCCTGCACTGATGAGATCTAACAAGATTGAAACTCAGGGGGTGTCCCCTGGGCTCCGCCTGGTAGGAATGGGTCTGCAACTACACATGTTTGATCAAAGCTGAAGCGTCACTTCCCTGTTTTTGGAATAAGACTGTGTGAAGCATCCAATCCTGACCAGTGCATGGTTGAGAGGGGGGTGTGTCTCGAATCCTCCAAGCTCCCGCCTGTACTGAGACGATGCGGAGCCTGGTCGAAGCCTGGAGGCATGGGGGTGTGTGAAAGCCCGGCCTTCCCTCCAGCACACTACTGTGCACTGGGAGCACGTGATAGCACTCCACTCACTTTCTGCCATAGCTTGGCTATGGCGGGAAAATTTTTTATACCTCAGGCCGAAAGCCTGGGCTGTAATTGGGTCACACTTTTATTAAATCACCCCCTCCCCTATTTATTGAACATATCGCACTTAAAACACTAGGCACTTATTTTCTGTTTTTCATTTGTTGTGTTCACGTATTGTGGGGGACTGCCTGGGTCCTTTTTAGGACCTTCAGGCTTTTCCATGTGAGCCCCCCCTGGAAGCTTCCTGGTGGCAGTGGAGCAGCAGAAAGGGAGGGCAAGTATGGTGGTCTGACGCCTACCGGCTGAAGGGACCAATGTAGCCTCCTCCTAGCCCTACGGCTTAACAGCTATGGGCATAAGGGGGAGGCAGATGGATCCCGACCACTTGCACGTTTGTTGCACTGTGGTGACGATCACAGAAAGCACGTAACCCTGGGCTTCAATAAAAAAAAAAAAAAAAAAGATCGAAACACGTTGTGTCTGCAGGTCAGATTGTTGCTCTATAAATAAAGCTATATTGATGTTATAAGCCTGAGGTTCTGGACACATGCATAAATTAAGGGACATAAAGGAGTATTTTGCATATCTCTGCCCCTTACTTTGGGGAACATGGGAGTAAGAAATTACTTCTTGTTTCTTAGGTATTGGGGGCATGCTATTCATATAGCAAGAGACTGCAAATGCCTTCTGTATAAGAAGGTTTCTCCTTTTATGCTCAGTGGAGGGCTTTTTGCTCCTTTGGCCCCTCTCTCCCTAAGCTTTCTAGCTATCTTTCTACTGTACACCCAAGTCCTACACTTAGAGCCATGAATCTGTATCTTGCACTGAGGAGATCTAACAATGATCGAAATGATTCCCTTGTCATGTCAGGGCAAGCTTGTTGGCTCTATAACATAAAGACTATATTGCATTTTATATAGCCAGGGTTCTGGACACATGATAAGCTAAGGGATTAAGGAGGTTTTGCATATCTCGCCCTCCTTTGGGGAACATGGGAGTAAGAAATTACTTCTTGTTTTAGGTTGTGGGCATGCTATTCATATAGCTGAGACTGCAAGGTGCCTTCTGTATAAGGAGTTTCTCCACTTTTATGCTTTGTGAAGGGCTTTTGCTCCTTTTGGCCCCCTCCTCCTAAGCTTTCTAGCTGCCTTTTCTCTGTATACACCCATGTCCTACACCTTAGAGCCATGAATCGTATCCTGCACTGATGAGATCTAACAAGATCAAAACACAATGCCACTACAGACTGGTTTTGGTTATGAGCATCATCAGTGTAGTGCACTTCTGGCCTTTTGGCTAAGATCAAGTGTAGTATTGTTTCTATTAGTAGGAAAAAGGGGATACCCTATGGGCCTGGGGGCGGACCCCTCAGTACGAAAGTAGGAATGGGTCTGCACACTACATGTTTTGATCAAAGCCTTAAGTGGAAGCATCACTCCTGTTCTTTGGATAAGACTGGGTAAAGTATCCACTCTGGCCAGTGCATGGTTGAGAGGGGGATGGGCTTCCGAAGGGCCCACCTCCCAAGCTCCCTGCCTGGTTTTGAGTGGATATGGAGCCTGGTCGAAGCTGAGGCAGGGGGGGTGTGAAAGCTCGGGCTTCCGGCAGTGTTTTATAGCACTCCCTCACTTTCCTGCCATAGCTGCGGCTATGGCGAGAAATGTTTTATACCCGGGCCGAAAGGCTTAATTGGCTCATGTTATAAATTCCACTCTTTATTTATTGACATTAGCACTTATTTTGTGTTTTTTTGTTTGGTTTCCACGTATTGTGGGGATTGTCTGGGTCTTTTTAGGATCTTCAGGCTTATCCCATCCGAACCCCCCCTGGATGCTTCCTGGTGGCAGCTGGGGCAGAAAGGAGGGTTATATGGTGGTTCCTGATGCCTACTGGCTGAAGGGTCCTACGTGGCCTCACCCTAGCCTACGGCTTAACAGCTATGGGCATAAGGGGGAAGCAGATAGATCCCGATCCACTTGCACGTTTGCTGCACTTGGTGAAAGGTCACTAGAAAAGCACGTAACCCCGAGCTTTCCATAAAAAAATATCTGTTCTTATCAGTGGGAACCTCTATGGCAAGGGAGGCGGACCCCCCAGTACTGCTGTGAGAAGTGGGTCTACACACTGTTCGATCCAGCCTAAAAGCGTCACTTCCTTGTTCTGTGTGAAGTATCACTTGGCCAGTGCATGGTTGAGAGGGAGATGGTCTAGCCAAGGGCCAAGATCCCGCCTGGTTTTGAGTGGATATGGAGCCGCTTTGAGGCTGGGGGTGTGCGAAAACTCGGGTAATAGAGACATCCGCAAGGAAACCTGAAAGTATAATTAGAAGCCTCGCAGAATGGTCTAAACTTACAGGTCTAGGTTTGGGGGGGAATTAGCTTAAATCTTACAATGGAAGTTAAGTTTGCGATGATCTGAAGTGTTGGGAAGTTTGATAGTAGACGCCTTGTCTTTATACAAGACAATATCTTGCTAGCTCTAGTTGCTACCTGGCATTGTTTGATCAGCTAAGTCTGTTATTACCAGAAAACCCAAATCTTTTTCCATTTCAGATGCACTTAACACAGAGTTATTTATGGTGTAGGTGGCACAGGGATTATTAAATCCCAAATCTATCACCTTACATTTATCAACATTGAATACTCTGCATTCTGTGCCCATTGTGATAATCTATCTAGGTTGCTTGCAGCACTTGACATCTTGAAGTTTCCAAAGCTCTGTAATTGATGTCATCAGCAAACACAGAGACCTTTCTCTCAATGCCCCTTCTAAGTCATTTATACACAGATTAAACAGAACGGCCCCAGTACAGAACCGAGGGGCCCCCTTAGAACTTTACCACATAGAGTAGCTCCATTTACCACCCACTCTCTGTTTGTGTCCTATAACCAATTCTCTATCCAGAACAAATGTTTCTTCAAGGCCAACAGTCTCAGTTTATACATTAGTCGCCTATGTGGCACAGTATCAAAAGCTTTCCAAAACCAATATAACCATCCACATGTGGTGCCTAATCTAAATTCTTACTCACTTTTCATAAAAACAATTAAATTTGTCTGGCATGATCTATTTCCCATAAATCCATGCTGACTACTACTAATAAAAGTTGGAGACAAGTCAAAGTTTCCAGCACCTTCCCTACCACTGATGTTAGACTTACGGTCTTAGTTACCAGGTTGGAAATGACTACCTTTTTTTAATATTGTTTTTTTTCCAATCCAGCGGCACATTACCAAGATCCACAGTTCAGAATATGGTAATTGTTGTTTAGTGTATTTAAATACACCGGTTAAAAAACATTTAAAGGAAGCTTTTATACCAAATCACAACAACCCGACTTATTGCTCAAAAATGCTGATTAAATCAATGTATCACTTGTCTTTATACAAATCTCTTTCCCTCCTCCCACACAATTAACAGAAAGGGTTACAAAGTAGCAGACTGGAGAGTTGACTCTCTCTTTATGGATGAAGCTTACTGAGCATGTCCTGACCATGGAACGGAAGGGGAAGGACCAGGGGTTTCTATACTATAATTCTTTATTTCTGTGAAGGCAGGATCCTTTGGTTTGTGGACGAGTCTCCGCAATCCCTTTTGCCCCATACACTGACGTGTCTGTCGGTTGGCTGAAATTCTGGATGGTGTGTACCCAGCTTTAGTTTGGGTAAAATTGTCCTTAAGTAAATCCTGTTTAAATGTATCATTATTGCTGAAAGCTCAAATATTTATTTTTCATTGTCTTCTTCAAACAGTCGCAGCCCTGCGGTTTCTCCGCTGCGCATTGTGTCACTGGAATGAGTTTTCGCCTTCGTTGACAAACGTCTTCTCTAGTGAATTTTTTCTTCTGATAAATCCTTTTTGTTGTTGTGGAAGGGTTGGGGATCAATAGGGCTGTGTCAGCGCGCGCCAGGGGGTTTTAAATTAACTCGGGGGTCATAAAATCTACGCAATCGTTTTCTTATCAGAGCTACTTACATTTGACAGGATAAGTTAGGTCTGAACCCTGAGCCATAAAGTTTGCCACAATCCGTGATAATGATAACGATAATGAAATTGATCCTTGTGGAAGTGTTTATGAACTTTGTCTCGAGCGACAGAGAATCTGGGACCTTAGCCCTTTGTTTCCCGACAATTTAATTTATTAATTAATTAATTTTCTCATTTGCTGAATTAGTATGACATCATAGTAAAAGGATTAAACAAAACAATTCTATGATAGTGGGGAAGAGATAATATTATAATAATACCGTAATATTATGGATTGTAATACATAAGGCTCTGGCATTTAATGGGGTGCAGTGGCGAGAATCTATATTACAGTCATCAGTGATGTCACTGAGTGACTTCGTATTCCCCTGCCCCTCCCCATTTCTCTCTCTCCCTTAATTAGTAATGTAGATAAGAAGCCCGTTTTTGTTTGAGATAGAAACGGCAGTTCCTGTAACTATTGTATGTACAAAAAGGGGTTGCTGGATTTTTCTTTTTTGACCTATGTATTATAAGGGATAATACGCTACCTACAGAATAATATACGGATATTACTTCACCTCGGAGTTCCCGCATCTATAAAAACACTCGGCCTGACGGCCTCCCGCTTTTATAGGTCAGGAAACTCCTCGGTGGCGTAATCTCTATTATATACACTGTAGGTAGCGTATTATCCCTTATATATAGCACCAACATCTTCATCTCACACAAACAGCCTATCAGCTGAGAGAGAGATAATAGATATAAGATAGTTAATGGATATATAGATGGGTTATAGATAGATAGACAGACAGACAGAAAATAGACAGAAAGGCAGATAAATAGACAGACAGACGGATAATAGATAAATAGACATAATGATAGATAGATAGATAGATAGATAGATAGATAGATAGATAGATAATACATAGATAAATTGATAGATAGATAGATAGATAAATAGATAGATAGAAAATAGATAGATAGATTGAAATAGATAGATAGATAGAAATACATAGATAAATAGATAGATAGATAGATAAATAATAGATAGATAGTGATATAGATAGATGATAGATAGATAGATAGATAGTAGATAGTAGATAGATAGATTGATAATACTAGATAGATAATGATAGATAGATAAAAGATAGATAGATTAATAGATAGATGATAGATTGATAATAGAGAGTAGATAGATAGATAGATAGATATAGATTAGAATCGATAGATAGAGATGATATAGATAGATAGATAGATAGATCGATTGACCATAGTAGATAGATAGATAGATAGATAGATAGATGGTAGATTGATAGAATAAAAGGATAGATTAGATAGATAATAGAGGATAGATTAGACAGAAGACAGGCAGACAGATAGATAGATGATAGATAGATACATAGATAGATAGATAATTAAATAGATAGATAAATAGATAGATAGATAGATCGATGATAGATAGTGATAGATAGATATTATAGATGGATAGATACTATAGATAGATAGAAGGATATATAGACAGATAGGTAGCCACCCGGTCATATATTGTTACAATAACCAAAATATTCAGACCTTCCAATCAATGTTCATCCCTTCTAAAAATCTGACTGATTGTATTGAGATATTGTCTGTGTATGGCTTTATTTAAAGGGAATGTCCAGCATAAAAAAAGCTTTTAATAGTCGAGTCGATCACCCCCCAAACCACATTTTCGCATTATGTATAATTGGCAAAGATGACTCTGAAGGGACTTACCTGAATGGTCCCTCGCTACACGCGATGCTGCCTCCTGCCCCGTTTTGAGCTCAGTGAGACTGACAGACATCTACCTCCCTTCAGGGGCATCTTTGGCAGTTGTACATATTGAGAAAATATGTTTGGGGGGGGGGAATCTACTTGACGCAAAAGTTTTTTTTTATGCTGGAAATCCCTTTAAGATAACGGTTGTGATGTTGCAGATCATTATCACATCTGTAACAGGCAGTTCTTGTATTGGATTTGGACCATTAATTATAGGGAAGTGTTTTTATCCTTAATAAACGTTCTTAGCAGTAATGTGCCAGGTGTAGACATTAATATAAAATATAGAATATAACAGAGTTATGTTTATAGGCAGGTCCTGATTATGGATAGAGATGTCCCAACTTCGCAAAATCCGGTCCGCTGAGGATCTGCCAATTTTCGAAAAAATTCGAAAATTCGCGAGCGGACCCATTAAAATGAAAAATATCCTCAAAATTACGAGATTTCTCGATTTCGAATTTCTCGAATTATTTCGAAAATTTTCAAAAATACGTATTTTCAAAAATACGAGTAATCTCGTAATTTCGAAAGTTTTCGAAAATATGTATTTACGAAATAAGAGAAATCTCGTAATTTCGAAAATTTTTTGAAAATACGAGAAATCCGCGGTTCGGAAGTTGCGGAAGGCGGAAAATCCGGAAAAATCCGTGTTCGCGAACGGGATAAATCCGTGGCAGATCCGGGTTCGGATCCGCGAACCAGCCATCCCTAATTATGGATTGTTCCCACTGTCCCACGTGGACATCTAGATGTGATACCTAGTATGTATGTCACCACCCCCTTTACTGAGAGCCAATGAAAAACCTGCATGACAGTTAAAGTCCGTAAAACCTGTAGATAATTCTTGTGGTTGCCCATTCATCCGACAGTTAACGTGCGTGGGGGATCTGTAAGTGATCTGATCTGCTTAAGGTTTTAAGGTCCATTTTGCACATTTTGGGTCGATCGAGCAGCCGACAAATTATCTCGACCGGTCGAGTGGAAATTTGTCACAACCGATAGATCTTGGTTGAATTTAGAGCGATTTGGACATGTCTGTAAATTTTAGCCAATTGGTTGTAATAAAATGTCTGTGGCTTTTTCTCTTCTGACGGTCAGACTAACAACCAGTTTATGAATCAATAATGCTGTTGGGTTTGGTAGGTACAAAATTGTAGTGGAGTACCGAGCCATACCGATCACTGTCCGCTTCCTATACTACAGCACAGTGAGTCTACAGCAACAAAATACTGTTCTGATGCGATGGGGAACATTCATCCCCTTGGTGGGGTCTTTTTGACTCGTAGCCAATACAGGGACAATTCTGGTTGACGGACCATGTCATGGCAACACCTCCAACCACCTCACATGGTCCCTTGCTTGTGTTGTGTGATACATTTGAGTCAGCGACCAAAACAGTGGGTGTGCCCTTGAGGCTGGAATTCTGTGAAATAATTTACCCTCATGTTAATAAGCAAAATTTTCCAGGGCATATCCAGGGCTCCATAAGGGAGAAGGAAGGTTGTATGATGGCAGACAACATGGAACTTCCACTGGTAATTTCCGTTTGCCATCGACTCACACTTGGCTCTAAAGAAGCACCTGATCCTGGAAGCAACTTCACATGCCGGTTTTTAAAAAGTAAGACTTCATTGAACCCTCTGACTTTGGAATCTGCCCAATTTGCTGCATAAAGCAACTTAATGGGGCTAATTGGCATGTGTTTACTGGAAGGTTTTACTGAATGTTTTCTGAGAAATCTTACGTGACTATAAACATTGATCGAGCGTTCCAAATGGTACACGGAATCCAACAGTCGAAAAGAATGGCAGTGCCAGTAAAACCTGCTGGCAACCCGCAGACGCTAGAGAGGAAACCACTAAGTACCGACTAACGCTACCAAATGGATCTTGACCCCCCCTAACCCTTCCCCGCTATTAGCAAAGCCCCAAAAACTTCTGGTCTATAAAATTCGGGGTCATGTGAAAAACTCTTACAGTTAGCCATTGCGGCAATGGTACCCCGACTGTCTGTAGAAATCCAGGGCCATTCCTGAATGGCTCAATCACTCCCCCTCTACACATACACACAGCAGTAACGGGTATGTACAATGAGGACAGTGGTTTGGAAACGATGAACGGTTTACCTTGTAATACCACCTTATCTCTCTATTTCTCATTGAGTACATGAGGATGTTAGTCTGTTGTTATTCTTTGGATTGCTAATCTTCCTGGATTTCGCAATTCTGATGGAAGCGACTTAACGGTTTTTTGAAAACGATCAGCGAAGTTCAGGAAAAATGGAAATAAAAATCACTCTACTTCTGCATTTTGCAAGAGTCCATTTTCTTGATGTTAGAACTAAAAAAATAACCGTGACCTTTATTTGAATTAAGGTTAATATACACAGCCATACAAGTGATGTCCATTATATCGAGACGGAATGGTGTACCGGAACCCATAAATTGCTGCCTCTTCCCAGAATTCCCTGAATGTCTTCGTATTTTTTTTGCACAGAATTCTGGGAACTTCAGACCAAAGGAAATGATTAAAGGGCAATTAAACCCTAACACTTACCACTTGCCTGATAGTATCAAGGGCAAGGACATTAACCGGAGTCTTTCACCCTCGGTTACCATATGGGTCTGTAATGAGCAATCAATGTGTAGGACCCCAATGGGGCTCCTTGCAGGGGGAATCTCAGAATTGGCTAAATTCAGAAGATTCAGGAAGCAAGGCTTTGGACTTGGACAGCTCGGTATAGACCCATATTGAGAACCCAGGTGAAGACCAAAATGGTAGGGGTTTGGGGGTGGCAGTATTCCAGGGTAGGTTTAAAGCTGCACCAATCCAATTCTGTGAGCACAGGGACATAGGAATGGGAGGGTAGGAACTCGCCCTTCTACCTCCCTGTGAATTATAGAATGCCCAGACTTAAAAAGAGCAGTATATACTTATAATCATCCCAGAAGCCAAATACATACTAAATAATAGAATCGTTTCTTTTCGCTTTTTATAATATCGATGTATTTCTTCCTTTTCTGAAGGTCGGGCTAATAACAGTTAAAGCAGTTTCTATATAAGGGTTCTCCTGGAGGATGAGACACAGTATAGAAATTTACTGATGCGGCCATAACTACAAAGAACAAGGACATAGAGTTGGCAGAAGTTTTCTTTGCCAGCTTATCCTACAGACACCAGCAGTGGAAACACTGTTAAAGGGAGTGACAAAGTCATTAAAGGGAAGAGATGTAAGGGTTTAAAATACTGGATACAAACAAATGTGGAGATGAAAACCAAAATTCAATGTAAGTCTGAATAAAGCATGTAGCGTGTGGTGATTCTGACGTGTTGGACCAATCAAATTGTAGCATAATCTCAATAAGGGAAGGTATTGATGGATTTTGATTGGATACGGGATGTTAATGGCAGCAATAACCCTGTTTAGCTTTTTACATAGAACTAAAACAGTAGGGAAAATGTGTCATTCTTATAGAGGTTACATAGCTATTTTGGGATGAAAAAAAGACAAAATGAACATTCATGCATTGTACTCCCCAACCCAACAAAAAGCTCTCCTCACCACCACCACTGCCAAGAAGACATCTAAGTTCCATTTAATGTGTTCAGAGATTGTGCCAACACAACATTATCATGTAGAACTTCCATAACTTACTGTCCTCACAGTGAACAACCCATTTCGTAGTTAAAGCCCTAAAATGAAAACTTACATACAGGAATCACCCCCCAAACCCTAAACGGTAATAGGTTGAAATGGAAAGGTGTAAGTCTAACCTGAAATCCTGCACAATGTCCTGGTTCCCCTGTTTCTGCTTCCTGGTTCTCCAGTTAAACTGTCAGTTATGGATTTGACAGTTGACATCACAGCCAATGACTGAATGTTAATCCCGTCTGCCTCTTCAGCATGCCCAGGCTCAGTACAGGTCAGTACAGGTTTCTAAATGGCTCAGTGTCCATGAGCATCCAGAAGCATAGCAGGCATACAGTAATGAATTCATGGCAAAACTATGATATATCAACTATTATAAAGAGGCCGTTCTTTCTAAAAGATGTTCTATGAGGGTGGAGTTGCCTTTAAGCTGAAACAACCTTTCCTTAAGCCTTTATGGGTGGCAGATTCCCTGCTATTTGAACGTAGGAGACATCTAAAATATTGTTTAAGGTTGTCATCTCCCCTTGTAAATGCCTCGTATCTAGGAGAACCCAACTTTGCTAACCCATCTTTATAACTCAAATTCTCCACGTTTCTTTTCAGTTTCATTGCCTGTCTCTCTGCTCTTTCTTATTGTTGCACCTAGATGGTTCATACAGACGTAGAATGGTGACTACTCCTTAGGCTTTATGCTTTATTACAGGAAAGTATTTTATTTGCTTTCGCAGAGACTGCCTGACACTAGAAAAAACATAAAGTCTTATGTCCACGATAGCACAATCTTAACACTATTTCATTTAGGGTATAACTAGGTGTCAGGGTGTTTTTGCCCAAATGTGTAACTTTGCATTTCAACAAAAATCCTCATTTGTCATTTTGTAGCCCAATCACCAAGTTCAATCACTTTGTAAGGTGGAGACATTTTGCATTGATCCTGTAGTGTCCGTAGGGTCAGTAGGTGTGTACACAACCTTTGCTTTTTAAAAGCTCATTGAGAGGAATGAGGCAGATACCTTTGCCAGAACTGACTAGAACTGATCATTTAATATCTGGTTACTACCGTATATACTCGAGTATAAACCGACCCGAGTATAAACCGAGGTACCCCAATTCAGCTAAAAATCCTAATAAAGTTGTTGACTGACTGATATAAACCGAGGGTGTAGAAACTTGGCATTCAAGATGTTTGGAAAATACAACTCCCAGCATGCTTTATTAGTGGGAGTTGTAGTTTCCAAAAATCTGAATGCCAAGTGAGGGTGGCATTCAAGATGTTTGGGAACTACAAATCCCAGCATGCTTTATTAGCTGGGAGTTGTAGTTCACAAACATCTTGAATGCCACCCTCCCTTGGCATTCAAGATGTTTGGAAACTAAAACTCCTGCTAATAAGCATGCGGGAGTTGTAGTTCCCAAACATCTTGAATGCCACCCTCACCCTCCCCACCCAGTTCAGTACCTGTGGGCTCTTCTCCCTGTGGGCTCTTCTCCATCCAAGCAAGGGCCAGCATTGAAGAAGCATCTTGGGCCTTGAAGAAGCACCTGCTAAGAAGATCTGCATTGAGAAGCATCCTTGCATTGAAGAAGCTGCATTCCGGCAGCTTACCTTACCATTCCGGCAGCCGCACGATCTTCTCTGCACTGGCGCGCGGCTGACGTCACATGCCGGCGCCGGGCTGTGACGTCAGGCCAGCGCCAGTGCAGAGAAAGATCGTGCGGCTGCCGGAATGGTAAGGTAGCTGGTGTCAGTAAAAACCGAGTCTGAGTTTTCAGGCTGATTTTTCAGCCTGAAAAACTCGGTTATACTCGAGTATATACGGTATACATGTATAAACTGGGAAAAATAGCAAGTTGGGGGCAGATAACTGACAAGTCACCAGTTTTTTGTACTTAAGTTGTGTATCACTGCACTGTTACCTGGACATGTCGTGTCGCAAGACGTCTTTGGGGGTTGAGGCTTGAGGGAATTCATGTTGTGGCTGTAGCTTTTATCCAACCCTAAGGATTCTTACAACATTCTCTATTTATTTCCTTTTATCTGAAACATTTTGTAGTGAACGATACTTAAAAATAGACCGGGCTATCAGCCAAGCAGCATGTGAACAGGACTGAACGGACAAAGCTTTCACTTCTCTTTGAATGAAGTTTTGAATGACTGCAAGAAGAAACTTTGTGGTTAGAGGCTTTTTGTTGTTGTTGGAATGATCTCCTTAAGTCAACAGGGACGCTATAGTTGTGCTATAACTGACAGCTTTTTTGGTTCTCCAGACGGCCCTCCCCTTTATTAACATAAGCTTGGGCTTTGTCAGAGATTGGGGGATTTTCAGGGTTCAGAGACACGGTTGTGGGAGGAGCCAGGAGAGCATTCAGTTAGTGCAGTGTTCCTTTAAGACTTGATTCGTTGTCTGTAAAATCATACTGTGTTTTTTGAATGTTAAATCTGAGATTTGGATTCCCAAGACACAGTGGCAGCCGGTACAGTTAATTTCTTTTTTCCATATGAAATGAGTGGGGGTTGCTTTCAAAGTCTATACCAGTGATGCCCAACCCAATTCTTTGGTTTCGTGCGAATCCTTGGGTGGGCTTGACATGGTCGTGTCTGGGGCTGTGTGGGTAACTGGGTGGGGGTTGTGAGGGCGCAGGTCTGGCCCTCCAGACCCCAGCATGACCAGGTTGGGCAACCCTGTTCAAGACAATCTCATGAAATGGGGCACAGAGGTTCTAGAACTTGAGATATTGATTGGATTTTGCAGGGGTCCCTGTCCATTTTGTTGATATCTAATGGATAGGAACCATATTTCTTAGGATCATCCAAAATATCAGGCTGAGGGGGGTTGAACAATCCCCAATGGGTATAAATCCTAAAAGGGCTTAAAAGCAAAAAAAAAGGGTCACTCGTCATTATTTTGCCCCTAAATCCAACTGTTATGTTCAGTCTTAATTACATGGATTCCTAACCAGATATTTAATAATAAAGTATTGCCCTCCTAGGTTGCC
Organism: Hymenochirus boettgeri; assembly: GCA_019447015.1. Taxonomy (NCBI): domain Eukaryota; kingdom Metazoa; phylum Chordata; class Amphibia; order Anura; family Pipidae; genus Hymenochirus; species Hymenochirus boettgeri. Next base: position 115,424,379 of record CM033476.1, on the reverse strand, counting down.
GCCTACTCCCTCTGTTCAATGAGCTTTTAGTTATTGAGCATGTCAGAGGTGCAGTGACAGCCTTGTTGACTGTATGGAGGAGGAGCTTTGCCAGAATCAGAGCAATTATTATCCTTAAAGGGTATGTCCACCCCCAAAAGTAACTTTTATACTTGTTGGTAGCTCCCCAAAACCTAAAGCTTGCGAGGTTTATAAAATCAAGATGTTCTAACAACTACCCAGCCTTCTTTCCCCGGCCGCGTTTGCTGCTTCCGTGCACTGTGACTTTTTGTGCAAGTAAAAGGGTCCGCAGCGTCTCTGTGATTGGGAGACGTGACCTTTGGATTTTATTAAAACCTTGCGAGGTCAAAGTTTGGGAGGTGGCCAACCAAATATAAAAAGTTTTTTTAGGGGGGATGGTGGACATACTGTATATACTCGAGTATAAGCCAATATTTTCAGGCTTTAATCAATCGAATCTTCGCTTATACCCGAGTCACTCACCTACTCACCTCTCTGCTGGCGCTCGCTCCGCATCTCCCGCTGATGTCACTACTTAGCGCTTCTAATTTCCTGGCCGCCGAGTAGTGACATCAGGTGGGCAGATGCAGAGCGAGCGGCAGCCAGCAGAGAGGCGAAGACTGCCTAGGTAAGTGAACACTGACCTGGGGGGGGGCCTCTCGGGAGGACATTTATCCCATACAGTAACCCCCAATACCTTTCCACTATAGATATTTGGAAACTACAACTCCCAGCAACTAAAGCATGCTGGCAGTTGTAGTTTCCAAACATCTACAGTGGAAAGGTATTGGGGGTTCCTGTATGGGATTACTGTCCATTTAAAGGGCAACTAATGCCTAAAAACAACACAGAATCAGGAGGTTGGTATCTATTGTTACAAATACTGCCTTCTGATTCTGTATGTTTTGAGGCTTTAGTTGCCCTTTAAATGGACAGCAGCATTCCCATACGGTAGTCCCATACAGTAATAACCATACTGGATTTGTCTATTACTGTATGGGAATTATTTGTCCATTTAAAGGGCAACTAAAGCCTCAAAACAATACAGAATCAGAAGGCAGTAGTGGTGATAATTGTACCCTCGGTTTATACTCGAGTCAATCAGTTTTTTTCGTTTTCGGGGATAAAAATATGTACCTCGGCTTATACTCGGGTTGGCTATACTCCAGTACATACGGTACCCTTTAAATAAGTGGACAGTAAATGACCTAATAATGTGCTGAATGTATCCTTGGAATTTGGGGCAATACAGGACCATGCAGACATCGCTAGGTCCATATTGTTATTTGTAAATTTACACACGTCCCTTATTGCGAACACCATTCAAATATTTCTGGACTATGTCCAAAGCCTGTAATGAAAATCTGTACGGTATCGAGTCACGAAGGGTGCGCGATTCCGGAAATGATTAATCTGCTCTTCTTAATGTGCATTAACGCTTATAAGGACTTAACCCCACTATATGTCCTTATTAAATAATAACCCCCACTATATGTCATTATTACATCATAACCCCCACTATATGTCATTATTAAATAATAACCCCCACTATATGTCATTATTAGATCATAACCCCACTATATGTCCTTATTAAATAATAACCCCCACTATATACAGGTATGTCAATAAAAGGTAATACCGTTTATGTAACAAAAACAGAGTCGGATATTTGATATTTTTCCAGCTGATAATTAACAGATTCAATATTGCAGGTTTATTATTTTACATTCCAGCCGTTATATTACGTATTACGGGACGGCAGACACACTGGAAATGAAAAACTCCTATTGACACAGATGATTATTAACAATGGCATGGGGTTTGTACCACGCTGTCATTACATGTTATAACAGACTCAGAGCGCCGTCACTTATGTATCCGAAATACTGGATGACAGGCCCCCATTAATGTCTATCTAGTTTAATTGCGATTGTTGACTGCAGATGGTATACAGAATCCATCCAACTATATCATACCCTGTGCCATGTAGTATCCTTCCACGGTGTTTGGGAACTTTATATAAATAAACAGACAACTATATACAGTGTGCAGTCACTATATACAGTGTGCAGTCACTATATACAGTGTGCAGTCACTACATACAGTAAAGTGGAAATGTCCATAAAGTTAGGAACCTTCATTACCTTTCATTACTTCTAATTACTACCATTACCTTCCCTCCTATACACACACACACACACACACACACACATACACACACACACACACACACACACACACACACACACACACACACACACACACACCACACACACACACACACACACACACACACACACACACACACACACACACACACACACACCACACACACACATACACACACAGTAACACCAATTATTAGGAAATCTTTCCTTGTCTCAGGTTTCTGTTGCACAGAGATCACAATGTACAACCAATTTGGAACTCATACGGATTCGCAAATGTTAATTAACCTTTAGGGAGAAGCCACACTGCAACGCACAGGAATTGCTCACCAAATCGCGAACGTTATTGCACGGGATTGTGTGAGCGATTCTTGTGCGTTTCGCGTTCGCGTTTTCGCCATTTTGCGTTATGGAAACGCATGTGTTACCAAAACACGAAAGGACACGCAATCGCATGCGCATCAGAAATCGCGGGAATATTCGCGATCGCAAGCGTGAAACGCGTGCGCAAACGCATGAAAAACGTGCTAGTGTGGTCTAGCCCTTAATCAACTTACTGAAAACCAATATGTTACATGTACCTTGGGGACGTGTAAAACTTTATGTTGACTTTGTTATACAGTACAGCTTAAAACCATAGCTTATAGCATATGTGTGGGAGCTGCCATATTGTTTCCCTTAGACAGTACAGTATGAGGGGTATAGCTTATTGTGCGTACAGAACATTCCTTCTCTGTATATTTATACATATGGGTGGGAGCTGCCATAGTGTTTTCCCTTAGACAGTACAGTATGAGGGTATAGCTTATTGTATGTACAGAACATTCCTTCTCTGTATATTTATACATATGGGGGAGCTGCCATATTGTTTCCCTTAGACGTACAGTATGAGGGTATAGCTTATTGTATGTACAGAACATTCCTTCTCTGTATATTTATAACATATGGTGGGAGCTGCCATATTGTTTCCCTTAGACGTACAGTATGAGGGTATAGCTTATTGTATGTACAGAACATTCCTTCTCTGTATATTTATATTATACATATGGGTGGGAGCTGCCATATTGTTTCCCTTAGACAGTACATATGAGGGTATAGCTTATTGTATGTACAGAACATTCCTTCTCTGTATATTTATATTTATACATATGGTGGGAGCTGCCATATTGTTTCCCTTAGACAGTACAGTATGAGGTATAGTTATTGTGTGTACAGAACATTCCTTCTCTGTATTTATATTTATACATATGGGTGGAGCTGCCATATTGTTTCCCTTAGACAGTACAGTATGAGGGTATAGCTTATTGTTGTACAGAACATCCTTCTCTGTATATTATATTTAACATATGGGTGGAGCTGCCATATTGTTTCCCTTAGACAGTACAGTATGAGGGTATAGCTATTGTGTGTACAGAACATTCCTTCTCTGTATATTTATACATATGGGTGGGAGCTGCCATATTGTTTCCCTTAGACAACAGTATGAGGGTATAGCTTATTGTATGTACAGAACATTCCTTCTCTGTATATTATATTATACATATGGGTGGGAGCTGCCATATGTGTTCCCTTAGACAGTACAGTATGAGGTATAGCTTATTGTATGTACAAACATTCCTTCTCTGTATATTTATATTTATACATATGGTGGGAGCTGCCATATTGTTTCCCTTAGACATACAGTATGGGATAGCTTATTGTGTGTACAGACCATTCCTTCTCTGTATTTTTATATAACTATGGTGGGAGCTGCCATATTGTTTCCCTTAGACAGTACATATGGGGGTATAGCTTATTGTGTGTACAGAACATCCTCTTTGTATTTTATACATATGGGTGGGAGCTGCCATAGTGTTTCCCTAGACCGTACATATGAGGGTATAGCTTATTGTATGTACAGAACATTCCTTCTCTTATTTATATTTATACATATGGTGGAGCTGCCATATTGTTTCCCTTAGACAGTACAGTATGAGGGTATAGCTTATTGTATGTACAGAACATTCCTTCTCTGTATTTATATTTATACATATGGTGGGAGCTGCCATATTGTTTTCCCTTAGACAGTACAGTATGAGTATAGTTATTGTGTGTAAAGAACATTCCTTCTCTGTATATTTATATTATACATATGGGTGGGAGCGGCCATATGTTTCCCTTAGACAGTACATTATGAGGGTATAGCTTATTGTATGTACAGAACATTCCTTCTCTGTATTATATTATATACTATGGGTGGGATGCCCATATGTTTTCCCTTAGACAGTACAGTATGAGGGTATAGCTTATTGTGTGTACAGAACATTCCTTCTCTGTATATTTATACATATGGGTGGAGGCCATATTGTTTCCCTTAGACAGTACAGTATGAGGTTATAGCTTATTGTATGTACAGAACATTCCTTCTCTGTATATTTATATTATACATATGGGTGGGAGCTGCCATATTGTTTCCCTTAGACAGTACATGTAGGAGGTATGCTTATTGTTGTACAAACTTCCTCTCTGTATATTTATATTTACATAGTGGGAGCTGCCATATTGTTTCCCTTAGACAGTACAGTATGAGGGTATAGCTTATTGTGTGTACAGACCATTCCTTCTCTGTATATTATCATATGGGTGGGAGCTGCCATATTTGTTCCCTTAGACAGTACAGTATGAGGGTATAGCTTATTGTGTGTCAGAACATCCCTTCTTTTGTATATTTATACATATGGGGGGGAGTGCCTATATTTTCCCTTAGACAGTACAGTATGAGGGTATAGCTTATTGTGTGTACAGAACATTCCTTCTCTGTATATTTATACATATGGGTGGAGCTGCCATATTTTTTCCCTTAGACAGTACAGTATGGGGTACTATTGTATGTACAGAACATTCCTTCTCTGTATATTTATACATATGGGTGGGAGCTGCCAATTGTTTCCTCTTAGAAGTACAGTATGAGGGTATCGCTTTATTGTGTGTACAGAACATTCCTTCTCTGTATATTTATACATATGGGTGGAAGCTGCCATAGTGTTTCCCTTAGACAGTACAATATGGGGGTATAACTTATTGTATGTACAGAACATTCCTTCTCTGTATATTTATGCATATGGGTGGGAGCTGCCATATTGTTTCCCTTAGATAGTACACTATGAGGGTATAGCTTATTGTGTGCACAGTACATTCCTTCTCTGTATATTTATACATAGGGATGAGAGCTGCCATATTGTTTCCCTTAGAGTGTACAGTATGAGGGTATAGATTATTACAAACAACTCTCATCGCGCAACTAGTGACCATCAGTTCCCTATGGGACCGCACAATACAAACGTGAATTACCGACAAGTCCGGACAAAGCCGCGGAGAATCAGTCAGTCGGCTGAAATATCGTGTGTACCAACCTGAGTTAAGAGGGTTAATCAGTAAGCTGGGTGAGTACTATAAACTATGGAACACAATAGAGACACGTTCTTCTTAGACAAATGGTAGAGTTTGTTGCTATAGTATCCGCATCCTAACTGGGATCTCGAAATACCAGGAAATTGTGCTCTGCTGCTCTCGTTCCGCCAGTACAAATGTGAGGTCTTTGCCGTTTTGAATTATGTTTTGTTCCCACATGAAATGATTAAATGCGTCATCCTTTCGAAATGGAGAACAACATTTGTGCTTAAGGTCGGAAAAAAATTATTCTCTCAGTGCCCAACCTACAATTATATTGATCCCGAACCAAACAATGGAAACCCACAAGGGCGGTCATAGTTTGGATTGAATGAAAATACAAATGTTACACAGCTGGATAATAATCTTCCAATCCCCCACCACCCCCATCGTAACTGCGCGTAGCGGACCCTCTCGGTTACGCGGTAATTGAAATAAGGATATTTTATCTTTTCATTGGAACCCAGAATGTCAGTCCTTGTGTTTCTCTGGGTCAGTGCTTCATATAATTGCACAAGAGTATAGAAATTGTCACATTCACATGGATCAATTAAAGAAAAGTTCAGCGGAAAATATCATTATTTTTAAATTCTTACAGGGATGTAATACAGTCTTTTAAAATGGGCTAATTTTGCCCCAACAATCAGATGTTAGCTTCAAATGTTAAATAAGATCTGATTGGTTGGGGCAAAATTAGCACCATTTTAATAGAGATGGACTAGAACTCGAACTCGAGTTTGAACGGACTCTGACTCCTCGACTATCCTGGACCCGGATTTCTTGGACTTTAGACTTTCGCGATAATTATCTAATTTGAAAACTGAATGATCTTCAATCGTTTATAGGATAATATTCAACGTGTTCCCCAGACAATTTCCCAGGTCCACAGCCATTACATTAAGTTACCATTGATATTTTAATTGTATTTCATTCAAACTATTTAACCCCCGTTGACTTTAATGGATCCGTTTTGGACTTTCAAACTTTCCATATAGTTCGAAACTAACCGAACTTTCGGAAGTTCGGCCATTTATACTTTAAACGATAAGAACTTTATTGAATCTCCCTGTTCTGATCTCTACTGAGCAACTGAATCCACCCAGACACTGGTCAAGGGCAAGACCATAACGATCTCATTTAGGGCACTGGGTCAAGGGCAAGACCATAACGCCTCTATTAGGGGCACTGGGTCAAGGGCAAGACCATAACGTCTCTATTAGGGGCGCTGGGTCAAGGGCAAGACCATAACGGTCTCTATTAGGGGCACTGGGTCAAGGGCAAAGACCATAATGCTCTCTATTAGGGCACTGGGTCAAGGGCAAGACCATAAACGGTCTCTATTAGGGGCACTGGGTCAAGGGCAAGACCATAACAGTCTCTATTATTAGGGGCGCTGTCAAGGCAAGACTATACTGTCTCTATTAGGGGCACTGGGTCAGGGCAAGAACATAACGGTCTCTATTAGGGACGCTGGGTCACTCACACCCATTCAGACAAAATGCTGAATGGGTGGTGAGTCATGAAAAGAACTAATTAGTCAACACCTAAATTGCAAGCTTTGATGAAAACAAGAACAAGACTTCTGGGTAATTTCCATGTTACCATGGAAGCCATATAAATTACCCAGAATCTTTACATTCTAGAGCCTCTATAGCCTAAAGGTGGCCATAGATTATAAAATACGATCGTACGATTACCGATCGTATTTCTAAGATCGTATAAAAATGAAGTACGATGATCCATAAAATTCTGAAATAAATTTTTTTGAATATTTGGCGGAATATTTTTTAGTAAAAATTGCGAACGAATCGCCGTTTTTCCTGTCAGGGCCGATACAATTTTATGCAACAGATCGGAGAGATATTACTTTCGATGATATTTATGGTACTTTTTTGAAGAATTATCGTAAGATATTGACGATCGTATGATAATCGTACAATCGGATTTTATAATCTTGGCCACCATTAAACCCTCCCGTAAACTGAATTTTTAATCTAGAAAACAGAACTGGAAAAATTGGCAAATTCTCTAGATCTGACCCCAGAAATGTTTATACCGTCCAGTTACCAAGCAGCATCCCTGACTGGCAGGAATAAGATTAAGAAACCAGATGCCGGGAGAACTGTACATAATCGAATGATATAGAATGTGACCTGAAGGAAAACACCTGCCCTTTCTGGAACCACCACAACCTCGTCTCCTTAGTGGGACCCTCCAGCACTGTAACCGAGTCATTGCCGCACGGAGGGGAGGGAGGTGAAAAAGAGGCGGACATCTGGAATCCCCACAATGCACCCTGCCACAACGCCGTGGGCTAAAACATAATTGCAGTTTGTTCTTGCGAAGCAAAATTAAGCTGATGATGGGTCAGATTGTTAGAAATGCGCTTTGGGGCTTCCAACCAAAGAAATAATTGGTTCCCAGGACAAAACGTGAAAGATAAACATATGTACATAGCACTTTGTGTCTACACACTCTGTTCAATCAGAATTATTATTAGTAAAGACTTGTGTAAGGTGCATTGTCATAGTGTTTGATAATCTGGTTATACAGGCCAAACGTGCACCAAAATCTCTAATATACGTCAAACAGAGAATAACCCCCACATATGTCATTATTACACACATATCCCCCCACTATATGTCATTATTACATCAAAACCCCCACTATATGTCATTATTACATCATAACCCACCATATGTCATTATTACATCATAACCCCCACTATTTGTCATTATACATCATAACCCCACTATATGTCATTATTACTCATAAGACCCCCCACTATATGTAATTATTACATCATAACCCCCATATCATTATTACATCATAACCCCCACTATATGTCATTATTACATCATAACCCCCCTATAGTCATTATTACATCATAACCCCCTATATGTTCATTATTACATCATAACCCCCACTATATGTCATTATTACATCATACCCCCACTAATGTCTTATTACATCATAACCCCCACTATATGCATTATAACCCCACTATATGTCATTATTACATCATAACCCCCACTATATGTCATTTTACATATAACCCCCACTATATGTCATTATTACACCATAACCCCCCCTACTATATGTCATTATTCACCATAACCCCCACTTAATGTCATTATTACATCATAACCCCCACTATATTCATTATTACAGTCATACCCCCTATATTATTTACATCATAACCCCCATATGTCATTATTACATCATAACCCCCACTATATGTCATTATTAGATCTTTACCCCCACTATATGTCATTATAAATAATTACCCCCACTATATGTCATTATTAGATCATAACCCCCACTATATGTCATTATTAGATCATAACCCCACTATATGTCATTATTAGATCATAACCCCCACTATATGTCATTATTAGATCTTTACCCCCACTATATGTCATTATTAAATAATTACCCCCACTATATGTCATTATTAGATCATAACCCCACTGTATGTCATTATTAGATCATAACCCCCACTATATGTCATTATTATATCATAACCCCCACTATATGTCATTATTAGATCATAACCCCACTATATGTCATTATTAGATCATACCCCCACTATATGTCATTATTAGATCGTAACTCCCACTATATGTCATTATTAGATCATAACCCCCACTATATGTCATTATTAGATCATAACTCCCCACTATATGTCTTATTAGATTATAACCCCCACTATATGTCATTATTAGATCATAACCCCCACTATATGTCATTATTAGATCTTTACCCCCACTATATGTCATTATTACATCATAACCCCCACTATATGTCATTATTAAATAATAACCCCCACTATATGTCATTATTAGATCATAATCCCCCCTATATGTCATATTAGATCTTTACCCCCCACTATATGTCATTATTACATCTTTACCCCCACTATATGTCATTATTACATCATAACCCCACTATATGTCCTTATTATAATAACCCCACACTATATGTCATTATTAGATCAACCCCCACTATATGTCCTATTAAATAATCCCCCATATATGTCCTTATTAAATAATAACCCCCACTATAGTCTTATACATCAAACCCCCACTATATGTCATTATTAAATAATAACCCCACTATATGTCATTATTAGATCATAACCCCACTATATGTCCTATTAAATAATAACCCCCACTAATGTCCTTATAAATAATAACCCCCACTATATACAGGTATGTCAATAAAAGGTAATACCGTTTATTGTACAAAAACAGAGTCGGAATTGATATTTTTCCAGCTGTATAATTAACAGATTCAATATTGCAGGTTTATTATTTTACATTCCACCGTTATATTACGTATTACGGGACGGCAGACACACTGGAAAATAAAACTCCTATTGACACAGATGATTATTAACAATGGCATGGGTTTGTACCACGCTTGTCATTACATGTTATAACAACTCAGAGCGCCGTCACTTATGTACCGAAATACTGGATGACGGCCCCCATTAATGTCTATCTAGTTTTAATTGCGATTGTTGACTGCAGATGGTATAACGAATCCATCCAACTATATCATACTACCCTGTGCCATGTAGTATCCTTCCACGGTGTTTGGGAACTTTATATAAAATACAGCAACTAATACAGTGGCAGTCACATATCAGTGTGCAGTCACTATATACAGTGTGCAGTCACTACATACAGTGTGCAGTCACTACATACAGTGTGCAGTCACTACATACAGTGTGCAGTCACTACATACAGTGTGCAGTCACTACATACAGTGTGCAGTCACTACATACAGTGTGCAGTCACTACATACAGTGTGCAGTCACTACATACAGTGTGCAGTCACTACATACAGTGTGCAGTCACTACATACAGTGTGCAGTCACTACATACAGTGTGCAGTCACTACATACAGTGTGCAGTCACTACATACAGTGTGCAGTCACTATATACAGTGTGCTGTCACTATATACAGTGTGCAGTCACTACATACAGTGTGCAGTCACTATATACAGGTGCAGTCACTACTACATTGTGCAGTCACTACATACAGTGTGCAGTCACTACAACAGTGTGCAGTCACTACATACAGTGTGCAGTCACTACATACAGTGTGCAGTCCACTACATACAGTGTGCAGTCACTACTACAGTGTGCAGTCACACATACAGTGTGCAGTCACTACATACAGTGTGCAGTCACTATATACAGTGGCAGTACTACATACAGTGTGCGTCACTTACATACAGTGTGCAGTCACTACATACAGTGTGCAGTCACTACATACAGTGTGCAGTCACTACATACAGTGTGCAGTCACTACATCCGTGCTGTCACTATATACGTGTCAGTCACTAATACGTTGCATCACTACTACAGTGCTGTCACTATATACATGTGCTGTCCTATATCAGTGTGCAGTCACTACATACAGTGTGCAGTCACTATATACGAATGTGCGTCACTAGTGTGCAGTCACTACATACAGTTATACTATAAGTGTGCTGTCATAATACAGTGTGCTGTCCTATATACAGTGTGCTGTCACTATATACAGTGTGCTTCACTATATACAGTGCTGTCAATATTAAAGCTAAGAGAAAGGAATATTGGTTCATCTGAAACATGTTGCACCAAAGCACTGAAATAAAGGAAGAATCTTTCCAGTTATTACTGTGTGGAGTCTCTTTTCTATACGGTTTGATTAGTTTAATTGCTGCCGGGACTGGGGCACAGGGGAGTTGAGACCCAACAAAGGGAGTTCCTGGTGTGGATACGCCTAACGTAGTATTAAAGCCAAGGTCACGCCCCGATACACAGTAAATCCTAGTACTGCTGTGACGTTACCATGCAATTGACTCTTTAATGACATAAAAATAGAAGGTAAAATACTTGCTCATACTTCCCTACATGAGGGAAATCGTTCATTTTGGGGTTTAAAGGGCAACTTTAAACCCCCAAATCTCCAAATAATCTCCAAATAAGTTAGCGTTAAAATAAAAGCCTTTTCGTCACATTTAAATGAATCCAATTTCTAGGTAAACTTGTGAAAAGTTACATTGTTGAAAAGGTCGAGCACAATGACTTTCTGAAAACGTCCTGCACTCAGAAGCTTGAGTCGTGGTGACAAATCCTGAATTTATAGCCCCCCCCCTCTCAACTACCATGTCCGATAGGGAAAAAATAAATTGAATGATCGACAATCAGCCACACACTGTCCAACAATTTTATAAACAATTTCATACATCTAATGTTCTACAAATCGGAATTGGTGTGTGTTAAAGGCCCCTTAAGCGATGTTGCGCTCAGTAAATATCCTCCATTGAGTTACGCGTTACCTGTTTTGACGGCTTGTTACAGCCAGACGGAATATTTGTATTATTACACAAAGGGCGACTAACAGCTTTAAATGCCGATACACGACTACTTGTCAACGTTTCATGCTGCCGTTCCCACAGTTTCAGTGATATCTCTCTGTACAACGGAACCTAAACCAGATTGCTATTGTACCGAACAGTATAAATGATATTTCAAGTAGGAGCAAGTGTTTAACAAGTGGAAAAACAGCCACGGCTGTCACCGGGACGGACGATTATGATATATACACATAACTGGCTTTTCTCCAGCGTTGAAAACGTTTACACTTCATGTAACGCACTCACTGCACAAGGACTGATCGCCAGGGGAGGAGCACGGAGACATTTTACATGAAGGGCTGGATATCAGGGAAATGTCATTTATTTAACATCCGCAGATGGATTGGGCTTGGTAAATGACAAATGTCAAAAGAATATTGCAAGATGTAGTTAAGGGAAGAACTTGGTATTTTCATTTTGTTCCACTTAAATGGAAAGTCCCATGAAGGTATTTCCCCGTGTGAATTTAATTTATAGATGTGTACCAAAACCCAAAGGTGGGAGCTGTATGTAGTGACTGCACACTTGTATATAGTGACAGCACACTGTAATATAGTGACTGCACACTGTATAGTGACAGCACATGTAGTACTGCACACTGTATATAGTGACAGCACACTGTATATAGTGGACAGCACACTGTATGTAGTGACTGCACACTGTTGTAGTGACTGCACCACTGTATATAGTGACAGTGCACACTGTATGTAGTGACTGCCACTGTAGTATGTGTGACTGCACACTATGTAGTGACTGCACACTAGTATGGGTAGTGACTGCACACTGTATGTGGTGACTGCACACGTATGTAGTACTGCACACTGTATATATGACTGCACACTGTATGTATGACTGCACACTGTAATGTTGTGACTGCACCACTGTATGTTAGTGACTGCACACTGTTAGTCTGCCTGTACTTGCAACACTGTATGTATTGACTGCACACTGTATGTGTGACTGCACACTGTATGTAGTGACTGCACACTGTATGTAGTGACTGCACACTGTATGTAGTGGACTGCACACTGTATGATGGACTCACACTGTATGTAGTGACTGCAACTACTGTATATAGTGAACTGCACCTGTATGTAGTGACTGCACACTGTATGTAGTGACTGCACACCGGTATGTAGTGACTGGCACACTGTATAGTGTGACCGTATGTGACTGCACACTGTAGTAGTGACTGCACACTGTATGTAGTGACTGCACCTGTATGTATGACTGCACACTGTATGTAGTGATGCACACTGTATGTAGTGACTGCACACTATGTCGTGACTGCACACTGTATGTAGTGACTGCACACTGTATGTAGTGACTGCACACTGTATGTAGTTACTGCACACTGTATATATGTGACTGCACACTGTATATAGTGACTGCACACATGTATATAGTTGCTTTATTTTTAAAGTTCCCAAACACCTGGAAGGATACTACATGGCACAGGGTATGATATAGTTGGATGGATTCTGTATACCATCTGCAGTCAACAATCGCAATTAAACTAGATAGACATTAATGGGGGCCTGTCATCCAGTATTTCGGATACATAAGTGACGGCGCTCTGAGTCTGTTATAACATGTAATGACAGCGTGGTACAAACCCATGCCATTGTTAATAATCATCTGTTCAATAGGAGTTTTTCATTTCCTGTGTCGCTGCCGTCCGTAATACGTAATATAACGGCTGGAATGTAAAATAATAAACCTGCAATATTGAATCTGTTAATTATCAGCTGGAAAAATATCAAATATCCGACTCTGTTTTTGTTACAATAAACGGTATTAGCCCTTTTATTGAATACCTGTATATAGTGGGGGTTATTATTTAAAAGGACATATAGTGGGGGTTATTATTTAATAAGGACATTAGTGGGGTTATGATCTAATATGACATATAGTGGGGGTATTATTTAATAATGACATATAGTGGGGGTTTATGATGTAATAATGACATCTAAGTGGGGGTTATTATTTAATAAGGACATATAGTGGGTGGTATATTTAATAGGACATATAGTGGGGGTTATGATCTATAATGACATATGTGGGGTTATTATATAATAAGGACATATAGTGGGGGTTAGATGTAATAATGACATAAGTTGGTAAAGATGTAATAATGACATATAGTGGGGGAAAGATCAATAATGACATATAGTGGGGTTATGATCTAATAATGACATATAGTGGGGGTTATTATTTAATAATGACATATAGTGGGGGTTATGATGGATAATGACATATAGTGGGGGTAAAGATCTAATAATGACATATAGTGGGGTTATGATCTAATAATGACATATAGTGGGGGTTATAATCTAATAATACATATAGTGGGAGTTATGATCTAATAAGACATATATTGGGGTTATACTAATAATGACATATAGTGGGATTTACGATCTAGATAATGACATATAGTGGGGTTATGATCTAATAATGACATATATTGGGGTTATGATCTAATTGACATATGTGGGTATGATATATAATGACATATATGTGGGGTTATGATCTAATAATGACATACAGTGGGGGTTATGATCTAATAATGACATATAGTGGGGGTAATTATTTAATAATGACATATAGTGGGGGTAAAGATCTAATAATGACATATAGTGGGGGTTATGATCTAATAATGACATATAGTGGGGTTATGATCTAATAATGACATATAGTGGGGGTTATTATCTATAATACATATAGTGGGGTATTATTTACTAATGACATATAGTGGGGTAAATCTAATAATGACATATAGTGTGGGGGTTATGATGTAATAAGGACATATAGTGTGGGTTTATGATGTAATAATTACATAAGTGGGGGTTTAGGATGTAATAATGACATTAGTGGGGTTATATGTAATAATGACATATAGTTGGGTTTATGGTGTAATAATGACATATAGTAGGGGTTATGGTTAATAATGACATATAGTGGGGGTTATGATGTAATAATGACATATAGTGGGGGTTTTATGATGTAATATGACATATAGTGGGTTATAAATTACATATATTGGGGGTTATGATGTAATAATGAACTATATAGTGGGGTTATGATGTAATAATGACATATATGTGGGGTATGATGTAATAATGACATATTGGGGGGTTATGATGTAATATGACATATAGGGTGTTTAATGATGTAATAATTGACATATAGTGGGGGGTTTATGTAATAATGTGACATATGGGTGGGGTTATGATGTATAATACATATAGTGGGGGTTTGTGTTTGCCTCTCGTGGGGGTTTGTGTCTTGCCTGTGGGGTTGATGTCATATGACTAGGTGGGTATGAGTCTAATGACATCTATGGGGGTTTTATGTAATAATGACATATAGTGGGATATGGTGTAATAATGACATATCTGGGGGTTATTCTCTGTTTGACGTATATTAGAGATTTGGTGCACGTTTGGCCTTAATAACCAGATTAGCAACATCATGACAATGCACCTTACACAAGTCTTTACTAATAATAATTCTGATTGAACAGCAGTGTGTAGACACAAAGTGCTATGTACATATGTTTATCTTTCACGTTTTGTCCTGGGAACCAATTTTCTTTGGTTGGAAGCCCCAAAGCGCATTTCTAACAATCTGACCCACATCATCAGCTTAATTTTTGCTTCGCAAGAACAAACTGCAATTATGTTTTAGCCCACGGCGTTTGTGGCAGGGTGCTTGTGGGATTCCAGATGTCCGCCTTTCTTTTCACCTCCCTCCCCCTCCGTGCGGCAATGACTCGGTTACGTGCTGGGGGGTCCCATAAGAGAACGAGGTTGTGTGGTTCCAGAAAGGGGCAGTGTTTTTCCTTCGGTCACATTCTATATCATGCTGATTATGTACAGTTCTCCCGGCATCTGGTTCCTTAACTTATTCCTGCCAGTCAGGGATGCTGCTTGGTAACTGGACGGTAAAACATTTCGGGGGTCAGATCTAGAGAATTTGCCAATTTTTCCATTTCTGTTTTCTAGATTAAAATTCAGTTTACGGGAGGGTTTAATGGTGGCCATAGATTATAAAATCCGATTGTACGATTATCATACGATCGTCAATATCTTACGATAATTCTTCAAAATTACCATAAATATCATCGAAAGATAATATCTCCCGATCTTGTCTGCATAAAATTGTATCGGCCCTGACGAAAACGGCGATTCGTTCGCATTTTTACTAAAAAATATTCCGCCAAATATTCAAAAAAATTTTATTCAGAATTTTTATGGTCATCGTATCATTTTTATACGATCTAGAAAATAACGATCGGTAATCGTACGATCGTATTTTATAATCTATGGCCACCTTTAGGCTATAGAGGCTCTAGAAGTAAAGACTTCTGGGTAATTTATATGGCTTCCATGGTAACAGGAAATTACCCGAAGTCTTTGTCCTGTTTTCATCAAAGCTTGCAATTTAGTGGTTGACTAATTAGTTCTTTATCATGACTCACAACCCATTCAGCATTTTGTCTGAATGGGTTGTGAGTGACCCAGCGTCCCTAATAGAGACCGTTATGGTCTTGCCCTTGACCCAGTGCCCCTAATAGAGACAGTATATATCTTGCCCTTGACCCAGCGCCCCTAATAGAGACTGTTATGTCTTGCCCTTGACCCAGTGCCCCTAATAGAGACCGTTATGGTCTTGCCCTTGACCCAGTGCCCCCTAATAGAGAGCATTATGGTCTTTGCCCTTGCGACCCAGTGCCCCTAATAGAGACCGTTATGGTCTTGCCCTTGACCCAGCGCCCCTAATAGAGACCGTTATTGTCTTGCCCTTGACCCAGTGCCCCTAATAGAGAGCGTTATGGTCTTGCCCTTGACCCAGTGCCCCTAATATAGATCGTTATGGTCTTGGCCCTTGACCCAGTGTCTGGTGGATTCAGTTGCTCAGTAGAGATCATAACAGGGAGATTCAATAAAAGTTTCTATCGTTTAAAATGTATAAATGGCCGAACTTCCGAAGTTCGGTTTAGTTTTCGAACTATATGGAAAGTTTGAAAGTTCCAAACGGATCCATTAAAGTCAACGGGAGTTAAATAGTTGAATGAAATACAATTAAAATATCATGGTAACTTAATGTAAATGGCTGTGGGACCTGGGAAATGGTCTGGGAACACCGTTGAATATTATCCCTATAAACGATTTCGAAGATCATTCAGTTTTCAAATAGATAATTATCGAAAGTTCTAAAGTCCAGAACATCCGGGTCCAGGATAGTTCGAGGAGTCAGAGTCCGTTCAAACTCGAGTTCGAGTTCTAGTCCATCTCTATTAAAATGGTGCTAATTTTGCCCCAACCAATCAGATCTTATTTAACATTTGAATGCTACTCTGATTGCTTGGGCAAAATTAGCACCATTTTAAATAAGAACTTGTATTACATTCCCTTAAGAATTTAAAAATAATGATATTTTTCCGCTGAACTTTCCTTTAATCTGATCCATGTGAATGTGACAATTTCTATACTTCTGTGCATTATATGAAGCACTGACCCAGGAAAACACAGGACTGACATTCTGGGTTCCAATGAAGATAAAATATCATTATTTCAATTACCCCTCGTCCCGCTAGAGGGTCCGCTACGCGCAGTTACGATGGGGGTGGTGGGGGATTGGAAGATTATTTACTCCATCTGTAACATTTGGTATTTTCATTCAATCCAAACTATGACCCGCCCTTGTGGGTTTTCCATTGTTTGGTTCTCGGGATCATATAATTGTAGGTTGGGCACTGAAGAATCCATTTTTTTCCGTACCTTAAGGCACAAATGTTGTTCTCCATTTCGAACAGGATGACGCATTTAATCCATTTCATGTTGGGAACCAAAACATAATTCAATAACGGCAAAGACCCTCACTTTGTACTGGCGGAACGAGAGCAGCAGAGCACAATTTCCTGGTATTTTCGAGACCCCCAGTTAGGATGCGGATACTATAGCAACACACTATCCATTTGTCTAAGAAGATATACGTGTCTCTATTGTTGTTCCATAGCTTTATAGTTCACTCACCCAGCTTACTGATTAACCCTCTTAACTCAGGTTGGGTACACCCACGATATTTCCAGCCGACTGACTGATTCATCCGCGGCTTTGTCCGGACTTGTCGGTAATTCACGTTTGAATTGTGGCGGTTCCATAGGGAACTGATGGTCACTAGTGCCGCACTGAGAGTTTGTTTGTCCCAGCCAATCGCTTCGCTAGTAACTAGTGTTGGTCAGGACAAAAAGTTCCCTTTGTGTGTACCCACCTTAGCTGAAACTGGCCCCAGATCTCCTCTTTTAAAGTCTCATACACACGTACGATTTTGCCACCCGACAAACACCCCTGAGCGCAAGGCACACGGGCGAAAAACGTCCGGCTGGCTGATAATCGTTCATGGCTACGCGTTTGGTCAGGCGTCGTTCAATGCCTGCCATGGCGGATCAACAAACCCCCCAACCGACACACTACACACGTGCTGGGGCCGTTAGTCGGGTGCAGAGTTGTACATGTGACAACGTTTAATACACATGGATGGCACAGGAGCTCCACCATACAGTAGCACCAATGGGGGAAAAGATGCCATTACAGCTCAGGTTCCATTTCTTGTATGTGTAATCCTTGAACTACTGACACCACTATGATTAACCCCATGGGTCCAGTGTCTTTTCATTAACGGAGAAAATGCTCGGCGTGATTTCCCGTGTTACGAGGAACTTTTGCAGTGCTAAATCTGCTGTGTTTTTCAGTCTGTTTCCCAAGGTTCCTTTGCTGCCGTGATATTAGCCCAATTCAAGTCTCTGGGCTGGTTCCGAGTAAAGATTTTGGCTTTGCACGGAGGTGTTACTAGAACAGATAGGATCTTTGGGATAAGAGGATAAAGCAACACCTACAACACTAATTTATTTTAGTAACTGAACACATGTTAAAAATATCCGTTCAGGTCAGGGTTGCCCAGGCCGTTCCCTTATTTGGATGGGATTGCCCAACTGCAAGGCTGAAATCCTAGTCCACAATCAGGGCTGAAATCCCGTCCAGAAAAACCGACCCTTGGAAGCCCTGCTAAGTTAGTGTTTGCACTTCCTCCCAGTTACCCCCTAACTCCCACCTCTGACCATGGGCCCATCCCCTACCCCACTTTGTCACGCCCCGCCCACCAGTGCCATCACGCCCCCGACCCCCGCGGTGCCAAGATCTAACCACCCCGGGTTCAGGTCCACAATATACAGAGAAATCAGCTAAACTAATTTATTATTTAACTTTTACTCTCCTGGTTTATCTACCTTTACCAGTCTTCAGTGGGATTTCCTTAATCCGATTAAAAGAGAAGTATGTTGAAATGGGGTCAGACAGTAAGAAGTTTCCAAACAATTTGAAACCATGTAAAGCAAACGAACCTCTGACCTCTTCTTACCATGCCGACTGAGCATTCCATCTTATGGATATAATTATAACGAGGCAAATGCTGGGATCGGGGGAAGATTACTGGACACGAAAGGAATTTGTTTCAGTCACTTGGTTATACGCCCACTTATTGTCCCCGCAGATCGTGCAGTTGGAAGGAATGATGTGACAAACGGGCATGTTTAGAAACATTTGCATTATTGTCGTGTCACTACAATGGAGCGCGCTGATTCAAATCTACACGCGTGACTTTATATTCGCAGCACGACCCCAGGTTTGAGAGCTCCCTACCATCAATCCAAAGATGCAATAGTGTGATCTCCGAGCGTGAGGAGGTTAAATAGGATTTGATTACACTCCCGGGAAAAGGGAGCACAGTAGGAATAATCAGTCGTGGGGCACGATGAATCATCTGTCATTAGAATTTAGATTAATTTGTGCTAACAACGGTCAATGCAAAGCACAGTATAACATGTAATTTACTTGGTTAGGAAATTTGAAACATTTTCTAAAGTAGGTAGAAGCTTCTGTACACTAAGTGAGTGTTGGGAGAGATTACCACCCTTCTGGTTCAAAATCAACATGCAGAGACAGTCGCAGCAGATGCTTACATGCATGTATTCAAACCAACATAGTACAAAGAGGGTGCACTCCATAACTTCTCCGTGTAACAACCCTCTATCTTCTATGTACTATGAATGGACCTCGCTCCTCACCTCACTCTTCTATGTACTAAGAATGGACCTTGCTCCTCACCCTCTATCTCTATGTACTATGAATGGACCTTGCTCCTCACCCTCTATCTTCTGTGTACTAATGATGGACCTGCTCCTCACCCTCTATCTTCTATGTACTAATGAATGGACCTCGCTCCTCACCCTCTATCTTATGTGTACTATGAATGACCTGCTCTCCTCACCCTCTATCTTCGTGTACTAATGATGGACTCGCTCCTCACCCTCTATCTTCTATGTACTAATGAATGGACCTTGCTCTCCTCACCTCTATCTTCTATGTACTAATGAATGGACCTTGCTCCTCACCCTCTATCTTCTGTGTTACTAATGAATGGACTTGCTCCTCCCCTCTATCTCATGTCTAATGAAGGACCTCGCTCCTCACCTCTATCTTATTGTACTAATGAATGGACCTTGCTCCTCACCCTCATCTTCTGTGTACTAATGTGGGACCTTGCTCCTCACCATCTATCTTCTGGTACTAATGAATGGACCTTGCTCCTCACACCCTCTATCTTCTCTATGTAACTAATGAATGGACCTTGCTCCTCACCCTCTATCTTCTGTGTACTAATGAATGGACCTCGCTCCTCACCCTCTATCTTCTACTGTACTAAATGAATGGACCTTGCTCCGCACCCTCTATCTTAAGTGTACTAATGAAATGGACCTTCCTCCTCACACCTCTATCTATGCGTACTTGAATGGCCCGTTGGTTTCCGTCACCCTGCTATCTTCTATGTACTATGCATTGTACCTTGCTCCTCACCCTCTATCTTCTGTTACAATGAATGGACCTTGCTCCTCACCCTCTATCTTCTGTGTACTAATGAATGGCCCTTGGCTCCTCACCCTCTTATCTTATGTGTACTATGATGGACCTTGCTCCCGCACCCTCTATCTGTCTGTTTCCTAATGAATGGCCTTGCTCCTCACCCTCATCTCTATGTACTAATGAATTGGACCTTGCTCCTCACCCTCTATCTTCTATGTACTAATGAATGGGGACTCTTGCACCTCACCCTCTATCTTCTAGCTACTAATGAATGGACCTGCTCCTCACCCTCTATCCTTCTATGGTTTACTAAAAATGAATGACCTGCTTCCTCAACCTCTTAATCTTCTAGGACTAATGAATGGACCTTTGCTCCTCACCCTCTATCTTATGTTTACTAATGAATGTACCTTGCTCCTCACCCTCTATCTTCCTATGTACTAATGAATGGACCTTGCACCCTCACCTCTATCTTCTATGTACTAATGATGGCCTTGCTCCTCACCCTCTATTTCTATGTACTAATGAATGACTGCTCCTCACCCTCTATCTCTATGTACTAAAATGGACCTTTGCTCCTCCCCCTCTATCTTCTATGTACTAATGAAGGACCTTGCTG
>CM033476.1:115275176-115402730 GCA_019447015.1 Hymenochirus boettgeri | reverse complement strand
TGCTCTTGTTCCCAACACACATAGACTTACAAATATAAGATGTCCTCATGCCCAGCACACACAGACTGGTACATATAAGATGCCCTCATCCCTAGCCCCACCAGACTATACATATGAGATGCCCTCATCCCTAGCCCACACAGACTGGTACATATAAGATGCCCTTTTCCCTAGCCCACACAGATTGTACATAAAGATGCCCTCATCCTAGCCCACACAGACTGGTACATATAGAGGCCCTCATCCGCAGCACACAGACTAGTACATATAAGATGCTCTTGTTCCAAGACACATAGACTTAAATATAAGTATCCTCATGCCCAGCACACACAGACTGGTACATATAAGATGCCCTCATCCCTAGCCCACACAGATTGGTACATATAAGATGCCCTCATCCCTAGCCCACACAGACTGGTACATATAAGATGCCCTCATCCCCAGCCCACACAGACTAGTACATATAAGATGCTCTTGTTCCAAGCACACATAGACTTACAAATATAAGATATCCTCATGCCCAGCACACACAGACTGGTACATATAAGATGCCTCATCCCCAGCCCACACAGACTGGTACATATAAGATGATCTTTTCCAAGCACACACAGACTTATAAATATAAGATGCCCTCATGCCCTGCCCACACAGACTGGATATAAGATGCCTCAGGGGCGTACCTGCATGTGCCTGGGGCCCCCGCGAGATTGGAGGCCGGACCCCTGACTCCCTCTTCCCTTCAAGCTGCCAAGATCTCCTAAGCCGCAACCAGCCGGTTCAGTTCCAGAAGTTGGGTCCGGTCTTTTAAACAGGCTGATCCCGCGTATGTTTCCTGCGTTTCCGCGGGGGGTGGCGGGATATCAGCAATTACGCCACTGGATGCCCTCATCCCTAGCCACACACGGCTGGTACATATAAGATGCTCTTGGGCTCAACCCAGCCCCCCAGACAGTGTTGTTCAGCACCAGTGTTTCAGTCCCACCCACTGCCAGTTTGGAGATAGTGTGAGGGGAATTCTGTGCCCTGTACAATATTCTTTCATTTTAGTTACAAACTTCAAATACAATTGTATATTGCTCCATTCCCAGGTGCAGGCACTGTAATGTGAAGCACACACCAACTTTCTCTTCTCCTTCTAGAACAGAGCTCATGGTGGCTGAAATGTAGTATTGCAGAAGGAGAAAAGTATTTTTCCCCCTGCCACCATTTAAGTGACCACAAGGGGTGGCCGTAAGCAAAACATTTTGGTTTCAGTTTGCTTGCAGGTAGGTGCGCCCGACTATTTACTTCATTCAAATTAAGGCTTAACATTTGACATCATAAGGAATAAAGATAAATAAATAACAATAAAGCAAATAGGGGCCATAGAACAGTCAATCCCCCGTACAACATTATTGAAATTAATTGTGGTGGGATTGGGGTGAACCCCCCAGATTGACCATTGGTATACGGGCCTTGTCCATTCCCTGGGTGGTTGGGGAGCAGGTAAGACTAAGTCTTCTTTAGAATGGGGGGTTTCCTTGCAAAATGAAAAATTACAAAATATTATCAGGATAATGTACCCATGAAATAGGGTAATAGAAATCCCCACAGATAATATATATCCTGTCTTTATGGATCACAGAATTCGTTATCTTTTAAATAATCGTAAAATACCCGTGATATGTCCTCATAGATGGTGTAAATGATGTCATCAGCATATCAATGCACATTTATCTATGACACGTTTGTCATGTACAAATGGAGACCAGTTATTACAGGTAATACTTTACCCCCTGCTGTAAATATAGGAGTTATTGGAAGTGCCCTGTGAGATGTCATCCATATTGCTTGGCCTTGGTCCTCCATAGAAACATGACAAAATATTCTAAATGTCGAAGCGAAACTCATTAATTTGTGTCACCGCTAAGCTTTGGCCACGACTGTAAGATCCAATTTTATTTCTCTGCAGGGTCTGTGGTGGCCTTCTCATTTTAGCCCCTCTAAACACCAGAATATATTTATAATACAGCGATGGGCACATATTTGCCCCATTTCTAGATTCTTTTTTTTGGTCACAATAAAAGTTTCTTACCTATAAGGGTCAGTCTAAGTTAACCTGAATTAACACACACGCAGTAGTAGTTAGTGGTATTCAATCTTTTAGCCACCTTGCCACTCTCAATTAGCCAGTCATTTCACCAGTCTCAGCTTGCAGCCAATGCACCAGTCTCAGCTTGCCAGACTCTCCTCCAAACATTGCTATTGCACCAATGTGAATGATCGGAATGTGATGATTGGCCGATCGGAATTGGTCCATGTATGGCTGGCTTTATTATGTCGATGTACAATCTGATTGTAAGGTATGTGGTCTGCTTCAGACCAGCTCAGAAAAAGACTGACACTGTGAGATCCAGTTGTTATTAGGATTGTGTAATCCTGAGATTCAGTTAAATCAAATGTTGTTTTGTGAGCCAGTAAATATAAATTAGTTAAAAGTATATTAATATAATTATAATTAACTAATTAACCCCTCTACGTTTATTTAGAACTTTTTAATCTTATATTGTATTGATTTCTAAGCAGAATATAATCTAGAAATATATTTCAGTATTCTTACTGATAATATAAAGATATTTGGTAAACACCAGGTACATTGTTAGCCATAACAGATGAGAAATCAAAGTATTTTTAATCTTATTTACATTTGGCTTCAAAAAATTGTTAAATACTATTATTAAAATGAACTGAACACAGAACCATAGGAATCAATAGGTGGCCTGTTTCCCTTGTTCTGTCCAATAAGATTAAATAGAAATTAGGCCATGTCCTGAAGTGGGTGGGGCTTGGATAGTAAGGGGGTGTGGCTTTGGAATGTTGTGGTTGGCCTATGCCCTACCTCCCTTAACGGTAAGTAAAGGTTCATTAATTTCTACATTTAAGGAATATTCTATATTTAGGCGATCGCCGCAAAATAAAAGGGAATCGATTTTGGATCAAATCTAAAAAAAAAATGACCCGTGTATAAAAGCACAATGTTAATCCGACTAAACCTTTCCTTTAAAACAAACTTAAATTTACGTTACTTCCCCTTTAAGTTGCCTTCATAATGGGGGGGGGGATAAAAAAAGTTGCCTGTCTGCCACTCATAATCTTCAGAAATGGCAACTGAAGAAGGAAGTCTCCCTTTAAAATTCTGTTGCCACTACGTGTGAGGTCATAGAAAGTCCATGTGAGTTGCAGTCACTTCCTGCTGCTGACTGAAACACAGGGAGTGAGATACGAAACAGATACAGGGTTGGTCTGGGGGGTGAGGCCAGATCATTGCTGCTCACCCTGTGCCAACCTCCTGCTGCCCATTTAGATGGGTGCTCCAATGCAGGTACGAGGCAACTTTCTACTGATGCAGCAATTTGCACGTGGAGAGACCATTCAGGGACAGGGATCGGAATCAGATCAAGGGGATTAAGATCATATGGGGCCTAGGCAGGACCATCATTTAGGGGCCCCTTTTTTGCTACATATATGTAGACGTAATATTGTTACTGCTTCTGAAGCTGGGCTTCCACGAGGGTTTCCTCGTGGATAGTGATGTTCTATAGGGTCTGCAGGGATTTAAATCTTAACCCTTCTCTTACCAGCTTATAAAAGAGTTAAACTTTACCAGCTGGGTCGATATTCTGGCTTTAAAGCGGCTTTTGCCTTTAAGGTTAAAAAAGAAATGCATTCCTGTCGCCTCTGTGTGGCTTGGTTATTCTGTGCCCAAGACTGTCAGTTGCGTGATGATTGGATTAACCCCTGTGGTGGCGGGAGCAGTGACATGTTAATATCTGTTCAGGGGTTAACTGATACTCTTTCTTACAGTGACGTCTGCCGCGATTCTCTGAAGTCTTGCTGAGCTGTCTGTGGTTGAGAGTTGTGTTCTGGGGGCTGATTGAGGCTGAAGAAGTTTATTGCGCGTCACCATCGTTTGCACTGCAATCCGTGCAATAGTGCGCGAGTGGTAGGGCATGCGATCTCAAAAAAAAAAAATGCTGGGCGTAAGCGCACGATTCCGGTTTGTAGCCAACCACATTGTGTTAGCCTGGCGTGTGTTTCTCACGTGTAAACGGATCGCAAAAGGTTTGTAAGCGCCAGTGGCGTAACTAGAAATCACTGGGCCCCCCGCAAAACTATGATGGGGCCCTTATCCGTGCCTCATGTACAATTGCTTTCTGGGAGGAGGCTATATCTGTCATAGGAAAAATAAAAAGATGGGGCCCCTTGGCTATCCGGGCCCCCCCCTGCTTGCCGTCCCTGTAGTAAGAGTGTAAGAAAAGTGGCCTAGTGTGGCCTAGCCCTTACAGTCGATTAAAGGGCAAATTCACCCCAACTAAAATTGATACACATGTTAAGCACACCCCCAGACCCCAAGACAACAATACTTCTGTTGTTCGATGACCCCTTCTCCTTTGCTTGCTAGTTTGTCAGGTAGAGCAATCGGTCATGGCTGTTACTGCTGGTCCCCGAACTTCCGCCCGCGAATGTGCGAGCTTGTGAAAGAGCGTGTACAGCTTTAAAGGAGCGGGCAACCTTTACAATTGGGGTCAGTGAACGCTAGAAGGGGCGCTGTCTTCAGTTCGTCTTTGCACAGATCGGGGTTTAAATTCCGCTTAGAGACGTTCATAACTTTACGGTTAACCAATTTATATATATTTGATGGGAAATTATCCATGGCAAACATAACAGAAATATCAGGCACAATTCATGAAAATATTCCTACTCGTCAAGTGGTTTCTTATTGGTTTATATGCCAAGTCATTGTAATAATATCATTTGCCTAATACAATTTTTGCAGTCCGCTTTAAGGAGCAGTAAAACTTAAAAATGTTACCTGCGAACTGCCTTTATGTAGCTTCATCTAATGCTGCCACACTGGACTTTATATTCCATCTGGATCTAGTTTTGTCCATGTTTTTCGTCCGTTTTGGTCCGTTTTTAGCGCTCCGTTTTTGTATATTTTTATCAAAATGTGGCCGTTTCCAGACAAACGCATTTAGCAGTACTTTTTCTTTTAACGGACCGGATCAATCTGATCCGTAAAAAAAAAACGGACTATAACGCGCGTTTTTGTCCGGGAAAGGGACAGAAACTGATCTGTGTGAACGAACCCTTACAGTTCTGTTTCTTTGGGCTTTCATTAAAATCAGTGCTGGCAAAAAATTGTTACAGTAGCAGATGTAATGCTGGATACAGATAGTCACCCACGGGTAAAGGATAAGGAACTGCAGGGATGTCAGCTGCTACTTTTACATGGAGCTTTTTTTTTCTTCATTTGACAGGATGTATTTTATGAACCAAGTGGGACATAAAGGAAGGAGGAAGATATGCTGTTTAAATCATAGGGGGATTTTATAGGGAATTGGTTGTTTTCAGTCTTTACTTTAACCATCTGGTTAAGCAGTTGCTCATTGCGTACTGCGTCAACAGCGGGAAATTGCAATTTAAGGTGGAAATATCACTAAGGAAACCTTGGTGACCGAAATAAACCAGGGAATTTCCAATCTAGAAAGCTGTTCCGCTGGTGGATATTAAGTAACCTTTACCTACATTAAGGTTTGATCTGGTCTGTGGGTTTCCAAGCAAAATACGGGCACAGGAGAATCCAAGGCACAGCTCTGGCACAATGAGCATCTGATTATTCACTGTGTACTCTGATATGGTGTTTACCCCATGGCGGGTAAACACCATAACACCATTTGGGATACTAGATGTAAATTAGGGTATTATATCAAACTTCTATAGGGCAATTAAACCCTTAGACCTAATTAACCCCCCCCCCCCTCTGCACTTAATAGTACCCAGGGTATGGACCTAAACCAGGAGTCCTCACCCCTGGGTCTTACCTAATTCGGCTTCATGAAGTTGGCTTCTGGTGTCCTTTGTCATAGCTCCGGACTATGGCTGGACTGACCAATAGGAAAGACATGTTCCTTGCAGAGCGTGCCTCCCATTGGCCTTGTCACTGACAGTTGGAGGGGAGGAGTTAAACTGGACTGGGAGGGAAAGTTACGAATAGGACGGGGGGAGGGTTAGAGAATATAATTGCCCTTAAGGTAAAATTCTCTATGTGTGCTTCAGATACATATGTTAGTTTGGGAGGTGAACATTTTAAAAGGACAGGACATGTTAAACACTTACAGGAACGTACATATAAGATGCCCTCATCCCCAGCCCACACAGACTAGTACATATAAGATGCTCTTGTTCCAAGCACACATAGACTTACAAATATAAGATATCCTCATACCCAGCACACACAGACTGGTACATATAAGATGCCCTCATCCCTAGCCCACACAGACTGGTACATATAAGATGCCCTCATCCCCAGCCCACACAGACTGGTACATATAAGATGATCTTGTTCCAAGCACACACAGACTTATAAATATAAGATGCCCTCATGCCCTGCCCACACAGACTGGTACATATAAGATGCCCTCAGGGGCGTACCTGCATGTGCCTGGGGCCCCCCGCGAGATTGGAGGCCGGACCCCTGACTCCCTCTTCCCTTCAAGCCTGCCAAGATCTCCTAAGCCGCAACCAGCCGGTTCAGTTCCAGAAGTTCGGGTCCGGTCTTTTAAACAGCTGATCCCGCGTATGTTTCCTGCGTTTCCAGTCGCGGGGGTGGCGGGATATCAGCAATTACGCCACTGGATGCCCTCATCCCTAGCCCACACAGGCTGGTACATATAAGATGCTCTTGGGCTCAACCCAGCCCCCCAGACAGTGTTGTTCAGCACCATGTGTTCAGTCCCACCCACTGCCAGTTTGGAGATAGTGTGAGGGGAATTCTGTGCCCTGTACAATATTCTTTCTATTTCTAGTTACAAACTTACAAATACAACTTACTGTATATTCTGCTCCATTCCCAGGTGCAGGCACTGTAATGTGAAGCACACACCAACTTTCTCTTCTCCTTCTAGAAACAGAGCTCATGGTGGCTGAAATGTAGTATTGCAGGAAGGAGAAAAGTATTTTTTCCCCCTGCCACCATTCTAAGTGACCACAAGGGTGTGCCGTAAGCAAAACATTTTGGTTTCAGTTTGCTTGCAGGTAGGTGCGCCCCTGACTATTTACTTCATTCAAATTAAGGCTTAACATTTGACATCATAAGGAATAAAGATAAATAAATAACAATAAAGCAAATAGGGGCCATAGAACAGTCAATCCCCCGTACACAATTATTGAAATTAATTGTGGTGGGATTGGGTGAACCCCCCCAGATTGACCATTGGTATACGGTCCTTGTCCATTCCCTGGGTGGTGGGGGAGCAGGTAAGACTAAGTCTCTCTTTAGAATGGGGGGTTTCCTTGCAAAATGAAAAATTACAAAATATTATCAGGATAATGTACCCATGAAATAGGGTAATAGAAATCCCCACAGATAATATATGATCCTGTCTTTATGTGATCACAGAATTCGTTATCTTTTAAATAATCGTAAAATACCCTGTGATATGTCCTCATAGATGGTGCTAAATGATGTCATCAGCACTAATCAATGCACATTTTATCTATGACACGTTTGTCATGTCACAAATGGAGACCAGTTATTACAGGTAATACTTTACCCCCTGCTGTAAATATAGGAGTTATTGGAAGCTGCCCTGTGAGATGTCATCCATATTGCTTGGCCTTGGTCCTCCATAGAAACATGACAAAATATTCTAAGAATGTCGAAGCGAAACTCATTAATTTGTGTCACCGCTATAGCCTTTGGCCACGACTGTAAGATCCAATTTTATTTCTCTGCAGGGTCTGTGGTCCCTTCTCATTTTAGCCCCTCTAAACACCAGAATATATTTATAATACAGCGATGGGCACATATTTGCCCCATTTCTTAGATTCTTTTTTTTTGGTCACACTAAAAAGTTTCTTACCTATAAGGGTCAGTCTAAGTTAACCTGAATTAACACACACGCAGTAGTAGTTAGTGGTATTCAATCTTTTAGCCACCTTGCCACTCTCAATTAGCCAGTCATTTCACCAGTCTCAGCTTGCCAGCCAATGCACCAGTCTCAGCTTGCCAGACTCTCCTCCACTAACATTGCTATTGACACCAATGTGAATGATCGTACGATTGGCCGATCGGAATTGGTCCATGTATGGCTTGCTTTATTATTGTCGATTGTACAATCTGATTGTAAGGTATGTGGTCTGCTTCAGACCAGCTCAGAAAAAGGCTGACACTGTGAGATCCACGTTGTGTTATTAGGATTGTGTAATCCTGAGATTCAGTTAAATCAAATGTTGTTTCTGTGAGCCAGTAAATATAAATTAGTTAAAAGTATATTAATAGTAATTATTAATTAACTAATTAACCCCTCTACGTTTATTTAGAACTTTTTAATCTCTATATTGTATTGTATTTCTAAGCAGAATATAATCTAGAAATATATTTCAGTATTCTTACTGATAATATAAAGATATTTTGGTAACACACCAGGTTACATTGTTAGCCATAAACAGATGAGAAATCAACGTATTTTTAATCTTATTTACATTTGGCTTCAAAAAATTGTTAAATACTATTATTAAAAATGAACTGAACACAGAACCATAGGAATCAATAGGTGGCCTGTTTCCCTTGTTCTGTCCAATAAGATTAAATAGAAATTAGGCCATGTCCTGAAGTGGGTGGGGCTTGGATAGTAAGGGGGTGTGGCTTTGGAATGTTGTTGGTTGGCCTATGCCCTACCTCCCTTAACGGTAAGTAAAGGTTCATTAATTTCTACATTTAAAGGAATATTCTATATTTAGTCGATCGCATGCAAAATAAAAGGGAATCGATTTTGGATCAAATCTAAAAAAAAATGACCCGTGTATAAAAGCACAATGTTAATCCGACTAAACCTTTCCTTTAAAACAAACTTAAATTTTAACGTTACTTCCCCTTTAAGTTGCCTTCATAATGGGGGGGGGGATAAAAAAAGTTGCCTGTCTGCCACTCATAATCTTCCAGAAATGGCAACTGAAGAAGGAAGTCTGTCCCTTTAAAATTCCTGTTGCCACTACGTGTGAGGTCATAGAAAGTCCATGTGAGTTGCAGTCACTTCCTGCTGCTGCACTGAAACACAGGGAGTGAGATACAGACACAGATACAGGGTTGGTCTGGGGGGTGAGGCCAGATCATTGCTGCTCACCCTGTGCCCAACCTCCTGCTGCCCATTTAGATGGGTGCTCCAATGCAGGTACGTAGGCAACTTTCTACTGATGCAGCAATTTGCACGTGAGAGACCATGCAGGGACAGGGATCGGAATCAGATCAAGAGGGATTAAGATCATATGGGGCCCTAGGCAGGACCATCATTTAGGGGCCCCTTTTTTGCTACATATATTGTATAGACTGTAATATTGTTACTGCTTCTGAAGCTGGGCTTCCACGAGGGTTTCCTCGTGGATAGTGATGTTCTATAGGGTCTGCAGGGATTTAAATCTTAACCCTTCTCTCTACCAGCTTATAAAAGAGTTAAACTTTACCAGCTGGGTCGATATTCTGGCTTTAAAGCGGCTTTTGCCTTTAAGAGTTAAAAAAGAAATTGCATTCCTGTCTGCCTCTGTGTGGCTTGGTTATTCTGTGCCCAAGACTGTCAGTTGCGTGATGATTGGATTAACCCCTGTGGTGGCCGGGAGCAGTGACATGTTAATATCTGTTCAGGGGTTAACTGATACTCTTTCTTACAGTGACCGTCTGCCTGCGATTCTCTGAAGTCTTGCTGAGCTGTCTGTGGTTGAGAGTTGTAGTTCTGGGGGCTGATTGAGGCTGAAGAAGTTTATTGCGCGTCACCATCCGTTTGCACTGCAATCCGTGCAATAGTGCGCGATGGTAGGGCATGCGATCCTCAAAAAAAAAAATGCTGGGCGTAAGCGCTACGATTCCGGTTTGTAGCCAACCACATTGTGTTAGCCTGGCGTGTGTTTCTCACGTGTAAACGGATCGCAAAAGGTTTGTAAGCGCCAGTGGCGTAACTAGAAATCACTGGGCCCCCCAGCAAAACTATGATGGGGCCCTTATCCGTGCCTCATGTACAATTGCTTTCTGGGAGGAGGCTATATCTGTCATAGGAAAAATAAAAAGATGGGGCCCCCTTGGCTACCGGGCCCCCCTGCAGTTGCCTGCTCCCCTGTAGTAAGAGTGTAAGAAAAGTGGCCTAGTGTGGCCTAGCCCTTACAGTCCGATTAAAGGGCAAATTCACCCCAATCTAAAATTGATACACATGTTAAGCACCCCCCAGACCCCAAGACAACAATACTTCTGTTGTTCGATGACCCCTTCTCCTTTGCTTGCTAGTTTGTCCAGGTAGAGCAATCGGTCATGGCTGTTACTGCTGGTCCCCGAACTTCCGCCCGCGAATGTGCGAGCTTGTGAAAGAGCGTGTACAGCTTTAAGAGGAGCGGGCAACCTTTACAATTGGGGTCAGTGAACGCTAGAAGGGGCTGCTGTCTTCAGTTACGTCTTTGCACAGATCGGGGTTTAACTTCCGCTTAGAGACGTTCCATAACTTTACGGTTAACCAATTTATATATATTTGATGGGAAATTATTCCATGGCAAACATAACAGAAATATCAGGCACAATTCATTGAAAATATTCCTACTCGTCAAGTGGTTTCTTATTGGTTTATATGCCAAGTCATTGTAATAATATCATTTGCCTAATACAATTTTTGCAGTCCGCTTAAAGGAGCAGTAAAAGCTTAAAAATGTTACCCTGCGAGCTGCCTTTATGTAGCTTCATCTAATGCTGCCACACTGGACTTTATATTCCATCTGGATCTAGTTTTGTCCATGTTTTTCGTCCGTTTTGGTCCGTTTTTAGCGCTCCGTTTTTGCTATATTTTTAATCAAAATGTGGCCGTTTCCAGACAAACGCATTTAGCAGTACTTTTTCTTTTTAACGGACCGGATCAATCTGATCCGTAAAAAAAAAACGGACTATAACGCGCGTTTTTGTCCGGAAAGGGACAGAAACTGATCTAGTGTGAACGAACCCTTACAGTTTCTGTTTCTTTGGGCTTTCATTAAAATCAGTGCTGGCAAAAATTGTTACAGTAGCAGATGTAATGCTGGATACAGATAGTCACCCACTGGGTAAAGGATAAGGAACTGCAGGGATGTCAGCTGCTACTTTTACATGGAGCTTTTTTTTTCTTCATTTGACAGGATGTATTTTATGAACCAAGTGGGACATAAAGGAAGGAGGAAGATATGCTGTTTAAATCATAGGGGGATTCATAGGGAATTGGTTGTTTTCAGTCTTTACTTTAACCATCTGGTTAAGCAGTTGCTCATATGCGAACTGCTGTCAGACACAGGGAAATTGCAATTTAAAGGTGGAAATTATCACTAAGGAAACCTTGGTGACAGAAATAAACCAGGGAATTTCCAATCTAGAAAGCTGTTCCGCTGGTGGATATTAAGTAACCTTTACCTACATTAAGGTTTGATCTGGTCTGTGGGTTTCCAAGCAAAATACGGGGCACAGGAGAATCCAAGGCACAGCTCTTGGCACAATGAGCATCTGATTATTCACTGTGTACTCTGATTATGGTGTTTACCCCATGGCGGGTAAACACCATAACACCATTTGGGATACTAGATGTAAATTAGGGTATC
The DNA here is from genome assembly GCA_019447015.1 of Hymenochirus boettgeri. Taxonomy (NCBI): domain Eukaryota; kingdom Metazoa; phylum Chordata; class Amphibia; order Anura; family Pipidae; genus Hymenochirus; species Hymenochirus boettgeri. The sequence continues at coordinate 115,391,090 of CM033476.1, read as the reverse complement.
CTTATATCAAACTTCTTATAGGGCAATTAAACCCTTAGACCTAATTAACCCCCCCCCCCTCTGCACTTAATAGTACCCAGGGTATGGACCTAAACCAGGAGTCCTCACCCCTGGGTCTTACCTAATTCGGCTTCATGAAGTTGGCTTCTGGTGTCCTTTGTCATAGCTCCGGACTATGGCTGGACTGACCAATAGGAAAGACATGTTCCTTGCAGAGCGTGCCTTCCCATTGGCCTTGTCACTGACAGTTGGAGGGGAGGAGTTAAACTGGACTGGGGAGGGAAAGTTACGAATAGGACGGGGGGAGGGTTAGAGAATATAATTGCCCTTTAAGGTAATAATTCTCTATTGTGATCTGCTTAGATACATATGTTAGTTTGGGAGGTGAACATTTTAAAAGGACAGGTACATGTTAAACAATACATACAGTATTACAGTCCATCCAACTCCTCACCTTAGAACATGGGATGCAAAGTGTCACAGAGCATGTGTAAGGTCAGCGGGCATGGATCGGATTTACATAGTTAAGTAACTGCATTACTCACTGTTGTTAAATATTTTACAGACACAATGTATGGCCTAGCCCTTACTGACCTACCTAGTACAATACAATAATAATGTATGGCCTAGCCCTTACTGACCTACCTAGCACAATACAATAATAATGTATGGCCTAGCCCTTACTGACCTACCTAGCACAATACAATAATAATGTATGGCCTAGCCCTTACTGACCTACCTAGCACAATACAATAATAATGTATGGCCTAGCCCTTACTGACCTACCTAGTACAATACAATAATAATGTATGGCCTAGCCCTTACTGACCTACCTAGTACAATACAATAATAATGTATGGCCTAGCCCTTACTGACCTACCTAGCACAATACAATAATAATGTATGGCCTAGCCCTTACTGACCTGCCTAACACAATAAGTAACTAAGTGATCACTTCTACAGGCATTCCTTTTTATAATTTCATTGCAGCTGTTGCTTTAGCATAGGGAGATACAAAGTATCTCCTCTTTGTCCCTGGGTGAATCACACTGAGATGTCCAAGATCACTGAACTAGGTGAGGGGGCGGTAACTGCAGAGAGCTGTGAATTGAAATGTTTTTCTGTGTATCCTTGGTTAGGGATGACCCACAAAGTTATATATTGTTTTAATGAGCAGTTTCTGACCTGGAAAATGTGTTTTAGGGTAATCTACTCCTTTATGTTGTACAGTGTTCAAATTTCATTGTATTTCTAGGCACATCCGCTTGTGCGAATTATAGGAAAATAATGTACCCTCCACTTCTGACAGGGTTACATTTCCCTCTTCGGATTTCCACGTTAGGTTCCAGAATATTGTTATTTAGATTAAAATGTTGACGTTTGCCTTTCCCCACCCCCAATTTTGGCAGCAAAACAAATGAGCCTTTTTAATACCTCTCTACCTTCCCTTAGCACAGACACAGAGTACAGAATGTCACCTTAAAATCATATTTGCCGTACTAATATGCATTATTCAAACCTGCTTATCCCTGATAAAAAAAAAAAAAAACTTTGCAGAAGTACTTTGTGTTCTCTTATGTAATGTACCGCACTTGAATTACTTTAAGTGGAGACACCATTCCACGCTGATTCATTAATCTGAATACGGCTGGTGTGTTCCTTCCCTTTTAAAAAGGCATTTTGTGTTTCATTGTGAGCTATATGCCAGTCTGCTTGCCAAGCCTGGTATCTTGTGTATTGAGTAATTGACGATCTAACCCATTGTTTTAAGCTTTTTTTTTTTTTTTTCCAAAAGTTAAAATATTAAACAGCATTGAAGGTTAGCACTGAGTGAACAAAATTCAATTGTAATGCCTTTAGCTGCTCTGCGGACTGCCATACGAATGACGCCACCTCCTCTATAAATAGTAGGGGGGTAGGGTCTCATTACATTACAATTAAAAGGGCAGCTAAGCCTTAAAGGGATAAACTATTACAAACCCCCTTCCAATTAAAAGTAAAGGTGCAGTCAAGCTGCAAAGAGATAATCTATTACAAAGCTCCCTCCTGTAAGAATTAAAGGTGCAGCTCAGCCTTAAAGGGATAGATAATCTATTACAAAGCTCCCTCCTGTAAGAATTAAGGTGCAGCTCAGCCTAAAGGGATAGATAATCTATTACAAAGCCCCCTCCTGTAAGAATTAAAGGTGCAGCTCAGCCTTAAAGGGATAGATAATCTATTACCAAGCTCCTCCTGTAAGAATTAAAGGTCCAGTCCAGCCTTAAAGGGAATAGATAATCTATTCAAAGCTCCCTCCTGTAAGAATTAAAGGTGCAGCTCAGCCTTAAAGGATAGAAATCTATTACAAAGCCCCCTCCTGTAAGAATTAAAGGTCCAGCTCAGCCTTAAAGGGATAGATAATCTATTACAAAGCTCCCTCCTGTAAAATTAAAGGGGCAGCCAGCCTTAAAGGGATAGATAATCTTTACAAAGCTCCCTCCTGTAAGAATTAAAGGTGCAGCTCAGCCTTAAAGGGATAGATAATCTATTACAAAGCTCCCTCCTGTAAGAATTAAAGGTGCAGCTCAGCCTTAAAGGAGGATAGATAATCTATTACAAAGCTCCCTCCTGTAAGAATTAAAGGTGCAGCTCAGCCTTAAAGGGATAGATAATCTATTACAAAGACCCCTCATGTAGGAATTAAAGGCGCAGCTCAGCCTTAAAGGGACAGATAATCTATTACATAGCCCGCTCCTGTAAGAGTTAAAGGTGCAGCTCAGCCTTAAAGGGACAGATAATCTATTACAGAGCCCCCTCTTATAAGAATGAAAGGTGCAGCTCAGCCTTAAAGGGATAGATAATCTATTACAAAGCTCCCTCCTGTAAGAATTAAAGGTGCAGCTCAGCCTTAAAGGGCTAGATAATCTATTACAAAGACCCCTCATGTAGGAATTAAAGGCGCAGCTCAGCCTTAAAGGGATAGATAATCTATTACAAAGACCCCTCATGTAGGAATTAAAGGCGCAGCTCAGCCTTAAAGGGACAGATAATCTATTACATAGCCCCCTCCTGTAAGAGTTAAAGGTGCAGCTCAGCCTAAAAGGGATAGATAATCTATTACAAAGCTCCCTCCTGTAAGAATTAAAGGTGCAGCTCAGCCTTAAAGGGATAGATTATCTATTACAAAGCCCCCTGATGTAAGAATTAAAGGTGCAGCTCAGCCATAAAATAATAAACTATTACAAAGCGCTCTTATAAAGTCCCCCTCATGTTAGCCTTGTGCAGATGAGCCTTAATGGGATAGGTAAACTATTTCATGGTTTTCCTTAAATCTGCATACAGTATGACAATGCAGCTATAAATATAGAAGAAAGCTGCCATATAGTTTATCACTTGTATATTATGACAGTATGTATATAAATATTCATAGATGTTGATTCCCCCTGACCAACCCATGGTAGGGAGAGTCCTGTATTCTGTTAATCTTTTCAGTAACGTTGGATTACCATATCGGTGTGTTAGAAGGATGGAGGTATTTGCATGCCGGTGCAGGCAGCGGTGACATGGAAAGTACAGATGGAGGGAAACACTGTAAAAGGTGAGGTGGGGTGATGCGGCAGTCCAAGCTATAATGTGGAGCAGTGGTTGGGTTCCCAACACTATGAACCATTTTATTTAAACCATTAACTTGTCTAGAACCATCTGATGGAATCTTATAGGGTTCGGTTAAATAAAGGCAGAGGTAGTGGATTCCGATTGGACTAAAGTGTTTTAAAGCCAGTTCATGGGAGGAGAGTCCACGATGTATTGAACTGGATGAAAACCATCTGATTATAGTGGGAGATGGCTCAAACTGGTCTTGGTGTTTAGGACGCTTCTGTAACATATGGCTAGAAGATCTAGGATGGCTAAACAATGCACATTCCCAGCGCAGGAACACAATAAAACATTATCTATTTGGATATGCACAGCCAGACCTTGTTTTATAAGACTTGTCCTATGGTTGGGTTTGGAACAGATGATGGAATAACCATCTTCCATTCAAAGACCTTCCATTCAAGAGGATGATGTCCTCTTCTCTTTCCGGTATCTTTAGATGAACTGACATTTGCTGTAAATGTGATAAGGTTGGGGACCAAGCCTGAAGAAGATAATGCTTTCTGGATGGCACGGAACCTTTAAACCTTCTAAGTTTTGTGACTGTGATAGATCGGACACATGACACGTGAATATAAAACTTTGATTCCAAATTGCCTTAAAGGGACACTTTACTGAAAAAATGACTTTTCCTCATCTTAATCTATAAATAAATATGTGTAAATATGTGTAAGTAGCAGCACATGTTCTGCATCCCATTGGCCTCTTTTAACCACTCCCACTTTGATCTGACCTGACTTTTTTTCCCCACAAACCAACTGTCAAAAATGTGCACAGCATTCCAGCTGTCAAAAGCCTGTCACCACACCGTCTAATTGTTTATGACTGCAAGGCACTTGATTGACAGCTGAAATGTAAGATTTTTAGATTGGATATCTAAACAAATGGGGGCAGATCAACGAAAAAATGATACAGTGGTGGTTGGGAAGAATTATAGTTTCCAGTTATGGTCAATTTAAAATAACCTTTTTTTTCAGTATAGATGCCCTTTAAATACATATTTATCTCTTTATTTTCCCTATTACAGGTCGATGTATCTGCTGTTTAACATTGTGTTGTCCGTTTATGAGCTAACATATAAAGGTTGTTTGGTATTTATAGTTTATGTTAGTGGTTAATGGTTAGGTCCCATTATGTGCGTTGCGTTTTCCGTACATTTTGTGAATCGCAATATAATTTAAAATAGAACGGAAATTCGCAAGAATTAATTTGCGCTCTGAATATATCCGTTTTTTTTATTGCAAAAAAAAGCGGACAAGCGGACAAACTTATTTTTTGCGGTTTTTTTTTTTCTCCTGTATTTCCTGCGATTTTGCAAAAAACGCACATGAACGCAAACGGACCGGAAACAAAAGCACACATGCCACGAATAGGGTCAGTGTGTCTTTAAAAGTCGTTTGTTATTTTTGCACTTGGGCTTCCTTGATGCTAACACGACCTTGATTGTCCTCTCCTTTGCCTCCATGTTAAGTGGTTTAAATTCTATTATGTGTTCTTGATGTTGGGTATTTAATGCACGCAGCTTTCTTAGTGCAGCCGTAATCCATTTAGCGTCTCTCCGGCAGAGCCATGGAGGTGAGCTGAGGTGAGGATGACTATGTAAATATGACGGGAGGATCAGTAGAGCTGCGGAGACTTTTCATTTTCTCCTGTGTGTTCGTTCAGAATGTACCATGTTGTTTATATGGTTCCACAGATCCTGAATACGGGGGGGTGAATAACCTTTAACCAAACGTTTACTTTACATAGCGTTTCTCATCTCGTGATGGATCTCCCAGTTATACAAACAAAGTTAAAAAAAATCAAGGTGCAAAAGTTTGCCAGATGTTATCTAGCTCACACTAAAATTAGGGGGTGGTTCATGTCTGCTGATGCCCCCCAACACCCTCCCTAGAACAGCACCCCCAGTGGCTAACAGAGTTGCAGGGTGCTCCTCCTTTTTTGTAGCTTCCAAATGGAAGCCATTCGTTGCTTCCCCCGGTAAAAGTGGAAACCAGTTTACCCTTTTGCCCTAACTTTGCAAACAGTAGCCAACTGCCCCGCTTGCCTCCTACTCCCCTTACCAGGGCCGCTTTGCCCAACCTCCTCAACAGCAGGCAAGTTATGGTCCCCTACACTGATCCCCATTATTTGCACTTATAATAACGGAGACCACAATTCTCCTTTAATACTCAGATCAATTTATTTTATAGACTTGACGGATGGCCGTATACACATGAACTTTATAGACTTATGGCCGTATACACATGAACGATCGTTCCGTAGACTTTATATGGATTGATCATTGCCCACGTACATGGAAACAATGTTATCGACTCCCTATACTACGGTGGTTGTATCCACACGCATGCCCATTGTACATCAAACGCAGAAAACCGTCACTGTGTATGGCCCCCTTTCTAACCCTGGGTAATACTAATGAGAGGAGAAGAATGAAAGTAGGTTTTGTTCCCCTTTAACCCCAATAAGCTGAACCTTATTCGAGATGGAAGAGGCAGTAGAATGGAATCCGTCTCTATTATCTGTGCATTGAATTGGCAGCAACTGAAACATTTGAATGTGATTTTTCTACAAGACGTCTGGAAGGGAAATCCTGTTAAGGTAATTTCCATCCGTAATTTGACGTCCCCTTCTACGTGACCCTCTGTGTTTCCCACTGTCGCTGGTAATTAGAAGACCTCTGGGCGTTTAATATTCCATTCCGTGCTGTGTTACATACAGATCACACCAGGAGATGTAGAAATCGGAACATGTGTTTTTGGTGCAAAGCTCAGGACAGTCTGACCTGAATGGACTTATTGGCAGGTGGCGAGAGTACACACTGTAACTGTCACTCAAGTTTAGCCTTCCCGGGAATCTGACATTTAAATGGTTTTCAGCATTTAAGGATTTTTAAGGTGGCCATACACGCAACAATCCCGATCGGACAATATGGCAGATCGTCTTTTTTCTGTTATCTGCTCATTTTTTTCATCGAACCAATATATTTAGCAATTTATTACTAACCAGATATTTATTGTGCCCAATCTGGCAGACTAAACTGGCCCCTCCCTCCATGCAGTCAATCAAGGCTGTGACAACTGACATCTCAGCCAATGACTGACTGCTGTTTCCTCTGTTACTTCTTCTGCACATGCTCAAGCTTCTAAAAAGCTCATTGAGCAGAGGAAGGAGGCAGATACATTTGCCAGAAAAAAAATAACACTTTTCATTAAATATCTGGTTACAAATCCATGTAATAAACTGGTAAAAATAGCAGTTGGGGTTGCGGGCAGATAACTGACAATTGACCATTTTTTTTGTTTTAAGGATGAACTTGTCCTTTCAGTTTTTCCCTTTAAAGGGGAGAACTCGTATAAACAGCCCAGGCCCCACGAAAACTGTTTTATAAACAATCAAAATAAAGGAATCCTTGAAAGATCTTTACATAAACAACATGACGTATTGCTAGATTCTAGCTAATTTTCTCTTTTATTTGGAACAAGTTCACTTTTTGCAATGGATGTTGCTATAATATTGTACATTACAGTGACGTTTAACTTTTAGCCACTTAATGACACGTTATGTTTCCCCCTTACTCATTGGAGATTGTTAGAACCTGGAACAATTGCGTGCAGACATTGCATTGACCAAACGTCGCTTAGCCATTAATGTAATATTGATTGGACTTTAATGGCTAGGCCACACTAGCGCGTTTTTCTCGCGTTTGCGCTTGCTTTTCGCGTTCACGTTTGCGCCTGCAATTTTCGCTAAAATGGAAATCGCGGGAACGCGAAAATCCCCGCGATTTCCGATGCGCATGCGATTGCGCATCCGTTCGCGTTTTGGTAATGCATGCGTTCACCATTTTTGGTGCGTTGACGCATGCATTTCCATAACGCAAAATGGCGAAAATGCATGCGCAAAACGTGAACGCGAAACGCACAAGATTCGCACACACAATCGCGTGCGATAAGGCTCGCGATTTGGTGTGCGATTCCTGTGCATTGCAGTGTGACCTCACCCTAAAGAGTCATTTATGTAAAATAAAACCATTCCGACTTGTCCTATAAAGTAATTACATCCTCATCCTGCAGATACATTAGCGCTCTTTGAACCCAAGTGATATTAAACACAAATTCCAATCCATTGCTAGAAATTGCAGATCTTTTAGGGCTCGGAGAATGACATGGTGACGGATTCATTCATTCAAATTGGAGAACTGTCCCTGGATCTCTCCAGATTCTGTTTGTCGCTCATATTCTACAGAAATTCCCTCTTGGCATCGTGTGTTGGCGCAGTTGGCTACAGGAAGGCTGGCAAGATAAAAAGGCAACTAAAATCTACTCCCAATTTACCGGAAATTAAAAGTTCTAGGTGGTCTGTACTTCCCCTTTATTCACCGTCATAAAACATTTTCTATAAATATCAGGGCTGACTTTCCTTTTGCTGAAATTTAATATAAATGCTTATGTTAGTAGAGAACTTACTAGAGCTTATTTTTTCTCCTTAAAAGGGAACGTGCCACCGATTGCTTTATATTGTAAACAATCTCATTCTCGTGTTCTGCGATCTCATAAAAGCTTTTTAGTCTCTTCATCTAGTAGCCAGGAGGGGCGTAATTAAATCCTGATGGGGGCGATTGATATTTTACCTAATGTTAGGTGGTATGTAGAGGGAGAACATTGGAACAAGGTGTAAAGCTACCCAGATGTTCTTCCAATCAGATTTCTTATTGACTGCCACATTCGGAAATCCGATTGGGGGCGGCTCACAGACCGGTCGATAAATTATGCCGATTGCGTACTGACCGGTAGGTTTATTGATCAGTAGGCTATTGGCGCTGAACAATCTGTCCCTACCTATCTTTACTAGATGTGCACATGTGCAGAAGATAGGAGACAGGTCAGGAAGCAACGAGTGGAGCACTGGTAGGTACATTTATCACTGCATCGCATGAGTTGTTTTGAGCACAGGGAGGTAGGGATAAGCTATCATGCCTCCCTGCGAGTTATAGGTCCAGATTGCATCTATTAAAAATAGTTACTTTAGTGTCCCTTTAAGTACAAATTTAAAGGACAACAAAAACGAAAACATTTTCGAAAATCCGCGAGCGGACCCATTAAAACCCATTATAATGAAAAAATCCTCGAAAATCCGAGAAATCCTCGTAATTTCGAAAATTTTCGAAAACCCGGTTCGGAAAAGTTCGGAAGGCGGAAAACCGGAAAATCCGCGATATCCGCCGTTCGTGAACAAGGTAAATCCGCCGTGGATTCGGGTTCGGATTATTTCATCCAGTTCTTCAGTGGGTTACATTTACTTTAATGCTATTTACTGTAGGGGGATTTTACTGTTTATTGGTCTTTTTAGAGGGGATATTTTAATATTACAAATTTGAGTTTAGTTCCCCTTAGTTTTTTGTATAAATGTCAATTTAAAGAAATAAAGACCTGCCATTTTGGTGTCCAGTTTCCTTTAATCTCTTTAAAAAAAATCAATGCCATTACGTTATTTGTAGAGATGTCCGAACTTCGCAAAATCTTTCGGAAAATACGAGATATCCTCGGAATTTAAAAAATTTTCAAAAATACACGAAATCCTCGTAATTTCGAAAATTTTAGAAAATCCGTTTTTTTCCCCCAAAATACGAGAAATGAAGACCTGCCATTTTGGGGTCCAGTTACCTTTAAAAAAATCAATGCCATTAAGTTATTTGTATGTGCAATGCATTAACTTTAATGTAATCAGAGATAAATGTGTCTTCCAGCAGATGAGATCGTCTGGCCGATTACACAGGATTCCCTTATTACATTATCATGGAGGGTTTGTACATAGATATCCTGCAAATAGCTTCACCAGTATTTTTCTCAAAACTGCTAAAATATGATGATCAATGGGAGATTTTTTGGCCTTTCAAAGCTTTTCATGGCCAGGGATAAAAAGATTCTTCTCTTTCTTTGTCTTCTTGATGGATTTCCTTTCAAAGCTAAGGATCAGTGTTAACACATATTTAAATAGAAGCTATAGCAAGCCCTGTTGGTATCATTTTATTTATACAGAACCACCAGGGGGAGCAGCATTGCACATTATTAGTCATTTTTACTTTCCCACCCCCTACGTTCTACTGTTAGCACTGGAAGATACAATGTTTCTCATTGGTCGACTCCTTTCTCTCTTTCTGAGTGAATCACATTGAGCATGTCTGTGTCAAAGGCTTAGGGAGGAGGAGGGGATTTATGGCTGGTATATCTTTGGTTTGGAATTTACTGAGGAAGAATCGATATACTGTTAAAATCAACGCTATGTTTTCAGGTTGAAATTGCTAAGGGATGTTATCTTGCATTTTAAAAAATCTTGTGTTTATAGTTTTTTAAAAGACAACTAGAAACTAACCAACATACATGTACAGTATATGTATATGTATATATATATATGTTACATACATTTATATCCCCACTGTCCGGAATATAAATAGATAAAGTTTATATATGACAACTGAGTAAAGGCATGAAATAACAAAAGGCTGTTTGAGATTGTGTAGATATAAAAAAACTATTTACCACACATTAAACACCCCCCCAAGTCAATGATTTTCACAATACTCAACTTTCTTGCCGGCACTCCTGAAAGAAGGAATCTTAAGCCTCGTACACACAGGGGTGTTTTTGCCACCTGAGCCAAAGTTTTAAATGCTGCCCCTTTGTACTACTAGGCGCTATGTTTATTTTCCTTCTGCTCTGCCTGCCTCTTTTCTAAAAAAGAAAAAAATTAAAGTGAGCTCGGCCTGCCGCCTCTCTCATATTTAGCAGGGGCGCCGCCCTGAGCATTTTGCTCATTTTGCCTCATTAGAGAGACACCCCTGCGTACACACAACAAATTTCGCCCGAGGGACGTCCGATCACCCAAAAGAGTTTTTTTAAGAGGGTGAACCTTCCCTTTAACATGCATATTTGTAAATTGTCCTGTTTGAGGTATTTAAATAATTTCTGTGTGACTGGGAACATTTTACCTTCATAACCAATCTGACCAACCCAATATCATTTTTAGAAAAGTAGCCCAATTTCTTTTCATTTCGGTTTGCCCGAGGCCAGCTCATCTCACAGCGTCCTATCTAGTTTCCCCAAGACCAAAGAAAATGGGATTTATTTTTATTAAAATATCACTCGGATGTCGCAAAAACCTTTCTGTTTCATCCGAGATTTTTCCAAGGCAAATAAAAGGCAGAGATGAGGATGAAACATTAAATTCCTGTCAATAGAATCTCAATTACTGGGGAATTTCTCAAACCCAACCACAAGGAATCCGAAAGGAGCAGTAGACCTAGAAATAACCTTATTTTGGTAAGATGTACACAATGTTATTTTTAAGATTATTTTAATTGGATCTTTGTGATTTCTTTTTAAATTTGTCAAGATTTATTTCCTCTGCTATCCAGTTTAACTGACTGTTTAGTTACATGTTAAAGGGGATGTCCACCCTTCGACAAAATTGTATACTTACCTTCCCTATGCACAATAACCCTGGCCTCACAAACCTTACTTACCTCCTCAACTGAGATACTCAGTCTGAAAGTTTGCATGTGCACGGAGGAGATGGCTTGGTCCACAACAGCCATTCATTGGGCTTAATGTCATCCTTTAATGGCCATGATTGATGTTGGCGAGAAGAGGACAGCAGAGTTTGGAAGGTTGGGGTTTTCAGTGATGGGAAAAGTAAGTACGAAGTTATGTGGAATGGGTGGACATACCTTTTAATACTAGATAGCTGATGCAAAGCACCTTTTCCTTCACCCACCCTTACAGATAACACAGCAAGCTATATATTTCTGTTAACACATTTTTTCATCCTGTCAAATTGCTTCTTAATTCTCTCTTCTAAACTGTGGTCCCCAGTTAAATGAACAGCCATTTTATCTTGTGCCCAATTTCACTTTTTAAATGCATCCCAATAGAAGATATGATACTTAAAAAGGTAATATTTCCTGCTTCCAGTAGCTTCAATTCATGAAATTACACTGATTTGTGAAAGAGCCCTTAGCGTGAGCTTAGCCTTACCATGTAAAGGAATCTCTGATTTGTATAAATCCTCAGGGGTTGTAAATAACAGATGCATTTGTTAGGGTAACGTGAGGAACCTTGGGATATGTATATATTAGTCCTTTACTGAATGCACTTTAGAGGGAATGTTTTTTAGGCCAAGGTCCCACTAGGACCCACGGAAGATTGTAATGCTGTGCGCTTCAGTGCAATAAGCACAAAAATGGTGATCACATGCGCTCCAAAAACATCTCTGAGCACAGCGCATGTAGTGGGGGCGCTCCCATATGCAATCGTATCGCAAAACGCAATCGAATAGCGCTAGTGGGGCCTAGCACTTGAATTCTACATTGATAGAAATCGTGACCGCTTTATTGATAAATAGGTAATCCCTACAATGATCGTTGCTAGCTCTCAACGCAAGAATCATTCTAATGAAATCCTTTTGCATTTTGATTGGTCAATCTTTAATTAAATTTGTGGTCACAGCAGCAAGCTCCTCCTATTGCGTCTTCCTTTGCGTCTCCCCTCTGCCCAATTAGCTTAGAGGTTTTTGTAACAAAACACAAAAAAAAGTAAATTTGTTATTTAACCTTGTCGATTCAGCGAGACGGGGGGCCGAGGGAACAGCAGCGTTAATACGAACATTCACAGCTAAAATATTTCCCTTTCTGTTTGCGCTAATTTAAAACTGATTGAATTCTCTTTATGGCTATTCAAATTCTGGATTGCCCAGAGGGGTTTTTAGAAGTCACAAGGACACTACAATTAGTGTGTGGTCACTGCCAACGCCATCAGTTAAATACTAAACTACTAATCCTCGTTGGCATGATATGAGATGAGCACTCGGGCTGTTACAGAAATTAAAGGGTAACTAAAGCTTTTCAGTGCACAGCCAGATGCTAGTATTACAGAAAGGGCAACTTGCTAAATTGATACCAGCTAAATATTAAATGAACTGTGGGCTCTAAAACAGATGCATTCTCTTGGAGGCTTTCGATAGCAAGAAAATAAGATTGCAAAATGTCTTTCATAGGCTTCATTAGAACAGTGCCATCTTGTGTTCATTAGTTGATGTTGCATTCGGCAGTCCGCTGTATTTGGAAAAAACAGCTAGAAAGCTTAGGGAGAAAGAGGGGCCAAAAGGAGCAAAAAGCCCTTCACTGAGCATAAAAATGGAGAAACTCCTTCTTATAACAGAAGGCATCTTGCAGTCTCATGCTATATGAATAGCATTGCCCACAAAACCTAAGAAACAAGAAGTAATTTCTTACTCCCATGTTCCCATAGTAAGGGGGGAGATATGCAAAATACTACTTTATATACCTTAGCTTATGCATGTGTCCAGAACTGCTGGCTTATAACATGCAATATAGCTTAATATATAGAGCCAATCATCTGACCTGCAGACACAACGTGTTTCGATCTTCTTCTGGACACATGCATAAGCTAAGGGACATAAAGGAGGATTTTGCATATCTCCGCCCCTTACTCTGGGGAACATGGGAGTAAGAAATTACTTCTTGTTTCTTAGGTATTGTGGGCAGTGCTATTCATATAGCATGAGACTGCAAGATGCCTTCTGTTATAAGAAGGTGTTTCTCCATTTTTATGCTCAGTGGAGGGCTTTTTGCTCCTTTTGGCCTCTCTCTCCCTAAGCTTTCTAGCTGCCTTTTCTACTGTACACCCAAGTCCTACACCATAGTGCCATGAATCTGTATCCTGCACTGATGAGATCTAACAAGATTGAAACTCAGGGGGTGTCCCCTGGGCTCCTGCCTGGTAGGAATGGGTCTGCAGGCTACACATGTTTGATCAAAGCTGAAAGCGTCACTTCCCTGTCTTTTGGAATAAGACTGTGTGAAGCATCCAATCCTGACCAGTGCATGGTTGAGAGGGGGGTGTCTCAGCATCCTCCAAGCTCCCGCCTGGTACTGAGACGATGCGGAGCCTGGTCGAAGCCTTGAGGCATGGGGGGTGTGAAAGCCCGGCCTTCCCTCCAGCACTACTGTGCACTGGGAGCACGTGTTTATAGCACTCCACTCACTTTCCTGCCATAGCTTTGGCTATGGCGGAAAAATTTTTTATACCTCAGGCCGAAAGGCCTGGGCCTGTAATTGGGTCACACTTTTTATTAAAGTCACCCCCTCCCCTATTTATTGAACATATCGCACTTAAACACTAGGCACTTATTTTCTGTTTTTCATTTGTTGTGTTCACGTATTGTGGCGGGACTGCCTGGGTCCTTTTTAGGACCTTCAGGCTTTTCCCATGTGAGCCCCCCCTGGAAGCTTCCTGGTGGCAGCTGGGAGCAGAAAAGGGAGGGCAAGTATGGTGGTTCCTGACGCCTACCGGCTGAAGGGACCAATGTAGCCTCCTCCTACCTACGGCTTAACAGCTATGGGATAAGGGGGAGGCAGATGGATCCCGAGCCACTTGCAATTTGTTGCACTGTGGTGACGATCACAGAAAGCACGTAACCCTGGGCTTTCAATAAAAAAAAAAAAAAAAAAAAAGATCGAAACACGTTGTGTCTGCAGGTCAGATTGTTGGCTCTATAAATAAAGCTATATTGCATGTTATAAGCCTGAGGTTCTGGACACATGCATAAATTAGGGGACATAAAGGAGTATTTTGCATATCTCTGCCCCTTACTTTGGGGAACATGGGAGTAAGAAATTACTTCTTGTTTCTTAGGTATTGTGGGCAATGCTATTCATATAGCATGAGACTGCAAGGTGCCTTCTGATATAAGGAGTTTCTCCACTTTTATGCTCAGTGGAGGGCTTTTTGCTCCTTTTGGCCCCTCTCTCCCTAAGCTTTCTAGTTGCATTTTCTACTGTACACCCAAGTCCTACACCTTAGAGCCATGAATCTGTATCTTGCACTGAGGAGATCTAACATGATCGAAATGGAGTTTCTCCACTTTTATGCTCAGTGAAGGGCTTTTGGCCCCTCTCTCCCTAAGCTTTCTAGTTGCATTTTCTACTGTACGCCCATGTGTACACCCAGGTCAGATGATTGGCTCTATATATTAAGCTATATTGTATGTTATTGCCAGCGGTTCTGGACACATGCATAAGCTAAGGGACTTATAGGAGGGTTTTGCATATCTCCGCCCCTTACTCTGGGGAACATGGGAGTAAGAAATTACTTCTTGTTTCTTAGGTTTTGTGGGCAATGCTATTCATATAGCGTGAGACTGCAAGGTGCCTTCTGTTATAAGGAGTTTCTCCACTTTTATGCTTTGTGAAGGGCTTTTTGCTCCTTTTGGCCCCTCTCTCCCTAAGCTTTCTAGCTGCCTTTTCTACTGTACACCCATGTCCTACACCTTAGAGCCATGAATCTGTATCCTGCACTGATGAGATCTAACAAGATCAAAACACAATGCCAACTACAGACTGGTTTCGGCTTTATTGAGCCATCATCAGTGTAGTGCACTTTTCGGCCTTTTGGCTAAGATCAAGTGTAGTATCTGTTCTTATTAGTAGGAAAAGGGGATACCCCTATGGGCCTGGGGGCGGACCCCTCAGTACGAAAGTAGGAATGGGTCTGCACACTACACGTTTTTGATCAAAGCCTTAAGCTGGAAGCATCACTTCCCTGTCTTTTGGAATAAGACTGGGTAAAGTATCCACTCTGGCCAGTGCATGGTTGAGAGGGGGATGGGCTTCCCGAAGGGCCCACCTCCCAAGCTCCCGCCTGGTTTTGAGTGGATATGGAGCCTGGTCGAAGCCTTGAGGCAGGGGTGTGTGAAAGCTCGGGCTTCCGGGCATGTGTTTATAGCACTCCCTTCACTTTCCTGCCATAGCTGCGGCTATGGCGGAAATGTTTTTATACCCGGGCCGAAAGGCTTAATTGGCTCATGTTATTAAATTCCACTCTTTATTTATTGACATTAGCACTTATTTTGTGTTTTTTGTTTGGTTTCTTCACGTATTGTGGCGGGATTGTCTGGGTCCTTTTTAGGATCTTCAGGCTTATCCCATCCGAACCCCCCCTGGATGCTTCCTGGTGGCAGCTGGGAGCAGAAAGGGAGGGTTAGTATGGTGGTTCCTGATGCCTACTGGCTGAAGGGTCCTACGTGGCCTCACCCTAGCCCTACGGCTTAACAGCTATGGGCATAAGGGGGAAGCAGATAGATCCCGATCCACTTGCACGTTTGCTGCACTTGGTGAAAGGTCACTAGAAAGCACGTAACCCCGAGCTTTCCATAAAAAATATCTGTTCTTATCAGTGGGAACCTCTATGGCAAGGGAGGCGGACCCCCCAGTACTGCTGTGAGAATGGGTCTACACACTGTTCGATCCAAGCCTAAAGCTGGAAGCGTCACTTCCTTGTCTGTGTGAAGTATCCACTCTGGCCAGTGCATGGTTGAGAGGGAGATGGTCTAGCCAAGGGCCAAGATCCCGCCTGGTTTTGAGTGGATATGGAGCCGCTTTGAGGCTGGGGGGTGTGCGAAAACTCGGGCTAATAGAGACATCCGCAAAGGAAACCTGAAAGTATAATTAGAAGCCTCGCAGAATGGTCTAAACCTTACACGGTCTAGGTTTGGGGGGGAATTAGCTTAAATCTTCACATGGAAGTTAAGTTTGCGATGATCTTGAAGCATGTGTTGGAAAGTTTGATAGTAGACGCATTGTCTTTATACAAGACAATATCTTGCTAGCTCTAGCCGTTGCTACCTGGCATTGTTTGCTACAGCTAAGTCTGTTATCTACCAGAACCCCCAAATCTTTTTCCATTTCAGATGCACTTAACACAGAGTTATTTATGGTGTAGGTGGCACAGGGATTATTAAATCCCAAATCTATCACCTTACATTTATCAACATTGAATCTCATCTGCCATTCTGCTGCCCATTGTGATAATCTATCTAGGTCTGCTTGCAGCACTTGCACATCATTGGAAGTTTCCAAAGCTCTGCATAATTTAGTGTCATCAGCAAACACAGAGACCTTTCTCTCAATGCCCCCTTCTAAGTCATTTATAAACAGATTAAACAGAAGCGGCCCCAGTACAGAACCCTGAGGAACTCCGCTTAGAACTTTACCCACATAGATGTAGCTCCATTAACCACCACTCTCTGTTTGCGGTCCTATAACCAGTTCTCTATCCATGAACAAATGTTTTCTTCAAGGCCAACAGTCCTCAGTTTATACATTAGTCGCCTATGTGGCACAGTATCAAAAGCTTTCACAAAATCCAAATATACCACATCCACAGCTGTGCCTGAATCTAACTTCTTACTCACTTCTTCATAAAAAACAATTAAATTTGTCTGACATGATCTATTTCCCATAAATCCATGCTGACTACTACTAATAAGATCAGTTCTGGATGATCCCGTAACAAAGTTTCCAGCACCTTCCCTACCACTGATGTTAGACTTACAGGTCTATAGTTACCAGGTTGGAAATGACTACCTTTTTTTAATATTGTTTTTTTCCAATCCAGCGGCACATTACCAGATCCACAGTTCAGAATATGGTAATTGTTGTTTAGTGTATTTAAATACACCGGTTAAAATAACATTTAAAGGAAAGCTTTATACCAAATCACAACACCCGACTTATTGCTCAAAAATGCTGATTAAATCAATGTATCACTTGTCTTTATACAAAATCTCTTTTCCCTCCTCCCACACAATTAACAGAAAGGGTTACAAAGTAGCAGACTGGAGAGTTGACTCTCTCTTTATGGATGAAGCTTACTGAGCATGTCCTGACCATGGAACAGGAAGGGGGAAGGACCAGGGGTTTTCTATACTATAATTCTTTATTTCTGTGAAGGCAGGATCCTTTGGTTTGTGGACGAGTCTCCGCAATCCCTTTTGCCCAATACACTGACGTGTCTGTCGGTTGGCCTGAAATTCTGGATGGTGTGTACCCAGCTTTAGTTTTGGGTAAAATTGTCCTTAAGTAAATCCTGTTTAAATGTATCATTATTGCTGAAAGCCTCAAATATTTATTTTTCATTGTCTTCTTCCAAACAGTCGCAGCCCTGCGGTTTCTCCGCTGCGCATTGTGTCACTGGAATGAGTTTTCGCCTCTCGTTGACAAACGTCTTCTCTAGTTGAATTTTTTCTTCTGATAAATCCTTTTTGTGTTGGAAGGGTTGGGGATCAATAGGGCTTGTGTCAGCGCGCGCCCGAGGGGGTTTTAAATTAACTCGGGGTCATAAAATCTACGCAATCGTTTTCTTATCAGAGCTACTTACATTTGACAGGATTAAGTTAGGTCTGAACCCTGAGCCATAAAGTTTGCCACAATCCGTGATAATGATAACGATAATGAAATTGACTCCTTGTGGGAAGTGTTTATGACAATTTGTCTCGAGCGACAGAGAATCTGGGACCTTTAGCCCTTTTGTTTCCCGCACAATTTAATTTATTAATTAATTAATTTCTTCATTTGCTGAATTAGTATGACATCATAGTAAAAGGATTAAACAAAACAATTCTATGAATAGTGGGGAAGAGATAATATTATAATAATACCGTAATATTATGGATTTGTAATACATAAGGCTCTGGCATTTAATGGGGAGGTGCAGTGGCGAGAATCTATATTACAGTCACTCAGTGATGTCACTGAGTGACTTCCTGTATTCCCCTGCCCCTCCCCATTTCTCTCTCTCTCCCTTAATTAGTAATGTAGATAAGAAGCCCGTTTTTGTTTGAGATAGAAACGGCAGTTCCTGTAACTATTTGTATGTACAAAAAGGGGCTTGCTGGATTTTTCTTTTTTTGACCTTATGTATTATAAGGGATAATACGCTACCTACAGAATAATATACGGATATTACTTCACCTCGGAGTTCCCCGACCTCTATAAAAACACTCGGCCTGACGGCCTCCTGCTTTTATATGGTCAGGAAACTCCTCGGTGGCGTAATCTCCTTATATTACACTGTAGGTAGCGTATTATCCCTTATATATAGCACCAACATCTTCATCTCACACACACAGCCTATCAGCTGAGAGAGAGATAATAGATATATAGATAGTTAATGGATATATAGATGGGTTATAGATAGATAGACAGACAGACAGATAAATAGACAGACAGGCAGATAAATAGACAGACAGACGGATAATAGATAAATAGACAGATAATGGATAGATAGATAGATAGATAGATAGATAGATAGATAGATAGATAATACATAGATAAATTGATAGATAGATAGATAGATAAATAGATAGATAGAAAATAGATAGATAGATTGATAATAGATAGATAGATAGATAATACATAGATAAATAGATAGATAGATAGATAAATAATAGATAGATAGATTGATAATAGATAGATGATAGATAGATAGATAGATAGATAGGTAGATTGATAATAGATAGATAAATAGATAGATAATAGATAGATAGATAAACAGATAGATAGATAATAGATAGATAGATAGATTGATAATAGATAGATAGATAGATAGATAGATAGATAATAGATAGATGATAGATAGATAGATGATATATAGATAGATAGATAGATAGATAGATTGACTCATAGATAGATAGATAGATAGATAGATAGATAGATAGATAGGTAGATTGATAGATAATAAAAGGATAGATTAGATAGATAATAGAAGGATAGATTAGACAGAAAGACAGGCAGACAGATAGATAGATGATAGATAGATACATAGATAGATAGATAGATAAATAGATAGATAAATAGATAGATAGATAGATAGATGATAGATAGATAGATAGATATTATAGATGGATAGATACTATAGATAGATAGAAGGATATATAGACAGATAGGTAGCCACCCGGTCATATATTTGTACAATCAACCAAAATATTCAGACCTTTCCAATCAATGTTCAATCCCTTCTAAAAATCTGACTGATTGTATTGAGATATTGTCTGTGTATGGCTTTATTTAAAGGGAATGTCCAGCATAAAAAAAAGCTTTTTATAGTCGAGTCGATCACCCCCCAAACCACATTTTCGCATTATGTATAATTGGCAAAGATGACTCTGAAGGGACTTACCTGAACTGGTCCCTCGCTACCTGGATGCTGCCTCCTGCCCCTGTTTTGAGCTCAGTGAGACTGACAGACACTCTACCTCCCTTCAGGGGCATCTTTGGCAGTTGTACATATTGAGAAAATATGTTTGGGGGGGGGGAATCTACTTGACTGCAAAAGTTTTTTTTTATGCTGGACATTCCCTTTAAGATAACGGTTGTTGATGTTGCAGATCATTATCACATCTGTAACAGGCAGTTCTTTGTATTGGATTTGGACCATTAATTATAGGGAATGTTTTTTATCCTTAATAAACGCTTCTTAGCAGTAATGTGCCAGGTGTAGACATTATATAAAAATATAGAATATAAACAGAGTTATGTTTATAGGCAGGTCCTGATTATGGATAGAGATGTCCCAACTTCGCAAAATCCGGTCCGCTCGAGGATCTGCCAATTTTCGAAAAAATTCGAAAATTCGCGAGCGGACCCATTAAAATGAAAAATATCCTCAAAATTACGAGATTTCTCGTAATTTCGAAAATTTTCAAAAATACGTATTTTTCAAAAATACGAGTAATCCTCGTAATTTCGAAAGTTTTCGAAAATATGTATTTACGAAAATAAGAGAAATCTCGTAATTTCGAAAATTTTTGAAAATACGAGAAATCCGCGGTTCGGAAGTTCGGAAGGCGGAAAATCCGGAAAAATCCGCTGTTCGCGAACGGGATAAATCCGTGGCAGATCCGGGTTCGGATCCGCAAACCAGCCATCCCTAATTATGGATTGTTCCGCACTGTCCCCCGGGACACAGATGGACCAGATTGTCACCACCCCCTTTACTGAGAGCCAATGAAAAACCTGCATGACAGTTAAAGTCCGTAAACACTGTAGATAATTCTTGTGGTTGCCCATTCATCCGACAGTCTTAACGTGCGTGGGGGATCTGTAAGTGATCTGATCTGCTTAAGGTTTTAAGGTCCATTTTGCACATTTTGGGTCGATCGAGCAGCCGACAAATTATCTCGACCGGTCGAGTGGAAATTTGTCACAACCGATAGATCTTGGTTGAATTTGAGTCGATTTGGACATGTCTGTAAATTTTAGCCAATTGGTTGTAATAAAATGTCTGTGGCTTTTTCTCTTCTGACGGTCAGACTAACAACCAGTTTATGAATCAATAATCGTTGGGTTTGGTAGGTACAAAATTGTATTGTGAGTACCGAGCCATACCGATCACTGTCCGCTTCCTATACTACAGCACAGTGAGTCTACAGCAACAAATACTGTTCCTGATGCCGATGGGGAACATTCATCCACCTCTGGTGGGGTCATTTTTTTGACTCGTAGCCAATACAGGGACAATTCTGGTTGACGGACCATGTCAGTGGACACACCTCCTAACCACACTCACATGGTCCCTTGCTTGTGCTTGTGTGATACATTTGAGTCAGCGACTAAAACAGTGGGTGTGCCCTTGAGGCTGGAATTCTGTGAAATAATTTACCCTCATGTTAATAAGCAAAATTTTCCAGGGCCATATCCAGGGCCTCCATAAGGGAGAAGGAAGGTTGTATGATGGCAGACAACATGGAACTTCCACTGGTAATTTCCGTTTGCCATCTAGACTCACACTTGGCTCTAAAGAAGCACCTGATCCTGAAAGCAACTTCACATGCCGGGTTTTTAAAAAGTAACAACTTCATTGAACCCTCTGACTTTGGAATCTGCCCAATTTGCTGCATAAAGCAACTTAATGGGGCTAATTGGCATGTGTTTACTGGAAGGTTTTACTGAATGTTTTCTGAGAACCTCTTACGTGACTATAAACATTGATCGAGCGTTCCTAAATGGTACACGGAATCCAACAGTCGAAATGAATGGCAGTGCACGTAAAACCTGCTGGCAACCCGCAGACGCTAGAGAGGAAACCACTAAGTACCGACTAACGCTACCAAATGGATCCTTGACCCCCCCTAACCCTTCCCAAGCTATTAGACAAAGCCCCAAAAACTTCTGGTCTATAAAATTCTGGGGGTCATGAAAAAACTCTTTACAGTTAGCCATTGCGGCAATGGTACCCCGACTGTCTGTAGAAATCCAGGGCCATTCCTGAATGGCTCAATCACTCCCCCTCTACACATACACAGCAGTAACGGGTTATGCTACAATGAGGACAGTGGTTTGGAAACGATGACCGGTTAACCTTGTAATTACCACCTTATCTCTCTATTTCTCATTGAGTACATGAGGATGTTTAGTCTGTTGTTATTCTTTGGATTGCTAATCTTCCTGGATTTCGCAATTCTGATGGGAAGCGACTTAACGGTTTTTTGAAAACGATCAGCGAAGTTCAGGAAAATGGAAAATAAAAATCACTCTCACTTCTGCATTTTGCAAGAGTCCATTTTCTTGATGTTAGAACTAAAAAAAATAACCGTGACCTTTATTTAGAATTAAGGTTTAAATATACACAGCCATACAAAGTGATGTCCATTATATCGAGACGGAATGTGTGTACCGGAACCCATAATTGCTGCCTCTTCCCAGAATTCCCTGAATGTCTTCGTTATTTTTTTTGCACAGAATTCTGGGAACTTCAGACCAAAGGAAATGATTAAAGGGCAATTAAACCCTAACACTTACCACTTGCCTGATAGTATCAAGGGCAAGGACATTAACCTGGCAGGTCTTCACCCCTCGGTCTACCATATTGGGTCTGTAATGAGCAATCAATGTGTAGGACCCCAATGGGGCTCCTTGCAGGGGGAATCTCAGAATTGGCTAAATCTCAGAAGATTTCAGGAAGCAAGGCTTTGGACTTGGACAGCTCGGTATAGACCCATTATTGAGAACCCAGGTGAAGACCAAAACTGGTAGGGGTTTGGGGGTGGGCAGTATTCCAGGGTAGGTTTAAAGCTGCACCAATCCAATTCTGTTGCACACAGGGACATAGGAATGGGAGGTAGGAACTCGCCCTTCTACCTCCCTGTGAATTATAGAATGCCCAGACTTAAAAAGAGCAGTTTATATACTTATAATCATCCCAGAAGCCAAATACATACTAAATAATAGAATCGTTTCTTTTCTGCTTTTCATTATATATCGATGTATTTCTTTCCTTTTCTGAAGGTCGGGCTTATATAACATTAAAGCAGTTTCTATATAAGGGTTCTCCTGGAGGATGAGACACAGTATAGAAATTTACTGATGCGGCCATAACTACAAAGAACAAGGACAT
This sequence comes from Hymenochirus boettgeri, assembly GCA_019447015.1. Taxonomy (NCBI): domain Eukaryota; kingdom Metazoa; phylum Chordata; class Amphibia; order Anura; family Pipidae; genus Hymenochirus; species Hymenochirus boettgeri. The sequence continues at coordinate 115,368,201 of CM033476.1, read as the reverse complement.
AGAGTTGGCAGAAGTTTTCTTTGCCAGCTTATCCTACAGACACCAGCAGTGGAAACACTGTTAAAGGGAGTGACAAAGTCATTAAAGGGAAGAGATGTAAGGGTTAAAATACTGGATACAAACAAATGTGGAGATGAAAACCAAAATCTCAATGTAAGTCTGAATAAAGCATGTAGCGTGTTGGTGATTCTGACGTGCTTGGACCAATCAAATTGTAGCATAATCTCAATAAGGGAAGGTATTGATGGATTTTGATTGGATATCGGGATTGTTAATGGCAGCAATAACCCTGTTTAGCTTTTTACATAGAACTAAAACAGTAGGGAAAATGTGTCATTCTTATAGAGGGTTACATAGCTATTTTGGGATGAAAAAAAGACAAAATGACATTCATGCATTGTACTCCCCAACCCAACAAAAAGCTTCCTCCACCCACCTGGTCCATCCCCACCAGTAGACCCACCTGAACAAGGAAATAAAACACCCAATCACCAGCTACAACCCTTCATATACTGCCTGTCCAAGAAGACATCTAAGTCTCCATTTAATGTGTTCAGAGATTGTGCCAACACAACATTATCATGTAGAACATTCCATAACCTTACTGTCCTCACAGTGAACAACCATTTTCGTAGCTTAAAGCCCTAAAATGAAAACTTACATACAGGTAAATCACCCCCCAAAACCCTAAACGGTAATAGGTTGAAATGTGAAAGGTGTAAGTCTAACCTGAAATCCTGCACAATGTCCTGTTTCCCCTGTTTCTGCTTCCTGGTCCTTCCAGTTACCAACTGTCAGTTATGGATTTGACAGTTGACATCACAGCCAATGACTGAATGTTAATCCCGTCTGCCTCTTCTGAGCATGCCCAGGCTCAGTACAGGCTCAGTACAGGTTTCTAAATGGCTCAGTGTCCATGAAGCATCCAGAAGCATAGCAGGCATACAGTAATGAATTCATAGGACAAACTATGATATATCAACATATTATAAAGAGGCCGTTCTTTCTAAAAGATGTTCTTATGAGGGTGGAGTTGCCCTTTAAGCTGAAACAACCTTTCCTTAAGCCTTTATGGGTGGCAGATTCCCTGCTATTTGACCGTAGAGACATCTAACATATTTGTTTAAGGTTGTCATCTCCCCTTGTAAATGCCTCGTATCTAGGAGAACCCAACTTTGCTAACCCATCTTCATAACTCAAATTCTCCACGTTTCTTATCAGTTTCATTGCCTGTCTCTCTGCTCTTTCTTATATGTTGCACCTAGATGGTTCCATACAGACGTAGAATGGTGACTTACTCCTTAGGCTTTATGCTTCTACTTACAGGAAAGTATTTTATTTGCTTTCGCAGAGACTGCCTGACACTAGAAAAAACATAAAGTCTTATGTCCACGATAGTCAAATCTTAACACTATTTCATTTAGGGTATAACTAGTGTTCAGGGTGTTTTTGCCCAAATGTGTAACTTTGCATTTCTCAACAAAAATCCTCATTTGTCATTTTGTAGCCCAATCACCAAGTTCAAATCACTTTGTAAGGTGGAGACATTTTGCATTGATCCTGTAGTGTCCTGTAGGGTCAGTATGGTGTGTACACAACCTTTGCTTTTTAAAAGCTCATTGAGAGGAATGAGGCAGATACCTTTGCCAGAACTGACTAGAACTGATCATTTAATATCTGGTTACTACCGTATATACTCGAGTATAAACCGACCCGAGTATAAACCGAGGTACCCAATTTCAGCTAAAAATCCTAATAAAGTTGTTGACTCCGAGTAAAACCGAGGGTAGAAACTTGGCATTCAAGATGTTTGGAAACTACAACTCCCAGCATGCTTTATTAGCTGGGGTTGTAGTTTCCAAACATCTTGAATGCCAAGTGAGGGTGGCATTCAAGATGTTTGGGAACACAACTCAGCATGCTTTATTAGCTGGGAGTTGTAGTTTCAAAACATCTTGAATGCCACCCTCCCTTGGCATTCAAGATGTTTGGAAACTACAAACTCCCTGCTAATAAGCCTGCGGGAGTTGTAGTTCCCAAACATCTTGAATGCCACCCTCACCCTCCCCCTCCCACCCAGTTCAGTACCTGTGGGCTCTTCTCCCTGTGGGCTCTTCTCCATCCAAGCAAGGGCCAGCATTGAAGAAGCATCCTTGGGCCTTGAAGAAGCATCCTTGCATTGAAGAAGCATCCTTGCATTGAAGAAGCATCCTTGCATTGAAGAAGCTGCATTCCGGCAGCTTACCTTACCATTCCGGCAGCCGCACGATCTTTCTGCACTGGCGCGCGGCTGACGTCACTGCCCGGCGCCGCGGCTGTGACGTCAGGCCAGCGTGCCAGTGCAGAGAAAGATCGTGCGGCTGCCGGAATGGTAAGGTAAGCTGTGACTCGAGTATAAACCGAGTCTGAGTTTTCAGGCTGATTTTTCAGCCTGAAAAACTCGGTTTATACTGAGTATATACGGTAATACATGTAATAAACTGGGAAAAATAGCAGTTGGGGGCAGATAACTGACAAGTCACAGTTTTTTGTACTTAAGTGGTGATCAGCACTGTTACCTTGGACAGTGTCGCAGAACGTTTTGGGGGTTGAGGCTGATGGGAATTCATGTTGTGGCGTAGCTTTTATCCAACCCTAAGGATTCTTACAACATTCTCTATTTATTTCCTTTTATCTGAAACATTTTGTAGTGAAGAACTTAAAAATAGACCCGGGCTATCAGCCAAGCAGCATGTGAACAGGACTGAACGGACAAAGCTTTCACTTCTCTTTGAATGAAGTTTTGAATGACTGCAAGAAGAAACTTTGTGGTTAGAGGCTTTTTTTGTTGTTGTTGGAATGATCTCCTTAAGTCAACAGGGACGCTATAGTTGTGCTATAACTGACAGCTTTTTTGGTTCTCCAGACGGCCCTCCCCTTTATTAACATAAGCTTGGCTTTGTCAGAGATTGGGGGATTTCAGGGTTCAGAGACACTGGTTGTGGGAGGAGCCAGAGAGCATTCAGTTAGTGCAGTGTTCCTTTAAGACTTGATTCGTTGTCTGTAAAAATCATACTGTGTTTTTTGAATGTTAAATCTCTAGATTTGGATTCCACAAGACACATGGCAGCGATCAGTCGTAATTTCTTTTTTCCATATGAAATGTGGGGGTGCTTTCAAAGTCTATACCAGTGATGCCCAACCCAATTCTTTGCGTTTCGTCGAATCCTTGGGTGGGCTTGACATGGTCGTGTCTGGGGAATGCTGTGGGCGTAACTGGGTGGGTGTGTGAGAGCGCAAGGTCTCGGCCCATCCAGACCCCAGCATGGACCAGGTTGGGCAACCCTATTCAAGACAATCTCATGAAATGGGAGCACAGAGGTTCTAGAACCTTGAGATATTGATTGGATTCATGGAGGTCCCTGATCCATTCTGTTGTATATCTAATGACGTAGGAACCAATATTTCATTGGGATCATCCAAAATATCAGGCTGAGCGGTTGAACAATTCCCCAATGGGTATAAATCCTAAAAGGGCTTAAAAGCAAAAAAAAAGGGTCACTCTCGTCATTTTATTTGCCCCTAACATCCAACTGCTATGTTCAGTTCTTATTACAATGGATTCCTAACCAGATATTTAATAATAAAGTATTGCCCTCCTATGTTGCCGCCTACTCCCTCTGTTCAATGAGCTTTTAGTACTTGAGCATGTTCAGAGGTGCAGTGACAGCCTTGATTGACTGTATGGAGGGAGGAGCTTTGCCAGAATCAGAGCAATTATTATCCTTAAAGGGTATGTCCACCCCCCCAAAAGTAACTTTTTATACTTGTTTGGTAGCTCCCCAAAACCTAAAGCTTGCGAGGTTTATAAAATCCAAGATGCTTCTAACAGAACTTACCCAGCCTTCTTTCCCCCGGCGCGCTTTTGCTTGCTTCCATGCACCGTGACTTTTCTGTGCAAGTAAAAGGGTCCTGCAGAGTCTCCTGTGATTGGCTGAGACGTGACCTTTGGATTTTTAAACCTTGCGAGGTCAAGATTTTGGGAGGTGGCCAACCAAATATAAAAGTTTTTTAGGGGGGATGGTGGACATACGGTATATACTCGAGTATAAGCCAATATTTTCGGCTTTAATCGAATCTTCGCTTATACCCGAGTCACTCACCTACTCACCTCTCTGCTGGCTGCCGCTCGCTCCGCTCTCCCGCTGATGTCACTCCTTAGCGCTTCTAATTTCCTGGCGCCGAGTAGTGACATCAGGTGGGCAATGCACGAGGCGGCACCCAGCAGAAGGCGAAGACTGCCTAGGTTGAACACTGACCTGGGGGGGGGCCTCTCGGGGGACATTTACCCAACAGTAACCCCCAATACCTTTCCACTATAGATATTTGGAACCTACAACTCCCAGCAACTAAAGCATCTGGCAGTTGTAGTTTCAAACATCTACAGTGGAAGGTTATTGGGGGTTCCTGTATGGGATTACTGTCCATTAAAGGGCAACTAATGCCTAAAAACAACACAGAATCAGGAGGTTGGTATCTATTGGTTACAAATACTGCCTTCTGATTCTGTATTGTTTGAGGCTTTAGTTGCCCTTTAAATGGACCAGCATTCCCTAACGGTATGTCCATACAGTAATAACCATACGGGATTTGTCTATTACTGTATGGGAATTATTCTTTCCATTTAAAGGGCAACTAAAGCCTCAAAACAATACAGAATCAGAAGGCAGTAGTGGTGATAATTTGTACCCTCGGTTTATACTCGAGTCAATCAGTTTTTTTCCGTTTTCGGGTAAAAATATGTACCTCGGCTTATACTCGGGTTGGCTTATACTCCGTACATACGGTACCCTTTAAATAAGTGGACAGTAAGACCTAATAATGTGCTGAAGTTATCCATTGGAATTTGGGGCAATACAGGACCATGCAGACATCGCTAGTCCATATTGTTATTTTGTAAATTTACACCACGTCCCTTATTGCGAACACCATTCAAATATTTCTGGACTATGTCCAAAGCCTGTAATGGAAATCTGTACGGTATCGAGTCACGAAGGGTGCGCTCGTTCCGGAAATGATTATCTGCTCTTCTTAATGTAGCATTAACGCTTATGGAATATCTGCTTAGAAATAAATCTTAACTCTCCAAAACAATTCAATGGAAACGGAACGCAAACGCCAGGGCTGTCACTGAAGCTTTTCACGTCTGCGAAACATTTTGGTTCATTGAAAACGTTGGTTGCTCCGTTGTGTTTTGTTTTCTTCTCTGTCTGGAGGGGCATTTTACACCGATGTAATGTCAAAGGTACAAGATCCAGTTGTGTTATGGTGGAGCTTCCTCCGATCGTGCTCTATTGCGTGATCGCAGCGCGAATGAACGGTCCTCCGATCGAGCTCTATTGCATGGATCACAGCGCGAATGAATGGTTTTTACACGTGTTCTCTATCGCATAGATTGCAGCGCAAACAGGCGGTAATATGTGTGAAACACGCACCAATACGTGAGCGATTTTTACACGTGTTGCTCTATGTGGTGATCGCAGTGCAAACAGGTAACTGTGAAACACACACCGATACGCGAGCGATTTTTACACGTGTTGCTCTATTGCGTGGATTGCAGCGCAAACAGACGGTAACACTGTGTGAAACACGCACCGATACACGAGCGATTTTTACACGTGTTTCTCTATTGCGTGGATAGCAGCGTAAACAGACGGTAACATGTGTGAAACACGCACCGATACGCGAGCGATTTTTACACGTGTTTCTCTCATTGCGTGGATAGCACGTAAACAGACGGTAACATGTGTGAAACACGTACCGCTCGTGAGCGATTTTTACACGTGTTGCTCTATTGCGTGGATTGCAGCGCAACACGACGGTAACATGTGTGAACACGCACCGATACGCGAGCGATTTTTACACGTGTTGCTCTATCGCATAGATTGCAGTGCAAACAGACAGTAACATGTATGAAACACGCACCGATACGCGAGCGATTTTTACACGTGTTGCGTCCGTCATATGAGGCCTTAGACTTACTGTTGAAAGGATACCTGATGTGATTGGTTGGAATATAACCCTCCCTAGCCGTGGTGCCTACCTTTAGACAATGCTTCCCTCTGTGCTGGTTATTTCAGTTCCTTAGCATGTAAAAGGATCCCAGGATTCCTCCTGTTGAATATGATAATTGCTTGAACCTTAGAGCGCCTATTTCTGTGGCTATTGGCCAAGGTCCAGCTTAACATCTCTCTGCGGCTGTTCCCCTTTAATCTCCTGAAAGAACATACATTGGGCCCAATCGCCCCCACCCAGCTCGATTTTACGATCGCTGATACCCGCTCGGTGTCGTAATCCTTCCCATTGTCCTCCTGTATTTACGTTGCTACAGGTTGTATGTTCGCCATTTGTTGTTTTATCACTCATGCTCCTTGTGTAAATGTCACCCATTGTACCTCGTGTTCATGTCTGCAGTATGATGAACATAACGCCTCCTGCGCTGTGCCTAATGGACCACGGCAGACATTCCTCGTACTAAGAACCATGGCCCGGAGAACGTAATATAAACTTATTTGATTATTGAGCTTGTGTAAGACCAGATACAAATGTTACGGTTCCGGTGTTAAACAGGACACGGACTTGATCTGGAGACTCGTTATTGGGGGCAATATTATAGGGGATCTCACCCTGAAATTTTTATCAAGTTTACTTAAGGGCTTTAGATACCCGGAGCTGCAATCGTTCCGGGTAAATGTCCCATACTTGATTCAATAGGTTTCGGTGAACTGGAGGAGGCGTTGCCAAACACAGAGCTAACATTTGATTGGATGCTGCAAATTAATGGCACAGGCAAACCTTTGTACCTTTAATTGCGTCACCCTATAGTATTTTTTTGGTGTAGGGGACCCCCAGAGTCATTAAATTGTTTCCAGGGTTCCTCAGATCATTATTTCATAAGTAATAGAGAAATTCAATAAAAGTCTTATCGTTAAAAATGGTGCTAATTTTGCCCCAACCAATCAGATCTTCCTTAACATTCGAAACTACCATCTGATTGGTTGGGGCAAAATTAGCACCATGTTTAACGATAAGAATTTTTTATTGAATAACCCTGCAGATTCGTTAGAGTGACACATTCATAGGAGGGGAATTCAGTTGCATTGGCATCATTCGAACTCTTGCGGGGGGTCCCTATTGAACGCCATGTAACGTTCTTATGAGTTTGGGGGGGGAAGCTCGGCTTTTCCTGCCCGGGGCAGTCAGTAGTCTAGCAGTAATTGAAAAGTAAAGGCAAAATTGAATTACAGTCCAGGAACGTACATATCCCCCCTTTTTCCTCCTCCCTCCTCTCCATCAACCATCTCATGTGTGTTAATGCTGACTCACAGACTAACTTGCACTAGCAGAGGGCGAAATAAATAATAAAATGCAATCCCATCCAGACGGCTTTCTCCACGTAAGTAACGAGCCAGGATCTGCTCCTACGGTTCTTGTAAGATCTTTTCAGCATGTTCTAAGGCTTTCAGCTTATTGGGGAAGGGAAGGTTGGTGGAGGATACGGGTTCTGCGTTTGTTTCTGGACCCTCCAAGTCTTCAGTTTTTTCCCTTGAGATCTATTGTCTCCGGCAAACATAGGTTATTATCTGTGCTGGTGTATACCGGGTCTTGCTTGAATTCTCACACAGCTCCTGCGTTGGATTTACCTGCAGTCAGACTAGGGAAGGACTAAGGGAGGTTTGCAGTTTCATTCATTTGTTACAGAGATGCTACTGGACGTTTGTACCATTTATAGTCAAGTTGAGGTCGCTTGTCTGTCTTACAGCATCAACTTATGCCTCGTAGCACTTCTCTCGGCAGTGATTCAGAACATTCTACATCAGCCGTTTTCTGCCGTCGTAGGGGAAACCTACACAGCAGCAAGAAACGGATTTCTAGGTTCGCTGGATTATTTCAACACTTTCCATCTTTCGCCCTTGTAAGTTCTGAACGACTAGATAGGGGTGGGCAGGGGGAGATGAGATTGGCCGGCTTAAGATGAAGTTCCAACGACATTGTTGGTGACAGTCTTTCCTCCCGCGATGCGATGACAGTCTGGGAAAATAAGTGCTCGCGAGAAACGCACTGGTGTAGACAAGAGAGCTCTCCCCAGTTGCGTTCTTGTTAGATTAATCATTGCGTGCGAATAAGAAAAAAAAAAATTAACGCCAATTAACAGCTTTTCGAGAATCTCACATTTGGGTTGATTGGAAAAAAACCTCGCTCGGTAGCAAAGAAAAATAACTCGCCCAGCGAATACCGAATACACAAATAAGCAAAATGGAAGATTACAAATTCCATCATTCTTAAAGTACCAACATTAGGGACTCACCTGAAGTGAAGGACAGGCGTATGGTCAACATAACAGCCAATGGGTGGCCTGGTTTTCTGCCCATATTGTGCATTATTCTGCAGTAGAGATGTTCGAAACTGTTGAGTTTCGTTTCGTTTGCGAATTTTCGAAATTTTCGGAAAGTTCGAAGTTCGAGTTTCGAACTCATCTACTTTCGATTTCGATAATCATCTACTTCTTTCGATTTCGAGAATCATACTTCGATTTCGATAATCATCTACTTTCGATTTCGATAATCATCTACTTTCGATTTCGATAATCATCTACTTTCGATTTCGATATCATCTACTTTCGATTTTCCATAATCATCTACTTTCGTTTTTCGATAATCATCTACTTTCGATTTCGATAATCATCTACTTTCGATTTTCCATAATCATCTACTCGATTTTCATAATCATCTACTTTGATTTGATATCATCTACTTTCGATTTCGATAATCATCTACTTTCGATTTCCATATCATCTACTTTCGATTTCGATAGTTATCGAATTTTCGGAACTGGAAAATTCGGGTTTCGTATATTCCGGAGTTCCGAAAGTTTCGTTGGACTTCGAAACCCTGGATTCGTTTCGAAACTGGGTTCTATTCCAACCCACATTACATCTCTACTCTGCAGCCTCTTAGCACATTAGTAGCTGTAATGTTTAAGGGGAAAACGTACAAACACTTATTTAGCAGTGATCACACCACCGTTTGCTATTGCTAAAGGAATCCAGTGCAATAAAGTTTTGATTTGGCTTTATTCCCATAATTATTAAACCAAGAGCATTGGTTGTTAAAGGCAAAGTATATCAGAAAGAAGTATTTAAAGGATAACTATACTTTATAAATAGAAAGTACCTGGGGCAGGGAGGTATCCCAAAATTGTTTTGTTGAGTTCAGCATGTATTTTTTTTTTTTTGCCAGGTTAGTCCTGGACTATTCCTGTATTAAAGATAGTGCTGAAGCCAGGAGGAAGACTGGCAAATCATTTTTGTTTGAGCTTGTTCTCCTCACGAATAGAGGAATTCCTCGAGAGGAAGGATTATCAATCCTATATCCCTTCCCAAGTATTTTCATTTTAAGGTTTTTTCCCAAAAAACGTATCCACACGATAGTTATCCTTTAAGTAATTTTCCCAGGGAAATGTGTGACATCACTGCCAATGAATGACTCTGCATTTGACCACGCCTCCCCATCTCTTAGCGCTTACAGAGGAGGCAAGGACCGGGAAGTAGAAGCGCCACTGGAGGTACTTTTTGGGGTTTCAGGACCATGGGGAGGTGAGTAAATTTTGGGGGTTTGGGGTGGTGGTTTAAATTCACTGTAAGATTATATAGTAAGACGTGTGGGCAGCTTTAGAATTCTCCATGTTTCAAGTATCAAACAATCTAATGTTAAAAATCAGGGATTCTGTCCCTGTCTATTGCCTATTGCGGCTGCTCTGACACCTGCTCCTTCTCACAGGTAGGAAACAGATATAAGTCACAGCTAGCAGGTGGTGTTCCTGCAAACAGGAAAGCCTTCGGTGCAAGGGCAAATGTTCGAGAGGCGTTCTGAGCGGCGGTGGCGAGCTTACTTGGCTCGTCACCACTACCTGAAGTTTCCATGTCTGTTTTGTGGTAGGTTTGTGCTGGTGTTTGTGGTGTGCATGATGTGCTATTATTATCCCTTCTTTGTACACAGGATAGTGTGTGGCAGGTGAACTGTAAGAATTGTTCAGTGTGTATTACCCATGTGTAAATCATTTTATTATATAATATAGTAAAGTTATATGACTTGGCTTTATATTCAGTTTGGTTCCTAAGGTCAGCTTGCCAATGTCAGAAAATCTTAGAGGTTCCTTATAAACCCTTCACATCTCACATAGGGCAAGAAGAGGCATTTCCTCCCCCACTGGAAATGTCTCCTTGTCATATATTGTTTTTTTTACCTGCTGTTTATGTCCCGCCCTGGGGCGGGCTGGCCCAATAGTAGAGGGCCGTATGCCTGTCAATGTCAGAAAATTAGCTGCGCTAAAACTACGCAAACGCGATATTGAATCGCAAGCGTCAAGTGTGCGGGTGATTTTTGCGTAACCCACGTAACAACGATATTGGAGCTAAAGTCCCGCTATCCAGTAGCCTTAACACATATATTTGCCCAGTCTGGGTAAATCGGCCCCTATGGTCTAACATACAAGAGGTACAAAGTTTCTCTGCGCCTAATCTGCAGAACACGATGCTATCAAACGCTTTGTCAATGTAGTAGACCAGAAAAGCTCATTTTGATTGGTTTCTGCAGCTTAAGATTGCAGATCTTGGCACATTATTATTATTATTATGTGGATCTATATAGCGCCAACATCTTCCATAGCGCTTTACAATTACATGTATACATTCACTACATCCGGCCCTGCCCCGAAGAGCTTACAATCTAAGCACATTTATTGAACACATACCAACCTATCATGTATGTCTTTATGATTGTGGGGGAAACCGGATTGCCCGAGGAACCACGCCAATCACGGGGAGAACATACAAACTCCTTGCAGATGTCCAAGGGTGAATCGAACTCTGGACCTCCAGGCTGCAAGGGATCGATTTCTAACCACTGACCACTGTGCTGCCCCATAGGCCCCTGTGTATTGTAAAGTCCACCAGTTGATTGTACTTATTATTGACAGTTTTACAGGATTCGCCCATTCATTTTATCTCTTTCCCAGCTCTGACCTGCTGTCCAGGTTGATGTAATAGACTCTCTTGCTGTATGTTCCCTGCCTACAGCTAACGTGGTTTCTCCACTGCGCTGAAATACAAGCCGTAATTGAATAGGGAAATCACACGTAATGTGATCTTGCGTGGACCATTAGGAGATTTGCTATGGCTCCATAATGTACTGTAAAGGCTTCATTACCGGGAGGGAGGTTTATAAATAGCACCGAACTTTATTTCAGGTTTCCAGCAATCCATCAAACCAAATAAACTTTCTATGGGGGAACTTAGCTTGAAATTCCTATTTAAATGGGAGGTTATTTATGTCTAAATGACAGCAACAAACGCGCATTTCATCAAATAACGAATGTTGCTTTAGGTTGGGCAATTTTTGCACATGCGCATATATGAGATATGTAGATATTCTTTCACCTCGTAGATAGGCTTTAGTGTGCAATCCAGTAGTGTGCAGTTCTAATCCAGTTCAGTATCAGGCCCAATAAGGACTTGGAGGAGTGCAGTGCCCCCACATGTATAGGGCTAATTGATGTCTTTAGTGTGATTTCACTCCTTGTGTAGGGTGGGTATTGCGAAATTGTATTGGCCTAGCACCTTACCATTGCGAGACTTTCTAATGGATAGCGTTAAAGTCCCGCAATGGTAAAACTACAATGTGGCTAAGCCTGGCAAGGCTGACATTATTCTGTACAGTTTGTTTGAGAGCGAAATAAGTAAAAAAAATACAATATAGCCATGTTAACAATTCAGGAACTAGATAATGAAGTTAGTAACATAACTAGAGATGGAATAATAACATAACTAGAGGCGGGTATAATACTAACTAGAGACTGGTATAATAACATATAAATGCTAATAACTCTAGAGAACGGTATAATAACATCGATGGTAATAACTAAGCAGAGGACGGTGTTTACATAACTAGGGACGGGTATAATACATACTAGAGGATGGGTATAATACAATAACTAGAGGACGGGGTATAATAACATAACTAGAGGACGGGTATAATAACCTAACTAAGGACGGGTATATAACATAACTAGAGACGGGTATCATAACATAACTAGGGACGGGTAATAATAACATAACTAGAGGACGGGTATAATAACATACTAGAGGAACGGTTTGTATTAACATAACTACGAAACATGTGGTTAAACATAACTAGAGGACGGTAATAACATACTAGAGGACGGGTATAATAACATAACTAGAGGACGGGTTATAACATAACTAAAAGGTGTTAATAACATAACTCGAGGACGGTATAAATAACATAACTAGAGGACGGGGTTAATAACATAACTAGAGGACGGGTATGATAACATAACTAGAGGACGGGGTTAATAACATAACTAGAGGACGGGGTTAATAACATAACTAGAGGACGGGTATAATAACATAACTAGAGGACGGGTATAATAACATAACTAGAGGACGGGTATAATAACATACTAGAGGACGGTATAATAACATAACTAGAGGACGGGGTTATACATAACTGAGGGACGGGTATAATAACATAACTAGAGGATGGGGTATAATACATAACTAGAGGACGGGTATAATAACATAACTAGAGGACGGGTTAATAACATAACTAGAGGACGGTATAATAACATAACTAGAGGACGGGGTATAATAACATAACTAGAGGACGGGTATAATAACATAACAGAGGACAGGGGTTAATAACATAACTAGAGGACGGGTATAATAACATAACTAGAGACGGGTAAATCACATAACTAGAGGACGGGTTAATAACTACTAAGGACGGGTATATACATAACTAGAGGAGGGTAATAATAAACTAAGTATAAGTGTGTAATGACATAACTAAGGGGTATAATAAACATAACTAGAGGATTGGTTAATGACATAACTGAGGACAGGTGGTTAATACACTAACTAGAGATGGGTATAATAACATAACTAGAGGACGGGGTTAATAACATAACTAGAGGATGGGGTTAATGACATAACTAGAGGACGGGTATAATAACATAACTAGAAGATGTGGTTAATGACATAACTAGAGGACGGGTATATAATAACTAGATGGAATACATAAGAGGATCGTGGTTAATGAACATAACTAGAGGCGGGGTTAATGACATAACTAGAGGACTGGGGTTAAATAACTAACTAGAGGGATGGTGGTTATATAACATACTCGAGGACGTGGTATATACATAACTAGAGACGGGTAATAATAACATCACCTAGAGGAGGGGTTAATACATAACTAGGGAGGGGTATAACTAACTAGAGGACGGGTATAATAACATAACTAGAGTGATTGGTTATGACATACCTTAAGGACGGGTATAATAACATAACTGAGGACGGGTATAAAAATAACTAGAAGGCGGTTATACATAACTAGAGGACGGGTGTATATAACATAACCTAGAGAGGGTTACAGAGGCGTTTAATAAACAAACTAGAGGACTGTCCTACATAATCTAGGATATGTAATAACACCAGAGGACGTGGTATAATAACATAACTAGAGGAACGGGTTAATAATAAACTAGAGGACGGGGTATAATACATACTAGAGGAACGGTATAATACATAACTAGAGATGTGGTAATTAACATAACTAAGTAGAACGAGACGGGGTTAATAACATAACTAGGGACGGGTATAATAACATAACTAGAAGATCGTGGTTAACTGACAATAACATAGAGGACGGGTTAATTACATACACTAGAAGATTGGTTATGACATAACTAGAGGACGGGGTATATAACATAACTAGAGGACGGCTAAATAACACTAGCAGGATCGGGGTTAATCAACTACATAGAGGAGGGGTATCATAACATACTAGAAGTACGGGTATAAACATACCTGTTTGACAACTAGAGACTGGGTTAATAACATAACATATAGGAGGGTTAATAACATAACTAGAGACGGTATTCAATGGAGGGTATAATAACATTACTGAAAATTTGTGTTTCAAATAACATACTAGAGGAAACGGGGTATAATAACATAACTATAGGACGGGTAATAACATAACTAGAGGACGGGTATAATACCATAACTAGAGGATGGGGTTAATAACATAACTAGAGACTGGGTATAATACCATAAACGGAGGACGGTTTACTAATCAACTAGAAGGACGGTCATAAGTAACTAACAGAGGATGGGGGTTAATACACTCTAGAGGACGGGTATAATAACATAAACGAAGGACGGGTTAAAACATACTCGAGGACGGGTATAATAACAAACTAGAGGACGGGTATAAGTAACTAACTGAGGACGGGTTTAATAACATAACTAGAGGACGGGTATAAGCTAACCAATAACTAGAGGACGGGTAATAATACCAACCTAGACGACTGGTATAATAACATAATTAGAGACGGGGTAATACATCAGAGACGGGTATAATAAAATGAGGACGTGTAATATCAACATAAACTGAGGTACGGGTATATAACATAACTAGAGACGGGTAATAATAAAATAACTAGAGGACGGGTATAATAACATAACTAGACGGGACGGGTATAATAACATAATTAGAGGGAAAAACCGGGTTAATACATAATAGAGGCACGGTATATAACATAATGAGGACGGGTATAATCAACATAACTAGAGATGAGTTAATAACATAACTAGAGGACGGTAAAATACCTATTAACTAGAGTACGGGTATAATAACATAACTAGAGGTCGGGTTAATAACTGTGAGGTATAACTAACCTAACTCTAGAGGCGGATCTATAACTAGAGGACTGTATACATAACATAAACTAGAACGGTTAATAACAATACACTAGAGGACGGGTATAATAACTAACTAGAAGTGGGTTAATACCACAGGAGGTATACACAGAGAGACGGGTTAATACATAACTAGAGGACTGGTTATAACATACATAGAGGCTGGTATAATACATAACTAAACTGATAATAATAGAGGACGGTATCAATACACATAACTAAAGAGACGGTATAATAACATAACTTCATAACTAGAGGACGGGTATATAACATACTAGAGGACGGTATATAACATCCTTAGGGCGGGTATAAACTAACTGATACTAGAGGTGGGTAATAACATAACTAGAGGACGGGTTATAATAACTAGGACGGTAGACAAAGATGGGGTATAATAACATAACTAGAGGTACGGGTATAAACTAAATAACAACGTATACTACATACTTGGACGGGGTTATAACATAACTAGAGGACGGTATACAACATAAATAGAGGAACGGGTATAAAACTACTAGCGAAGACGTAAACTAATAGAGGACGGGGTTAATAACATAAATCGAGGACGGGTATAATAACATCTAGAGGACGGGTTAATACATAACTAGAGACTGTGGTTAATACATAACTAGAGGACGGGATTCGGGTATGTAATAACGAAACTAGAGATGTGGTTAATTACATAACCTGGAGGACGGGGTTATAATAACATAACTAGAAGATGGGGAAGGTTGAGACGGTATAATAACATAAAGACTGATAACATATAGGAGGGTATAATAACATAACTAGAGCGAGTTAATACATAACTAGAGGAACGGGTTACTAATAACGATAACTAGAGGTGAGTGGTTAATAGCATACTAGGAGGACGGTTAGATAAAACATAACTAGAGGAATGGGGTTTACGAGGATGTGGAATGACATAACTAGAGGCTGGGTATAATAACACTACTTAGACAGATGGACGGTTAATAACCATAACTAGAAGATGTGTTTTAATGACATAACTAGTAGTACGGGTAATAACATATACATAACTAGAGGACGGTATAATAACATAACTAGAGGATCGTGGATTAATGAACTAACTAGAGAGGGGTATAATAACATACCTAGAGGACCGGGTCATAATACTACTAAGGATGTTATAACATAACAGAGGATGGGTTATAATACATAACTAGGGACGGTTATACAATACATAACTAGAGGAGATGTTTACTGACATAACAGAGGGACTGCGTAGTAATACATAACTAGAGCGGTAATTCATAGACAGTCGGTATATAAGCAGTAACTAAGTGATGTGTTAATGCCACATAACTAGAGGACGGGGTATAATAACATAACTAGGAGGGTTATACCCTAGGGGTATAATAACATAACTAGAGAGATGTGGTTATGACATAACTAGTAGGACGGTGTATAATAAATCAGGGTAACCTAACTAGAGGTGTAAACACTAGAGGGGTATAATACATAACTAGAGGAACGGGTATAAATAACATAACTGAGGATTTTACAGGGCTGAGACTTAATAACATAAGAGGACGTAATAGTTGTTAACATAACTAGAGGGAATGTTAATGACCATAACTAAGAGCGGGTATAATAACCATACAGAAGATTGGTTAATGACATAACTAGAGGAACGGGGTATAATACAGCACCTTTTTAACTACTATGGACGGGTATAATAACATAAACAACGTGATATACTAATGAGGATGGGGTTAATAACCATAACTAGAGGCGGGGTATAATACATCACTAGAGGACTGGGTAAATACATAACTAGAGACTGGGCGGTATAATAACATAACTAAGTGGAGTGTTCATAACATAACTAGAGGACGTGGTATAATAACTACCTAGAGGACGGGGTATAATGAACATTACTAGACAATTTGTGGTTAATAACATAACTTAGAGGACGGTGTCTAATACATCAACGTAGAGGAACGGGGTTAATATACACTAACTAATGACCTGGGTATAATAACTTAACTAGGGATGGGGTTAATAACATAAACTAAGAGACGGTATAATAAAACCATAACTAAGACGGGTTACTAACATACACTAGAGGAACGGGTATAATACATAACTAGAGGATTGGGTTTCAATAACATAACTAGAGTGACCCTGGTATATACCATACTCATAGGACGTTACTCAAACGATATTAATAACATAACTAGAGGACTGGTAAAATAACATAACTAGAGGACGGGTAAATAACATACTAGAGACGGGTATAATTAACTAACTAAGGACGGTATAATAACATAACTAGAATGACGGGTATATACATAATCTAGAGCGAACGGGGTTATACCATAATTCGAGACGGTTAATAACCAAATAGAGGACGGGTATAATAACAACATAGAGGACGGGTATAATAACATAACTAGAGGACGGTATAACATAACTAGAGACGTATAACTACTAGGCAATCTATAAACTAACGACTACGGTGTATATATACCATATTAGAGGACGGGGTTTCTAACATAACCTGGAGGGACGGGTATCATAACATAAATAGAGGACGTGGTATAATAACATAACTAGACGATGGTTAATAACATAACTAGAGACGGGTATAATAATATAACTAGAGTACCGGGTATATAACATAACAGAGGTCGGGGTTAATACTAACAGAGGACGGGTATAATACCCGAACTAGAGGACGGGTATATAACATCACTAGGTATGGGTATAATAACATAACTGAGGTCGGGGTTAATCAATCTAGAGACGTATAGGATAACAACCGGGACTGTATAATAACATAACTGAGGAGTGTTAATAACATAACTAAGGATGGGTAATACTACTAGCGGTAATAACTAATCGGACGGTGGACATGGATAGATATGATAACTAACTAGAGGAGGGGTATAACCTAACCTAGAGGACGGTATACATACATAACTAGAGAGTATTACAATGGGGTATAACGTAACATAACTAGAGGACGGGTATAATAAATAACTAGAGAGACTGTAAATAACATAAACTAAGAGGACCGGGTTATAACTAATAGGGTTAAAACATAAGAGGACGGGTTAAAATAACTAACTAGAGGATCGGGGTTCTAAAACATAACTAGAGTCGGGTTATTAACATCCGGACATTGATGACTGGGTATCAATGAACATAACTAGAGTTGATCGGGTCATCCAATATACCTAACTAAGGATGGTATAAGAACCTACTAGAGGACGGTATATAACCAATACGGACGGGTAAAACCTAGAGGACGGGTATAATATACATTCCAGGCGGTAAAAAAGAGTATAGGGTATAATACATAACTAGAGGAACGGGATAATCCATAACTAGAGGCGTATAATAACCTAACTAAGGACGGGGTATAATGATATAACTAGAGGACGGTATAATAGTCACATCACTAGAGGGTAACCAAAGGGCGTTAAAATAACATCACTGTCGTGGTTAATCAAAAGAAACGGGTAACAATAAGGGCGGTTAATAACAAACTAAGACTGTAGTTTCCATAATAGGGAGTATAATAACACTAACTAGAGGACGGGGTATTATATAACTAAGAGGTCGGGGTAATACATCAATAAGGACGGATACTACATAGCGAAGCGGGGTTATAACATAACTTAGAGCGAGGGTAATAAATAACAGAGGTCACTGGGAAGATACTATAGAGGGGGTTAATACCAACTAAGGGTTAATCATAAAAGAGGACGGGTCATACCATAATATAGAGGCATCGGTTAATAACTTCACTAAGTGACGTGTATAATAATAAATCAAGGACGGTATATCTGAGATGAGTGAACCATAACTAATGTCGCGGGTTAATACATAACTAGCAGGACGGTTATAACATACCTAGAGGACGGGTAATAACATAACTAGAGTGTCGGTATACCAACATAACATCCGGGTCAAACGATAACTGAGTACGTGAATAACTATATAGAGGACGGGTATAAATAACATCAACTAGAGGACTGGTAATAAATAAAACTAGAGGAATGGTAATAATAACATAACTAGAGGAATTGGTTATAAACAGAGCTAATAACTAAGGACGGGTATAAACACATAACTAGAGGATGGGAGATACAACTGGGGTTAATCAACATACTAGAGGACGGGGTTAATATACATAACTAGACGAGACGGCGTATATACAATAACTATAGAGGATATCAGAGTAGTATATAACATAACTAGAGGTCGGCGGTTAATAGACTACCTAACAAGGACGGGTATAATAACAACCTAATGCGGGTAGATGGACCAACAGAGGTGGGTCATAACATACTGTATGTAGAGATGGTAAGAATTCATCTAGAGGAGACTCGGGATATAATCCATAACTGCAGACAGACGGGGATAATAATCAATAACTAATACGGGGTTATGGGGGTATAATCAACATAACAGAGGACGGGGTTAATACAATACTAGAGTTACATACCGAGGACGGGGTCTAATTAAAGACGTATATCAACTAGAGGATGGGTTAATAACTAACTAGAGCGTGCATGGGTATAATACACATAATAAGGACGGGTAATAACATAACCTAGAGTCGGCGGTAATACATAATAGGAGAGACGGTATAATACCATACACTAGAGGACGGGGTGTATAACTAAGTCGGGTTAATAATCTAGATGACGGGTATATACATAACTAGAGACGTGTGAATAACACTAACTAAGAGGTCGGTTAAAACATAACTAGAGGTACGGGGTTAATAAAACTAGAGGACGGGGTAATACAATAATAGGAGTTATACAATACTAGAGACGGTGTATACAGCACACTAACTAAGACGGGGTAAAAACATACTAGACGGGGTTATAAATACTAGAGGACGGGTATAATAACATACACTAGGAATGGGTTAATAAAGACGTATGAATACACAGGAGGACGGGGTTATAACTAACACAAGAGGTATTAGACTAGTGAGGTTAATACCATAACTAGAGGACGGGTATAACTAACATAATAGAGGACGGGTATAATAAACATACATAACGGTATATCCGAGGACGGGGGTTAATAACATACTAAGAGGCGGGGTTAATAACATAAATGAGGCACGGTTCTATAGAACATAACTAGAGGACGGGTATAAAACTACTAGAGTGACGGGTATAATACATAACTTAGAGGACGGGTAAACACAACCTAGAAGGACGGGTGTTAATCACATAATACTAGAGACGAGGTATGATACATCAACTAGAGACCGGGTTATAATAACATAACTGAGGACGTATAACTAAACATAACTAGAGGACGGGTAATACATCCACCTAGAGGCCGGGATAATACAATCAACTAAGAGAACGGGTCTAATACATAACTAAGACGGGTTATACATAACCACTAGAGACGGGGTTAATAACATAAACTAGAAGCACGGGTATAATAACAACAAGGGGGTATAATCTAACAGAGGACGGGTTAATAACATACACTAGAGGGACGGGTTAATCCCATACTAGAGACGGTTATAGAATACCAACTTATCACCACTAGAGGACTGGGTTAATAACATAACTAAGTACTGGTTATTCTACACATACTCTAGAGGGACGGTACAATAACATCAACTAGAGGGACGGGTATAATAACCATAACTAAGGGACGGTATCATAACATAAGCAGGACGGGTCATAAATAACAATAGAGGCGGGTGACTAATAACTAACTAGAGGACGGGTTGATACCATAATAAGTACGGGTATAATAACATAACTAGAGTATCGGGTAATAAAACCTAGAATAGGGACGGTATAATAACCCACTAGATGAGCGGGGTTATAATAAAAATAGACGGGTATATATAACTAACTAGAGACGGGGTTAAACATAAGCTAATAACATAATAGGACGGGTTAATAACATAACTAGAGGACGGGTATAATAACATAACTAGTAGGAGATAATAATAGGGTATAATAACATAACTAGAGGAGTTAACAAGAGGTGATAATAACATAACAGAGTTCGGTCAAATAAGAGGACGGGGTTCATACACAACTAGAGGACGGGTATAATAACACCAAGGAGGGTTCCAACTAGAGGACGGGTATATAATACATAACTAGAGGCGTAATACAAACTAGAGTCGGTTAATACCATAAAATAGGACGGGTATCAATAACATAACTAGAGGACGGGTTAATCATCAAACTTAAGAGGACGTGGTATATAACATAACTATGAGGTAGGGTTAATAACATAAATAGAGGGAGCGTGTCATAATACATAACTAGAACGGAAACATAAGGGTAGATAATAAACATAATGAGGCGGGTAATAATAAAGGACTAATAAACATACTAGGCGAGGTATAACATAACTAGAGTCGTATAATAACAGATAGGGCGGTAATCCCAAGACTGGTAATAATAATGGCAGGGTAAACTAAAGAGGAAATACTGAGGCGGTTACTAATAAATGAGGACGGGTATAATAACATAACTAGAGGACGGGGTTAATAACATAAATAGAGGACGGGTATAATACATAACTAAAGGACCGGTGGTTCATAACTAACAGGAACGGGGAATATCTGCTTAGAAATAAATCTTAACTCTCCAAAACAATTCAATGGAAACGGAATGCAAACGCCAGGGCTGTCATTGAAGCTTTTCACGTCTGCGAAACATTTTGGTTCATTGAAAACGTTGGTGTCTCCGTTGTGTTTTGTTTTCTTCTCTGTCTGGAGGGGCATTTTACACCGATGTAATGTCAAAGGTACAAGATCCAGTTGTGTTATTGGTGGAGCTTCCTCCGATCGTGCTCTATTGCGTGGATCGCAGCGCGAATGAACGGTCCTCCGATCGAGCTCTATTGCATGGATCACAGCGCGAATGAATGGTTTTTACACGTGTTGCTCTATCGCATAGATTGCAGCGCAAACAGGCGGTAATATGTGTGAAACACGCACCAATACGTGAGCGATTTTTACACGTGTTGCTCTATTGTGTGGATCGCAGTGCAAACAGACGGTAACGTGTGAAACACACACCGATACGCGAGCGATTTTTACACGTGTTGCTCTATTGCGTGGATTGCAGCGCAAACAGACGGTAACATGTGTGAAACACGCACCGATACGCGAGCGATTTTTACACGTGTTTCTCTATTGCGTGGATAGCAGCGTAAACAGACGGTAACATGTGTGAAACACGTACCGCTACGTGAGCGATTTTTACACGTGTTGCTCTATTGCGTGGATTGCAGCGCAAACAGACGGTAACATGTGTGAAACACGCACCGATACGCGAGCGATTTTTACACGTGTTGCTCTATCGCATAGATTGCAGTGCAAACAGACAGTAACATGTATGAAACACGCACCGATACGCGAGCGATTTTTACACGTGTTGCGTCCGTCATATTGTGGCCTTAGACTCACTGTTGAAAGGACATCTGATGTGATTGTGTGGAATAATAACCCTCCCTAGCCGTGGTGCCTACCTTTAGACAATGCTTCCCTCTGTGCTGGTTATTTCATGTTCCTTAGCATGTAAAAGGATCCCAGGATTCCTCCTGTTGAATATGATAATTGCTTGAAACCTTAGAGCGCCTATTTCTGTGGCTATTGGCCAAGGTCCAGAAGCTTAACATCTCTCTGCGGCTGTTCCCCTTTAAATCTCCATGAAAGAAACATACATTGGGCCCAATCGCCCCCACCCAGCTCGATGTTTACGGATCGCGATACCCGCTCGGTGTCGTAATCCTTCCCATTGTCCTCCTGTATTTACGTTGCTACAGGTTGTATTGTTACGCAGCATTTTGTTGTTTTATCACTCATGCTTCCTTGTGTAAATGTCACCCATTGTACCTCGTGTTACATGTCTGCAGTATTGATGAACAATACGCCTCCTGCGCTGTGCCTAATGGACCACGGCAGACATTCCTCGTACTAAGAACCATGGCCCGGAGAACGTAATATAAACTTATTTGATTATTGAGCTTGTGTAAGACCAGATACAAATATGTTACGGTTCCGGTGTTAAACAGGACACGGACTTGATCTGGAGACTCGTTATTGGGGGCAATATTATAGGGGATCTCACCCTGAAATTTTTATCAAGTTTACTCTAAAGGCTTTAGATACCCGGAGCTGCAATCGTTCCGGGTAAATGTCCCGTACTTGATTCAATAGGTTTCGGTGAATTGGAAAATGGCGTTACTATTTGCAGACTTAACGCCAGCTACTAGCGAATCGCTTCTGAATCGCGGGTGTAAAATAATGGGTTAAATAGAAATATAGGTGGGGCTAATGCATGTGCCCCAGGATAACATTCTGTACTCACCTGCAGCCCATAATACTTGCCTCTTTTTCAAAGTAGACGAGCAGGATTGAGGAGGCGTTGCCAAACACAGAGCTAACATTTGATTGGATGCTGCAAATTAATGGCACAGGCAAACCTTTGTACCTTTAATTGCGTCACCCTATAGTATTTTTTGGTGTAGGGGACCCCCAGAGTCATTAAAATTGTTTCCAGGGTTCCTCATAGATCATTAGTTCATAAGTAATAGGAAATTCAATAAAAGTTCTTATCGTTAAAAATGGTGCTAATTTTGCCCCAACCAATCAGATCTTACTTAACATTCGAAAGCTAACATCTGATTGGTTGGGGCAAAATTAGCACCATGTTTAACGATAAGAATTTTTATTGAATAACCCTGCAGATTCGTTAGAGTGACACATTCATAGGAGGGGAATTCAGTTGCATTGGCATCATTCGAACTCTTGCGGGGGTCCCTATTGAACGCCATGTAACGTTCTTATGAGTTTGGGGGGGAAGCTCGGCTTTTCCTGCCCGGGGCAGTCAGTAGTCTACGCAGTAATTGAAAAGTAAAGGCAAAATTGAATTACAGTCCAGGAACGTACGATATCCCCCCTTTTTCCTCCCTCCTCTCCATCAACCATCTCATGTGTGTTAATGCTGACTCACAGACTAACTTGCACTAGGCAGAGGGCGAAATAAATAATAAAATGCAATCCCATCCAGACGGCTTTCTCCACGGTAAGTAACGAGCCAGGATCTGCTCCTACGGTCTTGTAAGATCTTTTCAGCATGTTCTAAGGCTTTCAGCTTATTGGGGAAGGGAAGGTTGGTGGAGGATACGGGTTCTGCGTTTGTTTCTGGACCCTCCAAGTCTTCAGTTTTTTCCCTTGAGATCTATTGTCTCCGGCAAACAGTAGGTTATTATCTGTGGCTGGTGTATACCGGGTCTTGCATTGAATTCTCAACAGCTCCTGCGTTGGGATTTACCTGCAGTCAGACTAGGGAAGGACTAAAGGGAGGTTTGCAGTTTCATTCATTTGTTACAGAGATGGCTACTGGAGACGTTTGTACCATTTATAGTCAAGTTGAGGTCGCTTGTCTGTCTTACAGCATCAACTTGTGCCTTGTAGCATCTTCCTCTCTGCAGTGATTCAGAACATTCTACATCAGCCGTTTTCTGCCGTCGTAGGGGAAACCTACACAGCAGCAGAGAAACGGATTTCTAGGTTCGCTGGATTATTTCAACACTTTCCATCTTTCGCCCTTGTAAGTTCTGAATGACTAGATAGGGGTGGGCAGGGGGAGATGAGATTGGCCGGCTTAAGATGAAGTTCCAACGACATTGTTGGTGACAGTCTTTCCTCCCGCGATGCGATGACAGTCTGGGAAAATAAGTGCTCGCGAAGAAACGCACTGGTGTAACAGAAAGAGAGCTCTCCCCAGTTGCGTTCTTGTTAGATTAATCATTGCACGCGAATAAGAAAAAAAAAAATTAACGCCAATTAACAGCTTTTCCGAGAATCTCACATTTGGGTTGATTGGAAAAAAAAACTCGCTCGGTAGCAAAGAAAAATAACTCGCCCAGCGAATACCGAATACACAAATAAGCAAAATGGAAGATTACAAATTCCATCATTCCTTAAAGTAGCCAACATTAGGGACTCACCTGAAGTGCAGGACAGGCGTATGGTCAACATAACAGCCAATGGGTGGCCTGGTTTTCTGCCCATATTGTGCATTATTCTGCAGTAGAGATGTTCGAAACTGTTGAGTTTCGTTTCGTTTGCGAATTTTCGAAATTTTCGGAAAGTTCGAAAGTTCGAGTTTCGAAATCATCTACTTTCGATTTCGATAATCATCTACTTTCGATTTCGATAATCATCTACTTTCGATTTTCGATAATCATCTACTTTCGATTTCGATAATCATCTACTTTCGATTTTCCATAATCATCTACTTTCGATTTTCCATAATCATCTACTTTAGATTTTGATAATCATCTACTTTAGATTTCGATAATCATCTACTTTAGATTTCCATAATCATCTACTTTCGATTTCGATAGTTATCGAATTTTCGGAACTTGGAAAATTCGGGTTTCGTATATTCCGGGAGTTCCGAAAGTTTTGTTGGGACTTCGAAACCCTAGGATTCGATTCGAAACTGGGTTCTATTCCAACCCACATTACATCTCTACTCTGCAGCCTCTTAGCACATTAGTAGCTGTAATGTTTAAGGGGAAAACGTACAAACACTTATTTAGCAGTGATCACACCACCGTTTGCTAGTGCTAAAGGAATCCAGTGCAAATAAAGTTTTGATTTGGCTTTATTCACCATAAATTAGTAAACCAAGAGCATTGGTTGTTAAAGGCAAAGTATATAGCAGAAAGAAGTATTTAAAGGATAACTATACTTTTTATAAATAGAAAGTACCTGGGGCAGGGAGGTATCCCAATATTGTTTTGTTGAGTTACAGCATGTATTTTTTTGTTTGCCAGGTTAGTCCTGGACTATTCCTGTATTAAAGATAGTGCTGAAGCCAGGAGGAAGACTGGCAGAATCATTTTTGTTTGAGCTTGTTCTCCTCACAGAAATAGAGGAATTCCTCGAGAGGAAGGAATTATCAATCCTATATCCCTGTCCCAAGTACTTTTCATTTTAAGGTTTTTTCCCAAAAAACGTATCCACACGATAGTTATCCTTTAAGTAATTTTCCCAGGGAAATGTGTGACATCACTGCCAATGAATGACTCTGCATTTGACCACGCCTCCCCATCTCTTAGCGCTTACAGAGGAGGCAAGGACCGGGAAGTAGAAGCGCCACTGGGAAAGGTACTTTTTCTGGGTTTCAGGGACCATGGGGGAGGTGAGTAAATATTTGGGGGTTTGGGGTGGTGGTTATAAATTCACTGTAAGATTATATAGTAAGACGTGTGGGCAGCTTTAGAATTCTCCATGTTTCAGATATCAAACAATCTAATGTTAGAAAATCAGGGATTCTGTCCCTGTCTATTGCCTATTGGCGGCTGCTCTGACACATGCTCCTTCTCACAGGTAGGAAACAGATATAAGTCACAGGCTAAGCAGGTGTGTTCCTGCAAACAGGAAAAGCCTTCGGTGCAAGGGCAAATGTTCGCAGAGGCGTTCTGAGCGGCGGTGGCGAGCTTGCTTGGCTCGTCACCACTACCTGAAGTTTCCATGTCTGTTTTGTGGTAGGTTTGTGTCTGGTGTTTGTGGTGTGCATGATGTGCATAGTTATACCCTTCGTCTTTGTACACAGGATAGTGTGTGGCAGGTGAACTGTAAGAATTGTTCAGTGTGTATTACCCATGTGTAAATTCATTTTATTATAATAATATAGTAAAGTTATATGACTTGGCTTTATATTCAGTTTGGTTCCTAAGGTACAGCTTGCCAATGTCAGAAAAATCTTAGGTTCCTTATAAACCCTTCACATCTGCACATAGGGGCAAGAAGAGGCATTTCCTCCCCCACTGGAAATGTCTCCTAGTCATATATTGTTTTTTTTACCTGCTGTTTATGTCCCAGCCCTGGGGCGGGCTGGCCCAATAAGTAGAGGGCCGTATGCCTGTCAATGTCAGAAAATTAGCTGCGGCTAAAACTAGCGCAAACGCGATATTGAATCGCAAGCGTCAAGTGTGCGGGTGATTTTTGCGTAACCCACGTAACAACGATAATATGGAGCTAAAGTCCCGCTATCCAGTAGCCTTAACAACATATATTTGCCCAGTCTGGGTAAATCGGCCCCTATGGGTCTAACATACAAAGAGGTACAAAAGTTTCTCTGCGCTCTTAATCTGCAGAAACCAGATGCTATCAAACGCTTTGTCAAATGTAGTAGACCAGAAAAAGCTCATTTTTGATTGGTTTCTGCAGCTTAAGATTGCAGATCTTGGCACATTATTATTATTATTATTGTGGATTTATATAGCGCCAACATCTTCCATAGCGCTTTACAATTACATGTATACATTCACATCCGGCCCTGCCCCGAAGAGCTTACAATCTAAGCACATTTATTGGACACATACAACCTATCTGTATGTCTTTATGATTGTGGGGGAAACCGGAGTGCCCGGAGGAAACCCACGCAATCACGGGGAGAACATACAAACTCCTTGCAGATGTGTCCAAGGGTGGAATCGAACTCTGGACCTCAGCGCTGCAAGGGATCAGTTCTAACCACTGAGCCACTGTGCTGCCCATACATAGGCCCCTGTGTATTGTAAAGTCCACCAGTTGATTGTACTTCAGTTATTGACAGTTTTACAGGATTCGCCCATTCATTTTATCTCTTTCCCAGCTCTGACCTGCTGTCCAGGTTGATGTAATAAGACTCTCTTGCTGTATGTTCCCTGCCTACAGCTAACGTGGTTTCTCGCACTGCGCTGAAATACAAGCCGTAATTGAATAGGGAAATACACGTAATGTGATCTTGCAGTGACCATTAGGAGATTTGCTATGGCTCCATAATGTACTGTAAAGGCTTTCATTACCGGGGAGGGAGGTTTATAAATAGCACCGAACGTTTATTCAGGGTTTCCCAGCAATCCATCAAACCAAATAAACTTTCTATGGGGGAACTTAGCTTGAAATTCCTATTTAAATGGGAGGTTATTTAATGTCTAAATTGACAGCAACAAAACGCGCATTTCATCAAATATAACGAATGTTGCTTTAGGTTAGGGCAATTTTTGCACATGCGCATATATGAGATATGTAGATATTCTTTCACGCTCGTAGATAGGCTTTAGTGTGCAATATCCAGTAGTGTGCAGTTCTAATCCAGTTCAGTATCAGGCCCAATAAGGACTTGGAGGAGGGCAGTGCCCCCATGTATAGGGCTAATTGATGTCATTTAGTGTGATATTCACTCCTTGTGTAGGGTGGCTATTGCGGAAATTGTATTGGCCTAGCACCTTACCATTGCGAGACTTTCTAATTGGATAGCGTTAAAGTCCCGCAATGGTAAAACTACAAATGTGGCTAAGCCTGGCAAGGCTGACATTATTCTGTACAGTTTGTTTGAGAGCGAAATAAGTAAAAAAAAATACAATATAGCCATGTTAACAATTCAGGAACTAGATAATGAAGTTAGTAACATAACTAGAGATGGGAATAATAACATAACTAGAGGACGGGTATAATAACATAACTAGAGGACGGGTATAATAACATAACTAGAAAATGTGGTTAATAACATAACTAGAGGACGGGTATAATAACATAACTAGAGGATGGGTATAATAACATAACTAGAGGACGGGGTTAATAACATAACTAGAGGACGGGGTATAATAACATAACTAGAGGACGGGTATAATAACATAACTAGAGGAACGGGTATAATAACATAACTGAATGGTGGTTAATAACATAACTAGAGGACGGGTATAATAACATAACTAGAGGACGGGTATATAATAAACATAACTAGAGGACGGTTATAAATAACATAACTAGAAAATGTGGTTATAACTAACTAGAGGACGGTATATACATAACTAGAGGACGGTGTTCATAACATAACTAGAGGACGGGGTATATAACAATACTAGAGGACGGGTATAATAACTAACTAGAGGAACGGGGTTTAATAACATAACTAGAGGACGGGGTTAATAACATAACTAAGGACGGGTATAATAACATAACTAGAGGACGGGTATAATAACATAACTAGAGGACGGGTATATAACATAACTAGAGGACGGGGTTAAATAACATAACTAGAGACGTATAATACATAACTAGAGGAGGGTATAATAACATAACTAGAGACGGGTTATAATCCATAACTAGAGGACGGGGTAATACATAACTAGAGACTGGTAATAACTAAACGAGGACGGGTATAATAACATAACTAGAGGACGGGTATAATAACATACCTAGAGGACGGGGTATATCAACATAACTAGAGGACGGGGATATCACATAACTAGAGGACGGGTATAATAACATAACTAGAGGACGGGGTTAATAACATAACTAGAGGTCGGGGTTAATAACATAAATAGAGGACGGGTATAATAACATAACTAGATGTCGGATGTGAAGTGGTACTAATACTTGTGTATTACCCCTAGTAACTTTAGAGACTGTTTATGTTTGGCTGCGTGATTTCCCCATTGCACATTATTTGGTGACACCTGTCACATTGTTATCAAACAAATTAAAGCATTTGCATTTACACTTCTAAAGACAAAACAGAAACTTGTGGTGACTGCAGAACATCTTTAGAGCGGAGATGTCAGTCTCTCCAACCCATTTGGAACCTTGTTGATCCTGAAAATTTTCGGATGGACAGTGTGGCAACGAAATAGTTACTGTGGCTCTGTAAGCACACCGAATGTCCCTGTCTCCCCTGCCTATAACCGACACTGTGCTTGTCTAGCCTCCTGTCTCCCTACCTCCAGAGGAGGCGAGAGCCCTGTGCAATAATATTGTGTTGGGCTGCAGGCTGCAGGAGTTAAGCATATGCCCTGCCAGCTATGCAGAGTATTTGGAATACTTTAAATGCTTTGACACTCCAGTGCTGCATGGCAGAGGAGGGAGGTGGGGGAGAGTTTCGTTTACAATTCATATGCAAAAACTGCACCATAAATTCTCACTCCCTTTTGTGTAGCATCACTACAGGACCTCATCAGCGCTCACACAGTACAGTACAGTATTCCTGCCATCTTTGTTTGCATTGCAGTGACTCATCAAAACTCTGTCTTGTACCAACACTGTGAGCATTCTTCTGGCACCGCTACCCCCCCCCTCTATTTTATTCAGAGCCTCAGCTTGGAACTGGCATTTACTTGAGGTCTCTAATCAAAGGACTCTATTCATTGCACAGAGCAGGCTGAATGTTAATCTACATCCGGCCCATTCATTTACATGCTATGCACTGCACTGGAGATTGTTTTTTTGGGGGGGGATTTGCTAAAACCTTGAGCAACCACAGATCCTAATCCACAGCTTTTTTGATGGTGTTTGTTCCTCTCTTCCCCCTCCTCCTTACATTGCTATAGGACGGAGGATTTCCCTTTAATTTAACCCCCCTGCCCTTAAGGTTCTCCTGCTGACATTTATCTACCTGGGATCAGATTTGGATTTGAAGGTACGTTGGTGACGGGCAGGACAAAGATCCCCAAGTTCCCGGTTCAGAAGATTCTGGCAGACACGAGACATGTAAACTGGGACATATCTCCCCCTCTCTGTCTGTCTGGGTCTCTGTCTCTCTCTGTCTCTCTCTCTGGCTGCGTTTACTGCACAAAACCTCTCTCGTTTCTCCCCCAGGTTGGAGCCAACCAAACCCTGACCAGTTGGATTTATTTAAGGTGTCTGCAAGGGTTTTATCCAGGATAGAAAGATCCATAATTCTAGGGGCTGTAGGTATTTAGAAAACAATGGGATGTTACCCCTGGCAGGGGTAGATTAACACAATCTCCAGGACCATTGCACTTGTTTTCAGGGTATAAAAGACGTTCTCCTAGCCTCACTGCCTCCGATCCAGACAGCGGCATACATTAACAGGCTCATGTCTGACTTGAAGAAGCATCCTTGCACTTTGTCAACTCTTCCCCCCACCCTCCCCTTTTAAAAAAAATCTCGACGGGCAGCAGATCGCAGAACTCTCCCCGATGCAATGGAAGAAGGTGCCGCCTCCACCCCTTTCTTTCCCGGTGGGTATTAAAAATTTAGCATGCCCTGTTCGCACTGCAGTATGTATCGAATGCCCACTCCGATATTCCCGACAGCTGCGATGCCACATAAATCGACAGATACAACATGAGAGGCATTTGTCATGCCCATTTGGATGTTCTTATGAGGGCTGCCCCTTAAGTCACATTGGCATCCTACCATCCCAGCTCCTGTTCATTTAATAGCTCAGATCCCTCCGTCCTTATATATATGTATACGTAGGACTTCAGAATTTCAAGACAGGATAGGAAACCAGGAGTCTCACGCGTAAGACCGTGACATGTAAGTAAGTCTCAGACGAGACCTTTGATGTTCTTTGGCTTGTGTTATTGTTGGTCCTGGGAGATTGACCATGATTGAATTTTCACCTAAAGGACTTTCTCCTGGAATAGACTCTGCTAAGTCTTTGTGGAAGGCAACGGATCCAGTACAGATGATAAATCACAACTTATGCAAATGTTCATAGGGACGTCTGCTATGGTAACACAACTCATTTCACCTAATCCCTTTATCGACATTGACGTTAGTCCGCTGAGGGGAAATGGATCTGTACAGGGTGTATTTAATGATTCTGGTGTTGCAATTCTCCAGAAAGTATCTTGGTTCACAGTTGAGATCTCCGGTATATAGGATTTCTATAGAATTTGGAACATACTGAAAATACCGTGTGTCGGACTAGTTGGAAGCCAATGTTGCGTCAGATGTTTTTAGGAGTTCACGCAGTTACGAGACAATGTTTTGGGCTAGTCCGGCATGAACATGTAACAATCGTACTACAGT
Source organism: Hymenochirus boettgeri (assembly GCA_019447015.1). NCBI lineage: Eukaryota > Metazoa > Chordata > Amphibia > Anura > Pipidae > Hymenochirus > Hymenochirus boettgeri. The sequence continues at coordinate 115,336,561 of CM033476.1, read as the reverse complement.
AGCAGACGGTAAAGGGAATTTGTATGCTGTTGCTATAGAAAACTGATTTAGGAGGTGGCAGGCGATTGAATGTACGTAACGGATAGACTTTCATATAGACCAGTTACTCTCATTTACACAAAACATCATGCTTTATATTCATGGGTGGTTCTGACTTAATACGGTGAAGGAACATAGGTATTGCCACTAAGAAACCGATAGGAAGATACTGATAACCTCATGTAATGTAATACTTTCAATCACCGAATACCCCCTCAAAGAACAAAAAAACTTCTACAAGCTGTAACCTCACTTTGGGTCTTTATATGTAGATTAGTCTGACCGCTGTAATGTAAGAGGATGTTATAATTATTTATTATTTTCTTTTGGCTGTTAAATCATCTTCATTCTTCATTGATGAGTATAAGGATGAGTTCATCCTGACTCAAGGTATATTACAGATCCATGAAATTCTTTATGGGGGGGAGGGTATAAAACAAAGTTTATAAAGAATTCCAGGTCTTGACATTATCGATAATATTGCTTTTCTGGTCCTATTTTATTTCATCTTTAAGCTTGATGTTGAAGACTTCTTTGTACCTTTAAACTTCCCATAAGGTCTCCTTGTAAAAGTCCCAGTTGAAGATCTTTGTTAATCATTTGGATTCTACACTTCATTGTAGACTGCAATATTATTATTAAGGATTTATACAGAGCCAGCATTCACAGTTACATGTATACATTCACATCAGGCCCTGACCCCAAGAGCTTACAATCTAAGCACATGTATTTGACACACCAGTATGTCTTTATGATTGTGCATTATGCAATTATTTACTGTCAAAAGATTTCCCAAGTTCTTTATAACTGAAAAATCCTTCTCTAGACTCATTCTGATCAGCCACATTCTTTAAAAGTTAAACCACTTGGACCTCAAGCAGTTTAATTGTGAAACTCAATCACTATCAAGTTACTGAGAGATTCATACTCGGGCTTGGTAAAAAAAACATTATCGGAAGGAAAGTAAAAGTTGCACAATGTTTAGATTTCCAAGAGAATACTTTCACATGGAATACTTATAGTCACACAATATGCAGAGAAAGACAAACATTCACCTCCGTCTTATTGGGAAAACAGAAGCTATTGCAAGGAATTTCACATGTTGCTTTGCATAGGTTAGCTAATTAACCAACGCATGGACCATAGTGGGATAAGGCTGTCCATGATAGGATGGATTAGAACGGTCTTATATCCTAGACAGGGTAACAGGAAAGTTATTGAGAAGTTAATATAAAGATTCACTTCTTCTGCAGTAGGTCCAGTTGATTGCCTAATTTTTATTATAAAGAAAGCTAACCTAACACGGATAGACATTTCTATTCCATATTAGTCGCCAAAATAAAACGTTTCATGAATTAGAGAGATTCTAATGTTGACTAGAGATGGCCGGTTCGCGGATCCGAACCCGGATCCGCCGCGGATTTATCCCGTTCGCGAACGGCGTATTTTTCCGGATTTTCCGCCTTCCGAACCGTATTTTCGAAAATTTCGTAATTTCGAAAATTTTCGAAAATACGAAAATCTCGTATTTCGAGAATATTTTTCATTTTAATGTCTCAAAATTTTTTTTTAAAATAAATGGGTCCGCTCGCGGATTTTCGAATTTTTTCTAAAATTTGCGGATCCTCGAGCGGACCGGATTTTGCGAAGTTCGGACATCTCTAATGTTGACCTGAAGTTTTACTGCTATGACGTCACTGAATGAGCTAGTTTGACCAGATGGAACCTCTATAAACCTTCTCTACAGTCTTACGAGCAAGTAGAGTTCCTGGAAATTCTACGTAGACCTAGGAATTGGGAAGGTGTCTCCAATAACTGATCCCTCCCTTTCTATATATGTTTTTATTTTCATTTTTCTCTTTTTGTCTAGATGTGAACTATCTCGGACGCTACTATTGAATGTCTGAAGAATCCATAACAACTTTCGAGCCATGTCACAGATGTTACATATAGAAATTCCCAATTTCGGGAACACTGTTTTGGGCTGCTTGAACGAGCAAAGACTACTGGGACTGTACTGTGACGTCTCCATTGTAGTGAAGGGGCAAGCGTTTAAGGCACACCGCGCAGTGCTGGCTGCTAGTAGCTTGTATTTCCGAGATCTATTCAGTGGGAACAGCAAAAGTGTATTTGAGCTTCCTGCCACTGTTCCCCCAGCATGCTTTCAACAAATACTTTCATTCTGTTACACTGGGAAGCTCACGATGGCTGCCAGTGAACAGCTGGTGGTGATGTACACGGCAGGATTCCTCCAAATCCAGCACATTGTGGAACGGGGTACAGACTTGATGTTCAAAGTGAGCTCCCCCCATTGCGACTCACAGACGACGATGATCGAGGACACCAGTTCAGAGCCTCAGAGCCCCTGTAACCAAGCCCCCTCCGGACCCTATGTCATGTCCCCTTCCATTCCCATCCCTCTATTGACCAGAGTGAAAAACGAGAGTTTGGAGTTACAGCCCATTGCGATGCCAACCTTGCCGGCTAAGAGGCCGATGGAAGGCCAAAACAGAGACAGTGCTGGGGGTTCCATTTCAACTGCTGCTTCTCAAAAACTTTCCCGTGTGTCTTACTACGGCATGTCCAGCCTGGCAGCTCTCTTTCCCAGCGTGCAGCAGCAATTGCACTATTCCCAGGGTGAACGTACAAGCCCTGGAGCAAGTAGTATCCCAACCACTGACAGCCCTACCTCTTACCACAATGAAGAGGACGAGGAAGAAGATGAAGCCTATGAAACTATGGTTGAGGAACATTATGGACAGATGTATTTTAAATCCACGGGCGGCTATTCAGGTACATAGTTCATTTTTACAAAATAACACTGTCCATTGAATTCGAACCTTGAGGTTGGCCCTTTACATGAACAATTAAGTTTGGCCCCCTAGTTAATATAAGACTCCTGGTGTTGTATATAATGAGAAAAATGTTGGTAGAAATTCTAATGACTTCCCTAATAGCAATGATAGCCTTACCAGCTGCTTAGGACCATGGGAAACGGGGTCAGCCAACAATAAAAATAAAGTTAGGGGCATTTCTGTGTGTCTATGAGGTTGAAGTGTGATGATCAGTACAAAGACTCAACATCTACACCAGGAATGATAAACTATTGGACACATACTGATAACTTAGCATCCATCCATCTTTGATGCTGTGCTAAATGTACAATATGATTGGACGGTCCCCTTATCCAATCATGTTGTAGTTTCTTCTACTTGGAAGCAAATGTCAAGATTAGGTAGATAATCTTTGGGTAAACTCATTAGACTAGAAGACTGGTGAAGTGTCCTCCTAGTTTTCTTGTCCAATCAGCTGGCTCCAAAGTATTTTTTTAATTAACTTTGCACTCCACGAGACTCTGGTCTGAGAATGTTGGTGTGGATTTTTTATGTATCGATGATACACAAATAGGGTTATTAGTAAAAAGGTGTCATCTTAACCCACTGGACTGCCTCCAAATGAAACCTTATAGAAATAATCCAAATCGAAGTAGTCTACTTTGGACAGATTCTGCCATCAGACATTCCGATGTCTTTATAACTAGTCATGTAGCTTATTTAACCAATGGAACAAGGCATGGCCATTTGAAGACTTAGACACCCAGAACCTCTGTTATGAACACAACTCTAAGACCTTCCAGCTACAGTAAAAGGGAGATGTGACCAGCCTTGGTCCTAACATGTCATGGAACCAAAGAGCTTGATAGATGTATAATGGTTCATCCAATATTCCCATTACATGACCTAATATAAATAGTCATTAGCCTTGTAAATGTCTCTCGGGCTTCTGGGGAAAGATCTACACCACCTGCCCTGCCCATATGTGAATGTCCACAATGTTTTCTCACTTTACCAGTTTTATTAAACTCCAACGCTGCCAACATTCCAAATCACCGTATAACCCCTTGTTTTCTACCTGCTCTTTCCATGTTAATCTCTAACTAATGCAAGACTTCCACATCATTCCTCTCCCTAATCTTTCACACGAAACACAAGGTGTTGTCAGAGAATTATCTCCCTTACTGTCTACAAGTACCAGTTCCTAGGGAACCAGATCTCCTGCTGCAGAATTTCATCTTTTCTACCATTGTCACCTGCTTACATGTTATAAGAAATCCAATAAAGACAATGTGGGGTGGGCAGCAAGGGAAGGGAATGGAGACAATGCTGGAAGGTTTAAATGTGAAGCTCTAAGGACGGGGTGTACCGGTAGGTGCAGGACAGAGGGGACAATGGAGATGTTGGAGGGGACAGGAGATAATTGAGATGGGATGGTGGAGACACTTAAATCAGAGCATGGAGAGTGGGTCCTAATGGGGCAGAACCAGTATAAGGAATATCGTATGCCCCATAGCAGACAGATCTACAACACTGTGATTTGTTCAGGACAAATGGGTCCAACTTTAATAAGTTATGACATTAAGAAACTAGAAGGCAGAAGAAAACTACAAGGACAGGGAAAGCTAGAGAAGCATGGCTGACCTACAGAATGCCAAGTATGTACACGCGGGCAAACATGTTACTGGCAACACACCCATCGATTGCCAATGAAAGTTTTCGCTCTGCTCAGTTTACTGAAATATCACATTGTGGGTGGGGGTTATTATGGCAGACATTTTGAACCGATGACATTTTGAACTGATTGGGTAAAATTTTAGAAGCGGTTGACTTGTGTTGACACAAATGGTGGACTCTTCAACGTTGAATATCCCGTAAAAGTCGTTGGAGACAGGTGGTCGGAGATTAGACATTTCTTTCTGTAACGTATTTTTCTGGCGTTAACCGGCTCGTGTAAATTTTTGCCAGCGCTGTTAATTTGTCTCAACCAACCAGATGTTACCGTTTTACTGCTCTCCTACAGTTAGAAAACATTTGATAACCTTTGATTGGTTTCTGCAGATAAAGAAGATGAGTAAAATGTTGATATTAAATCTGATAGCCCGACTTCAGGTTCTTAAAATAGCCCTGCGCCCGCCCTCCTCATAAATGACCCTGTAAATGTTGTAGAATAATACTTAGGCTGGGTACACACCAGCAGATATCAACCGGAAATATTTGATGGTGTGGAGCGGCCGGTCACCCATTCGTCCGAATTGGATGAACGGGCGATCAGGTCGTTGGTAAATCATGGCCGATCATGCGGTACCTTATGGCCACTATTAATAATAATAGCCCATGTGTACCAAGCCTTAGACATTTGCTTGATATGCCTTGTAGCCCTTTGATTTCTATTGGGCTTTAAACAGCCGCGTTGCAATATGGAAGCCATTCTGTAGCTTTCAGAATTTTCCTACTTTAGCCATATTTACCCTTTTCCCCCCTAATTCCCCTAACAATGTGAATGGCTCCAGCTGACTTGAAGTCAGGGCAAAGTGGAAATGTCCATAAAGTTAGGAACCTTCATTACCTTTCATTACTTCTAATTACTACCATTACCTTCCCTCCTAACACACACACACACACACACCCACACACACAACCACACACACACACACACCAACACACACACAACACACACACACACACCCACACACACCTACACACACACACCACCACACACACACACACACACACACACACACACACACACACCACACACACACACACCACACACACTACCACACACACACACACACACACACACATACCACACACACACACCACACACACACCACACAACACACAACCACACACCACACCACCACACACACACACACACACACACAACACACACCACACACACCACACACACCACCACACACACACATACACACAGTACACACCAATTATTAGGAAATCTTTCCTTGTCTCAGGTTTCTGTTGCACAGAGATCACAATGTACAACAATTTGGAACTCATACGGATTCGCAAATGTTAATTAACCTTTAGGGAGAAGCCACACTGCAACGCACAGGAATTGCTCACCAAATCGCGAACGTTATTGCACGGATTGTGTGAGCGATTCTTGTGCGTTTCGCGTTCGCGTTTTCGCCATTTTGCGTTATGAAACGCATGTGTTACCAAAACACGAAAGGACACGCAATCGCATGCGCATCGAAATCGCGGGAATATTCACGATCGCAAGCGTGAAACGCGTGCGCAAACGCATGAAAAACTTGCTAGTGTGGTCTAGCCCTTATCAACTTACTGAAAACCAATATTTTACATGTACCTTGGGGACGTGTAAAACTTTATGTTGACTTTGTTATACAGTACAGCTTAAAACCATAGCTTATGCATATGTGTGGGAGCGTGCCATATGGTTCCCTTAGACAGTACATTATGAGGGTATAGCTTATTGTGGTACAGAACATTCCTTCTCTGTATATTTATCATATGGGTGGGAGCTGCCATATGTTTTCCCTTAGACAGTACAGTATGAGGGTATAGCTTATTGTATGTACAAACATTCCTTCTCTGTATATTTATACATATGTGGGGAGCTGCCATATTGTTTCCCTTAGACGTACAGTATGAGGGTATAGCTTATTGTATGTACAGAACATTCCTTCTCTGTATATTTATACATATGTGTGGGAGCTGCCATATTGTTTCCCTTAGACGTACAGTATGAGGGTATAGCTTATTGTATGTACAGAACATTCCTTCTCTGTATATTTATATTTATCATAGGGTGGGAGCTGCCATATTGTTTCCCTTAGACAGTACATTATGAGGGTATAGCTTATTGTATGTACAGAACATTCCTTCTCTGTATATTTATATTTATACATATGAGTGGGAGCTGCCATATTGTTTCCCTTAGACAGTACAGTATGAGGTATAGATTATTGTGTGTACAGAACATTCCTTCTCTGTATATTTATATTTATACATATGGGTGGAGCTGCCATATTGTTTCCCTTAGACAGTACATATGAGGGTATAGCTTATTGTATGTACAGAACATTCCTTCTCTGTATATTATATTTAACATATGGGTGGAGCTCATATTGTTTCCCTTAGACAGTACAGTATGAGGGTATAGCTATTGTGTGTACAGAACATTCTCTCTCTGTATATTTATACATATGGGTGGGAGCTGCCATATTGTTTCCCTTAGACTAACAGTATGAGGGTATAGCTTATTGTATGTACAGAACATTCCTTCTCTGTATATTATATTATACATATGGGTGGGAGCTGCCATATGTTTCCCTTAGACGTACATATGATGTATAGCTTATTGTATGTCAAACATTCCTTCTCTGTATATTTATATTTATACATATGAGTGGGAGCTGCCATATTGTTTCCCTTAGACTACAGATATGGGATAGCTTATTGTGTGTACAGACCATTCCTTCTCTGTATTTTTATATAACTATGGGTGGGAGCTGCCATATTGTTTCCCTTAGACAGTACATATGGGGGTATGCTTATTGTGTGTCAGAACATCCTCTTTGTATATTTATACATATGGGTGGGAGCTGCCATATTGTTTCCCTTAGACAGTACAGTATGAGGGTAAGCTTATTGTGTGTACAGAACATTCCTTCTCTGTATATTTATACATATGGATGAGAGCTGCCATATTGTTTCCCTTAGACATTACCGTATGGGGGTATAGCTTATTGTGTGTACAGAACATTCCTTTTCTGTATATCTATACATATGGGTGGGAGCTGCCATATTGTTTTCCTTAGATAGTACAGTAAGGGGTATAGCTTATTGTGTGTACAGAACATTCCTTCTCTGTATATTTATACATATGGGTGGAAGCTGCCATAGTGTTTCCCTTAGACAGTACAATATGGGGGTATAACTTATTGTATGTACAGAACATTCCTTCTCTGTATATTTATGCATATGGGTGGGAGCTGCCATATTGTTTCCCTTAGATAGTACACTATGAGGGTATAGCTTATTGTGTGCACAGTACATTCCTTCTCTGTATATTTATCATAGGGAGAGCGCCCATATTGTTTCCCTTGCAGTGTACAGTATGAGGGTATAGATTATTGTGTGTACAGAACATTCCTTCTCTGTATATTTTATACTATTGGTGGGAGCTGCCATAGTTTTCCCTTAGACAGTACATATGAGGGTATAGCTTATTGTATGTACAAACTTTCCTTCTCTGTATATTTATACATATGGGTGGGAGCTGCCATATTGTTTCCCTTAGACAGTACAGTTTGAGGGTATAGCTTACTGTGTGTACAGAACATTCCTTCTCTGTATATTTATATCTATACATATGGGTGGGAGCTGCCATATTTTTCCCTTAGACAGTACAGTATGAGGGTATAGCTTATTTTATGTACAGAACATTCCTTCTCTGTATATTTATAACATATGGGTGGGAGCTGCCATAGTGTTTCCCTTAGACAGTACAATATGAGGGTATAACTTATTGTATGTACAGAACATTCCTTCTCTGTATTTATGCATATATGGGACTGCCATAGTGTTTCCCTTAGACAGTACAGTATGAGGGTATAGCTTATGGTGTATACAGAACATTCCTTCTCTGTATATTTAACATATGGTGGAGAGCTGCCATATTGTTTCCTTAGACAGTACAGTATGAGGGTATAGCTTATTATGTACAGAACATTCCTTCTCTGTATAATTATACATATGGGTGGAGCTGCCAATGTTTCCCTGAACAGTACAGTATGGGGTATAGCTTATTGTGTGTACAAAACATTCCTTCTCTTGTATATTTATACAAATGGGTGGAGCTGCCATATTGTTTCCCTTAGACAGTACAGTATAGGGTAAGCTTATTGTGTGTACAGAACATTCCTCTCTGTATATTTATTTATACATATGGGTGAGCTGCCATAGTTTTTCCTTAGACAGTACAGTATGAGGGTATAGCTTATTGTGTACAGAACATTCCTTCTCTGTATTTATATTTATACATATGTGGGAGCTGCCATATTGTTTCCTTAGACAGTACAGTATGAGTGTATAGCTTATTGTATGTACAAACATTCCTTCTCTTGTATTTATACATATGGGTGGGAGCTGCCATATTGTTTCCCTTAGACAGTCCAGTATGAGGGTATAGCTATGTGTGTACAGAACATTCCTTCTCTGTATATTTATATTTATACATATGGGTGGGAGCTGCCATAGTGTTCCCTTAGACAGTACAGTATGAGGGTATAGCTTATTGTTGTACAGAACATTCCTCTCTGTTATTTATATTTATCATACAGGTGGGAGATGCAGATTGTTTCCCTTAGACAGTACAGTATGAGGTATAGCTTATTGTGTGTACAGATCATTCCTTCTCTGTATATTTATACATATGGGTGGAAGCTGCCATATGTTTTCCCTTAGACAGTACAGTTGAGGGTATAGCTTATTGTGTGTACAGAACTTCCTTCTCTGTATATTTATTACATATGGGTGGAGGCTGCCATAGTTTCCCTTAGACAGTACATTATGAGGGTATAGCTTTTGTGTGTACGAACATTCCTTCTCTGTATTTATATTTATACATAGGGTGGGAGCTGCCATAGTGTTTCCCTTAGACAGTACGTATGAGGGTATAGTTATTGTGTGTACGAACATTCCTTCTCTGTATATTTATATTTATACATAGGGGGAGAGCGCCATATTGTTTCCCTTAGACAGTACATATGAGGGTATAGCTTATTGTGTTGTACAAACATTCCTCTCTGTATATTTATACATATGGGTGGGAGCTGCCATAGTGTTTCCCTTAGACAGTACAGTATGAGGGTATAGCTTATTGTGTACAGAACATCCTTCTCTGTATATTTATATATATGGTGGGAGCTGCCATATTGTTTCCCTTAGACAGTACAGTATGAGGGTATAGCTTATTGTATGTACAGAACATTCCTCTCTGTATATTATATATATGGGTGGGAGCTGCCATAGTTTTTCCCTTAGACAGTACAGTATGAGGGTATAACTTATTGTTGTACAGAACATTCCTTCCTGTATATTTATATATATGGGTGGGAGCTGCCATAGTTTTCCCTTAGACAGTACAGTATGAGGGTATATCTATTTTGTGTGTACAGACATTCCTTCTCTGTATATTGATACTTGGGTGGACTGCCATAGTGTTTCCCTTAGACTACAGTATGAGGGTATAGCTTATGTGTGTACGAAACATTCCTTCTCTGTATATTTATACATATGGGTGGAGGCTGCCATAGTGTTTCCCTTAGACAGTACAGTATTGAGGGTTGCTTATTGTTGTACAGAACATTCCTTCTCTGATATTTATTTTATACATAGGTGGGAGCTGCCATAGTGTTTCCCTTAGACAGTAAAGTATGAGGGTATAGCTTATTGTTGTACAGAACATTCCTTCTCTGTATATTTATACATATGGGTGGGAGCTGCCATATTGTTTCCCTTAGAAGTACATTGAGGGTATAGCTTATTGTGTGCACAGAATTCTTCTCTGTATATTATACCATAGGGATGAGAGCAGCCATATTGTTTCCCTTAGAGTGTACAGTATGAGGGTATAGATTATTGTGTGTACAGAACATTCCTTCTCTGTATATTTATACATATTGGTGGGAGCTGCCATAGTTTTTCCCTTAGACAGTACAGTATGAGGGTATAGCTTATTGTATGTACAGAACTTTCCTTCTCTGTATATTTATACATATGGGTGGGAGCTGCCATATTGTTTCCCTTAGACAGTACAGTTTGAGGGTATAGCTTACTGTGTGTACAGAACATTCCTTCTCTGTATATTTATATCTATACATATGGGTGGGAGCTGCCATATTTTTCCCTTAGACAGTACAGTATGAGGGTATAGCTTATTTTATGTACAGAACATTCCTTCTCTGTATATTTATACATATGGGTGGGAGCTGCCATAGTGTTTCCCTTAGACAGTACAATATGAGGGTATAACTTATTGTATGTACAGAACATTCCTTCTCTGTATATTTATGCATATGAGTGGGAGCTGCCATAGTGTTTCCCTTAGACAGTACAGTATGAGGGTATAGCTTATTGTGTATACAGAACATTCCTTCTCTGTATATTTATACATATGGGTGGGAGCTGCCATATTGTTTACCCTTAGACAGTACAGTATGAGGGTATAGCTTATTAAATGTACAGAACATTCCTTCTCTGTATAATTATACATATGGGTGGGAGCTGCCAAAGTGTTTCCCTGAGACAGTACAGTATGGGGGTATAGCTTATTGTGTGTACAAAACATTCCTTCTCTGTATATTTATACAAATGGGTGGGAGCTGCCATATTGTTTCCCTTAGACAGTACAGTATGAGGCTAAAGCTTATTGTGTGTACAGAACATTCCATCTCTGTATATTTATATTTATACATATGGGTGGGAGCTGCCATAGTTTTTCCCTTAGACAGTACAGTATGAGGGTATAGCTTATTGTGTGTACAGAACATTCCTTCTCTGTATATTTATATTTATACATATGAGTGGGAGCTGCCATATTGTTTCCCTCGATGTACGTATTGAGGGTATAGCTTATTGTGTGTACAGAACATTCCTTCTCTGTATATTTATATTTATACATACGGGTGGGAGCTGCCATAGTGTTTCCCTTAGACAGTACAGTATGAGGGTATAGATTATTGTGTGTACAGAACATTCCTTCTCTGTATATTTATATTTATACATACAGGTGGGAGATGCCATATTGTTTCCCTTAGACAGTACAGTATGAAGGTATAGCTTATTGTGTGTACAGAACATTCCATCTCTGTATATTTATACATATGGGTGGGAGCTGCCATAGTGTTTCCCTTAGACAGTACAGTATGAGGGTATAGCTTATTGTGTGTACAGAACATTCCTTCTCTGTATATTTATATATATGGGTGGGAGCTGCCATATTGTTTCCCTTAGACAGTACAGTATGAGGGTATAACTTATTGTATGTACAGAACATTCCTTCTCTGTATATTTATATATATGGGTGGGAGCTGCCATAGTTTTTCCCTTAGACAGTACAGTATGAGGGTATAACTTATTGTATGTACAGAACATTCCTTCTCTGTATATTTATATATATGGGTGGGAGCTGCCATAGTGTTTCCCTTAGACAGTACAGTATGAGGGTATATCTTATTGTGTGTACAGATCATTCCTTCTCTGTATATTTATACATATGGGTGGAAGCTGCCATAGTGTTTCCCTTAGACAGTACAGTATGAGGGTATAGCTTATTGTTTGTACAGAACATTCCTTCTCTGTATATTTATACATATGGGTGGGAGCTGCCATAGTGTTTCCCTTAGACAGTACAGTTTGAGGGTATAGCTTATTGTATGTACAGAACATTCCTTCTCTGTATATTTATATTTATACATACGGGTGGGAGCTGCCATAGTGTTTCCCTTAGACAGTACAGTATGAGGGTATAGCTTATTGTGTGTACAGAACATTCCTTCTCTGTATATTTATACATATGGGTGGGAGCTGCCATAGTGTTTCCCTTAGACAGTACAGTATGAGGGTATAGCTTATTGTATGTACAGAACATTCCTTCTCTGTATATTTATACATATGGGTGGGAGCTGCCATATTGTTTCCCTTAGACAGTACAGTATGAGGGTATAGCTTTTGTATTACGAACATTCCTTCTCTGTATATTTATTTGTATATTTATATTTATACATACAGGTGGAGATGTCCCATATTTTATATTATACATAGGTGGAGTCCATATTGTTTCCTTAGACAGTACAGTATGAGGTATAGCATTGTGTGTACAGAACATTCCTCTCTGTATATTAATACATATGGGTGGGAGCTGCCATATGTTTCCCTTAGACAGTACAGTATGAGGGTATAGCTTATTGTATGTACAGAACTTCCTTCTCTGTATATTTATACATATGTGGAGCTGCCATATTGTTTCCCTTAGACAGTACAGTATGAGGGTATATTATTGTGTGTACAGAACATTCCTTCTCTTATATATTTATACATATGGGTGGGAGCTGCCTATTTGTTTCCCTTAGACAGTACGTATGAGGGTATAGCTTATTGTGTGTACAGAACATTCCTTCTCTGTATTTTTATTTTACATATGGGTGGGAGCTGCCATAGTTTTTCCCTTAGACATACAGTATGAGGGTATAGCTTATTGTGTGTACAGACATTCCTTCTCTGTATATTTTATCATATGGGTGGGAGCTGCCATATTGTTTCCCTGACAGTACGTATAGGGTATAGCTTATTGTGTGTACAGAACATTCCTTCTCTGTATATTTATACATATGGGTGGGAGCTGCCATATGTTTCCCTTAGACAGTACAGTATGAGGGTATAGCTTATTGTGTGTACAGAACATTCCTTCTCTGTATATTAATACATGGGTGGGAGCTGCCATATTGTTTCCCTTAGACAGTACAGTATGAGGGTATAGCTTATTGTATGTACAACATTCCTTCTCTGTATTTATACATAGTGTGGGAGCTGCCATATTGTTTCCCTTAGACAGTACGTATGAGGGTATAGCTTATTGTTGTACAGAACATTCCTCTCTGTATATTATATTTAACATATGGTGGGAGCTGCCATATGTTTCCCTTAGACAGTACAGTATGAGGGTATATCTTTGTGTGTACAGAACATTCCTTCTCTGTATATTTATACATATGGGTGGGAGCTGCCATATTGTTTCCCTTAGACAGTACAGTATTGAGGGTATAGCTATTGTGTGTACAGAACATTCCTTCTCTGTAATTTATACATATGGGTGGGAGCTGCCATATGTTTCCCTTAGACAGTATACAGTATGAGGGTATAGCTTATTGTGTACAGAACATTCCTTCTCTGTATATTTATATTTATACATATGGGTGGGAGCTGCCATATTGTTTCCCTTAGACAGTACAGTATGAGGGTATAGATTATTGTATGTACAGAACATTCCTTCTCTGTATATTTATATTTACACATATGGATGGGAGCTGCCATATTGTTTCCCTTAGACAGTACTGTATGAGGGTATAGCTTATTGTGTGTACAGAACATTCCTTCTCTGTATATTTATACATATGGATGGGAGCTGCCATATTGTTTCCTTAGACAGTACAGTATGAGGGTATAGCTTATTGTGTGTACAGAACATTCCTTCTCTGTATTTTATACATATGGGTGGGAGCTGCCATATGTTTCCCTTAGACAGTACAGTATGAGGGTATAGCTTATTGTGTGTACAGAACATTCCTTCTCTGTATATTAATACATAGGGTGGGAGCTGCCATATTGTTTCCCTTAGACAGTACAGTATGAGGGTATAGCTTATTGTATGTACAACATTCCTTCTCTGTATATTATACATAGTGTGGGAGCTGCCATATTGTTTCCCTTAGACAGTACGTATGAGGGTATAGCTTATTGTATGTACAGAACATTCCTTCTCTGTATATTATATTTAACATATGGTGGGAGCTGCCATATGTTTCCCTTAGACAGTACAGTATGAGGGTATACTTTGTGTGTACAGAACATTCCTTCTCTGTATATTTATACATATGGGTGGGAGCTGCCATATTGTTTCCCTTAGACAGTACGTAGTATGAGGGTATAGCTATTGTGTGTACAGAACATTCCTTCTCTGTAATTTATACATATGGGTGGGAGCTGCCATATGTTTCCCTTAGACAGTATACAGTATGAGGGTATAGCTTATTGTGTACAGAACATTCCTTCTCTGTTATATTATACATATGGGTGGGAGCTGCCATATGTTTCCCTTAGACAGTACATTATGAGGGTATAGCTTATTGTGTGTACAGAACATTCCTTCTCTGTATATTTATACATATGGGTGGGAGCTGCCATATGTTTCCCTTAGACAGTACAGTATGAGGGTATGCTTATTGTGTACAGAACATCCTTCTCTGTATATTTATACATATGGGTGGGAGCTGCCATATGTTTCCCTTAGACAGTACAGTATGAGGGTAAGCTTATTGTGTACAGAACATTCCTTCTCTGTATATTTATAACTATGGGTGGGAGCTGCCATATTGTTTCCCTTAGACAGTACAGTATGAGGGTATAGCCTATTGTATGTACAGAACATTCCTTTTCTGTGTATTTGATTCCGGCTGTGTCTAGGGTTTTGATTGGTTGCGCAGAAGGTTTTCAGGCCATTCTCACTATGGTTCTGTAGTTTACATAGTTGGGGGGTGACTGATGGTTCAGAGTTCCGACAGTTACAATTCCTGGAAGGTTCCCAACATTCCTTTTGCATAGGATACAATGGGTCATTGTGAAGTTAATCTGTGTCCTAAGTGTCGCCATGTTTGAATATTTGCTTTATATAAAGCCACATGAAGCCATAGGATTCCATACACGGAGAGACTGTATATAATGTGCTGCTGGCAGGATTAAACTTTCCAGGTGACATAGTTGGTAGATAATGTCCCACGTTCCTTCTTCTTTCTGTTTGTACCTGGTTGACTGTGTCCAAGGTCCATATTTGTATCACTGCCTTTCATTAGAGTATTTAATGTGTATTATCCAGCCCCATCCCTAGGTAGGATTTATCAGTTGTCATCCCTAAAGAAAGATACACACTAAACATACAGTAATATTATACAGTACGGTACAGAAATCCCTGCAGGTACCGTCCATTCCCTAGCTCACTGTGCTCAGACATGTTCAGTGGGGTTCACCCGGGGAGACAGAGAGCAATTCTCACATTAGATACTTTAGATACTCCCCTTGCTAAAGGGTGAAGTATTGTTATGGAAAGGGGAAGAATTTTCTGTAATGAAAGATTTTGTTGATTTCATTATGATGGATACATTATTTTATTTTCCATTGTCTAAATTTTTTTGTTTGTTGAATGTCCACCCCCCAACAATCTTTTAAACCTAGCTTAATGGACCACCAAAACCTCGACCTTGAAAGGTTTTTACTTCTCAAAACCTACTTACCAGCCTACATTTCCTCGGCTGTTTCCTGCTTAGCTCCGTTGACTTTTCCATGTACGGAAGCAGCAGAAGGGACTGGACCATCAAGCGTCGCCTGTGATTGGCTGAGATGCAATGTCTTTAAAAGTTTGTTGGGGGGAGACATGCTCTTTAAGTCAGGGAGGGAAATTAGGGTGGACTTCTTTTTGGTGTTCCTCTGATGTGCCTCGATCCCTTGCTATGAAGCACATGGACTTTCACTGTTACATTTCTTCTGCCTCAAATCATATACCTGCGAAAAGGCGAATTGATTTCTTCTTCCGATTTAGCATCTTACCCAAATACATCTTGCAGGCCACACGAGTTGGGAAAGGATAAACTCTCCAGGCAATGTTTAATTGTACATATACACTGGCAGATGTTTTACTTTTCCATGAGATCTAAAGAGCTGTTGAATTAAGAATATTTATAAACCCGACAAACTTTTGACAAGTTCAGGTCTAAAAAAGGCCACGTTAGGCTGGTTCCAAAGTGCAAATAAGAAATTTTATCCCCTGCAATCGACAGCGTTTAAAATTGGGATTAACAGGTAACTTAACATCCCTATATACCAGGGAGAGTCAATAAAAGTTCTTATCATTAAAAATGGTGCTAATTTTGCCCCAACCAATCAGATCTTATTTAACATTTGAAAGCTAACATCTGATTGGTTGGGGCAAAATTAGCACCATTTTTAACGATAAACAGGGAGATTCAATAAAAGTTCTTATTGTTTAGAATGGTGCTAATTTTGCCCCAACCAATCAGATTATTTAACATTTGGAAGCTAACATCTGATTGGTTGGGGCAAAATTAGCACCATTTTTAATGATAAGAACTTTAATTGAATAACCCTGCTTAGGGTTCTTGCTGAACATGATGATGTGCAATACTTGACTTCGAAGGGTATGTACACTGGAAAATTTGTTTTTTTAAATTGCCCGTTAGTGGAAACTATAATTCATCCCAACTATCACTGTACCGTTTTTTTGTTGATCTGCCCCCTATTTCATTAGATCCAATCTGAAACATCTTACGTTTTAGTATTCCTGTAAGCAGTTTTGCTGTAGCTGGAATGGTTTGACAGTTGGTGTGCTGTATACTGTATGCAGTATTGACATTTGGTGTGCTGTACACTGTATGCAGCATTGACAGTTGGTGTGCTGTACACTGTATGCAGCATTGACAGTTGGTGTGCTGTATACTGTATGCAGTATTGACAGTTGGTGTGCTGTACACTGTATGCAGCATTGACAGTTGGTGTGCTGTATACTGTATGCAGTATTGACAGTTGGTGTGCTGTACACTGTATGCAGCATTGACAGTTGGTTGTGCTGTATACTGTATGCAGTATTGAACAGTTGGTGTGCTGTACACTGTATGCAGCATTGACAGTGGGTGGGTGCTGTACACTGTATGCAGCATTGACAGTGGTGTGCTGTAACTGTATGCAGTATGACAGTTGGTGTGCTGTACACTGTATGCAGCATTGACAGTTGGTGTTCTGTACACTGTATGCAGCATTGACAGTTGGTATGGGGGAAAATAGTCAGGTCAGTGGTCCGAGCCTGAGCAAAACAAGTATTGTATTGAAGGCATGCAGCAACACACACACCTCAGAGTAAGTGCTACTTACACATATTTATTTATAGATTAAGATGACACAAAGTCATTTTTTCAATATACATACACTTTAATATAAAGTAAGATTATAAATATAATGGTAGATTTGCTTGAATGGGGGTTCACAAATGGAGCAGTAGAGGGCTTCTTTCTTTGGGTTAACCAAACATTAACTGTTGGACAAAGCATCTCTTAGACATGATAGTGCATTGTTTAGAGAGTTGGGTTTCTTTTGAGGTCCTACAAAATAGGTTCCATGTAGGCTTCTTAAAGGTGGAGCTTTGAATTCTAGGTGTAGTAAAATATTCTTCCCTTTTCTCAAGGTTCACCTGCCCCTTCCTAGAGATGCTCAATTGAAACCGTAATATCAGGTGTAAGTAAAATATATTGTGAGAAGGTCCTTGGTTTTCAGGTTCTAAAATAACAGCTGATTTCCCCATCTTAATGGTGATCAGAGACACTAAGGCAACACAAGAGGTGTCCTGGTCCCCAATCCCATTACGGTTTGCTATGGTGGATTGCTAGACCTACATCTAATAAGTAAAGTTTCAAATGCTGCTTGGAGCCTGTTTCATAAGCTCCGTGGGACAATGTGGCTTTGTGCTGTTCTGTGGAGGACAAGCAAACGTGCAGTATTAATGTGTGTTGATGGTAGAGCACAGCACTAAATTTCTGGGCATCCTTTCATCTTCTGTAACATAATTCATTTGACATTGCTTATTCTCACATGGGGCATAATGTACGTTGAAATGTTCAGCGTCGCCAATGTAAATATGCAACTCATAGGAGATAAATCCAAGGAACTAGTGAAAGGTAACTAGTCCTTTTAACAAGAGACAAAAAGGTTCTTACACACGTGTGGTCGCAGGTGCTGACCAGACCAGTCGACCTGTGTATGGGCACTTCATCAGCCAAAACAGCCGCTCGTTGGGAGATCTGCCCAGCGGATCGGGCAACGATCCCCGAACGTTTTTGGATAAATGTAACAATGTCTGATCGGAATTTTTATTATGTTCTTTTGCAGGACAGGACAAATCAGATCATATTGCGGGTTCATTAGAAAATCGCTCATGTGTCCTAATTCGCCGGGATTTGGTTGCTCTTCCAGCCAGTCTGATAAGTCAGATCGGATACCGCTGCCACCCAAAGCTTTATTCCGAGGGGGATCCGGGGGAAAAATTGGAACTTGTCGCAGGTAATTATTTATCTGGGAGTTTAAAAAAAAGTTCAAATGCTGATTACAACCATCGTAACTTTTATAATAATTCCACATGTAGATTTGTTTCAATTGAGAAAAATCGTTCACTACAGTATGTGATGCGTTTGGTTTAAGTCCCACTTCCGTGATTTAGAACGCGTTTTTGACTTGATTCGCCAGTGCGATCAAAGTGAGCGGCGCTAAGATCCGTTATTGGAATGCACATCTTTTGGGCTAGGTCACACTTGCGAGTTTTTTCACATGCTTATGATTGCACTTGCAATCCGTGTTAGAGCAGTGCAATCCGTGTTAGAGCAGTGCATGTGTGTGAGAGCAGTGCATGTGTGTGAGAGCAGTGCATGTGTGTTAGAGCAGTGCATGTGCGAGAGCAGTGCATGTGTGTGAGAGCAGTGCATGTGTGTGAGAGCAGTGCATGTGTCTGAGAGCAGTGCATGTGTGTTAGAGCAGTGCATGTGTGTGAGAGCAGTGCATGTGTCTGAGAGCAGTGCATGTGTGTTAGAGCAGTGCATGTGTGTTAGAGCAGTGCATGTGTGTTAGAGCAGTGCATGTGTGTGAGAGCAGTGCATGTGTGTGAGAGCAGTGCATGTGTGTTAGAGCAGTGCATGTGCGAGAGCAGTGCATGTGTGTGAGAGCAGTGCATGTGTGTGAGAGCAGTGCATGTGTCTGAGAGCAGTGCATGTGTGTTAGAGCAGTGCATGTGTGTGAGAGCAGTGCATGTGTGTGAGAGCAGTGCATGTGTGTGAGAGCAGTGCATGTGTGTGAGAGCAGTGCATGTATGTGAGAGCAGTGCCTGTCAATGTGGGTAGCCATGTCACATGCCCTGCACACAAGATCAGCGCAAAAGTATGTGAAACGCCTTGCAAACAGACACTAACAGTGTGGCCTCAGCCTTTTTGATATGCGTTTCAATAATACAGATATGTATTGCAGTGCACACATATCAAATAACACATGGCAACACATTTCAAAATTACTGCATGTGTAACATGCGTACAAGTTGGACCTTGCCATTTTTATTTTCTCTCCCCCTCCCACTAGGACAGGGAGATACAAAGTAACTTTTTGGACAGCTCTTCCCTCTGAGCATGTCTGAGTCAATGACACAGGGGAGGAGGTGGGGTTAGAAGTGACTGGAGAGTGCTTGACTAATATCATTGGTTAGGACTTACTTAGAAAAAAAAGGCATGCATTATTTGAATCAATATTTCGGGGGCTTGAAAATCAGGAAACCATGTTTTAGGGTGAAACTGCGTTTATTAATTTCTGTTTGTGGACATAAGAAATGCTGCAGGTGAAGTATAAACATGGTATCCCTTTAAATAATCCTGCTGTGTGATTATTGTTTAAAATAATTTGGGGAGATTTATGTATTGGTGCATGTATGTGTTATTCTTCCAGACTGACGCAATTGAAATAGATGTATTACTGGAAAGGGGGTTTAAATGTAATCAGGGAAACGAGCGCGGTAGGAGGCCGAGTTTATAAGTATTTAATAGCCTTTCCCCAAACTGCCACATTCACTAAATATCTACCGACTGTAAAAGCAATGTGTGTGTTTCCAGCAAAATCAATTTCCTAGCGAAGCACAATGGCTCGGGCCCTGTAAACGTCTGTTAGCGCACTGAACACCAACACTCGTTATGCTGCTGGAATATTCATTTTGTTACAGTTTACGTTTTATGTGCAGCTATTAAATGTGACACGGGTTATTTTCGCAGTAAGGAACGACTGTAAATCGTCCTTTGCCAGCACCTGTGGATGTGGCCGATTTGCATTTTTCAATCTGCAAAGGCAGATTAATATCTTGGGCTCATAATACATGTGGAGTCTAGTTTATTTCTTCTGCTTGCATTAATATCACTATTGGCAGGTGTTAGAGGCTCTTTCTCTCTCTGTCTGTCTCCGATGGAAAAATTCTGCATATTTTCCCCCCCATTGGACTATTATTTCATTAACTCCTTAGGTGCTGAAATGCTTTTTTTTGTTCTCCTTCTGAAACAAACAGAATCTCTCTGAATTTAAACTTTTTTCTGTGCAAATTTAAACCGTCCGCCGAAACTTAACCCTTAGGAAACTTAGCCAAGGAAATCCACACTGGCGGGTTATTTAATGGTTAATTAGCATTTTACTGGAGATACAGGAACATGGGGGGATATTTTAGTTTTTCTTATATTCAAAGTACACAAGAGTGATGTATATGCTGTAAATTATATCCTTATACTTAGTGCTTAGCTATGTCATCAATAGTCCTTTGCTATGTCATAAGTTGTAATTGTGCTTAGCTATGTCATCAGTTATAATCAGTGTTTAGCTAGGTCATCGGTTATAATCAGTGTTTAGCTATGTCATCAGTTATAATCAGTGTTAGCTATTATCATCAGTTATAATCAGTGTTTAGATATGTCATCCGTTTTAATCAGTGTTTAGCTATGTCATCCGTTATAATCAGTGTTTAGCTATGTCAATCAGTTATAATCAGTGTTTAGTGTCATCAGTTATAATCAGTATGTAGCTATCCATCAGTTATAATCAGTGTTTAGCTCATGTTATCTGTATAATCAGTGTTTAGCTATGTCATCAGTTATAATCAGTGTTTAGCTATGTCATCAGTTATAATCATGTGTTTAGTAGTCATCAGTTATAACAGTGTTTAGCTATGTCATCAGTTATAATCAGGTTAGCTATGTCATCAGTTATAATCAGTGTTTAGCCATTTCATGTTATAATCAGGTTTAGCTATGTCATCAGTTATAATCAGTGTTTAGCTATGTCATCAGTTATAATCAGAGCCTTAGCTATGCATCAGTTATAATCAGTGTTTAGCCATTTATCGTATAATCAGTGTTTAGCTATGTCATCAGTTATAATCAGTGTTAGTATGTTCATTTTTAAAGTAGTTTCAAATCAGTGTTTAGCTATGTATCGGTTATAATCAGTGTAGCTTGTCATCTCGGTTATAATCAGTGTTTAGCTATGTCATCGTTATATCAGTGTTTAGCTATGTCATCAGTTGTAAATCAGTGTTTAGCTATGTCATCAGTTATAATTAGTGTTTAGCTATGTATCAGTTATAATCAGTGTTTAGCTAGTCATCGGTTAATCATGTTTTAGCTATGTCATCAGTTATAATCAGTGTTTAGCTATGTCCTCAGTTATAATCAGTGTTTAGCTTGTCATCGGTTATAATCAGTGTTTAGCTATGTCATCAGTTAGTATCAGTGTTTAGCTAGGTCATCAGTTATAATAGTGTTTAGCTATGTATCAGTTATAATCAGTGGTTTAGCTATGTCATCAGTTATAATCAGTGTTTAGCTATGTATCAGTTATAATCAGTGTTAGCTATGTCATCAGTTATAATCAGTGTTTAGCTATGTCATCAGTTTAAATCAGTGTTAGCTATGCATCAGTTATAATCAGTGTTTAGCTATGCATCAGTTATAATCAGTGTTAGCTATTGTCATCAGTTATAATCAGTGTTGTAGCTATGTCATCAGTTAATCAGTGTTGAGTATGTCATACGTTATTAACCAGTGTTTAGCTATGTCATCGGTTATAATCAGTGTTTAGCTATGTCATCAGTTGTAATCAGTGTTTAGCTATGTCATCAGTTATAATTAGTGTTTAGCTATGTCATCAGTTATAATCAGTGTTTAGCTAAGTCATCGGTTATAATCAGTTTTTAGCTATGTCATCAGTTATAATCAGTGTTTAGCTATGTCATCAGTTATAATCAGTGTTTAGCTATGTCATCGGTTATAATCAGTGTTTAGCTATGTCATCAGTTATAATCAGTGTTTAGCTATGTCATCGGTTATAATAGGTTGTTTTCTATATCATCAGTGTCACATGACTCATTGTAATCAGATATTAGAAGTCACCTTGGATTTCCAGACTGTGATGTGTGTAGGGCCTGTGGCCTTAATGATTTCTATTGTACAATCAGGGGGAATATTCTTATTCGCTATATAATTCCAGGTTTATTTATTTTATTTTAAAATATGTCACCAATTAAAACAATGACATTGGTTTTCTTTCAATGAAGAATCGCCTACACTCCATAGGCCCATGTCTCCCATGTCATTATCCTCCCTCTATTCACCATCAGTAATTTGTCATTTTCTTGCCATCCCTGAAAGCAGACAAGTGTTGACTTTGCTGATATTCCTGTGTTATAATGCAGTAAAAGTCTTTCCTCCCCTTACAATGTGCATATTGACTTCACTGGAGGGGATGGCGTTCTACTTCTGCAGTCAGCAGAATATAATTAGAATCAATACCGGCAGATCTCAGAGTGGCTGGTCTGTGTGTGTGGGAGTTCATTCAAGGTAAAGAAGAGAGATAAAGGAGGGGTGAGTTAGCTATAGAGCTCCCACTGTACGGTCTAATGTTTCTTTTAGATTCCATTGATTTATCGGTGACTCAAAGAAAAGGTCTAATGCGAGTCTCTTTCAGAAACGTTTCATACGGCAAAGTGCATTTTTTTTCTTAATGGACTCCAGAAAAATGACCAGTTCCATCCTTTTTTTTTTTGTTTACAGAAAAGTAAAATTTACCCTTTTAAGCCGCGCATTAGCGCCGAAAAACGAGTTTATCTCGAAACGAAGACGTTTTTATGACCGAAGCTCTTAGATGGCGTGGACAGTGGCCCTTTAGGGCCAGGCAGATCATTTATCTGTGTTTTTTTTTTCTCCTTAAGGTTCCGGGGTTTACATAACGCGGGGTCAGCTGATGAACTGTCACCTCTGCGCTGGGGTCAAACACAAGGTTCTTCTGCGAAGGCTCCTCGCTACTTTCTTTGATCGGTGAGTTAATTAACATCACATCTGCTGATACTTTCCTTAGGCTTCCCCTTTATTCTGGGATACAACAAATTCTCACCGTTAAAATTACTTTTGTCTTGTAAATGAAAGATCCACGTGTACTGTTCTGTGTAATAAGGGAAAGGGGTACATGATAAAGAGTATTTTCTGCAGAACACGATGCTCTCATCCTATCACGCCTGGACTATTGTAACCTACGACTTACTGGTCTTCCTGCTTCCACCTCTCCCCTTCAGTCTACAATTAACTCTGCCACACGTATTGTTTCGCTCTCTAATAAACCGGATCCCAAATCTCCTCTGTACCGGACAACAACCTGGCTCCCCGTTAAACAGCGCATTGTATATAAATCCTTCTCCTATCATTTACATCCCTTCACTCTGCTGCTCCTCCTTATATTGCCTCTCTAGTGTCCCCATATGTTCCTGTCCGTACCCTCCACTCATTGACGTCACCAAAGGTGGGAGGAGTTAGGGGTGGGACACGCCTTGTGACGTAAATTATGTCACATAAGAGACTTGGCTAGGGGCGTGATCAGCAGGAATAGGCACTCCAGCACTTATACCCATTTCATTGTATCTGTGTGTTACCCACCTAACTAGATTGTAAGCTCTACGGGGCAGGGACCTCATTACCTCTTGTGGCAAAGCCCTAGAACTTCTATTTATATCATGTATAGATTTATGTACAGAACTATCTATGTATTTATCCCCCTTGTATGACTTTATTGTATTTTATTACAGTACAGCGCTGCGTCCCCAAGTAGCTCTAAATAAATAAACTATACATACATGCATACATACATACATACATATACATACATACATACATACATACATATACATACATACATACATACATACATACATACATATACATACAGAACGTAATTTTAACTATAAGGAGCCATAGACATAAGATAAAACTTTTCATTATCACACGGCAATCTGACTGTATGTGACACCATCTATGAATTCTTGTTGGACAAATATATGTACAATATCATTATTGTCCAGCCACTATCTGCTGTGCATTGCAGAATATCCTTTGTAATCTGCTGTGTAGGCTTTATCTGTGCACAGCTCTTACCGAGATTGTAAACTACTGTTTCCTTTCCTGTCTTGTTTCTAGATGAAATAGCTGGAAAGGTTTTCGCCTTACAAGTTTTTTTTAACACAGCTTCACCATCATATGGTACTGTCCAAGAGAAACACAATGGCAGCTCCCACTTATATGAATAAATGCAACTATACAGACACAATAAGCTATACCCTCATACTGTACTGTCTAAGGGAAACACTATGGCAGCTCCCACCCATATGTATAAATATACAGAGAAGGAATGTTTTATACACACAATAAGCTATACCCCCATACTGTACTGTCTAAGGGAAACAATATGGCAGCTCCCACCCATATGTATAAATATACAGAGAAGGAATGTTCTGTACATACAATAAGCTATACCCTCATACTGTACTGTCTAAGGGAAACAATATGGCAGCTCCCACCTATATGTATAAATATACAGAGATGGAATGTTCTGTACATACAATAAGCTATACCCCCATACTGTACTGTCTAAGGGAAACAGTATGGCAGCTCCCACCTATATGTATAAATATACAGAGAAGGAATGTTCTGTATACACAATAAGCTATACCCCCATACTGTACTGTCTAAGGGAAACAGTATGGCAGCTCCCACCTATATGTATAAATATACAGAGAAGGAATACACAATAAGCTATACCCCATACTGTACAGTCTAAGGGAAACAATATGGCAGCTCCCACCCATATGTATAAATATAAATATACAGAGAAGGAGTGTTCTGTACATACAATAAGCTATACCCTCATACTGTACTGTCTAAGGGAAACAGTATGGCAGCTCCCACCTATATGTATAAATATACAGAGAAGGAATGTTCTGTATACACAATAAGCTATACCCCATACTGTACTGTCTAAGGGAAACAATATGGCAGCTCCCACCCATATGTATAAATATAAATATACAGAGAAGGAATGTTCTGTACATACAATACGCTATACCCTCATACTGTACTGTCTAAAGGAAACACTATGGCAGCTCCCACCCATATGTATAAATATACAGAGAAGGAATGTTCTGTACACACAATAAGCTGTACCCTTATACTGTACTGTCTAAGGGAAACAATATGGCAGCTCCCACCCATATGTATAAATATACATAGAAGGATATTGCTATACAGTATATATGTTATATTAATATATGAAATAAGATGTTTATATATCAGGGAGTGGTGGCTGATCTCTGTGCACTGATAGGACCATATATTCGGTTTCTGATTATTAGGAACACCCTCGCTAACAGCTGCGGAACAGGAATTCGTTCATCGACCAGCGACCCCAGCCGGAAGCCTTTAGACAGTAGAGTTCTAAATGCTGTGAAATGTAAGTAAAATACTTTATTTGAAAACTATTTAATTGGTTTTACCTCCCATTTAATTGGAGATTCTGTGAGAAATGGATCATTTTGTGGTTTAGTGGTCCTTGGAAATATAGGGGAATAGTACAACCAAATGCAGAATAGTCATTGAGTACCCAAACACCAGAGGGCACCAGTGTGCAACACATTTTGGTCCAAATGCTGTTGGAATACATTTTATTCATTGTATCATGTAGCACAGCAAAACCAGACAAGACACCAGGTTCATTTTTAATCTAAATAGCAAAAACAGTCCATATGTTCACTGCCTACCTGGGTGCAGACGTCTGGTTTCCCTACTTCCAAGGGAATAGATCAAATCAGCAAAATATAATGCAGAGCCAATGTGAACGGTGAGTTTAATAGAAACCACTCATCAACATACACAATGTTTCGAGGGTCTAAGCCTGACCTGATGAAGGGGGTTTAGACCTCGAAACGCTGTGTAGTTTGATGAGTGGTTTCTAATAAACTCACCGTTCACATTGGAGTGCGACTCTGCTTATGTTCTCTCTTTCAAATTCAAATGTCAATTAAAGGGCAAGTCCACCCTAAAATAAACTTTGCTTAATAATGTTTAACAACCCCCAAACCTAGGTTGTGCAATAATTTTAAGTTTCAAAGATGCCCCAAAACTTCCTTACTTGACCCGGTCCCTCGCCGCTCTTACGGCTGACACCCGCGTCACTTCCTGGTGACGTCACGCCCAATCGCCTGAAAGCCGCGAACAGGAAGAAGAGAGGCTGTCAGCGCAGGAACCATCTGTTTCTGCTCGAAGCAGGGGGGCGGAACCTAGGTTTGGGGAGGTGTTAAACATCTTAAAGAAATTTTTTTTTTAAGGGTTGACTTGCCCTTTAACTCACGGTACATGCAGAAATATTGATATTCATGTATTTTTTTTGTTTTTTTGCAGTATATTGCCAGAATTTTGCTCCAAATTTTAAGGAGAGCGAGATGAATGTAATTGCTGCAGACATGTGCACTAATGCACGCAGGGTACGTAAGCGTTGGTTACCCAAGATCAAATCCATGCTGCCCGATGGCGTAGAGATGTACCGATCTGTTATGGGAGCCACAGCAGCCAGTGTCCCTTTAGAGACCGATTTCCAACCCAACCCAGCTCAGGCATTCGAGCAACGAATCTATGCAGAGAGGAGAAGTGATTCTTTAAGAACTAACGCTGCAAACGTTGACCTTACAAACGGGTCCAACCCTCCGTTTGAACAGAGCGAAGAGGCGGAAGGAGGAACCGGATCCGTCATCCAGGAAGTAGGTGGCACCGAGCCCTTGGCGTCGGCACCACAGGTAACCACTCCGCCGCCCTTTGAACAAGACTCCGGATCCACGAGCAGGCCAGAAACCCCGGCACGAAGACAGGAATCTGCTTATGGTGGGACCCTTTAAAAAATATAATAAAAAAAAAACCTACCTGAAAAACCACAGTAAAGGGATGTGTAGTAGAGGAGCTTAGCATGCGTTACTAATACGAAAACCCCCCAAGATGTGATCGCCCACTTAACACAGAACTGCTACTATTGCCTGAAAACAATGTGATTTTTATTCTGCTCGTATTTAAATAATAATAATAAAGGAACGAATAGCGTTCCTTATAATGTAAATGATGAGGTCACAACTGACCTACCTAGGAAACAAAGCAACACAGAAATCTCTATATAACGAGCTTCTTTTTATTATAACAGAATTTACTGTAGAAAAATACCGCTCTCATTTTTTTTAAAAGTTTCCATTTTTAGGTTTTTTTTTTTATTAATTACGAGCACGTTTCAGAAAATCATCCGTTGACGTCATTCGTGAAAAAGAAAAAAAAAACTTTTTTGAATAATCCCTTTACTTTCCTGGAGAGAGTAATGAGGAGCGAGGATGATGAGGATTGAAAGACTTCTCATTGCTCGTGTTTAGCTGAATCTAACGCTGTGTCATTTCCCTTTATAGTCTGGTCTTTGAGATACAGCCAGTTAAAACTCTTCAGTCGTTGGAGCACCTGATATCTCTGCAGTTCCTTATATGCCCCTCACCCAGAGGTATGACTTTATGGGTCGTAGTTTTAAAGGCACAGTGCCGTTTTTTTTTTTTTACTGATAACGATCGTAACTACGATAACACGATCGTAGATTTGCGATCCCCATAGAAAACCATTGTGGTAGTTTACTACTGCATTGTATTCTACGTCCAAATGTGCGTTAATTAACGTTCGGCGTAAAGGTACGCGAGGTAGAAATTGCAATACCTCAATAAGATATGATGCAGAGTCGCACTCCAATGCAAGAGGTGAATTTATTTCATCCACACATCAAATAATCACAACGTTTCGAGGGTCTAAGCCCGTCTTCATCAGGGTATGGTGGTGCAACAAATAAAAGGGGTTTAAATAACCAAGTGTATCCAGAAATGACACCCCTTCCTGTGCAAATTAGCGTATTAAAGTGTCTGTAGGACAAAACCTTTCAGTATATAATATAATGTTGCACATCACCTGAAGAAGGGGGCTATTACCCCAAAACGTTGTGCTCATGTTTGGTTTATAATAAATTCACAATTGTTCGGAGCGCGGCTACAAGTGTTTATTTCCAGTTTCAATGTCTCTGCCCTTCCCCATGGATCATTGGTGACAATAATTGTTACTGTCACAAACACTAGGATAAATGTTTAAATGAGGGATGTTATTTCTACAAGGATTTAGCATTCTAAGGGTGTATCTCTCTCTGCAACCAGGTGGGATATAAAATGAACGGATTCAGCTAAACATTAGATGATTACATTGCAAAAGTTGCTTTCAGTTCTTATTTTGCTTTTTAAGGACAATTCTACTCATTGTCTTCATTCCCCCCTCCACTTCTGTCCATTAAAAGTGAGAATCTAAGTCCTCACCCCTGGTTAAAGTCTCTATATCCAGATTTACTTTCTCTCCCCACTCTTGTTCCACATTAGCTGTCAGATCTGACCAATGGGAAGCGTAAAGGTGGCCATACATATATGGTAAGTATAGAGATTGTATCCAGGGGTAAGGTCTTAGTGGTTTGGGTACTTTTAAGGGGAGGGGGTGATTTTAAGGACTATAATTGTCCTTTATAGCAGATAACAGGTGGTTTGTATGGATGGTAGAAGTATATTGAATGGATAGGTATATATATGTATTTATAGTTAAAACAAGTTACTTTCTCTTATTTAAAATGATTTAGAGTCTAAGGGGTCCATTTAGAAAACTTTTCATTGAGTCAACTATTAAACATCAGTGGTAATTGACAGATCTCTGGCTCCTCCCCCTATCTACCCATCCCTGTATTAACATATGTTTTCTGATGTCAGAGAATGGGCGAGTCAGTGGCTGATTGGGGGAGGAGCTAGAGAGCAGCCAATTACATTATTTGTAGTGACCCTTGAATGAATATGGCATCTTCTTCGCTTTCTTTTTGGCTCTTCTAATTTATTTTTGGTCATTTAGCAAAGTGCACATAGATACGTCCCCTTTAAACAGATTGCATACTTCTGTAATCAATGTAAAGAAAAGGACATTTAAAAATGAAGGCTAGCTATTGCATATTTATTTAGAATGTAGGGGAAAAGACACATCTTTCAAACATGAGGAACGTGTGTTATCAATGTTAACATATGAACAAATCGCACACAGATACGACACACATCTAACGAAATTGGCTCTTTACCGGTAATTTTTGGACATTTTAAAGGGATTTTAATTTTAGGTCAGGGAAATGGACCCCTTAACTCTGGTTTTGTATAAAATAAAAACATAAACGATAATTGAGAATGTTAAATAATTGAAGGAACCCAGAGTAAACCGACAGCTCGTCTGGTTGGATTATACCAGTTGGGACAGAGAATTCTGTATCCGTTAACACTATTGCTCTGGTAGAGATATTTAGTGGGAGAGTTGGACTACTTCATGGACCATAAGAATATCTGGATTTAGAGATGTGTGAGCAAGAGGTGCTTGGGGAATATGTGCCAAGAACATGGTTTTTGCACAGTTGTTTAGTCATATAATGAGTGAATACTAAATGCATCATGTAAGGAGAGGACTGATGCAAAGGATTTAAAGGGACGCTTACCAGACAGTATAGTGTACCTTTAAAAATTCCATTGTAAGCTCTTGAAGGGCTACAACTGACTCCAATTAATTTAGTTTTAATGTAACCTTAAAAATGTAGAAAGTTTTTCCCCGTTGTGTAAAAGCCAGCGTCCTTAAAGAGGGTTGAATATGAGTTTCTTTTTAAGGCAAGACACTTTAGAGTTAAAGCTAAAGACTTGAATGGACTCTTACGGGCTGATTCTATAAGAGAGGTAAATTTGACCTGAGCTCTTAATTTGCCTCAACCAATCAAATGTTACCTTTTTACTGGTCGACAGTTATAAAACATTTGATTGGTTGATGAAGATGAACACCACAGGACAAAATATTGCACCTTATAGAATAAGGTCTGTGAAACTGTATAGAAAAAGTTTTGTATTATAGAATCCATTTAGAATTATTTATATTTTAGCTGTAATTCTTCTAGAAATAAAATCTTTTGATTTATTTTATTTTTTGGAACTATTCCTTGTAGATTTGACTCTTTTATAAGTTACTGAAAATCATTTTAACTAAAAAAGGATTTAGGTTTTAAAGAAAGTAAATTTCAAGATTGAAACGCTACAGAGCCACTGATAAATGAACCCAATATTTTCATTTAGAAATATTCCCGTGATTTTCCCAGAGGTCTATTCTCTGGTTAAAAAACGGTGGATCATTTAACTAAACAAATGATGATTGACAATCTACACGGAAGGCTTCAAACGATGTAACAAATCGTAAGGACCAAATAATGTGTAAAGTCGTTTATGGTTAACCATAGTACTTATATCATATGTGGAGTATGATACGATTTGTAAGCTATCATAGCCAGCTATTCAATAGTATAACATTATGGAACAAATTCCCAGAAGTCTTTGTTCTTTATAGTATAAAATTAGACAGTAAGAAGTAATGGACTGCCTAGATAGAGAGCAGTTCTTTCAATGAAACTTTCCATTGAGTATAATTTTTACATGATATGGATGGATTAGCCAAGTAGCAAAATTAGCCCATTGACTGGATTCAAAGCCACTAAATTTGGGAATAAATAGTTTGTATGATCTATGGTTTAATTTTTTTTGGTCCAAAATAAAAAATAGTTACCAAAAAAAGGTTACAAAAAATAGTTACAAAATATTGTTAAAAAAATAGTTACAAAATAAATTAGGCACAAGGGAGTCATAGGATGATTTTGGGAACATGAGATACTGTTCACGCAAGTATCTCGAGATTGTTACCTGCAATGTAGGTTTTTAATGTGTATTAGAAGATAAAAAGAATTAAGCCAAAACTTTATTAGTCTTCAGCTTCTAAACACTGAGAGAAAGCACTTAACGGTCCGTTATAAGGGTAACGCGTGCATTTTATAAATCCTAATCTGTGAACCGACGGGAATTTTTAAATAAAATATGGCTTTGAATGTAAGTGGAAAATATATATATATATATATTTATAAGTCTGACGGAATTCCCATACTCTGCGGTAAAAACGTAGGCCTAGTTATAACAGAATCTGCGTAGAAATACGGTGTGTGTATATGTGTGTGTAGGGGAGAATGGTGATATTATCAACTATCAAAAAGAGGAGGATGTAAATTAGAAAATATATTTTTCATTTAGTATTTAGTGAATTTGTTAGTGTGTGTGTGTGTTTGTGTGTGTGTGTATATATATATA
The DNA here is from genome assembly GCA_019447015.1 of Hymenochirus boettgeri. Taxonomy (NCBI): domain Eukaryota; kingdom Metazoa; phylum Chordata; class Amphibia; order Anura; family Pipidae; genus Hymenochirus; species Hymenochirus boettgeri. The sequence goes on along the minus strand of CM033476.1, from coordinate 115,304,713 downwards.
TATATATATAACAGTATTCGGATTCTTCGCACTCCATTCCACTTCAAGGCCCGAGTGCTATTGCAGAGTTCGATACATATAACTTTTATAAAGTAGCGAAGCACTCCATGGACTTCAATTTGTAACGTTTTATTGATACCTTAGTAGGTCCGTTAGCCTACGCGTTTCGCTACTTTATATAAGTTATATATATATATATATATATATATACACACACACACACATATATATTGTTTGTTTATGAAAGCAAGAAAAATTCTCCTAAAAAAATGAAAACATTTGAATGGTATAGGGCTTGCCATTGTCTGAGAGAGACGGGACGCAAAGTATTTGCACTATTGTTTTTTTCTTCGGTGTGAAGGAACCATGTTTGATAGAGGCGTGTGGGCGACTTCTATTCTTAAACAACAGGGGTGGGATATAAAAGTTGCACAATCCTCGTGTTGTCAACTAGAGGCAGACGCTCTGGCGAAACGCATTGGGCGCTGCTTTCTGGCAAATGACGGGGAATTTTATTTTAGAAAAATAAAAAAAAGTACTGAATGTCCAACACGGTCGAGCAGGATATGAATGGGATGGTGCTTTTTTTTGGAGTGCCTTAAAGGTTTTTAGCGCTATAAGGACAATTTGTAGAATCTCTGGGACCGACCTAAGAATTCTACTTCCTTTATATGGAGAGAGAGATTTCCAGAAGAGTGACCCCTTCGAATGAATCCAAAACCCGTGATGGTCTTAGTAACGCGCGGTATCTGTTCGATTCGGATTGCACTTTTTTTTTAATGCTTGACTGTTAGCAATATAATATATCTGCATGATGTACAATGCACCTTTCTCCTTTCCCCACCTCCCTCCTTTCCCTTAACTCTTGAACAAGGTTGGCTGATAAACATTCTGAAACGCTCTCCTTTTTTCTGTGTAGTTTGTACACCTCACATGTATTTACACTGTACTGAATTGTTTTAAAGTTATGCTGCATTATTAAAAGGGCACCATGACCTCAGTTCCACTCCATTGTGTCTGGTTGTTATTAAATAATATAAAGATGTTTAAATGATGTGTTGGGGGGTTGAATACTGTGTGTTCTTTCTGCAACAGAACTGGATAGTTTTGGTTTGTGTAGATCCTACTGTATTGTGCAACCAAATCACACTCTATGCCATTAGCCTGGTGGAACCCAACTGCAATCCTCAAAGGTTGGGTAGGGCATCCTGGTGTTATTTAAAGGGGAACTGTGGTCACTCACAAAGCGAGGGCAGGGGTGCCCCTACCATGAAGCAAACTGAAACATTTGCTTAGGGCGCTCCCCTGCAGAACACTTAATAGGCGGCATTTAAAAGTTGTTTCAGGTGTCAAAAACTCTAGGAACACCCCTGAGCAAGGGATATTTACATTTTAATTAGCAGTGTTTCCCTCGAGGGATTGCAAAGGGGATCTACTTCCCATACCCACAGGAATGCGTTGGCACGCTACGCTTGGTTGAGGCCATAGTTGTTTGGAATCTTGAGCTTCCCCTTTGCACTTTTATAATTGACTGGGGTTGCACCCCACCCCCCGAACCCTAACCGCCATGTTTATATGTTAAAAAAAGTAGAAATAGACTTTCCATGCTCCGTTCCTGGCATAGCCGGCAGCTGCATCTGTGATTGGCCAAATAATGTTTTGGTACCCGCTAAGGCTGCGTACACACCACCCAATTCTTCGGGCTCACAACCGATATTACCTTGTATTGGTCGGTCAATGGTGTAGTTGCAGGCAGCTGCAACCGCCCTCGGTCGCCCATTTGTCCGATATGGGTGCGTCCAATCGGGTATGTCGGAAAATCATTGCCGAATCAGTCGCTAGTGTTGAATGGTCGGTCGGTACGAAAAATTTGATGGTGTGTGCCCAGCCTAACAAATCAGCCTATCAGTGTTCAAATTGTCAAGCTTGACCTCATATTCTTGGTTCTATTTTAGTATGTCACTGTTATGTAGCCAATAAAAATATGACATCATAATGGATCATTGGCCAGCATAAAATTGCTGTACCGGAAGGCAATGACATCAGAAAGGCAATCCAGCTGCGGAGGATTTTTAGAATAGTGTGGCATCATTTGTAAGATGAGTAATGATTACCATCATTTGTCAAGCACTCGTTCCTCACTGGTTGCACTTTACAGTTGCTTACCGTGTCTTCTGTGTATCTTAAAAAGCTCACTGAGCTTACAGAGGAGTCGATAAGTTGTCAGTCCTGGGCCAGCAGAGATCAGGATGAATAAATTGCTTCAGGGGTCTTGGGCACACAGGAGGGTGCCCTTTAAATCTGGACGTACTTGTCCTTTAAAGACTCTTTTAAATATCAGTTTCTTTACCTAATTCTAAATACTGTACCAGTTGCCCACAAGTTGGATATTAAGGGGATATTAAGGTTTCCCCGTTTCACAAGAATCTTCGGTGGTTTCAGAAGTGATAAACAAGAGATTGAAAGGAAGGAAAATGGACTTCGGAAATTACTTGGAACCTTAATGGGGAGTTAAAAGAAAAGTTTAAAATCTAATGGAAATTTATTATGCGAAATGACTGCATTGAGAGTTTGAGACCTGCCGATCTCAGAGCTTGGAAGGATTTGTTTGAAGGAATTTGAAATAAAACGTAGCTACGCTTGATTAACAGCTTTGTTGTTTAAAACACACATTCAGGCTAAAGGGGTCCGCAATGCCCATATCGTGCCGCGTTTGGTCGAGGCTCGTTGATGATCTGTCTGGCGGATCAGACAACGAGCCCTGACTGAACGTTCGTTTCAGCCAACAAGTTCTCGTATACGGCACGATTGTTGGCCAAAACGTCTGCTCATACTCATTTAATACACGCACGTGTGTCTGAGCCTTAAGGCCGCACATTATATTTCCAAATGGGCGACCGGACATGCTGGTAAATCAAGGGCGATCATCGGTCACGGAAAAATTCTAGCTCCCTAGTGGCGAATGCTCGGCCAGGTTGAAGGATTGTATGGTGTGTACCCAGCCTATAAACACATTTTCCTAGGCTAAAAAAAACTATATCCCAATCAGTTAAATCTTTCACTACAGTGAACCCTGCAGCTACTCCCCTTATTGCAGGGAATAAAAGTATAACATAGTATAAACTCCTCCCTCTCCTCACATTGAGCATGTCTGAGCCAGTGCTTCTAGGAGGAGGAGGAGCTAGAAATGGATGGAGAACTTGACACACAGGTGTATCTCTATAGAGGAATCATGTGAAAAATGCCAAATGATATATCATTAAATCGACAGGGCTGAAGGTCAAAAAAGATTTTAGGCTGAACATCCCATGCATCCCCTGCTAAAGAGAATTATCTTTTATCAATATGTCCATCAAAATGGCAGACAGTCCAATTAGTCTGAACAGTTGTTATCATGATATCTAAAGGGATATTGCACTCCTGTAAATAGAGAAATTACACCCCCCCAACTGCAATAGTTAGAGGCTGTAAGATGTAAGACTAACCCATGTTCTGTTACCCCACTTTCTGCTTCAATGTTCTACGGGTTAGCAGCTGTCAGTGACCGTATGTTATACCTCTAGCTGCAAACTCATAACATGCTAAACATACTCATAACATGCTTAACATACTCATAACATGCTCTGAAGGTTTGTGGAGTAGGCAGAAACCTTCTAAGAGGCAGAGGGATGGAGGGGGTTGGGTGAATTATGCATTGGAGGCGTGGAATTGCCCTTTAATTTACTCCCTCTGCTAGAACATGAATCCTGTTGTCCTTTATTCTAAATGCCCAACTGCACTCTAATATGACACATAAATGTAAACCGTACAGGATCATAATGTCTTTCACCCATGGGATATAGAAAAGTCATGTAACCTACACAAACAGGTTATACAGCTATAATATACAGTCACACATACAAGTGGGACGTGTTATCTAAAAAGCCAAGTCTCTCAATGGGATCAAACCAACCAAACAGGATCAGGATTTTCTTTTTGGTTATTTGTTTTTTAAGGCTCGTCCGCCGTTTAACGGATACTAGGAGAAATATAGGATACAGATCAGATATAAAGGAGTATTAACATTTAACAATTAGATGGTGTCTAGAGATGTCTGAACTTCGCAAAATCCGGTCCACTAGAGGATCAGCGAATTTTCGGGAAAATTCGAAAATCCGCGAGCGGACCCATTAAAACCCATTAAAATTCGAAAATACGAGGATTCTGAAAATACGAGGATTCTGCGAAAATATGAAATCTGCGAAAATATGAAATCTGTGATTTCTCGTATTTTCAAAAATAGGAGAAAACCTTCGTAATTTCGAAAATTTTCGAAAACGCGGTTCGGAAAAGTCCAGAAGGCGGAAAACCGGAAAATTTGCGATATCCGCCGTTTGCGAACAAGGTCAACCCGGATCTGCGAACTGGGCCATCACAAGGTGTCACCTGTAAGCTCACACAATAAAAATTAAGGGTAAGAAAGTAAAAAAAAACCATTCAAATGAAACTGAAGTTATTTATATGTTCCCTCATATAAAAGTGAAAAATATCCACACACAAAAAGAAAATGACACTGGGAATATTAGCAAGGGTATGTACCCTATAAAATGACTGCTATATCTTAATCTAAATATATGTAAGTAGCCCTTACTCTAAAGTGTGTGTGTTGCCTTCAGAATCCCCCTCCCCCTCTTAATCGACACCCCCTTTATGAGACCAGACTTTCTGTAAAGTCAAGCATGCTCAGTAACCACTATAAGGCAGCACTGGGAGAGGGAATTGCAGTTAAAGGGGAAGTTCAGTGCAAATACATATACATTTAAGAAAAAAGCAGTATTTTTCCATCCCAATCACCTTAACCTGCCCATTCAGCATTTTGTCTGTGTATAAATAAATGCTTCCAAAATACTGACTTCCTGTTTGCAGGACCCCTAGTAGAGACCGTTATGGTCTTGCCCTTGACCCAGCGCCTGGGTGGACTCAGTTGCTCAGTAGAGATCTGAGCATGTTTGACCCATCCAACAGCCAATCAGTAGAAATTACAGTTAGGAACATTCAAAGGAAGTGGTGCATTCTGGGAAGAAGAGCCGTTAGAACCTAGAATGGCCGTTCACTAATGTCAACAGCAGGGAACAGCAAAGGGTATGACATCAACTGATTTTTCAAAATGGGAGAGAATATGTAAAATAACTAGGTTTGCGTAATACAAAATAAGAGTTTTAAAAATAATGATATTTCCCACTGAACTTTCCCTTTAAAACAAAACTCCGCACAGCAGAAGAGATTATGATAATGAGGCACTTGATTGACATAAATTGTAATATAAGAAGTTTCAGATTCTAAAGAAATAGGGGACAGAGAGATCAACAAAAAAACTGGTACAGTGATAGGAAAATTTATAGCGGGAGATTCTATATTAACCGCCGCGTTACTTACCTTAGCCCGATCCCGCCATACAATAACTGACGTAAACAAGATTACGTCAGGTATTGCATCGGTAAGGTAAGTAACGCGACTTTAAAGCCCCATTCAAAGTCCCGTTAAGTTTTGCTTGCTACGAATTTGAGTAAAACTTAACGGAATTGGTTTTGGATCACTAGCACCGCGCTACTCCCAGAAACATTTGGAAATGGCGCTGTGCTTTAAAATCCATCTAAAACCCACATTAACCCGAAATTTCTTCGGGTTAACGTGGGTTTTAGATGGATTTGGGCCATATTGAATCTTCCTGATAGTTTCCAGTAATGGGCAATTGAAAAAAAAAGATGCCCTTTACTATTAAAATTTTCATTAATACTTTATATATTTTTAATACAAAAATAGCACTTTTTTTCAAAAATGTTTTTTTTTCATTGTGGACCCTAATTTGGCTGTTTAGCTAATTGAATAATGACCGGAGGGATCATACCCGGTAATTAAAAAAAGTTCTTTATAAGGAATACGCTGTCCCTTGCAGGAAATGATGTTTTGCCTTGGACCTAGTGACGTGCCATTAAATAGATTTTCATTGGGAATTAGTTTTGCAAAAGTCAGCGATTTAATTAGAAACATTGTTCAGGCTGCCTTGGTTTCAGACTAAGCCACACAGCATCGCATTTAAGGGTGAGGCCACACTAGCATTAGCAATTGCATCCGCGATGTTTGCTAAAATGGAAATCGCGGGAACGTGAAAATTCCCGCGATTTCCGATGACAGACAATTGCGCGTCCATTCGCGTTTTGGTAGCGCATGCGTACACCATTTTTGGTGCGTTACCGCATGCGTTTCCATAATGCAAAACAGCAAAAACGCATGCGCAAAACGCTCAAGAATCGCGCTTCCTGTGCGTTGCAGTGTGGCCTCAGCCAACGACAACTAAAACCTCAGAACAGCACTGTAGGGAAGAGGTTATAACTGGACTGGTTGAAACTCTTAAAAAAAAAGTAAATTATTTAAAGAATTGGCAAACCTCCCCCGCTGCGTGTGTACTCCCAGACCTACCGTATCTGTACTTTAAAACCTCACAGGTACCTCGACCGCTACTTATTTGTAGGCAGTTGTGCAACATTTCCAACGCTATTTTAAGCCGATTAAACATTGTGAAGCTATGAATGTTTGACTTGAACAAAGTTGGCATTTGACCCAAATGGGACATTAATCCTTTGAGTGGAATGTTTGGAAATTCAAGACAGAGAAGGGCATTGTTTGAAACCGCACGTTGTATGCGTGTAATAACTTTTTATTTCACAATGCCGCTGTCACTGTTGCCAAATACATTTCACATTACCACTTACCAGTTATTTTTAACCACAAATATCTATTTTTTTTCTTTTCCTTTGTAAATGTGTTATCTGCTTGGACGCAGGTGCTATCACTGTGTGTACTTGAACATTCCATGTTTAGTCTCTGGGGAGGCCGAGGATTCGAAGACAACATGGGCTTTTGTGTGTATATCAGAACAAAATCTACGTTGAGCAGAGAGGTAGGGAGAACTTACTCCTACCTCCTGTCTCATGCCAGAGTTGCTGAAATCAGAACTGCCTCAGTTTTAGCTGGTGTTGTGTGCACACTTAAGGCCTCCATATACGGCATTTATATTTTGATCAAGTTGGTGAATTTGATCGAATTGATATTGAGGACCTTTTTTCGTGTTTTCGATAGGTCGATCAGCGAAATCAATCAGTCTGGGGGCGAGGTGGAAAATTTTAAGTCGACCCCATGTTCCAGATACTTCTTCTAAGGCCAATTCTGTACCCACTGCAGACAAGGTCACCAGTCCCCAGTGTAGATGGTTATTTAGCCAGTTGGTAGAATGGGAACTTCTACCAACTGTTGCTGAGAGTTGATGAGTTTGGAAATTCAGATGGGAGCAGAGGTGGGAAATGAAAGGCCACTAGAGGGCGTCCAAGGTAAAAAAAAAAAAAAGACAAAACAACCTAGGGCCATATTTATAACCCCCTGGTATCCCTTTATAGCGATACTGCAGGTTAATGTACGATCGCAGTAGTAAATGTAAAGCCGCGATCGCACATTTACGACCGAACGTTCGTTAGATTTACCATCGGTATCGGTAGTTAACGATTGTTATCCTAAATTTATGATAATGATTGTAAATTATTGATCATTAAACCGATTGGAAATGAACAAACGTTTTACCGTCCGTTAAAGGTGCGATATTGCTAAAAACGACACCGCGCCTTTATAAATACGGCCCCTAATAACTAGAAATGGAAAGTTTAAGTATAAACTTTGAATTTGGCTTGAAAGGCTAATAAAGTCTGCCACTGAAATGAAAGTGTAGGTCTGTAGGTGTGTGTGCCCGTATTGGGTTGGGGGGTAAAAAACTAACGGTTATTCAATAAAAATTCTTATCTTTAAAAATGGTGCTAATTTTGCCCCAACCAATCAGATATTATTTAACATTTGAAAGCTAACATCTGATTGGTTGGGGCGAAATTAGAACCATTTTTAAAGGTAAGAACTTTTATTGAATGACCCTGTAAATTTTTTTGATGATTGGTCTAAATAATTTTTTATAAAACAAAGTTTACTCTCGCGCTATAGGGAAATGCAATAAAGAATGCAGACCATTAGGGTTATGGGGCCCATAGACGATGAGATTAAATTGGTAGTTAGGTATGACATGCGATGTAAATTGTGTACGATCGTCGTACGTTCGTCCACTAACGCAATCGATTGAATAGTTTGTTATTTTGAATGCAACCTATCCTTAATGTGTAGATTAAATTGTATACGATTTATATTGTATGGTTAGATGTGAGTCCATAATTGTGTTGTACGATGGGCCATAAATGATGCAATTTTGTTGGTGTAACATATGCTAATGTGTCGGAAGTGACGGATAGACGAACGTTCTTTTCCTGTGTTCGTACGAGTTTCGTTTGTTGTTCGGTGTGTCACCTGTGGAGTTATATAATTTGGTTTGGATATATAGGGACTTGTACTTTCAACAGTCAGTTGGTCTGTACGTCTGTCTGTATAACCACTACATGACTACTTCCTATTAAGGATGGTCAACCCACTAACTAGCTTTCTTTACAATCAAATCGCAACATTCTGTACGTTTGTTGTACGATCCTTCATACACACAAACGATTACATCGTATTCGACTAAAATTTTTCGTCCAAACCGATTTCGGATAACAACGATAATGTCTTCCAAACCTAGTCGCATAAGACTATATCTTTCACATTAACTTTACGATTTATACACGATTTGACCTATCGTACGACTATCGCACGATTTCATTCCATCGTCTATGGGCCCCATAAGAGAGAAAAAATAAGAGAGATGATAGATAGATAGATAGATAGATGATAGATGATAGATAGATAGATAGATAGATAGATAGATAGATAGATAGACATACAGACAGACAGACACAGAGAGAGAGAGAGATAGATAGATAGATAGATAGAGAGAGAGAGAGATAGATAGATAGATAGATAGATAGATGATAGATAGATAGATAGATAGATAGACAAACAGATCGACAGAGAGACAGATAGATAGATAGATAGAGAGACAGAGAGACAGAGAGATAGATAGATAGATAGATAGATAGATGATAGATGATAGATAGATAGATAGATAGATAGATAGATAGATAGCAGTGATAGATAGATAGATAGATAGATAGAAAGATAGATAGATAGATAGATAGATAGATAGATAGATAGATAGATAGGATGTATAGATAGATAGATAGATAGATAGATAGACCAATATACAGACAGATCGACAGAGAGATAGATAGATAGATGATAGATAGATAGATAGATAGATAGATAGATAGATAGATGATAGATAGATAGATGATAGATAGATAGATGATAGATAGATAGATAGATGATAGATAGATAGATGATAGATAGATAGATAGATAGATAGATAGATAGATGATAGATACATAGATAGATAGATAGATAGATAATAGATAGATAGATAGATAGATTATAGATAGATAGATAGATAGATAGATGATAGATAGATAGATAGATAGATAGATAGATAGATAGATAGATATATAGATAGATAGATAGATAGATAGATAGATGATAGATAGATAGATAGATAGATAGATAGATAGATAGATGATAGATAGATAGATAGATAGATCACCCCCTGAGTAGCTTGAGATGTTTAATAAGGCTGGGTACACAGGGAGGGACTATTTCTCCTGACCGAGCGCTCTCTACGAGTGGCCGAATTCCATTGCCGAATTCCCATAGGGAACCGCACGATCAATCGGAATTTACCAACATGTCCAAACGTTCTTTCATCCGATCTGGATGAACGGACGATCGAGGTCAGTCACGGCCGGCCGCCCCACACCAGCAAGATGATAGTATACCAAGATGGTAGGATACCAAGATTATAGTATACCAAGATGGTAGTATACCAAGATAATAGTATACCAAGATGGTAGTATATACCAAGATGATAGTATACCAAGATGGTAGTATATACCAAGATGATAGTATACCAAGATGGGAGTATATACCAAGTATGTAGTTCCAAGAGGGTAGTTTAATACCAAGAGGTAGTATACCAAGATGGTAGTATATACCAAGATGGTAGTATATACCAAGATGGTAGTTATATCCCAAGATGGTAGTTATATACCAGATGGTAGTATATACCAGATGATAGTATTACCAATATAGTAATACAAGATGGTATTATATACCAAGATGGTATTAATATACCGATGTGTATATACCAAGATGATAGTATACCAAGATTGTAGTATATCCAAGATGGTAGTATATACCAAGATGATATTATACCAGATGGTTAGTATACCAAGATGGTAGTATATACCAAGATGATAGTATACCAAGATGGTAGTATACCAAGATGGTAGTATACGAAGATGGTAGTATATACCAAGATGATAGTATACCAAGATGGTAGTATATACCAAGATGGTAGTATATACCAAGATGATAGTATACCAAGATGGTAGTATATACCAAGATGGTAGTATAACCAATGATGTAGTATACAAGATGGTAGTTTATAACCAAGATGGTAGTATACCAGATGGTAGTATATACCAAGATGTAGTATATACCAAGGTAGTATATACCAGATGGTAGTATATACCAAGATGTAGTATTACAAGATGATGTATACCAAGATGGTTATATATACCAAGATGTAGTATATCCAAGATGGTAAGTAATACCAAATGGTATATCCAAGATGGTAGTATATACCAAGATGGTAGTATATACCAAGATGGTAGTTTATACAACAGATGGTAGTTTACCAGATGTAGTATATACCAAGATGTAGTTATACCAAGAGGTAGTATTACCAAGATGGTAGTATACCAAGATGGTAGTATATACCAAGATGGTAGTATATACCAAGATGGTAGTATATACCAAGATGATAGTATACCAAGATGGTAGTATATACCAAGATGTTAGTATACCAAGATGGTAGTATATACCAAGATGGTAGTATACCAAGATGGTAGTATATACCAAGATGGTAGTATACCAAGATGGTAGTATATACCAAGATGGTAGTATATACCAAGTGGGTGTAAATATACCAAGATGGTAGTAATCCAAATGGTAGTATAAACCAAGATGGTAGTTATACCAGATGGTAGTATATCCAAGGGTAGTATACCAAGTGGTAGTTTACCAAGATGGTAGTTACCAAATGGTAGTTATATACCAAGATGTAGTATACAAGATGGTAGTTATATACCAAGATGGTAGTATACCAAGATGGAGTATACCAAGATGGATTATATACCAAGATGGTAGTATATCCAAGATGGTAGTATACCAAGATGGTAGTATATACCAAGATGGTAGTATACCAAGATGGTAGTATATACCAGATGGTAGTATACCAAGATGGTAGTATATACCATATGGTAGTATACCAAGATGGTAGTATATACCAAGATGTAGATACCAGATGGTAGTATATACCAAGATGGTAGTATACCAAGATGGTAGTATATCCAATGGTAGTAACCAAGATGGTAGTATATACCAAATGATAGTTATACCAAGATGGTAGTATACCAGATTGAGATGTCCGAACTTCGCCAATCCAGTCCGCTCAGGATCCGCCAATTTTCGAGAAAAAAAAAACATTAAAACCCATTAAAATGAAAAATCCTTGAAAATACGTAAAATCCTCGTAATTTCGAAATTGGGGTTTTTCTTGTATTTCTAAAATGTGAGGAAATCCCCCACCTTGTAGTCCGTTACGCCTACGCGTTTCGCTACTTTATATAAGTTATATAGATATATATATATATATATACACACACCACCATATATATTGTGTTATGAAAGCAAGAAAAATTCTCCTAAAAAAATGAAAACATTTGAATGGTATAGGGCTTGCCATTGTCTGAGAGAGACGGGACGCAAAGTATTTGCACTATTGTTTTTTTCTTCGGTGTGAAGGAACCATGTTTGTGAGGCGTGTGGGCGACTTCTATTCTTAAACAACAGGGGTGGGATATAAAAGTTGCACACATCTCTCGTGTGTCAACTAGAGGCAGACGCTCTGGCGAAAGCACTTGGGCGCTGCTTTCTGGCAAATGACGGGGAATTTTATTTTAGAAAAATAAAAAAAAGTACTGAATTCCACACGGTCGAGCAGGATATGAATGGATGGTGCTTTTTTTTGGAGTGCCTTAAAGGTTTTTAGCGCTATAAGGACAATTTGTAGAATCTCTGGGACCGACCTAAGAACTACTCCTTTATATGGAGAGAGAGATTTCCAAAGAGTGACCCCTTCGAATGAATCCAAAACCCGTGATGGTCTTAGTAACGCGCGTATCTGTTCGATTCGATTGCACTTTTTTTTAATGCTTGACTGTTAGCATATAATATATCTGCATGATGTACAATGCACCTTTCTCCTTTCCCCACCTCCCTCCTTTCCCTTAACTCTTGAACAAGGTTGGCTGATAAACATTCTGAAACGCTCTCCTTTTTTCTGTGTAGTTTGTACACCTCACATTTATTTACACTGTACTGAATTGTTTTAAAGTTATGCTGCATTATTAAAAGGGCACCATGACCTCATTTCCACTCCATTGTGTCGGGTTGTTATTAAATAATATAAAGATGTTTAAATGATGTGTTGGGGGGTTGAATACTGTGTGTTCTTTCTGCAACAGAAACTGGATAGTTGGTTTGTGTAGATCCTACTTGATGTGCACCAAATCACACTCTATGCCATTAGCCTGGTGGAACCCACTGCAATCCTCAAGGTTGGGTAGGGCATCCTGGTGTTATTTAAAGGGGAACTGTGGTCACTCACAAACGAGGGCAGGGGTGCCCCTACCATGAAGCAACTGAAACATTTGCTTAGGGCGCTCCCCTGCAACACTTAATAGGCGCATTTAAAAGTTGTTTCAGGTGTCAAAACTCTAGGAACACCCCTGAGCAAGGGATATTTACATTTTAATTAGCAGTGTTTCCCTCGAGGGATTGCAAAGGGGATCTACTTCCCATACCCACAGGAATGCGTTGGCACGCTAACGCTTGGTTGAGGCCATAGTTGTTTGGAATCTTGAGCTTCCCCTTTGCACTTTTATAATGAGCTGGGGTTGCACCCCACCCCCCGAACCTCAACCGCCATGTTATATGTTAAAAAAAGTAGAAATAGACTTTCCATGCTCCGTTCCTGCATAGCCGGCAGCTGCATCTGTGATTGGCCAAATAATGTTTTGGTACCCGCTAAGCTGCGTACACACCACCCAATTCTTCGGGCTCACAACCGATATTACCTTGTATTGGTCGGTCAATGGTAGTTGCAGGCAGCTGCAACGCCCCTCGGTCGCCCATTTGTCCGATATGGGTGCGTCCAATCGGGTATGTCGGAAAATCATTGCCGAATCAGTCGCTAGTGTTGAATGGTCGGTCGGTACGAAAAATTTGATGGTGTGTGCCCAGCCTAACAAATCAGCCTATCAGTGTTCAAATTGTCAAGCTTGACCTCATATTCTTGGTTCTATTTTAGTTATGTCACTGTTATGTAGCCAATAAAAATATGACATCATAATGATCATGGCCAGCATAAAATTGCTGTACCGGAAGGCAATGACATCAGAAAGGCAATCCAGCTCGGAGGATTTTTAGAATAGTGTGGCATCATTTGTAAGATAGTAATGATTACCATCTTTTGTCAACACGTCGTTCCTCACTGGTGGCACTTTACAGTTGCTACCGTGTCTTCTGTGTATCTTAAAAGCTCACTGAGCTTACAGAGGAGTCGATAAGTTGTCAGTCCTGGGCCAGCAGAGATCAGGATGAATAAATTGCTTCAGGGGTCTTGGGCACACAGGAGGGTGCCCTTTAAATCTGGACGTACTGTCCTTTAAAGACCTTTTAAATATCAGTTTCTTTACCTAATTCTAAATACTGTACCAGTTGCCCACAGTTGGATATTAAGGGGATATTAAGGTTTCCCCGTTTCCCAAGAATCTTCGGTGGTTTCAGAAGTGATAAACAAGAGATTGAAAGGAAGAAAATGGACTTCGGAAATTACTTGGAACCTTAATGGGGAGTTAAAAGAAAAGTTTAAAATCTAATGGAAATTTATTATGCGAAATGACTGCATTGAGAGTTTGAGACCTCCCGATCTCAGAGCTTGGAAGGATTTGTTTAAGGAATTTGAAATAAAAACGTAGCTACGCTTGATTAACAGCTTGTTGTTTAAAACACACATTCAGGCTAAAGGGGTCCGCAATGCCCATATCGTGCCGCGTTTGGTCGAGGCTCGTTGATGATCTGTCTGGCGGATCAGACACAGCCCTGACTGAACTTTCGTTTCAGCCAACAAGTTCTCGTATACGGCACGATTTTGGCCAAAACGTCTGCTCATACTCATTTAATACACGCACGTGTGTCTAGCCTTAAGGCCGCACATTATATTTCCAAATGGGCGACCGGACATGCTGGTAAATCAAGGGCGATCATCGGTCACGGAAAATTCTAGCTCCCTAGTGGCGAATGCTCGGCCAGGTTGAAGGATGTGTATGGTGTGTACCCAGCCTATACCACTTTTCCTAGGCTAAAAAAAACTATATCCCAATCAGTTTAAATCTTTCACTACAGTGAACCCTGCATCTACTCCCCTTATTGCAGGAATAAAAGTATAACATAGTATAAACTCCTCCCTCTCCTCACATTGAGCATGTCTGAGCCAGTGCTTCTAGGAGGAGGAGCTAGAAATGGATGGAGATTGACACACAGGTGTATCTCTATAGAGGAATCATGTGAAAAATGCCAAATGATATATCATTAATCGACAGGCTGAAGTCAAAAAAGATTTTAGCTGAACATCCCATGCTCCCCTGCTAAAGAGAATTATCTTTTATCAATATGTCCATCAAAATGGCAGACAGTCCAATAAGTCTGAACAGTGTTATCATATTCTAAAGGGATATTGCACTCCTGTAAATAGAGAAATTACACCCCCCCAACTGCAATAGTTAGAGGCTGTAAGATGTAAGACTAACCCATGTTCTGTTACCCCACCTTTCTGCTTCAATGTTCTACGGGTTAGCAGCTGTCAGTGACCGTATGTTATACCTCTAGCTGCAAACTCATAACATGCTAAACACTCATAACATGCTTAACATACTCATAACATCTTGAGGTTGTGGAGTAGCAAACCTTCTAAGAGGCAGAGGGAGGAGGGGGTTGGGTGAATTGCATTGGAGGCTGGAATTGCCTTAATTTACTCCCTCTGCTAGAACATGAATCCTGTTGTCCTTTATTCTAATGCCCAACTGCACTCTAATATGACACATAAATGTAAACCGTACAGGATCAATATGTCTTTCACCCATGGGATATAGAAAGTCATGTAACCTACCACAAACAGGTTATACGCTATAATATACAGTCACACATACAAGTGGGACGTGTTATCTAAAAAGCCAAGTCTCTCAATGGGATCAAACCAACCAAACAGGATCAGGATTTTCTTTTTGGTTATTTGTTTTTTAAGGCTCGTCCGCCGTTTAACGGATACTAGGAGAAATATAGGATACAGATCAGATATAAAGGAGTATTACATTTAACAATTAGATGGTGTCTAGAGATGTCTGAACTTCGCAAAATCCGGTCCACTAGAGGATCAGCGAATTTTCGGGAAAATTCGAAAATCCGCGAGCGGACCCTTAAAACCCATTAAAATTCGAAAATACAGGATTCTGAAAATACGAGGATTCTGCGAAAATATAAAATCGGCGAAAATATGAAATCTGTGATTTCTCGTATTTTCAAAAATAGGGAGAAAACCTTCGTAATTTCGAAAATTTTCGAAAACGCGGTTCGGAAAAGTCCGAAGGCGGAAAACCGGAAAATTGCGATATCCGCCGTTTGCGAACAAGGTCAACCCGGATCTGCGAACTGGGCCATCCAAGGTGTCACCTGTAGCTCACACATAAAAATTAAGGGTAAAAGTAAAAAAAAACCATTCAATGAAACTGAAGTTATTTATATGTTCCCTCATATAAAAGTGAAAAATATCCACACACAAAGAAAATGACACCTGGGAATATTAGCAAGGGTATGTACCCTATAAAATGACTGCTATATCTTAATCTAAATATATGTAAGTAGCCCTTACTCTAAAGTGTGTGTGTTGCCTCAGAATCCCCCTCCCCCTCTTAATCGACACCCCCTTTATGAGACCAGACTTTCTGTAAAGTCAAGCATGCTCAGTAACCACTATAAGGCAGCACTGGGAGAGGGAATTGCAGTTAAAGGGAAGTTCAGTGCAAATACATATACATTTAAGAAAAAAGCAGTATTTTTCCATCCCAATCACCTTAACCTGCCCATTCAGCATTTGTCTGTGTATAAATAAATGCTTCCAAATACTGACTTCCTGTTTGCAGGACCCCTAGTAGGACCGTTATGGTCTTGCCCTTGACCCAGCGCCTGGGTGGACTCAGTTGCTCGTAGAGATCTGAGCATTTTTGACCCATCCAACAGCCATCAGTAGAAATTACAGTTAGACATTCAAAGGAAGTGTTGCATTTGGGAAGAAGAGCCGTTAGAACCTAGAATGGCCGTTCACTAATGTCAACAGCAGGGAACAGCAAAGTGTATGACATCAACTGTTTTCAAAATGGGAGAGAATATGTAAAATAACTAGGTTTGCGTAATACAAATAAAGAGTTTTAAAAATAATGATATTTCCCACTGAACTTTCCTTTAAAACAAAACTCCGCACAGCAGAAGAGATTATGATAATGAGGCACTTGATTGACATAAATTGTAATATAAGAAGTTTCAGATTCTAAAGAAATAGGGGACGAGAGATCAACAAAAAAACTGGTACAGTGATAGGAAAATTTATAGCGGGAGATTCTATATTAACCGCCGCGTTACTACCTTAGCCCGATCCCGCCATACAATACTGACGTAAACAAGATTACGTCAGGTATTGCATCGGTAAGGTAAGTAACGCACTTTAAAGCCCATTCAAAGTCCCGTTAAGTTTGCTTGCTACGAATTTGAGTAAACTTAACGGAATTGGTTTTGGATCACTAGCACCGCGCTACTCCCAGAAACATTTGGAAATGGCGCTGTGCTTTAAATCCATCTAAACCCACATTAACCCGAAATTTCTTCGGGTTAACGTGGGTTTTAGATGGATTTGGGCCATATTGAACTTCCTGATAGTTTCCAGTATGGGCAATTGAAAAAAAAAGATGCCCTTTACTATTAAATTTTCATTAATACTTTATATATTTTTAACAAAAATAGCACTTTTTTTCAAAAATGTTTTTTTTTCATTGTGGACCCTAATTTGGCTGTTTAGCTAATTGAATAATGACCGAGGATCATACCCTGTAATTAAAAAGTTCTTTATAAGGAATACGCGTCCCTTGCAGGAAATGATGTTTTGCCTTGGACCTATGACGTGCCATTAAATAGATTTTCATTGGGAATTAGTTTTGCAAAAGTCAGTGATTTAATTAGAAACATTGTTCAGGCTGCCTTGGTTTCGACTAAGCCACACAGCATCGCATTTAAGGGTGAGGCCACACTAGCATAGCAATTGCATCCGCGATGTTGCTAAAATGGAAATCGCGGGAACGTGAAAATTCCCGCATTTCCGATGACAGACAATTGCGCGTCCATTCGCGTTTGGTAGCGCATGCGTACACCATTTTTGGTGCGTTACCGCATGCGTTTCCATAATGCAAAACGCAAAAACGCTGCGCAAAACGCTCAAGAATCGCCTTCTTGTGCGTTGCAGTGTGGCCTCAGCCCAACAACACTAAAACCTCAGAACAGCACTGTAGGAAAGAGGTTATAACTGGACTGGTTGACTCTTAAAAAAAAAGTAAATTATTTAAGAATTGGCAAACCTCCCCCGCTGCGTGTGTACTCCCAGACCTACCGTATCTGTACTTTAAACCCTCACAGGTACCTCGACCGCTACTTATTTGTAGGCAGTTTGTGCAACATTTCCAACGCTATTTTAAGCCGATTAAACATTGTGAAGCTATGATGTTTGACTTGAACAAAGTTGGCATTTGACCCAAGGGACATTAATCCTTTGAGTGGAATGTTTGGAAATTCAAAGACAGAGAAGGGCATTGTTTGAAACCGCACGTTGTTGCGTGTAATAACTTTTTATTTCACAATGCCGCTGTCACTGTTGCCAAATACATTTCACATTACCACTTACCAGTTATTTTTACCACAAATATCTATTTTTTTTTCTTTTCCTTTGTAAATGTGTTATCTGCTTGGACGCAGGTGCTATCACTGTGTGTCCTTGAACATTCCATGTTTAGTCTCTGGGAGGCCGAGGATCGAAGACAACTGGGCTTTTGTGTGTATATCAGAACAAAATCTACGTTGAGCAAGAAGGTAGGGAGAACTTACTCCTACCTCCTGTCTCATGCCAGAGTTGCTGAAATCAGAACTGCCTCAGTTTTAGCTGGTGTTGTGTGCACACTTAAGGCCTCCATATACGGCATTTATATTTTGATCAATTGTTGGTAATTTGATCGAATTGATATTGAGGACCTTTTTCGTGTTTTCGATAGGTCGATCAGCGAAATCAATCAGTCTGGGGGCGAGGTGGAAAATTTTAAGTCGACCCCAGTTCCAGATACTTCTTCTAAGGCCAATTCTGTACCCACTGCAGACAAGGTCACCAGTCCCCATGTAGATGGTTTATTTAGCCAGTTGGTAGAATGGGAACTTCTACCAACTGTTGCTGAGAGTTGATGAGTTTGGAAATTCAGATGGGAGCAGAGGTGGGAAATGAAAGGCCACTAGAGGGCGTCCAAGGTAAAAAAAAAAAAAGACAAAACAACCTAGGGCCATATTTATAACCCCCTGGTATCCCTTTATAGCGATACTGCAGGTTAATGTACGATCGCAGTAGTAAATGTAAAGCCGCGATCGCACATTTACGACCGAACGTTCGTTAGATTTACCATCGGTTCGGTAGTTAACGATTGTTATCCTAAATTTATGATAATGATTGTAAATTATTGATCATTAACCCGATTGGAAATGAACAAACGTTTTACCGTCCTTTAAAGTGTGCATATTGCTAAAAACGACACCCGCCCTTTATAAATACGGCCCCTAATAACTAGAAATGGAAATTTTAAGTATAAACTTTGAATTTGGCTTGAAAGGCTAATAAATCTGCCACTGAAATGAAAGTGTAGGTCTGTAGGTTGTGTGTGCCCGTATTGGGTTGGGGGGTAAAAAACTAACGGTTTATTCAATAAAAATTCTTATCTTTAAAAATGGTGCTAATTTTGCCCCAACCAATCAGATTATTTAACATTGAAAGCTAACATCTGATTGGTTGGGGCGAAATTAGAACCATTTTTAAAGGTAGAACTTTTATTGAATGACCCTGTATATTTTTTTGATGATTGGTCTAAATAATTTTTTATAAAACAAAGTTTACTCTCTCTCGCGCTATAGGAAATGCAATAAAGATATGCAGACCATTAGGGTTATGGGGCCCATAGACGATGAAGATTAATTGGAGTTAGGTATGACATGCGATGTAAATGTGTACGATCGTCGTACGTTCGTCCACTACCGCAATCGATTGAATAGTTTGTTTTTTGAATGCAACCATCCTTAATGTGTAGATTAAATTGTATACGATTTAATATGTGTATGGTTAGATTGAGTCCATAATTGTGTTGTACGATGGCCATAAATGATGCAATTTTGTTGTGTGTAACATTATACTGTGTCGGAAGTGACGGATAGACGAACGTTCTTTCCTGTGTTCGTACGAGTTTCGTTTGTTGTTCGGTGTGTCACCTGTGGGTTATATAATTTGGTTTGGATATATAGGGACTTGTACTTTCAACAGTCAGTTGGTCTGTACGTCTGTCTGTATAACCACTACATGACTACTTCCTATTAGGATTTCAACCCACTAACTAGCTTTCTTTACAATCAAATCGCAACATTCTGTACGTTTGTTGTACGATCCTTCATACACACAAACGATTACATCGTATTCGACTAAAATTTTTCGTCCAAACCGATTTCGGATAACAACGATAATGTCTCCAAACCTAGTCGAATAAGACTATATCTTTCACATTAACTTACGATTTATACACGATTTGACCTTCGTACGACTACGCACGATTTCATTCCATCGTCTATGGCCCCATAAGAGAGAAAAAATAAGAGATGATAGATAGATATAGATAGATGATGATGATAGTAGATAGATAGATAGATAGATAGATAGATAGATAGACATACGACAGACAGACACAGAGAGAGAGAGAATAGATAGATAGATAGATGGGAGAGAAGATAGATAGTAGATGATAGATGATAGATAGATGATGATGAGATAAGATGTAGATAGATAGATGATGTAGATATGATATGTAGATGATAGATAGATAGATGATAGATGATAGATGATAGATAGATAGTGATAGATTAGAGTAGATAGATAGTAGATAGATAGACAAACAGATCGACAGAGAGACAGACAGTGATAGATAATAGATGATGATAAGAAGAAGAGAGATATAGTAGTAGATAGATAGATAGATAGATCGTTATGTAGATCAGAGATAGATAGATAGATTAGATCGCACTAGATGCTAGCATAGATAGCGGTACTGATCGTGACTGTCGTAACTTAGATGGTAGTAGATGCTGTTAGTGTTGTGTGTCGCTAGCTCGCTCCTGCTCGTTTACGCTGTGTAGTGTCGATCGTCGCTCTCTTAGCTCGACTAGATCTACTAGCTCGATAGATCTGCTCGATACGACTCGCTCGACTCTCGCCTCCATCGCTCGCTGTGCTTTGTGTCTGCTTTGTCGTGACTCGAGTCGCAGCTCGGGGGTCGACTCGTAGAGGGGGGCCGGTCGTCGCTCTGCTCGCTTTCTGCTAGCTGCTCTGTCGCTCTCGTTCGGTGCGTGTCGTGGTTGTCAGCTCGCTTTAGCTGTCGCTAGTGCTGCTGTCGCTGGGTCTAGTCGCCAATCCGCGTCGAGGTCGTCGATCGTGTGGAAGCTGTGTGTGTAGATGTGTGTGTGTGATGTGTGGTGTGATGCTGTCTCGTGGTGTGTTTGTTTGTGTGGGTGTTGTGT
This sequence comes from Hymenochirus boettgeri, assembly GCA_019447015.1. Classification (NCBI taxonomy): domain Eukaryota; kingdom Metazoa; phylum Chordata; class Amphibia; order Anura; family Pipidae; genus Hymenochirus; species Hymenochirus boettgeri. The sequence continues at coordinate 115,283,617 of CM033476.1, read as the reverse complement.
GTGTGTGCTGTTGGTGTTACTCGCTGTGTGTTGTGGGGTTTTTGGTGTTGGGGTGTTTTCCCTGGTGGTTTTGGCTGGGTCCGGGAGGGACTATTTCTCTGACCGAGCGCTCTTACGAGTGGCCGAATTCCATTGCCGAATTCCCATAGGGAACCGCACGATCAATCGAATTTACAACATGTCCAAACGTCTTTCATCGATCTGGATGAACGGACGATCGAGGTCAGTCACGGCCGGCCGCCCCACACCACAAGATGATAGTATACCAATATGGTAGGATACCAGATTATGTATACCAAGATGGTAGTATCCAAGATAATAGTATACCAAGATGGTAGTATATCCAGATGATAGTATACAAGATGGAGTATATACCAAGATGATAGTATAACCAAGATGGTAGTATATACCAAGATGGTAGTATACCCAGTTGTAGATTATTACCAGATGGAGTAATACCAAGATGGATAGTTTATACCAAGATGGTAGTATACCAAGATGGTAGTTATAACCAAGATGGTAGTATATCCCAAGATGGTAGTATATAACCAAGATGGTAGTATATACCCAAGATGGTAGTTATACCAATGATGAGATTATACCAAGAGGGATTATATACCAAGATGGTAGTATATACCAGATGGTAGTAAATACCCAATATGGTAAGTATATACCAAAGATGATAGTATACCAAGATGGTAGTTATATACCAAGATGGTAGTATAATTACCAAATGATCGTTATACCAAGATGGTAGTATATACCAAGATTGTAGTATATCCAGAATGATTAGTATACCAAGATGGTGTATACCAAGATGGTAGTATACAATGGTAGTATATACCAAGATGATAGTATACCAAGATGGAGTATAATACCAAGAGGGTGAGTATATACAGATGATAGATACCAAGATGGTAGTATATACCAAGATGGTAGTATATACCAAGATAGTTACAAGATGTAGTTTATACAAGATGGTAGTATATACCAAGATGGTAGTATACCAAGATGGTAGTATCAATGGTAGTCCAAGATGGTAGTATATCCAAGATGGTAGTATATACCAAGATGGTAGTATACCAAGAATATGTAACCAAGATGGTAGTATATACCAAGATGGTATGTTATAACCAAGATGTAGTTATACACAGATGGTAGTATACCAAGATGGTAGTATATACCAAGATGGTAGTATATACCAAGAGTATATTATTTATACCAAGATGGTAGTTTACCAGATGGTAAGTATATACCAAGATGGTTAGTATACCAATGATGGTAGTATATCACCAGATGGTAGTATACCAAGATGGTAGTATATACCAAGATGGTAGTATATACCAAGATGGTGGAGTATATCCAAGATGTAGTATACCAAGATGGTATTATATACCAAGTATGGTATTACAGATGGTGTATACCAAGATGTATACCAAGATGGTAGTATATACCAGATGGGTAGTATACCAAGATGGTAGTATATACCAATATGGTAGTAAACCAAGATGGTAGTATATACCAAGCATGGTAGTATAACCAATGGTAGTATACCAAGATGGTAGTATAATACCAAGATGTAGTATACCAAATGGTAGTATACCAAATGGTATTATACCAAGATGGTAGTATTACAAATGGTAGTATTACCAAGATGATAGTATACCAAGATGTAGTATATACCAATGATGTAGTATACCAATGATGTGTATATACCAAGATGGTATTATATACCAAGAGGTAGTATACCAAGATGGGAGTATATACAATTGAGTGGTAGTATATACCAAGATGGTAGTATACCAAGATGGTAGTATATACCAAGATGGTAGTATACCAAGATGGTAGTATATACCAAGATGGTAGTATACCAAGATGGTAGTATATACCAAGATGATAGTATACCAAGATGGTAGTATACCAAGATTAGAGATGTCCGAACTTCGCCAATCCAGTCCGCTCGAGGATCCGCCAATTTTCGAGAAAAAAAAACATTAAAACCCATTAAAATGAAAAAATCCTTGAAAATACGTAAAATCCTCGTAATTTCGAAAATATGGGGTTTTTCTTGTATTTTCTAAAATGTGAGGAAATCCTCGTAATTTTGAAAATTTTCGAAAATACGTTTTCCTTGCATTTCCAAAAATATGAGAAATCCTCGTAATTTCGAAAATTTTCGAGAACGCGGTTCGGAAAAGTTCAGAAGGCGGAAAACCAGAAAATCCTTTATATCCGCCATTCGCGAGGTAAATCCGCAGCGGATTCGGGTTCGGATCCACAAACTGGGCCATCACTAACCAAGATGATAGTATACCAAGATGACCAAGATGACCGTTTGTGGCCAAAAACGCATTGATATGATGTATTATTGCATGTGAAAAGTTATGTGTTGAATCTTACTGTTTAGTTCATAATTAAGTAGAATGGCAATCAATTATTGTAATGTATGCTTCTGTGAGCAAAAGTTTATTATACTTGCTTTGCACACACAAAAATCTACTGTAGATATAGATCTATATTTACATATAACCATTAATGTCTGTTTGGGACAAATGAAGATACATCCTTACTGGGCAGACTGGTGCTCAAGTAAATTAACCTCAATGCGGAGCCAAATCCAAACACCCCAACAGACAGTGCCCAATATTATTTTATTTAATGAATGGGCAGGGACATGTTTGAATGAATGGGAGGTAACCTGCCTTTCCTATCTCCCCTTTACCACTTGCACCACTCGTGTGAGAGATCCAGGGCAAAGCAATCGGATCCTACATACACTCAAGTGTCCTCGTTTGTATTGGGGGATACACAATTTATTGGCCAGTTCCAGGACTTATAAGATTTATTCTCTGCTTTTTGAATTCTAGTGTAAAGTCATACAAATTCTATGACAGGATAGTTAAAATATATTCAGTACCTAAATGTCATGGCAGTAAATACAAAGAAACAGTATGGCAGCTCCCACCCATATGTATAAATATACACAGAAGGAATGTCCTATCATTCTATGCCAGTGATATCTCACATGCGGCCCTCCAAAGGAAGGAAACTCCCAGCATGCTTTGGTAGCATTCTGCTGTAGGGAAAGATTTTACTGAGCTCACACAGTTATATCTTTAGTTGGGAATTACTTAGATCAGTAGTGGAATCTTCCTATTTTAACATTGATTTGTGAGGAAGTGTACAGACACTTGTAGTTGTCTCTGATGGTGATTCAAGTGATTACATTAGTGTATGGACATTAGTTCGGGTGTCAGACTATAGTGAGCCGAAATGGGCGTCCGTTTTAATTGCACGTGTGTACTGGGCTTTACTTTACATAGATACAGTGCCCCCTATTGGGACCTGCTGTCAGTAGTTCATTAATTACCGTATGCCCCTGCCAGAACTCAGCTTAAGTGCATTTTAGTTTTCACTTATCCTTTAAAACTAAAGAATGTGACTTTATATCTCCGTAGGGATCTATCCTATTTACGGCAACTTAGTATCTAGACTAGGGTTTTTTTTGGAGGGGGGGGGGGTAATTTTGTGATTTAAATTTTTTTTTTTTTACAAAATTCTGACTGTCCCATAAAATCTCAGATCCTCTCGTTTTCTTCCATTAACCAGTCCATTTTTTTCCGACTTGCAAACAAAATGTCAGCGTACGAGCCACGGCCGCTGTTCCAAGGCTGATTTATACTCCCAACGACTTGTTATAATAAGACAATTCCCCCTTAAAGCTGCACATTTTCTTGCCGAGTCAGTGCTTTTCTTTTTCTTTTTCCCTTATTTCGTGAAACCCGTAGCAAATCGCCTTACTATTTCAACATGATTACTTAGAAACACCATTTCCAAAATTAGTGCTTTTGTTGAAAGCCTTGATGGGATTATGATCAGTAAAGCTGGGAAATAAACGACTTATTTAAAGAAAGGGAGAGCGATTGCACCATAACGTAGCGAATGAAAAAACACAATCCCCCCTCCTCTTCCTTTCCTTTAATAGCAATATTATGTTTCATTATACTGAAAGGCTATTTATAAGGACTGTACATTTATTTTGCCACATAGATTTGTTTAAATGACTCTCGCTTCCATTCCAGCTTCATGTTCCTGTTTTTTTTTCCCCGCAGGAAAACCGATGGCGAGAAAGCCTGATTTCTTTTCTTTTTTTCTCCCTCAAAGCAACTGCAGTTAAATCAAAAGCCGTTGGCCGCTTACAGAGCGCCCAGCCTGTCAGCATCAATTCTGAAGTTACTGGTCTTTGCATTTCGGAATCCTTTGTTTTTTTATGTGTGCGGCGACTTGAGCGTAATTGGATCAGCAGATACTGCGAATGCTTTTCTTTGTGCTTTTTTATTGTTAAAATTCCTCCAAACAACATTGAATCAGAAGACCACTTCCATTTAAAAACATTCATCTGTGTCTCTACTCTCATTAACCTTTTTTACATGTGAGTGATGTTCCCTATTTCCCAGCATTCCAAACTTAAAGACATGCCCCTTATTTTAATCACTGACTGTTTTGTTGCATCGCACGTGCCCAGTACAAAGTACAGCAGGCACTTGTTACAGCAGGTCACCGCCCACTATAGGTTTCTAGTCAATCAAATCACTGTCCAACAGAGATAAATGGAAATGGTGGCAGTCTCATAATCCAAGTAAATCTATAGGTATTTAACTATGTACTGTAGTTAAATGCTACTTAGGGCTAGGCCGCTCTGCAGCATTTTAACACGCAGTGGAGTAACTACAGCCCCCACCACCCCCATGACCGTGGTGGAAGGAAACATACAAGTGATCAGCTGTTTAAAAGACCAGACTGGAAGTTTGGGTCTGGTCTTTTAAACAGCTGATAGCGCGTAAGTTTTATTCATACGCTGTGCAGGGGCCCGACCTCCATTTTTGGGGTGGGTGGGAGGTGCTGCAATTCTGCCTGTTAACATGTGTGTGTGTTAAAAAGTGCGAATCGCATGCGCTCCGATTGCGCAATATTGCGCGGATCACAGAGCAAGCGGACGCCAACGCCCGATATCGTCCAGTATATTGTGGTCTCACCCGTACTATAATGGTATTATACATTCTGTTAATGTCTCTAGTATGGATATTTTCTGGTATATAAATTCGGGTTCAGCGTACATTACTGAAAGCGTCTAGGTACGGTGTGTCTCAACGGAAATGTTGCACTTTACCAGACTTTATTTATCAAGAAATCCTTTCCACCATTTACATTATATTCATAAACATTGACTTTTCGTGCCGCTGATTAATTAAAAAAAAAGTAACGTCTTCCGATATGTGAACAGTGTCTCCGGTAACGGGTAATTTGTGGACTGACATCGCTCAACCTGAATGATCTCGGATTGATATTTCTGGATGTTCTGACCAGGTTATGGCCAATGATTTTCTCATCATGGGAAAGAGGTAATGATCCCTAAACAATAAATATCTGTGCAATGTCGCGGAGTGAGATAAGGACAGCGAATTGTGAGAGGCGCACACGCACTCTGATGCACTAGCATGTGATTTTCATGCGATTGTAAGTGTGTGAGAAACACGCCACTGTGGCTTAGCCCCAGGGGTGCCCTTACCATGAAGCAAACTGAAACATTTGCTCAGGGCGTGTTAAAAAACAAATCCTCCTTTCTGCAATACTGCATTTCAGCACCAGTCCACTAATCAGTGTTAATCAGCCCTCCAGTCCACCAATCAGTGTTAGTAAGCCCAGCACATCCGCCTCCACAAACCACACCTATGTTCCCTGATGAAGCCATGCCCACTTTTGTGCCACCAATTGCATATTATTATTGCATATTATAAAGCTTGCACTAGCAACTGCCCCTTCAAGTTTTGTAACCAGGTCCCTGACACCCCCCACCTAACCAACAGTTGATGTTAATATTTCCTGGGTGGGTACATAGCAATATAACAATTTTAGTTTTGGGTTGAACTTGCCCATTAAAAAACGAATCTCTCGCTTCTTTCTAAATAAGATGTTAAGAAACTGTACATGATTTCCCCATATAAACCATTAAGAAGTAGAAACTTTCCTGTAAGTATAATAGTGTTTTCACTCTGCTGGAAATTAAAATACCTTTCAAAAAACAACATTATGACGTGCGTTTAGCTGTCTAATTAACCGCTGTGTTTTGAAAGCCACCAATAAGGCAGAATTAACTGCTGATTTCATTCATTATTCATTCACATTTAGAAGTAGTTTATTAAAATAAAGACCCCTTTTTTTTTTACACTGTTATGTTGGTGAACCAGGCAATACAAATGACTGTAAGGGATGCCCAATTTTAACTTTGACACTAGTGTTGGACTGGGTTCCCTCTTTTAACTTTGGCACTAGTGTTGGGCTGGGTTTCAGGGGAATCCCGCGGAGGGGCCACAGCTCATTTGCTTAAAAAAGAAAACTGATAACATTTAAATACAGATCCAAAGGAACAGAAAAGCTGGGTACACACATGAACGAGAAAGGGCCAATTCCATTGGATCCGATGGAATTGACCTCTTTCTTGGCAATGTGTATACCCTGTGAATGAGCATTCCCGACAACAAGGAACATTCACCGTCAGCATCGGGATTGTTAGTTCCGTTTGAAAAATTTCTCTCAGCTGCGATTGGCCCCCTGTACTTAAAGGGCATGTCCACTCTAAAAATAATTTCTGGAATTATTGCTGGAACTTACACTCTGGACTGTGCGTAGCTTATCTTACAAATTCTGTAATTTTTCAAAGATTGGTACTGTGTTCCTAGCTTAAAGGGTCACTATACTCACTCAAACAACATTATCTGAAACTACAATTTGAGAGAAGTAAAATGGTGGTACTCACATATCTATCTGTGCTTGCTTTGTCATTAAATTATTAATGTTTATTGAGTGCTCCTAATTGCCCCCACCCTCCCTTACTCACTGCCTCCTTGTAGTGTCAGCGACACTTATAAGTTCTGCACAGCCTCACCATGGACACTGCTCTGTTTACACATCTCCCTCCCCTTCTTTTCTCTGATTCTCTTAATTGTTGCAAAAAGTGTGCTGCCAGGCAGACAAAGTTCCTAGTAAGAGGTCAGGGATGGAACATATTATAATTTCTGCTCCTGGAGTGACAGGTCTTTCCCTTTAAAGGATGTGATTTCAAATAATGATTTCTCAGAATCTACAACTCGGACTTAAAATCTGAAAAGGGTTTTGGAGTACTGGGCTCTTAAGGTGGCCATACATCAGGACGATATTACTTACCTGACCGACCGCTCACGAGACGTTCCTGCGATCCTGCCGGAACCACCTCTCCCGATCTTATATTCGACCGACATACGATCGCAAAATCCCATAAATCCCATTCATTTTGCGATCGCATGTCGGTCGAATATAAGATCGGGAGAGGTGGTTCCGGAAGGATAGCAGGAACGTCTCGTGAGTGGTCGGTCGGGTAAGTAATATCGTCCTGATGTATATCCACCTTTACTGTATCTAAGTATCCAAGGGGACACCAGAGCTGCCAAATTTGATTTTTAATAAACAATAGAAGCAGTGGCGGCACTACACTGGGGCACAATGGGGCACGTGCTCCAGTTGACAGATGCAGTGCCCCCCTTCCAAGTTCCAAAGCATACTGGCTTTCATTGTGTTGATCCTCACAACCATCCCGATTTTGCCAGTTTTGGGTGCTTTTCCCGGTGTCCCGGCACCCCTACTGTGTTCCGGCATTGTTCCTGTATATAACGTCCGGGCAGTGTAAGTCTCCATAAAGACCGGAAATTCCTCTATACAAAGACCTGTCAGTGACACTGCCCAGCCGGAAGAGTCTGTGAGGAACTGTGGAAGAATCCTGGGGCACAGGCGGGAACAACCCCCGCGGCCCGAAAGAGAAGTAATTAAAAGGGAAAAATAGCTGGACTTCAGGTATGTGCCAGTCATGGGCAAACTTGATTGTACCAGTCACTGTGGGCAAAATTAATTATACCAGTCACTGTGGGCAAACATGATTATACCAGTTACTGTGGGCAAACTTGATTATACCAGTTACTGTGGGCAAACATGATTATACCAGTTACTGTGGGCAAACATGATTATACCAGTTACTGTGGGCAAACATGATTATACCAGTGGGCAAACTTAATTATTAAAGTGCCCATATATGGGCCGATTATCATCTGAAACTTTGTTCGTTCACATCGTGCGTCACGGGTCGGGACCCCCAAACACACGTGTGTACTTACCTTAAGGCATGGCTGTAACAGGAATAGACAGGTAGGTTACTAGGTTATAAAAGCCTGTAATAAACTGGTAAAAATAGCGGTTGGTCTTGTGGGCAAATAACTGACAAGTCCCCAGTTTTTTGTTGTTAAGAGTGAACAGTTCTACATGCAGAGAAGAAGGATGGAGATGCTTCATGGAAGGACTTAGTGTCTCACACTTGAAAAAGGACAATTGTGTCCTTAACATGTCGTGTGTTA
>CM033476.1:115262676-115270176 GCA_019447015.1 Hymenochirus boettgeri | reverse complement strand
CATGCAAATTAAAATGGAACATTCCAAGAGGCGGGGGGGGGGGGGGTTTAACCAGTGTTTTAGTTTTGGGATAGATGAGCAAGTTATGGCAGCAACAGGGAGGCAACTAGTACCCAGGGGCTGAGTTAATAAGATGCACAACTGTTAAATGGGCAATTAACCTTCAGCAACCAATCAAAAGTTATCTTCTTACTGATCTGTAGCAGTTAGATAACATGGATTGGATAGATTAAAAGCACAGGTAAACATTTGTGCATCTTCTTACATATGCCCCAGAATTAGGGATAGGCAACCATTAGCTCTCCAGATGTTTGAAAACTGCAATTCGTTCTTTACAAGCACTCCGTAATTAGGGAATGCTGGGAGTTGTAGTTTTCAAACATCTGGAGATCTACTGGTTGCCTATCTGAAGAGTATACCTTTGAGTGATCAGCTGTTATACATAACTTCACCTTGGTGTTCTGGTCCAGTTCCGCCTCAGTAGTCAGTCTGTGATCTGGCCAATAGCAATGCAACGTTTCTTGCAGAGTGTGTCTTCCCATTGGTCTTGTCACTGCCAATCAGAGCTGGGGTTTTTTCACATGCTTTTTATGCATTACAAGCATTTAAATGCTTCTAGAAGCCATAAAATGGATGTTTGCAACAATGGTCATTCGGGGCGAGGCAGAATATCTGCAATGCATTGAAAAAACTTGTTAGAAATAAACAAATATTAGATATTGGAAACAGAAAACAACCCAAGACAAGCTGAGAACACAAACTCAGAGAAAAAGGACCTGAAACCGGCACTGTGAAACTAAGGTTAATACCAAGACAGGAAAGCAGAACCCTAGATAACATTACTAACGAGTGTGAAATGGACTGACATCAGCAATGACCAGTACATCACTCACACTGTCAAATGTCACACTGTAGGACAGGGATGTCCATCTCCCAGCATTCCCTGGCAGTTAAAGGGGTGTCATATAAATGTCATAATGTGAGACAGGGATGTCCAATTCCCAGCATTCCCTGACAGTTAAAGGGATGTCATATAAATGTCATAATGTGAGACAGGGATGTCCAATTCCCAGCATTCCCTGACAGTTAAAGGGATGACATATAAATGTCACACTGTAGGACAGGGATATCCAATTCCCAGCATTCTCTGACCGTTAAAGGGATGTCATATAAATGTCACACTGCAGGACAGGGATATCCAACTCCCAGCATTCCCTGACCGTTAAGGGATGTCATGTTAATGTCATAATGTGAGGCAGGGATGACCAATTCCCAGCATTCCCTGACATTCCCTGACAGCATTCCGTATTGCATCCCTGTATTAAAAACAATGAACGCAGAAAGAACAGTAACTAGGAACATAGAAAAGTTGGTGCTTTTACAAGTTTGCTACCATATTGGCTCAGCCAGTGCACGTCACCATCATATTTTCAGATCAGTTTCAATCATTAAAGTCCTTAATCTCCCCTTGTCTCCCACAACTCTGCGTTTCATTTAGGGCATTCTTTCCCCTCATTGTCCCCTGGTGCTGATGCAGGAATCGAGCCCAGAATCAAACAAGACAAGATGTTCAAGGTTAAAGCTGAACACCCAGGTAGAACCAGAGCGACAGCTGATTTTACCTGCAATGCATCATTTTCCTTCCACATCCAATTAAACAGGCACACACTGCAGTTATACATTGGATGTTGCACTACCCTGGAAAGGGTTAACTCCCTGTGCCTCCCATCCTTCCTATTCTAAAAAACATCTTGTGCCCGTCTCAGGATCTTAGAGGTTAAGAGGAATTAGCCACCCAGGCGAAATGTCTTCGCCCGAACATAGGTACATAGAGAGCTCAGTGTAAAAAAAACCCAAACAACATTGCGCTGAATTAGTCCTCACTGGTTTGTCCCTATTTATAACAACAGAGTGTGACTTTCCACAGTTAATTAACACGGTGTTCTGGAGTGAAATATCATTCCGTGCCGGGGAATAACACTTTTGATGTGTAAATTCCAGGAGCGGGGATGGTCTGGAGTGACCTGAATACATTTTATTAGCCTATAATAAGGAAAGCTTTGCTAAGTTCAGTAACGTATTAGCATTCCGAACAACCCCCCTTACTTCTTTCGCTTAAGACCACGGAATGGGGGAACCAAATTAGATCCCTCGGAAGAACAGAATTGAAATAAAGATCTATGGGAAAAGCATTAACGTCTTGTTTGGGGGGAAGTTTCATTGGAGATGCAGATGAATTCTTCTTCTTTACAGAACAGCGCTTGAAAAAGTTACAGTTCTGGAAATTGGCGTCATTCAAACTCTGATTGAATAGAAAAATGGAACTTGAGGCCGTCCAATCGTTTGTTAGATTATGGGGTTGGAGTGCAGAAAATAATAGGGATGGAGAAAAATGGGATGTGGGTTTATTCTTATTTATATCCAAGGAACATCAAATTGTAGTCAGGGGGGGTGAGCAATCAAGGTCTACTTGCCTGGGGCCCTGAGGCTATTTCTTTATAAATGTACCTATTACGGGCCCCCGAGAATCCTGATGGCCTGGTGCTGTTCAGGTGTTGGGCTAAAGGTACAGAGCCCTTATGAATGATATTGGTAGCAATCCGGTTAGCGCGACTTTAACTCACTCATATATTTGCCCAGAAAGTCTTGGTAAATCGACCTCAAAGAGTAAAAGCACAAAGTCAGTAAGTAGTTCCGTATTCCTTCACAAAAGAAAAAAATGAGGACCTACTGTATCACTTTTTATTACCTTTACATCATGTTACCAGTAAACACCTTGGTGGTACCCAATTATTTCTCGTAACAAGTAACATTTTAGCTGAATCCATTTCTTCTCCCTTTCTCTCTTCCCATATGAGCAGGCGGCTTCAATAGCCAATAAGGAGTGAAACATCATCACATGAGATAATTGTATCCAATCCTCGCAAGTTCCCGTGAGTCCCGTGATGTTTGGAATCTGTATACAACACGTTAGAAGGATCTATCCACAGGAAGCTTCTCTTACAATTTATTCCAGCACATAAAATGACAGAAACACATTTGTTACCGTAAGCCAACTAGAATCATCGCATTCCCAAGAATAATAATATATGAAAATCTCAACGTGCGATGTTATGTTTCAGACAGCCACCTTGTTTATATAACAAACTATAGCGTTTAAAATTAGACCAACTGATGTGCTATGTTTGTAGCTTTCCATTTTGTGAAGGCATTAAAGGGGTAAGACAGTATTTGGATAATAGCTGCTCGGCTATGTTGAAATATCAGAAAATAATAACCTTATTATTCTTCAGACCTAAGCTGGTAAACACAGGATAAGTGTCCCTTTAACTTGGACCAGCAGATGTACCGTTAGATATACCGATAGGTAGTCTGTAACATAGCAATAGAGGTTGAGTAAAGACACACATCCATCTAGAAAAACCTTATAAGTTACCCACAATGTAGTGAATCCCTGTTGGAAAGGGATCTTGGAGTTTTGGTGGATAACAAACTTAAAGGAAGCAAGCAGTGCCAGGCGGCAACAGCCAGAGCCAGCATGGTATGTTCTTGTATAAAGAGAGGTATGGATTCAAGAGGAGGAAAATGTGTTCTCCCTCTTTACAAAGCATTGGTAAGGCCTCATTTGGAATATGCAGTGCAATTTTGGAATCCTGTGTACAAAAAGGACATCTTTGAAATGGAAGGGTTCAGAGAAGGGCAACTAAATTAATAAGGGGATTGGGGGAGCTTGAATGAAGAGAGACTGGAAAAGTTACAATTATGTACGCTGGAGAAAAGGAGCTTGCGTGGGATATGATTACTGTGTATAAATACATTAACGGGCCATACAATAAACTATCTGGGGCATGTTTCACAATAGAACATGTCAGAGGACACGAGGACATCCCTTAAGACTAGAGATAAAAGGTTTAGGCTTCACAATCGCGGCGGATTTACCTTGTTCACAAACGGCGGATATCGCAGATTTCCGCCTTCCGAACTTTTCCAAACCGCATTTTCGAAAATGTTCGAAATTACGAGGATTTCTCGTATTTTCGAAAATATGGAAAATACGAGAATTCCTCGTAAATTCAAAATTTCGCAGATTTTTCACTTTTTGGACAGAACAACCACATTTTCGGGTCCGTATTTGTCAATGTCCTCGTATTTCGAAGAATCCTCGTATTTTCGAAGAATCCTCGTATTTTTCGAAGAACAGATTTTGCCGAACTTTCATTTTAATAGGTTTTAATGGGTCCGCTCGCGGATTTTTCGAATTTTCGAATTTTTTCAAAAATTCGTGGAACATCGAGCGGACCGGATTTTGCGAAGTTCGGACATCTCTCGTGAACATGTCCTTTAATCTCTTTCTGGAATGAGATTTAATTTGAACCTATTGCTCTGGCCCCTAAAGTTCAGTTAGAATTGTCAATAATTATCGCGAGTTCGGAAAACCCGAATGTTCATAGTTTGTGCAATTCTAAAATGTTTAAAGTTCGGGTCGAGTTCTAGCCCATCTCTACTGGCTTGTAGATCCCTGCTGCTGTTAAACCAACTCCATTCGCTCTCAATCGTACAAATTAGAAGCATTCAAATGGGATACCTGGAATTAAATCAAAGTGTGAATTTGTGTGAATTATAAACAAAAGAACAAGATTGTCTGAGTTTTACCATATAAAGGAAGAGTGTGGATTCGAAGTATATTTTTACAAGGTTATGTCCTCGATTCCTTTCCAAGTGAACTGGAAAGATCGTTCCCTAAATACGGTTCATTGCACAGTCTACTTGTACTCATGGTTTTTAAGGACAAACTGGTGTCCTCGTAGCTAACTTAGACAACTTAAGCCGTATAAACAGTGGGTCGGTCTGAGCTCTTTGTGTATTAAACACACAATAAGAAATCTGGACGACAATTAAGATATTTAAGACTGTTTGAATTGTTGTGTGTTTAAAACCATGGAGATTTCAAATTATAAGAAAGAAATCTGTTCCCAGCAGCTTGTAAACATCTACAAATTCACCCAGTGTCAGTATCTGCTGCCAACAGTGCCGAACCTTTCAACAGCCCCAACTGCTTACTGACTGGCATAATCCATTTTGGCACTTTCTAAAGAGGGGACATGATTACAACATGGAGCAGAATGTGTTTTGCAAAGGAAATACAAACACAAGTTTAAGTATGTTTGGACGTATGTTATCTCTGTTCTCTGGTTTTAGGGTAGATAGGATGGCCAACAAAGCAATGACCACAGGATGGGGATGCAGTTTACTTAGTTTTCCTAAGGCTTTTGATACTGTCCACATGGGCAACTTATGTGTAAACTTAGATCTGTTGGACTGAAAAAAAATGTAACATGGATAAAGAGTAGGGGGCCGCTACTATTTAAAGGGATTGTTCAACCCCCCCAAAAATACTTTTGATTTAATGCTAAGTGCCCCAAAACCTCCACACCTGCAAGGCTCTTCCCTTTCAAAGAAGCTGGTAAACCTCTTACAGCCTTCTCTCCCTCTGCGTTCTTCTGCTTAGCTTCAGTGCCTTTTCCATGTACGGAAGCAAGTAGAAGGGCAGACAGGCAGTGAACACCTGTGATTGGCTGAACGCATAGGGTATAAAGGTATCTCTAAATTATTCAGAGGGAAGGACCAGTTTTCTCTAATTAACAGGTCCAATTAAATCCTATGTCCTGGCCAGCAGGAGACTAAAGGTAGTAAAATGGTAAGTGGTTTAGGACCTCTGTCCAAGCTGTATAAAGCTGGCCATACACTGGAGACTGGAGACTGCTATTTACCTACAAATACAAATGCAGTAACCTCATCATCCTCTAATACATTAAACAAATACCCCCAGGAAAAAAAACTTAAAGCTGTTTGGTTAAATGGAATTTCCTAACCAGTAGATAACACCGAAATCAAGTTATTACCTAGACTAAGACTAATCTCACAAACTGTTATCAAGTTCTAGAAAGTGCTGCAATTCCTTTTTAAAGTCATACTCCGCATTAGTACGTGAGGCCTCTATCTCTTGATATTCAGCGGTACGCCCAGAAGAAAGAAAATCAGACAGAACAGAATAAACAATCTCAGAGCCCAGAAGGAATTTAACATACAAAGAAATGTGACTTGTTACAGCTGGAGAATTGATAAAACTCTACAGGCAGCTGAAGAGCAAAAAAATATTAACGCATTTCCTTAACATTTGGGTACCAGACGCATATCGCTGACTTAAAACAAAAAACTTGTCAGTTATCTGCCTGCAACCTCAACTGCTATTTTATTTCATGATGTTTATAACCAGATATTAATGATCAGTTCTATTCCATTCTGGAAAAGGTATCCGCCTCCTTCCTTTTCTCAATGAGCTTTTAAAAGTTGAGCATGTGCATTGGATGTAACAGCAGTCAATGGTTGTGATGTCAGTTGTCACAGCCAAGATTGACAGCATGGAGGGAGGGGCCAGTTTACTGTGCCAGAATGGGACAAGAATATCCTTAAATATCTGGATAGTATGCAGGTAATAAAGTGCTTGATATATCAGTTGGGGTTGGGGGCAGGTAACTGATAACAGACCAGTTTTTTTGTTTCAAGTTGAACATTCCCTTTTAGTTATTCATTATAATTAGAGATGTCCGAACTTCGCCAAATCCGGTCCGCTCGAGGATCCGTGAATTTTCGAAAAATTCGAAAATCCGCGAGCGGACCCATTAAAATGAAAAAATCCTCGAAAAAATCGAGAAATCCTGTATTTTGAAAATACTATTTTCCCGCATTTTCGAAAATCACGGAAAATCCTCGTCATTTCGAAAATTTTCAAAAATACGGGTTTTCATGTATTTTCGAAAATACGAGAAATCCTCGTAATTTCGCAAATTTTCGAAAACGCGGTTCGGAAAAGTTCGGAAGGCGGAAAAACCGGAAACCGTTCGCGAACGAGGTAAATCCGCCGCGGATTCGGGTTTGGATCCGCGAACTGGGCCCTCACTAATTATAATGAATGTAACCATGTGGGAAGTCATCATTACATAATAACATCAACTTCTACTATAGCAGCTATTTTCACTGTTATTTAACCCCTTCCTGAAATTAGCACAGTGAGATACAATGCAGCTAATTAGAAGGCTCCTCCCTCACTCCCTGGATAAATCACACTGCACATGTCAGTCCCACTGGGAGATGGAATAAAGAAAAATGATAAAATAAAAGGTAGTGTCATATGAACGAAGTGAAGATAGGTCCAACAATAAGGAGTGACGCCATAGACCGCGAACCAGTACTAATCCGTTACAAATGGAGGTCAACCACTTAAGTAGATGCTAACAAACTCCATATCACCCATCTTCATCTTAAAGGCATTTCCAAACAGCTGTTATTTGGTGTCACCCTTTAATTACTTGTAAACAGCAGCTCGGAAAGTTATTCTGCTCATATTAGATAATACATTTCATATAAATTTGTCATGAAAGTAGGAGGTAGCAGCCATGCTTGCAGCAGAAAATGAGCCATCAAACTGAAAAAAGCAGC
>CM033476.1:114870176-115260176 GCA_019447015.1 Hymenochirus boettgeri | reverse complement strand
ACTATCTATCTATCTATCTATCTATCATCTATCTATCTATCATCGTATCTATATCTATCTATCATCTATCTATCTATCTATCTATCTATCTATCTATCTATATCTATATCTACTATCTATCTATCTATCTATCTATCTATCTAGCTATCGCTGCATCTATATCTATCTAGCTATCACTGCTATCTATCTATCTAGCTATCGCTGCTATCTATCTATTATCTATCTATCTATCTATCTATCTATCTATCTATCTACTGCTACCTCTCTCTCTCTCACACTGTAAGGTGTGTAATAGGTTTTGTACACCTTACATTATACGACATAGATTATTGGTGTTTTTTAATGTGCCCCATTTGTTAGACTTTGTGCCCATGTTTTGCCCCTGGAAAATTCTGGAGCTGGAGGCCGCCACTGATAGAAGGAATTAGTAGGAATAAGATAGATATGTAAATAAACGATAATAGAGAGATGAAACACTAGGTGGGCCCCAAAACTTATCCTGCTGGGCCCCAACACCAGTCAGACACTGGTACCACTCCCTATGAATCTCCAGTTTATAATGTAATACTCATTTTTCACCATGGTTCTACATAAATACAGACAACACCTTTAGCATATAGGTTTAATTGTGGTCTTAGGAACCCTACACACAGGCACCAAACAAATCAGAAGGCTGCCCTTTAAAACAAACTGGAATGATGGGTAATGATTTTCCTGCCAATCGTGGCATGCTGTGGGTTAAACATTTTACAATCCGCCGATGTTAAAAGATGGAAATTGAATTGCTAAGTTAGGCTGATCGTTCATTTGGAAGTGCTGTGTCGTGCACCCTTAATTATGTAATTAGACATAAGCCACTCGCAGTTCCGTATGCATCGTGGGAATAAAAAAAAAATTAAAGGAACATCACAAGTTTCCTGTAAGGATGTTTTTTTTTGGTAGGGGTTTAATATGTTTGGATGATGTTCCTCACTGTGGATTTATTTTGCTTTTCTGCTGTCAAATTGGAGCTCCTTTAGAATGATTTAAAATTGCCGATAATCTCCATCTTGGAAGTCATACCTCAGCTGTGTGACTGTTGCAACACTCAAGTAGAACCTTTTGCTTGTGTGTACAGATGTAGGAATTCATAAAAGGTCAGTGGATTACAAAAAAGCACTCAGTGTGAGGACCTAAACCACATGATCTGAAGGGTCTGTTCTGGTGTCCTGGACTGCCCAGCTTTGTCTGAAAGAGGCAGGACTTGGATTGTCCGTGCATGTTGAGTGAATTTGGGCAGTCTAGGCGGGGTGGATGCTTCAGTTTGGGACATTCAAAGGCCCCACCACACACCAGCCATTCCTTTCCCTAGGTCCCTTTCCTAGGTCCCTCCCTCTCCTTACTCTGGAAATATTCCTGGTCTATCCCTTGAAACACTTTGTGCAGTGGTACAGGCGATCTAGGCAAAACCCAAAGCTGAGGACAAAGTACTTTTAAGTGGAAGGCTGTGTTTTGGGGGGTTATAATTAACCTTTATATTTAGTAGGCATCAAATTCCCATTTTTTTTCAGACTTCCATGTACATTGCACACTATTATATGTGAATAGCTCATCCACCCAAAGTATATATCACAAACCAAACCAAAGGTTTGTGCACATATGCGAACCACAAACGACAAATGTTTAACGAAGAATGTTTGGTGTATGGGCACTTGGCCATAATGTTAAAAGGACCAGATACATGTGCCATAGTGGGGAGAATTGGTGTTACGTGTAAAAAACACATCATTGTCTGACCTCCCCTCTCTATTCTAATTGCGTCTGGTGCTTTTCACATAAGATGGATATTAGTTCCCATCGCTGCAGATTATTATTATACGATGACAGGTCCTAATTAGACATCCTAAATTGAATGTGTCTGCAGTATTTACTAGAATATCAACCTACAATGATATGCAGGGAAAGAGGGAAACGAGGCATTGGAAACAGTTTTATTGTGCTGATTTTATTTTTTTTTTGGAAAGGCAGACACTAAAACTACAACTCTTTTAATCAGATTTAAACTTATGTCTGATAAGCAGAAAGGCATCAGCATTGGCACATCCGCAGTTTCCCACGCAGCACTGCTTCGGCATGCAAATTAAAATGGAACATTCCAAGAGGCTGGGGGGGGGGGGGTTTAACCAGTGTTTTAGTTTTGGGATAGATGAGCAAGTTATGGCAGCAACAGGGAGGCAACTAGTACCCAGGGGCTGAGTAATAAGATGCACAACTGTTAAATGGGCAATTAACCTTCAGCAACCAATCAAAAGTTATCTTCTTACTGATCTGTAGCAGTTAGATAACATGGATTGGATACAGATTAAAAGCACAGGTAAACATTTGTGCATCTTCTTACATATGCCCCAGAATTAGGGATAGGCAACATTAGCTTCCAGATGTTTGAAAACTGCAATTCGTTCTTTACAAGCACTCCGTAATTAGGGAATGCTGGGAGTTGTAGTTTCAAACATCTGGAGATCTACTGGTTGCCTATCCGAAGAGTATACCTTTGAGTGATCAGCTGTTATACATAATTCACCTTGGTGTTCTGGTCCAGTTCCGCCTCAGTAGTCAGTCTGTGATCTGGCCAATAGCAATGCAAGTTTCTTGCAGAGTGTGTCTTCCCATTGGTCTTGTCACTGCCAATCAGAGCTGGGGTTTTTTCACATGCTTTTTATGCATTACAAGCATTTAAATGCTTCTAGAAGCCATAAAATGGATGTTTGCAACAATGGTCATTCGGGCGAGGCAGAATATCTGCAATGCATTGAAAAAACTTGTTAGAAATTAAACAAATATTAGATATTGGAAACAGAAAACAACCCAAGCACAAGCTGAGAACACAAACCAGAGAAAAAGGACCTGAAACCGGCACTGTGAAACTAAGGTTAATACCAAGACAGGAAAGCAGAACCCTAGATAACATTACTACGAGGTGAAATGGACTGACATCAGCAATGACCAGTACATCACTCACACTGTCAAATGTCACACTGTAGGACAGGGATGTCCATCTCCCAGCATTCCCTGGCAGTTAAAGGGGTGTCATATAAATGTATAATGTGAGACAGGGATGTCCAATTCCCAGCATTCCCTGACAGTTAAAGGGATGTCATATAAATGTCATAATGTGAGACAGGGATGTCCAATTCCCAGCATTCCCTGACAGTAAAGGGATGACATATAATGTCACACTGTAGGACAGGGATATCCAATTCCCAGCATTCTCTGACCGTTAAAGGGATGTCATATAAATGTCACACTGCAGGACAGGGATATCCAACTCCCAGCATTCCCTGACCGTTTAAGGGATGTCATGTTAATGTCATAATGTGAGGCAGGGATGACCAATTCCCAGCATTCCCTGACATTCCCTGACAGCATTCCGTATTGCATCCCTGTATTAAAAACAATGAACGCAGAAAGAACAGTAACTAGGAACATAGAAAAGTTGGTGCTTTTACAAGTTTGCTACCATATTGGCTCAGCCAGTGCACGTCACCATCATATTTTCAGATCAGTTTCAATCATTAAAGTCCTTAATCTCCCCTTGTCTCCCACAACTCTGCGTTTCATTTAGGGCATTCTTTTCCCCTCATTGTCCCCTGGTGCTGATGCAGGAATCGAGCCCAGAATCAAACAAGACAAGATGTTCAAGGTTAAAGCTGAACACCCAGGTAGAACCAGAGCGACAGCTGATTTTACCTGCAATGCATCATTTTCCTTCCACATCCAATTAAACAGGCACACACTGCAGTTATACATTGGATGTTGCACTACCCTGGAAAGGGTTAACTCCCTGTGCCTCCCATCCTTCCTATTCTAAAAAACATCTGTGCCCGTCTCCAGGATCTTAGAGGTTAAGAGGAATTAGCCACCCAGGCGAAATGTCTTCGCCCGAACATAGGTAACATAGAGAGCTCAGTGTAAAAAAAACCCAAACAACATTGCGCTGAATTAGTCCTCACTGGTTTGTCCCTATTTATAACAACAGAGTGTGACTTCCACAGTTAATTAACACGGTGTTCTGGAGTGAAATATCATTCCGTGCCGGGGAATAACACTTTTGATGTGTAAATTCCAGGAGCGGGGATGGTCTGGAGTGACCTGAATACATTTTATTAGCCTATAATAAGGAAAGCTTTGCTAAGTTCAGTAACGTATTAGCATTCCGAACAACCCCCCTTACTTCTTTCGCTTAAGACCACGGAATGGGGGAACCAAATTAGATCCCTCGGAAGAAACAGAATTGAAATAAAGATCTATGGGAAAAGCATTAACGTCTTGTTTGGGGGGAAGTTTCATTGGAGATGCAGATGAATTCTTCTTCTTACAGAACAGCGCTTGAAAAAGTTACAGTTCTGGAAATTGGCGTCATTCAAACTCTGATTGAATAGAAAAATGGAACTTGAGGCCGTCCAATCGTTTGTTAGATTATGGGGTTGGAGTGCAGAAAATAATAGGGATGGAGAAAAATGGGATGTGGGTTTATTCGTTATTTATATCCAAGGAACATCAAATTGTAGTCAGGGGGGGTGAGCAATCAAGGTCTACTTGCCTGGGGCCCTGAGGCTATTCTTTATAAATGTACCTATTACGGGCCCCCGAGAATCCTGATGGCCTGGTGCTGTTCAGGTGTTGGGCTAAAGGTACAGAGCCCTTATGAATGATATTGGTAGCAATCCGGTTAGCGCGACTTTAACTCACCATATATTTGCCAGAAAGTCTTGGTAAATCGACCTCAAAGAGTAAAAGCACAAAGTCAGTAAGTAGTTCCGTATTCCTTCACAAAAGAAAAAAATGATGGACCTACTGTATCACTTTTTATTACCTTTACATCATGTTACCAGTAAACACCTTGGTGGTACCCAATTATTTCTCGTAACAAGTAACATTTTAGTGAATCCATTTTCTTCTCCTTTCTCTCTTCCCATATGAGCAGGCGGCTTCAATAGCCAATAAGGAAGTGAAACATCATCACATGAGATAATTGTATCCAATCCTCGCCAAGTTCCCGTGAGTCCCGTGATGTTTGGAATCTGTATACAACACGTTAGAAGGATCTATCCACAGGAAGCTTCTCTTACAATTTATTCCAGCACATAAAATGACAGAAACACATTTGTTACCGTAAGCCAACTAGAATCATCGCATTCCCAAGAATAATAATATATGAAAATCTCAACGTGCGATGTTATGTTTCAGACAGCCACCTTGTTTATATAACAAACTATAGCGTTTAAAATTAGACCAACTGATGTGCTATGTTTGTAGCTTTCCATTTTGTGAAGGCATTAAAGGGGTAAGACAGTATTTGGATAATAGCTGCTCGGCTATGTTGAAATATCAGAAAATAATAACCTTATTATTCTTCAGACCTAAGCTGGTAAACACAGGATAATGTGTCCCTTTAACTTGGACCAGCAGATGTACCGTTAGATATACCGATAGGTAGTCTGTAACATAGCAATAGAGGTTGAGTAAAGACACACATCCATCTAGGAAAACCTTTATAAGTTACCCACAATGTAGTGAATCCCTGTTGGAAAGGGATCTTGGAGTTTGGTGGATAACAAACTTAAAGGAAGCAAGCAGTGCCAGGCGGCAACAGCCAGAGCCAGCAGGATGTCTTGTATAAAGAGAGGTATGGATTCAAGGGAGGAGGAAAATGTGTTCTCCCTCTTTACAAAGCATTGGTAAGGCCTCATTTGGAATATGCAGTGCAATTTTGGAATCCTGTGTACAAAAAGGACATCTTTGAAATGGAAGGGTTCAGAGAAGGGCACACTAAATTAATAAGGGGATTGGGGGAGCTTGAATGAAGAGAGACTGGAAAAGTTACAATTAGTACGCTGGAGAAAAGGAGCTTGCGTTGGGATATGATTACTGTGTATAAATACATTAACGGGCATAACAATAAACTATCTGGGGCATGTTTCACAATAGAACATGTCAGAGGACACGAGGACATCCCTTAAGATTGAAGATAAAAGGTTTAGGCTTCAAATCGCGGCGGATTTACCTTGTTCACAAACGGCGGATATCGCAGATTTCGCCTTCCGAACTTTTCCAAACCGCATTTTCGAAAATGTTCGAAATTACGAGGATTTCTCGTATTTTCGAAAATATGGAAAATACGAGAATTCCTCGTAAATTCAAAATTTCGCAGATTTTTCACTTTTGGACAGAACAACCCACATTTCGGGTCCGTATTTGTCAATGTCCTCGTATTTCGAAGAATCCTCGTATTTTCGAAGAATCCTCGTATTTTTCGAAGAACAGATTTTGCCGAACTTTCATTTTAATAGGTTTTAATGGGTCCGCTCGCGGATTTTTCGAATTTTCGAATTTTTTCAAAAATTCGTGGAACATCGAGGGACCGGATTTTGCGAAGTTCGGACATCTCTCGTGAACATGTCCTTTAATCTCTTTCTGGAATGAGATTTAATTTGAACCTATTGCTCTGGCCCCTAAAGTTCAGTTAGAATTGTCAATAATTATCCGCGAGTTCGGAAAACCCGAATGTTCATAGTTTGTGCAATTCTAAATGTTTAAAGTTCGGGTCGAGTTCTAGCCATCTCTACTGGCTTGTAGATCCCTGCTGCTGTTAAACCAACTCCATTCGCTCTCAATCGTACAAATTAGAAGCATTCAAATGGGATACCTGGAATTAAATCAAAGTGTGAATTTGTGTGAATTATAAACAAAAGAACAAGATTGTCTGAGTTTTACCATATAAAGGAAGAGTGTGGATTCGAAGTATATTTTTACAAGGTTATGTCCTCGATTCCTTTCCAAGTGAACTGGAAAGATCGTTCCCTAAATACGGTTCATTGCACAGTCTACTTGTACTCATGGGTTTTTAAGGACAAACTGGTGTCCTCGTAGCTAACTATAGACAACTTAAGCCGTATAAACAGTGGGTCGGTCTGAGCTCTTTGTGTATTAAACACACAATAAAGAAATCTGGACGACAATTAAGATATTTAGACTGTTTGAATTGTTGTGTGTTTAAAACCATGGAGATTTCAAATTATAAGAAAGAAATCTGTTCCCAGCAGCTTGTAAACATCTACAAATTCACCCAGTGTCAGTATCTGCTGCCAACAGTGCCTAACCTTTCAACAGCCCCAACTGCTTACTGACTGGCATAATCCATTTTGGCACTTTCTAAAGAGGGGACATGATTACAACATGGAGCAGAATGTGTTTTGCAAAGGAAATACAAACACAAGTTTAAGTATGTTTGGAACGTATGTTATCTCTGTTCTCTGGTTTTAGGGTAGATAGGATGGCCAACAAAGCAATGACCACAGGATGGGGATGCAGTTTACTTAGTTTCCTAAGGCTTTTGATACTGTCCACATGGGCAACTTATGTGTAAACTTAGATCTGTTGGACTGAAAAAAAATGTAAATGGATAAAGAGTAGGGGGCCGCTACTATTTAAAGGGATTGTTCAACCCCCCCAAAAATACTTTTGATTTAATGCTAAGTGCCCCCAAAACCTCCACACCTGCAAGGCTCTTCCCTTTAAAAGAAGCTGGTAAACCTCTTCAGCCTTCTTCCCTCTGCGTTCTTCTGCTTAGCTTCAGTGCCTTTTCCATGTACGGAAGCAAGTAGAAGGGCAGACAGGCAGTGAAACCTGTGATTGGTGAACGCATAGGGTATAAAGGTATCTCTAAATTATTCAGAGGGAAGGACCAGTTTTCTCTAATTAACAGGTCCAATTAAATCCTATGTCCTGGCCAGCAGGAGACTAAAGGTAGTAAAATGGTTAAGTGGTTTAGGACCTCTGTCCAAGCTGTATAAAGCTGGCCATACACTGGAGACTGGAGACTGCTATTTACCTACAAATACAAATGCAGTAACCTCATCATCCTCTAATACATTAAACAAATACCCCCAGGAAAAAAAACTTAAAGCTGTTTGGTTAAATGGAATTTCCTAACCAGTAGATAACACCGAAACAAGTTATTACCTAGACTAAGACTAATCTCACAAACTGTTATCAAGTTCTAGAAAGTGCTGCAATTCCTTTTTAAAGTCATACTCCGCATTAGTACGTGAGGCCTCTATCTCTTGATATTCAGCGGTACGCCCAGAAGAAAGAAAATCAGACAGAACAAATAAACAATCTCAGAGCCCAGAAGGAATTTAACATACAAAGAAATGTGACTTGTTAAAGCTGGAGAATTGATAAAACTCTACAGGCAGCTGAAGAGCAAAAAAATATTAACGCATTTCCTTAACACTTTGGGTACCAGACGCATATCGCTGACTTAAAACAAAAAACTTGTCAGTTATCTGCCTGCAACCTCAACTGCTATTTTATTTCATGATTTTATAACCAGATATTAATGATCAGTTCTATTCCATTCTGGAAAAGGTATCCGCCTCCTTCCTTTTCCAATGAGCTTTTAAAAGTTGAGCATGTGCATTGGATGTAACAGCAGTCAATGGTTGTGATGTCAGTTGTCACAGCCAAGATTGACAGCATGGAGGGAGGGGCCAGTTTACTGTGCCAGAATGGGACAAGAATATCCTTAAATATCTGGATAGTATGCAGGTAATAAAGTGCTTGATATATCAGTTGGGGTTGGGGGCAGGTAACTGATAACAGACCAGTTTTTTTGTTTCAAGTTGAACATTCCCTTTTAGTTATTCATTATAATTAGAGATGTCCGAACTTCGCCAAATCCGGTCCGCTCGAGGATCCGTGAATTTTCGAAAAATTCGAAAATCCGCGAGCGGACCCATTAAAATGAAAAAATCCTCGAAAAAATCGAGAAATCCTGTATTTTGAAAATACATATTTTCCCGCATTTTCGAAAATACAGGAAAATCCTCGTCATTTCGAAAATTTTCAAAAATACGGGTTTTCATGTATTTTCGAAAATACGAGAAATCTCTCGTAATTTCGCAAATTTTCGAAAACGCGGTTCGGAAAAGTTCGGAAGGCGGAAAACCGGAAACCGTTCGCGAACGAGGTAATCCGCCGCGGATTCGGGTTTGGATCCGCGAACTGGGCCCTCACTAATTATAATGAATGTAACATGTGGGAAGTCAATCATTACATAATAACATCAACTTCTACTATAGCAGCTATTTTCACTGTTATTTAACCCCTTCCTGAAATTAGCACAGTGAGATACAATGCAGCTAATTAGAAGGCTCCTCCCTCACTCCCTGGATAAATCACACTGCACATGTCAGTCCCACTGGGAGATGGAATAAAGAAAAATGATAAAATAAAAGGTAGTGTCATATGAACGAAGTGAAGATAGGTCCAACAATAAGGAGTGACGCCATAGACCGCGAACCAGTACTAATCCGTTACAAATGGAGGTCAACACTTAAGTAGATGCTAACAAATCCATATCACCCATCTTCATCTTAAAGGCATTTCCAAACAGCTGTATTTGGTGTCACCCTTTAATTACTTGTAAACAGCAGCTCGGAAAGTTATTCTGCTCATATTAGATAAATACATTTCATATAAATTTGTCATGAAAGTAGGAGGTAGCAGCCATGCTTGCAGCAGAGAAATGAGCCATCAACTGAAAAAAGCAGCTTCGTCCACTGGTTGGTTGGGTGCTGCCCCCTTCAGTTTGCTTATTGAAATGCACTTTAAGAAAAGGGCCTGATTAATAATATCTAAAGCTTGGGACAATGTTTTCAGTCCAGGGGCTCAGTATTTTTTCACGTTGTAGAGAGCAGACAGTCGTGACTACACAGTTATTAAGAAGACTCTTTTATGCTACAATGCATTTTGAGACCACAGAAGACTTCATTCTTATTATACTTGAAAGTTTTACAGGTTCAAATTTACGGCAGACAAAGATTCAATAAAAGTTCTTTTCGTTAAAAATGGTGCTAATTTTGCCCCAACCAATCAGATGTTATCTTTCAAATGTTAAATAAAATATGATTGGTGGGGCAAAATTAGCACCATTTTTAAACGATTTTCTAGAAAGAATAAAATGGGCCCTCATTTAGCCAGAGCGTGAAATTGATCCGGGCAAATATGTTTCTGGTATTTAATACTGGATTTGCACCTGGTGGTGATCCCAAAAGGGATTTTACCCCAGCGTCACTTTAAAGGGACATATACTGAAAAAATGACTCATATTAATCTATAAGAATACATGTAAGTAGCACTTACTCTGATTTGTGTGTTGCTGCATGCCTTCAATCCAGCACACATTTTGTTTAGGAGCTGTATCCCCCCTCCCTCTTTTAACACACCACTTCCATCTGACCTGACTTTTTCCCCACACTTTTTTTTTTTTTTTTATACACATAAACTTGTGTCTAAGTACTTATCTATCTATCTATCTATCTATCTATCTATCTATCTATCTATCTATCACGGCTATCTATCTATCTATCTATCTATCTATCTATCTATCTATCTATCATCTATCATCTATCTATCACTGCTATCTATCTATCTATCTGTCTATTGTCTATCTATCATCTCATCTATCTATCTATCTATCTATCATCTATCTATCATCTATCTATCTATCTATCTATCTATCTAATCTATCTATCTATCTATCTATCTATCTATCTATCTATCTATCTATCTATCTATCTATCACTGCTATCTATCTATCTATCTATCTATCTATCTATCTATCTGTCTGTCTGTCTATCTATCTATCTATCTATCATCTATCTATCATCTATCTATCTATCTATCTATCTATCTATCTATCTATTATCTATCATCTATCTATCTATCTATCTATCTATCTATCTATATATCTATTTATCTATCTATCTATCTATCTATCACTGCTATCTATCTATCTATCTATCTATCTTTGCTATCTATCTATCTATCTATCTATCTATCTATCTATCTATCTATCTATCTATCTATCTATCACTGCTATCTATCTATCTATCTATCTATCATCTATCTATCTATCATCTCATCTATCTATCTATGTATCTATCTATCTATCTATCTATCTATCTATCTATCTATCTATCATCTATCTATCTATCTATCACTGCTATCTATCTATCTATCATCTATCTATCTATCTATCTATCTATGTATCTATCTATCTATCTATCTATCTATCTATCTATCTATCTATCTATCATGTATCTATCATCTATCTATCATCTATCTATCTATCTATCACTGCTATCTATCTATCTATCTATCTATCTATCTATCTATCTATCTATCACTGCTATCTATCTATCTAGCTATCGCTGCTATCTATCTATCTATCTATCACTGCTATCTATCTATCTAGCTATCGCTGCTATCTATCTATCTATCTATCTATCTATCTATCTATCTATCACTGCTACCTCTCTCTCTCTCACACTGTAAGGTGTGTAATAGCTGTTTTGTACACCTTACATTATACTGACATAGATTATTGGTGTTTTTTTAATGTGCCCCATTTGTTAGACTTTGTGCCCATGTTGTGCCCCTGGAAAATTCTGGAGCTGGAGCCGCCACTGAATAGAAGGAATTAGTAGGAATAAGATAGATATGTAAATAAACGATAATAGAGAGATGAAACACTAGGTGGGCCCCAAAACTTATCCTGCTGGGCCCCAACAGTCCAGTCAGACACTGGTACCACTCCCCTATGAAATCTCCAGTTTATTAAATGTAATACTCATTTTTCACCATGGTTCTTACATAAATACAGACAACACCTTTAGCATATAGGTTTAATTTGTGGTCTTAGGAACCCTACACACAGGCACCAAACAAATCAGAAGGCTGCCCTTTAAACAAACTGGAATGATGGGTAATGATTTTCCTGCCAATCGCTGGCATGCTGTGGGTTAAACATTTTACAATCCGCCGATGTTAAAAGATGGAAATTGAATTGCTAAGTTAGGCTGATCGTTCATTTGGAAGTGCTGTGTCGTGCACCATTAATTATGTAATTAGACATTAAGCCACTCGCAGTTCCGTATTGCATCGTGGGAATAAAAAAAAAATTAAAGGAACATCACAAGTTTCCTGTAAGGATGTTTTTTTTTGGTAGGGGGTTTAATATGTTTGGATGATGTTCCTCACTGTGGATTTATTTTGCTTTTCTGCTGTCAAATTGGAGCTCCTTTAGAATGATTTAAAATTGCCGATAATCTCCATCTTGGAAGTCATACCTCAGCTGTTGACTGTTGCAACACTCAAGTAGAACCTTTTGCTTGTGTGTAACAGATGTAGGAATTCATAAAAGGTCAGTGGATTACAAAAAAGCACTCAGTGTGAGGACCTAAACCACATGATCTGAAGGGTCTGTTCTGGTGTCCTGGACTGCCAAGCTTTGTCTGAAAGAGGCAGGACTTGGATTGTCCAGTGCATGTTGAGTGAATTTGGGCAGTCTAGGCGGGGTTGGATGCTTCAGTTTGGGACATTCAAAGGCCCCATCCACACACCAGCCATTCCTTTCCCTAGGTCCCTTTCCCTAGGTCCCTTCCCTCTCCTTACTCTGGAAATATTCCTGGTCTATCCCTTGAACCACTTCTGTGCAGTGGTACAGGCGATCTAGGCAAAACCCAAAGCTGAGGACAAAGTACTTTTAAGTGGAAGGCTGTGTTTGGGGGGTTATAATTAACCTTTAATATTTAGTAGGCATCAAATTCCCATTTTTTTTCAGACTTCCATGTACATTACACACTATTATATTGTGAATAGCTCATCCACCCAAAGTATATATCACAAACCAAACCAAAAGGTTTGTGCACATATGCGAACCCACAACGTACAATGTTTAACGAAGAATCGTTTGGTGTATGGGCACTTGGCCATAAATGTTAAAAGGACCAGATACATGTGCCATAGTGGGGAGAATTGGTGTTACGTGTAAAAAACACATCATTGTCTGACCTCCCCCTCTCTATTCTAATTGCGTCTGTGCTTTTCACATAAGATGGATATTAGTTCCCATCGCTGCAGATTATTATTATACGATGACAGGTCCTAATTAGCACATCCTAAATTGAATGTGTCTGCAGTATTTACTAGAATATCAACCTACAATGATATGCAGGGAAAGAGGAAAACGAGGCATTGGAAACAGTTTTATTTGTGCTGATTTTTTATTTTTTTTTGGAAAGGCAGACACTAAAACTACAACTCTTTTTAATCAGATTTAAACTTATGTCTGATAAGCAGAAAGGCATCAGCATATGCGCACATCAGCAGTTTCCCACGCAGCACTGCTTCGGCATGCAAATTAAAATGGAACATTCCAAGAGGCTGGGGGGGGGGGGGGTTTAACCAGTGTTTTAAGTTTTGGGATAGATGAGCAAGTTATGGCAGCAACAGGGAGGCAACTAGTACCCAGGGGCTGATGTAATAAGATGCACAACTGTTATAATGGGCAATTAACCTTCAGCAACCAATCAAAAGTTATCTTCTTACTGATCTGTAGCAGTTAGATAACATTGGATTGGATACAGATTAAAAGCACAGGTAAACATTTGTGCATCTTCTTACATATGCCCCAGAATTAGGGATAGGCAACCATTAGCTCTCCAGATGTTTGAAAACTGCAATTCGTTCCTTTACAAGCACTCCGTAATTAGGGAATGCTGGGAGTTGTAGTTTTCAAACATCTGGAGATCTACTGGTTGCCTATCCCTGCCCAAGAGTATACCTTTGAGTGCATCAGCTGTTATACATACTTCACCTTGGTGTTCTGGTCCAGTTCCGCCTCAGTAGTCAGTCTGTGATCTGGCCAATAGCAATGCACGTTTCTTGCAGAGTGTGTCTTCCCATTGGTCTTGTCACTGCCAATCAGAGCTGGGGTTTTTTCACATGCTTTTTATTGCATTTACAAGCATTTAAAATGCTTCTAGAAGCCATAAAATGGATGTTTGCAACAATGGCTCATTCGGGCGAGGCAGAATATCTGCAATGCATTGAAAAACCTTGTTAGAAATTAAACAAATATTAGATATTGGAAACAGAAAACAACCCAAGCACAGCTGAGAACACAAACTCAGAGAAAAAGGACCTGAAACCGGCACTGGTGAAACTAAGGTTAATACCAAGACAGGAAAGCAGAACCCTAGATAACATTACTAACGAGTGTGAAATGGACTGACATCAGCAATGACCAGTACATCACTCACACTGTCAAATGTCACACTGTAGGACAGGGATGTCCATCTCCCAGCATTCCCTGGCAGTTAAAGGGGTGTCATATAAATGTCATAATGTGAGACAGGGATGTCCAATTCCCAGCATTCCCTGACAGTTAAAGGGATGTCATATAAATGTCATAATGTGAGACAGGGATGTCCAATTCCCAGCATTCCCTGACAGTTAAAGGGATGACATATAAATGTCACACTGTAGGACAGGGATATCCAATTCCCAGCATTCTCTGACCGTTAAAGGGATGTCATATAAATGTCACACTGCAGGACAGGGATATCCAACTCCCAGCATTCCCTGACCGTTAAAGGGATGTCATGTTAATGTCATAATGTGAGGCAGGGATGACCAATTCCCAGCATTCCCTGACATTCCCTGACAGCATTCCGTATTGCATCCCTGTATTAAAAACAATGAACGCAGAAAGAACAGTAACTAGGAACATAGAAAAGTTGGTGCTTTTACAAGTTTGCTACCATATTGGCTCAGCCAGTGCACGTCACCATCATATTTTCAGATCAGTTTCAATCATTAAAGTCCTTAATCTCCCCTTGTCTCCCACAACTCTGCGTTTCATTTAGGGACATTCTTTTCCCCTCATTGTCCCCTGGTGCTGATGCAGGAATCGAGCCCAGAATCCAAACAAGACAAGATGTTCAAGGTTAAAGCTGAACACCCAGGTAGAACCAGAGCGACAGCTGATTTTACCTGCAATGCATCATTTTCCTTCCACATCCTAATTAAACAGGACACACACTGCAGTTATACATTGGATGTTGCACTACCCTGGAAAGGGTTAACTCCCTGTGCCTCCCATCCTTCCTATTCTAAAAAACATCTTGTGCCCGTCTCCAGGATCTTAGAGGTTAAGAGGAATTAGCCACCCAGGCGAAATGTCTTCGCCCGAACATAGGTACATAGAGAGCTCAGTGTAAAAAAAACCCCAAACAACATTGCGCTGAATTAGTCCTCACTGGTTTGTCCCTATTTATAACAACAGAGTGTGACTTTTCCACAGTTAATTAACACGGTGTTCTGGAGTGAAATATCATTCCGTGCCGGGGAATAACACTTTTGATGTGTAAATTCCAGGAGCGGGGATGGTCTGGAGTGACCTGAATACATTTTATTAGCCTATAATAAGGAAAGCTTTGCTAAGTTCAGTAACGTATTAGCATTCCGAACAACCCCCCCTTACTTCTTTTCGCTTAAGACCACGGAATGGGGGAACCAAATTAGATCCCTCGGAAGAACAGAATTGAAATAAAGATCTATGGGAAAAGCATTAACGTCTTGTTTGGGGGGAAGTTTCATTGGAGATGCAGATGAATTCTTCTTCTTTACAGAACAGCGCTTGAAAAAGTTACAGTTCTGGAAATTGGCGTCATTCAAACTCTGATTGAATAGAAAAATGGAACTTGAGGCCGTCCAATCGTTTGTTAGATTATGGGGTTGGAATGTGCAGAAAATAATAGGGATGGAAGAAAATGGGATGTGGGTTTATTCTGTATTTATATCCAAGGAACATCAAATTGTAGTCAGGGGGGGTGAGCAATCAAGGTCTTACTTGCCTGGGGCCCTGATGGCTATTTCTTTATAAAATGTACCTATTACGGGCCCCCGAGAATCCTGATGGCCTGCGTGCTGTTCAGGTGTTGGGCTAAAGGTACAGCAGCCCTTATGAGATGATATTGGTAGCAATCCGGTTAGCGCGACTTTAACTCCATATATTTGCCCAGAAAGTCTTGGTAAATCGACCTCAAAGAGTAAAAGCACAAAGTCAGTAAGTAGTTCCGTATTCCTTCACAAAAGAAAAAAATGATGGACCTACTGTATCACTTTTTATTACCTTTACATCATGTTACCAGTAAACACCTTGGTGGTACCCAATTATTTCTCGTAACAATGTAACATTTTAGCTGAATCCATTTTCTTCTCCATTTCTCTCTTCCCATATGAGCAGGCGGCTTCAATAGCCAATAAGGAAGTGAAACATCATCAACATGAGATAATTGTATCCAATCCTGCGCCAAGTTCCCGTGAGTCCCGTGATGTTTGGAATCTGTATACAACACGTTAGAAGGATCTATCCACAGGAAGCTTCTCTTTACAATTTATTCCAGCACATAAAATGACAGAAACACATTTGTTACCGTAAGCCAACTATGAATCATCGCATTCCCAAGAATAATAATATTATGAAAATCTCAACGTGCGATGTTATGTTTCAGACAGCCACCTTGTTTATATAACAAACTATAGCGTTTAAAATTAGACCAACTGATGTGCTATGTTTGTAGCTTTCCATTTTGTGAGGGCATTAAAGGGGTAAGACAGTATTTGGATAATAGCTGCTCGGCTATGTTGAAATATCAGAAAATAATAACCTTATTATTCTTCAGACCTAAGCCTGGTAAACACAGGATAATTGTGTCCCTTTAACTTGGACCAGCAGATGTACCGTTAGATATACCGATAGGTAGTCTGTAACATAGCAATAGAGGTTGAGTAAAGACACACATCCATCTAGTACAACCTTTATAAGTTACCCACAATGTTAAGTGAATCCCTGTTGGAAAGGGATCTTGGAGTTTTGGTGGATAACAAACTTAAAGGAAGCAAGCAGTGCCAGGCGGCAACAGCCAGAGCCAGCATGGTATTGTCTTGTATAAAGAGAGGTATGGATTCAAGGGAGGAAAATGTTGTTCTCCCTCTTTACAAAGCATTGGTAAGGCCTCATTTGGAATATGCAGTGCAATTTTGGAATCCTGTGTACAAAAAGGACATCTTTGAAATGGAAAGGGTTCAGAGAAGGGCAACTAAATTAATAAGGGGATTGGGGGAGCTTGAATATGAAGAGAGACTGGAAAAGTTACAATTATGTACGCTGGAGAAAAGGAGCTTGCGTGGGGATATGATTACTGTGTATAAATACATTAACGGGCCATACAATAAACTATCTGGGGCATTGTTCACCAATAGAACATGTCAGAGGACACGAGGACATCCCTTAAGACTTGAAGATAAAAGGTTTAGGCTTCAAATCTGCGGCGGATTTACCTTGTTCACAAACGGCGGATATCGCAGATTTTCCGCCTTCCGAACTTTTCCAAACCGCATTTTCGAAAATGTTCGAAATTACGAGGATTTCTCGTATTTTCGAAAATATGGGAAAATACGAGAATTCCTCGTAAATTCAAAATTTCGCAGATTTTTCACATTTTTGGACAGAACAACCCACATTTTCGGGTCCGTATTTGTCAAAATGTCCTCGTATTTTCGAAGAATCCTCGTATTTTCGAAGAATCCTCGTATTTTTCGAAGAACAGATTTTGCCGAACTTTCATTTTAATAGGTTTTAATGGGTCCGCTCGCGGATTTTTCGAATTTTCGAATTTTTTCAAAAATTCGTGGAACATCGAGCGGACCGGATTTTGCGAAGTTCGGACATCTCTCGTGAACATGTCCTTTAATCTCTTTCTGGAATGAGATTTAATTTGAACCTATTGCTCTGGCCCCTAAAGTTCAGTTAGAATTGTCAATAATTATCAGCGAGTTCGGAAAACCCGAATGTTCATAGTTTGTGCAATTCTAATAATGTTTAAAGTTCGGGTCGAGTTCTAGCCCATCTCTACTGGCTTGTAGATCCCTGCTGCTGTTAAACCAACTCCATTCGCTCTCAATCGTACAAATTAGAAGCATTCAAATGGGATACCTGGAATTAAATCAAAGTGTGAATTTTGTGTGAATTATAAACAAAAGAACAAGATTGTCTGAGTTTTACCATATAAAGGAAGAGTGTGGATTCGAAGTATATTTTTACAAGGTTATGTCCTCGATTCCTTTCCAAGTGAACTGGAAAGATCGTTCCCTAAATACGGTTCATTGCACAGTCTACTTGTACTCATGGGTTTTTAAGGACAAACTGGTGTCCTCGTAGCTAACTTAAGACAACTTAAGCCGTATAAACAGTGGGTCGGTCTGAGCTCTTTGTGTATTAAACACACAATAAAGAAATCTGG
The DNA here is from genome assembly GCA_019447015.1 of Hymenochirus boettgeri. Taxonomy (NCBI): domain Eukaryota; kingdom Metazoa; phylum Chordata; class Amphibia; order Anura; family Pipidae; genus Hymenochirus; species Hymenochirus boettgeri. The sequence goes on along the minus strand of CM033476.1, from coordinate 115,241,982 downwards.
ACGACAATTAATGATATTTAGACTGTTGGAATTGTTGTGTGTTTAAAACCATGGAGATTTCAACTTATAAGAAAGAAATCTGTTCCCAGCAGCTTGTAAACATCTACAAATTCACCCAGTGTCAGTATCTGCTGCCAACAGTGCCTAGCCTTTCAACAGCCCCTAACTGCTTACTGACTGGCATAATCCATTCTTGGCACTTTCTAAAGAGGGGACATGATTTACAACATGGAGCAGAATGTGTTTTGCAAAGGAAAATACAAACACAAGTTTAAGTATGTTTGGACGTATGTTATCTCTGTTCTCTGGTTTTAGGGTAGATAGGATGGCCAACAAAAGCAATGACCACAGGATGTGGATGCAGTTTACTTAGATTTTCCTAAGGCTTTTGATACTGTGCCACATGGGCAACTTATGTGTAAACTTAGATCTGTTGGACTGAAAAAAAAATGTACATGGATAAAGAGTAGGGGGCCGCTACTATTTAAAGGGATTGTTCAACCCCCCCAAAAATACTTTTGATTTAATGCTAAGTGCCCCCCAAAACCTCCACCTCGCAAGGCTCTTCCCTTTCAAAGAAGCTGGTAAACCTTCTTACCAGCCTTCCTTCCCTCTGCGTTCTTCTGCTTAGCTTCAGTGCCTTTTCCATGTACGGAAGCAAGTAGAAAGGGCCAGACAGGCAGTGACACCTGTGATTGGCTGAGACGCATAGGGTATAAAGGTATCTCTAAATTATTCAGAGGGAAGGACCAGTTTTTCTCTAATTAACAGGTCCAATTAAATCCTATGTCCTGGCCAGCAGGAGACTAAAGGTAGTAAAATGGTTAAGTGGTTTAGGACCTCTGTCCAAGCTGTATAAAGCTGGCCATACACTGGAGACTGGAGACTGCTATTTACCTACAAATACAAATGCAGTAACCTCATCATCCTCTAATACATTAAACAAATACCCCCAGGAAAAAAAACTTTAAAGCTGTTTGGTTAAATGGAATTTCCTAACCAGTAGATACACCGAAATCAAAGTTATTACCTAGACTAAGACTAATCTCACAAACTGTTATCAAGTTCTAGAAAGTGCTGCAATTCCTTTTTAAAGTCATACTCCGCATTAGTACGTGAGGCCTCTATCTCTTGATATTCAGCGGTACGCCCAGAAGAAAGAAAATCAGACAGAACATATAAACAATCTCAGAGCCCAGAAGGAATTTAACATACAAAGAAATGTGACTTGTTACAGCTGGAGAATTGATAAAACTCTACAGGCAGCTGAAGAGCAAAAAAATATTAACGCATTTCCTTAACACTTTGGGTACCAGACGCATATCGCTGACTTAAAACAAAAAACTTGTCAGTTATCTGCCTGCAACCTCAACTGCTATTTTATTCCATGTATTTATAACCAGATATTTAATGATCAGTTCTATTCCATTCTGGAAAAGGTATCCGCCTCCTTCCTTTTCTCAATGAGCTTTTAAAAGCTTGAGCATGTGCATTGGATGTAACAGCAGTCAATGGTTGTGATGTCAGTTGTCACAGCCAAGATTGACAGCATGGAGGGAGGGGCCAGTTTACTGTGCCAGAATGGGACAAGAATATTCCTTAAATATCTGGATAGTAATGCAGGTAATAAAGTGCTTGATATATCAGTTGGGGTTGGGGGCAGGTAACTGATAACAGACCAGTTTTTCTTGTTTCAAGTTGAACATTCCCTTTTAGTTATTCATTATAATTAGAGATGTCCGAACTTCGCAAAATCCGGTCCGCTCGAGGATCCGTGAATTTTCGAAAAAATTCGAAAATCCGCGAGCGGACCCATTAAAATGAAAAAATCCTCGAAAATTCGAGAAATCCTCGTAATTTTGAAAATACATATTTTCCCGCATTTTCGAAAATACGGAAAATCCTCGTCATTTCGAAAATTTTCAAAAATACGGGTTTTCATGTATTTTCGAAAATACGAGAAATCTTCGTAATTTCGCAAATTTTCGAAAACGCGGTTCGGAAAAGTTCGGAAGGCGGAAAACCGGAAACCGTTCGCGAACGAGGTAAATCCGCCGCGGATTCGGGTTTGGATCCGCGAACTGGGCCCTCACTAATTATAATGAATGTACACATGTGGGAAGTCAATTACATCCAATAACATCAACTTCTACTATAGCAGCTATTTTCACTGTTATTTAACCCCTTCCTGAAATTAGCACAGTGAGATACAATGCAGCTAATTAGAAGGCTCCTCCCTCACTCCCTGGATAAATCACACTGCACATGTCAGTCCCACTGGGAGATGGAATAAAGAAAAATGTATAAAATAAAAGGTAGTGTCATATGAATGAAGTGAAGATAGGTCCAACAATAAGGAGTGACGCCATAGACCGCGAACCAGTACTAATCCGTTACAAATGGAGGTCACCACTTAAGTAGATGCTAACAACTCCATATCACCACTCTTCATCTTAAAGGCATTTCCAAACAGCTGTTATTTGGTGTCATCCCTTTAATTACTTGTAAACAGCAGCTCGGAAAGTTATTCTGCTCATATTAGATATATAACATTTCATATAAATTTGTCATGAAAGATAGGAGGTAGCAGCCATGCTCTGCAGCAGAAAATGAGCCATCAACTGAAAAAAGCAGCTTCGTCCACTGGTTGGTTGGGTGCTGCCCCCTTCAGTTTGCTTATTAGAAATGCACTTTAAGAAAAGGGCCTGATTAATAATATCTAAAGCTTGGAGACAATGTTTTCAGTCCAGGGGCTCAGTATTTTTTCACGTTGTAGAGAGCAGACAGTCGTGACTACACAGTTTATTAAGAAGATCTCTTTTATGCTACAATGCATTTTAGAGACCACAGAAGACTTCATTCTTATTATACTGAAAGTTTTACAGGTTCAAATTTACGGCAGACAAAGATTCAATAAAAGTTCTTTTCGTTAAAAATGGTGCTAATTTTGCCCCAACCAATCAGATGTTATCTTTCAAATGTTAAATAAAATATGATTGGTTGGGGCAAAATTAGCACCATTTTTAAACGATTTTCTAGAAAGAATAAAATGGGCCTCATTTAGCCAGAGCTGTAAATTGATCCGGGCAAATATGTCTTCTGGTATTTAATACTGGATTTGCACCTGGTGGTAGATCCCAAAAGGGATTTTACCCCAGCGTCACTTTAAAGGGACACTATACTGAAAAAATGACTCATATTAATCTATAATTGAATACATGTAAGTAGCACTTACTCTGATTTGTGTGTTGCTGCATGCCTTCAATCCAGCACACATTTTGTTTAGGAGCTGTATCCCCCCTCCCTCTTTTAACCACTCCCACTTCCATCTGACCTGACTTTTTCCCCACACACCAACTGTCAAGCCTGCACGCAGCATACAGCATTCCAACTGTCAAATCTCTGCCACCATTCCAGCTACAGTAAAACTACTCACAGAAGAATAGTTTTTGAGAGCAAGGAACTTGATTGACAGCTGAAATATAAGAAGTTTTAGATTGGATATCTAAAGAAATAGGGGGCAGATCAACAAAAATAATGATACAGTGGTGGTTGGGAAGAATTATAGTTTCCAGTTATGGTTAACCCCTATTTTTAGCACAGCACACGTGGGTAAATCAGGCCCAATGAGTTTGCTATGTGTTTTTTGAGAATCTGAAGTTAATGGGGGGTAATATAATGGAATATAGTGCACTCTCAATTTTACAGGTGGATTTTAAGGAGGAGGAAAATAAAAAAATTCCCAACGGAATGTTCAAGACAAATGAGATGGAATTCTTACCAACAGTCCTGTAATCTGCAGGACAGTCCCAACTTTTATAATTAACTCTCGCTCCTCCCAGGGTTGCAAGATGTGCCTGAATGGGAGGGGGCGGGACAGAGGCGTAGGGGTGGGGTTAGGGGCATGTTTAGGCATTTCGGTAGCAGGGCTGGCAGGTCTGTTCTTTGGACAATGTTCCAAGATTCACAGGGGAAACAATGAAGTGTAAACTATTTCCCATCTGTGAGTATAGACCAATGACTCTTCTCATTGACACTGATATCTATGGGACAGTCTTGTTATTCACATAAAAACTGATCATTTGCAGAGTAATAGTAAAATATATATCAATGAGTAGCCAGGAGTGAAAGGGTGACAGATTTATCAACATGCATATTCATTGGCTGGTGTAAACCCCGGCTCTTGGCTCATTGGTCGTTCCGAGAAGGTTAAACAGTCATTGTAACCAGCACCTTCTGTTTCCTCCACTTCGCCTCTGTATATCTTTCCAGCCCCAATACTGGGAGGTAATAAAAACAGTCTCCGCGGAGAATTCCCCCCGTGCAGATCTATACAAACCATTTTCATTCTTCATTAGGTGTTCTTTTATTAATGCCTTCAAGGGGGAAAGCGACTCGGCAGTAAATTTTATATTAAACAGGCTGTTGTTGGAAATACCGTTCCGTACGGCAATCCAGGACACGGAGAAACAATTTGATATATTCAAGTTAACTCATTTACCTATACGGAGGCGCTGATATTGTTTTCGGTTAGGAAATTGGAAATAAATGCTAAGAAAATAACAAATGGGCGATTTTCCCTGGGTACAAGGTGCCAATCTTCTCATTACCGAGTGTAAAATGGAATAAATCAACTTGGATTTCGAAGTTAACTAGACGCAATGACTGGCCTCTGTCTGTTCTACTGTGTATCTATGGGCTAAGTCTAGATGTAGGACTAGCAGAATGTAGACCCGGTTTATGACATACACATTGGAAGACAATGACTGGCCTCTGTCTGTTCTACTGTGTATCTATGGGCTAAGTCTAGATGTAGGACTAGCAGAATGTAGACCCGGTTTATGACATACACATTGTAGACAATGACTGGCCTCTTGTCTGTTCTACTGTGTATCTATGGGCTAAGTCTAATGTAGGACTACCAGAATGTAGACCCGGTTTATGACATACACATTGTAGACAATGACTGGCCTCTGTCTGTTCTACTGTGTATCTATGGGCTAAGTCTAGATGTAGGACTAGCAGAATGTAGACCCGGTTTATGACATACACATTGTAGACAATGACTGGCCTCTGTCTGTTCTACTGTGTATCTATGGGCTAAATCTAGATGTAGGACTAGCAGAATGTAGACCCGGTTTATGACATACACATTGTAGACAATGACTGGCCTCTGTCTGTTCTACTGTGTATCTATGGGCTAAATCTAATGTAGGACTAGCAAATTAGACCCGGTTTATGACATACACATTGTAGACAATGACTGGCCTCTGTCTGTTCTACTGTGTATCTATGGCTAAATCTAGATGTAGGACTAGCAGAATGTAGACCCGGTTTATGACATACACATTGTAGACAATGACTGGCCTCTGTCTGTTCTACTGTGTATCTATGGGCTAAGTCTAGATGTAGGACTAGCAGAATGTAGACCCGGTTTATGACATACACATTGTAGACAATGACTGGCCTCTGTCTGTTCTACTGTTGTACTATGGGCTAATCTAAGATGTAGGACTAGCAGAATGTAGACCCGGTTTAGGACATACACATTGTAGACAATGACTGGCCTCTGTCTGTTCTACTGTGGTATCTATGGGCTAATCTAGATGTAGGACTACAGAATGTAGACCCGGTTTATGACATACACATTGTAGACAATGACTGGCCTCTGTCTGTTCTACTGTGTATCTATGGCTAAATCTAGATGTAGGACTAGCAGAATGTAGACCGTGGTTATGACATACACATTGTAGACAATGCTGGCCTCTGTCTGTTCTACTGTGTATCTATGGGCTAATCTAGATGTAGGACTAGCAGAATGTAGATCCGGTTTATGACATACACATTGTAGACAATACTGGCCTCTGTCTGTTCTACTGTGTATCTATGGGCTAAGTCTAGATGTAGGACTAGCAGAATGTAGACCCGTTTTGCATACATTGTAGACATGACTGGCCTCTGTTGTATACACTGTCAGTGACATGAGAGTCATGCTTCAGAGTTTCAGCATGTGGCAGCTACTGCAGTACTGCAGAGCTGTGCAATACTGTGCAGACATGGCAACACTGCAACACTTGCCACATGATACACCAATATCATAAATAATATACACAACAATACTATCACACAATAATACATAACAAAATATATAATAATATACATAACAATACTATCATACAATATATACATAACAATACTATCATACATAATATACACAACAATACTATCATACAATAATATACACAACAATACTATCATACAAAAATAACACAACAATACTATCATACAATAATATACACACCAATACTATCATACAATAATATCAAACAATACTATCATACATAATATACAAATACTATCATCCATAATATACATCAATACTATCATACAATAATATACATAACAATACTATCATACAATAATATACATACCAACTAATCACTACAATAATATACATAACAATACTATCATACAATATATAACAAACATACTACATACAATATATCATAACAATACTATCATACAATAATATACAAACAATACTATCATACATAATACATACCAATACTATCATACAATATATACATAACAATACTATCATACAATAATATACATAACAATACTATCATACAATAATATACATAACAATACTATCATACAATAATATACACAACAATACTATCATACAATAATATACATAACAATACTATCATACAATAATATACAAACAATACTATCATACAATAATATACATACCAATACTCATCCATAATATACATACAATACTATCATACAATAATATACTAACAATACTATCATACAATATATACACAACAATACTATCATACAATAATATACATAACAATACTATCATACAATAAATACATACATACAATACTATCATACAATAAATACATAACAATACTATCATACATAATATACATAACAATACTATATACAATATATACATACACAATACTATCATAACAATAATATACATAACAATACTATCATACAAATATACAACAACAATACTACATACAATAATATACATAACATACTATCATACATATATCATAAATCAATACTAATCATAACCAATAATATACAATAACAATACTATCATACAAAATATACATAACAATACTATCATACAATATCATACATACCAATACTCTCATCATACAATAATATACATAACAATACTATCATACATAATATACTACAACAATCTACTATCTACAAAATATACATAACAATACTATCATAAAATATCAAAACAATACTATCATACAAAATAATAAATAACATACTATCATACAAATAATATACATAACAATACTATCATACCATAAATACATAACAATACTATCATACAAACATATACATACAATCCTATACACAATAATATACATACCAATACTATCATACAATAATATACCTAACAAACTCATACAATAATTACATAACAATACTATCATACAATATATACATCAACAATACTATTAATACAATAATATACACAACAATACTATCATACAATATATACATAACATACTATCATACAATAATATACAAACAATCTATCAATACAAAACTACAATACTATCATACATAAATATACATAACATACTATCATACAATAATATACATAACCAATACTATCATACAATATATACACAACAATACTATCATACAATAATATACATACAATACTATCATACAATAATATACAACAACAATACTATCATACAATATAATACATAACACATACATATATACAATAATATAATACACAATACTATCATACAATTAAAACATAACAATACTAAAATTCAATACAATCTATACAAAACATACTATCATACATAATATACATCACATACTATCATACAATAATATACATAACAATACTATCATACAATAATATACAAACAATACTAATACAATAATATACATAACAACATCATCATAATACATAAACATCATACAATAATATACATACAATACTATCATACAATATATACAAACAATACTATCATACAATAATATACACAACAATACTATCATACATAATATACATACAATACTATCATACATAATCATACATAACAATACTCATACATAATATACATAACAATACTATCATACATTATATACTAACAACTATCATCAATAAATACATAACAATACATCATACATATATACACAAACAATACTATCATACAATAATATACACAAACATACTATCATACAATAATATACACAACATACTATCATACAATAATATACATAACACATCTATCATACAATAAACTACACAACAATCTATCATACAATAATATACCTAACCATCATCAATCATAACATATACATAACAATACATCATCAATAATTACATAACAATACTATTATACATATACATAACAATAACTCTCATACATAATATACTACAATAATCATACAAATACATAAGCAATACTACACAATAATATACATCACAATACTATCATACAATAATACATACATACTATCAACAATACTACAAACATACTATCAACAATAATACAAAACAATACTATCATACAATAATATACACAACAATACTATCATACAAATATACAAACTACTATCATACATAAATACACAACAATACTATCATACAATAATATAACCAACTACTATCATACAATATATACATAACATACTACTATCATACATAATATACATAACAATACTATCATACCAAATATATACAATAAATACTACACCTAATATACATAACAAACTAATCATACAATAATATACATAACATCCATCATACAATAATATACATAACAATACTATCATACAATAATATACATAACAATACTATCATACAATAATATACACCAAATACAATACTATCATACAAATATACAACCAATACATCATACATAATACATAACAATACTACATACAATAATATACTAACAATACTATCATACAATATATCATAACAATACTATTATACCATAATATACATACAATACTATACACATATCAAATACTATCATACAATATACATAACAATACTATCATACAAAATAACATAACAATACTATCATACATATACATAACAAAACTATCATACAATAATATACAAAACATACTATCATACAATAATATACATAACAATCACTATCATACAATAATATACATAACAATACTACTCATACAATTATACATACACAATACTATCATACAATAAGATACAAACAATACTATCATACAGTAATATCACAAATACTATACAATAATTACACAACAATACTATCATACAATAATATACAACAATACTATCATACAAATATACAAACAAACTAAATCATACATAATAACATATACATACTAATCATAACAAAAATATACATACAATACTAATCATACAATAATAACATACACTACTATCATACAATAATATCCATAACAATACTATCATACAATATATACATAACAATACTATATACAATAATATACATAACAATAAAGAATGCGTTGTTGGATCTGGTGATTATCTAATAACCCAGAGCTCATTTTGGAGATGAGGTAATGGGAAGCTTAGGGAATAGTGACCATGATATAGTGTCATTTAATATAGTTGCAGAAAACTAAAGTGCACTGGCTTAACAAAACTTTTAACTTTAGGAAACTAATTTTATCTTTTAAAGGAATCGCTCCTGCTCTAGACTGGGGACTGTTTCTAGGTAAGATACTGAGCAGATGTGGACCACTTTTAAAGGGATATTAAACTATAACATTCCAAATCGTTACCTTGAGAAACAAGTGTAAAAAAATTAGGTCCACTCCTGCATGGCTTAATGCTCAGGTAAAAAGGGAAATGGAAAAAGAAAAGGGCTTTTAAAATTTGAAAGCAGAGGCACAGAACAGGCTTACAGGGACTTCAAAAGTTGTAATAAAGAGTGCAAGAAGCAATTAAACTAGCTAAAATAGAAAATGAAATACGGATTGCCGAACAAAGCAAGTCCAACCCCAAGATGTTTTTTAAGTATATAAATGGTAAAAAAAAATGAGACTAGAATGTGGGACCATTAAATAATGGAGCTGAGGTGGTTGTAGAGGATGCCGAAAAGGCTAATCTGCTAACCGTTTTTTTACATCGGTTTTTACTTTGTTGATCCTTACAGTAGGGATTGTAACAATGTGCAGGAGGAAATGAAGAGTTTTTCACATTGGATAACACAGGATATGGTACGGAATCAATTAGACAAAGTTAATATCATAAAGCGCCAGGACCAGATGGATTGCAATCCTAGGATTTTAAAAGATTTAGTTCAGTTCTAGCAAGACCACTGTGTCTCATCTTTTCAGATTCGCTTTTGTCTGGGATGTGCCGCTGGATGGGAAAAAGCCAATGTAATACCAATATTCAAAAAAGGTAGTCGTTCACAGCCTGGTAACTAAGACCTGTAAGCCTAACATCAGTGGTAGGGAAGGTGATGGAAACTTGTTAAGGGATCATATCCTTGACTTTGTCTCCAGAGATCATCTTATTAGTAGTAGTCAGCATGGATTTATGAGAAATAGATCATGCCAGACAAATTGGTTGGTTTTTATGAAGAAGTGAGTAAGAAGTTAGATTCAGGCACACTGTGGATGTGGTATATTTGGATTTTGCAAAAGCCTTTGATACTGTGCCACATAGCGACTAATGTAAAACTGAGGACTGTTGGCCTTGAAGAAAACATTTGTTCATGGATAGAGAACTGGTTATTGGACCGCAAACAGAGAGTGGTGTTAATGGAGCTACATCTATTGGGCTAAATTTCTAAGCGGAGTTCCTCAGGTTCTGTACTGGGGCCGCTTCTGTTTAATCTGTTTATAATGACTTAGAAGGGGCATTGAGAGCAAGGTCTCTGTGTTTGCTGATGACACTAAATTATGCAGAGCTTTGGAAACTTCCAATGATGTGCATGCTGCAAGCAACCTAGATAGATTATCAAAATGGGCACAGAATGGCAGATGAGATTCAATGTTTGATAAATGTAAGGTGATGCATTTGGGATTTATAATCCCTGTGCCACCTACACACATAAATAACTCTGTGTTAGGTGCATCTGAAATGGAAAAAGATTTGGGGTTCTGGTAGATACAGACTTAGCTGTACAAACATGCCAGGTAGCAACAGCTAGAGCTAGCAAGATATTGTCTTGTATAAAGAGGGGAATAGATTCAAGAGAGAAAAATATTATTCTCCCTCTTTACAAGGCACTGGTAAGGCCCTCATTCGGAAATGCGGTGCAGTTTTGGAATCCATATACAAAAGGGACATCTTGGAAATGGAAGCAGTCCAAGAAGGGCAACTAAATTAATAAGGGGAATGGAGGGGCTTGAATATGCAGGCAGATTAGACAATTAGGGCTGTTTACATTGGAGAAGCGGCGGTTGCGTGGAGACATGATAACCTTATACAAATATATTAATGGCCCATACAGTGAACTCTCTGGTGCATTGTTCACTAATAGGTCATATCAGAGGACTCGTGGACATCCTTTAAGGTTGGAAGAAAGAAATTTCATCTTCAAGTTAGGAAGGTTTCTTTACAGTGAGAACTGTGAAACTGTGGAACTGTCTTCCAGCAGAGTGTGGTAATGGCAAGTTCATTGAATAACTTTAAAAAAGGCCTGGATAGTTTCTAAAACTAAAAAATATTGAGAATTACTGGTATTAATGCATATAGATCTGGTTGATCCAGGGATACTTTCCGATTGCCGTTTGGAGTCAGGAAGAATTTTTCCCCCCCTTTTTTTAGTGGGTTTTTTGCCTCCTCTGAGCAACTGTTAGGTAGGGTTAAAAAAAAAAAAAAAAAAGAGGGAATAGGTTGGACTTGATGGACGAATGTCTTTATTCAACCTTAATTACTATGTTACTATGTTACTATGTTACTATGTAATACTATCATACAATAATATACATAACAATACTATCATACAATATTCACAGTTGTTTGTGACCTATGAATCAGGTCCCTTTCGAACATACTAGAACATTCCTATTGTGCAGTCAAATGTTTAATATTATTATTGCGAGTTTCTTTATTTCCATACAACTCCAACACATTACATGGTACCAGCCCCATAGATGGACTGGTAAATGATAACAGTACAGGGGAATGTTTTCCAAACCATAATTCAAACACGGATAGGGAAAGTGATTCTTCCTCTCAACTACATTATTGATGCCTGAGAATGATTTCACATTTAAAAGGAAGATTATTAATTGCATTGCAGAAGATGTACAGTTCTGGCTCCTCTCCATACACTCAATTATTTAGTGATCAGTCATATTTTAACAGAATGTCGGAGGCGACTGTAAACACAGACATCCCTGCGTTTCATGCCGTTTCACATGAATAGAAGGTTAAAGAAAATAATTAAACAGATGAGATTGCACCTCGCAGGTCCTTAATTAAAATGTGGGTTTCATAGGGTAAAAATAACCATGTAAGGACATTTGTTAAACAGCAGACCTCCGGCTTTAAACAAGAACTACAAACCCCACCCCAAAAAAAGTTTTACCGAAAAGTTGGTTTTGCTATTTTTCTCAATTCTAATTTTTTTCTGTACCTCAATTTCCTGCGGGAAGAGATGGTCCTAAAGTTAGGTTCGTTTCCGAACTATAGATCTTCGGTAAAAGACAGACAGACAATCTATCATCTAACTGTTATTATCTGTTAGATAGACATATTACAGTTAGATATCCATCCATCTATCTATCTATCCATCTACCTATCAATCTATCTACGGTATCTATCTATCTACGGTATCTATCTATCTATCTACGGTATCTATCTATCTACGGTATCTATCTATCTATGGGATCTATCTATCTATCTAAGCTATACTATCTATCTAGCCGAGTATCTAGTCTATCTACTGCGGTATAATCGATCTTATAGCAGAATCTATCTATCTACAGATTCTTTTTTTTTTTTTATCTATCTATCTACGGTACTATCATCTACAGAATTATCTATCTATCAATCTACGGTATCTATCTATCTACGATACGTATCGGTATCTATCTACTACAGCGTATCTATCTATCTAACGGTATCTATCTATCCTATCTAGTCTATACTATCTATCTACGGAGATCTATCTATCTATCTACGTATATCTATCTATCTACTGGTATCGATCTATCTAGGTATATCTATTACGTATCGATCTATCAGACTACTAGATCTATCTACGGTATCTATCTATCTACGGTATCTATTATACTACGGTATCTATCTATCTAATACTACGTATCTATCTATCTATCCGGTATCTATCTATCTAATCTTATCTATCTACGGTATCTATCTATCTATTATCTTCGTATCTATCTATCTACATGGATCTATAGTATCTATCTTATCTTCGGTATCTATCATTATCATCTCACGGACTATCTATCTATCTACGAGTTATCTATCTATTTTTATCTACGGTAATCTATACTATCTACGGTACTACTATCTATCGGTATCTATCTATCTACGTATCGATCTATTACGAGTACTATATCTATCTACGGTTATCTATCTATACTATCTATTTACGGTATCTATCTATCTATCTATCTATCTATCTATCTATCGGTATCTATACGGTATATCTATCTATCTACGATATCTATACTATCATCTATCTATCTATACTATCTATCTATCTATACTCATCTATCTATCTACGAGTGTCTGTCTGTCTGTCTGTCTATCTATCTATCTCTCTCTGTCTGTCTGTCTGCTGTTATCATATATACTACTGTCTATCATCTATCTATCTTCTATCTATCATCTATCTATCTATCTATATCTATCTATCTATCTACTGTATCTATCTCTATCTATCTATCTATCTATCTATCTATCTATCTATCTATCTATCTATCTATCTCTATTTATCTACTGTATCTATCTATCTATCTATCTATCTATCTATCTATCTCTCTATCTCTCTATCTGTCAGTCTGTCTGTTTCTGTCTGTCTGTCTATCTATCTATCTATCTATCATCTATCTATCACTGCTATCTATCTATCTATCTATCTGTCTATCTATCTATCTATCTATCTATCTATCTATCTATCATCTATCTATCACTGCTATCTATCTATCTATCTATCTATCTATCTATCTATCTATCTATCTATCTATCTCTCTATCTCTCTATCTCTCTATCTGTCAGTCTGTCTATCAATATATCTATTGGTAGTCATCTATCTATTCTATCTATATATCATCTATCATCTATCATCTATCTTCATAATCTTCTACTATCTATATACTATCTATCTATCTATCATTATTATCTATATTATTATATGTCTGGGTTCTATTTATTTATTATCTATACAATCTAACTGTCCGTCATCCATCACCACTCACCCATCACCATCATCCATCCATCACATCCATCCATCCCATCCCATCCATCCATCCATCTACATCTACTATCGACTAGTCATATCGATCTATCTAGCTATCTATCTATCTATCCTATCATCTACTAGTCACTATCTATCTATCATTACTATCATCTATCTATCCTATCTATGCTCTGTTATGTCTGCTATGGCTATTTATTTATCTATCTATCTATCTACTGTCTGTCCATCCATCCATCCATCCATCCACTCACCATCAATCGTTCTATCACTAAGTCCGGGTCCAACTTGGGTTCGAGTTCTATCCCATCTCTACTCACTAATCAGCAGGGGACAGACAGAACCAATTGCAGTTCTATTAACTTGTGGCAGCCCCCGAAATTAAAAAAAAATCACTGTTCCCAGCAATTTGTCGGGTGTGTTAAGGGGCGAAGACAGTTGTAAAAGGGAGATAGACAGCGAGTGTGTTTTATGTCAGCCAGTTTCCTTGGCTTGATGTAAAATTTCGGTTTCAAAACGACCGTCAAACGTTGAACCTCAAGTGTTTTCGGTTGCATTAGACAGTTTAATGACACTTTAAAAGCTACTTTTACACAAACGACTGTTCGTCATTGTGGTCTCGTTGTTATTGGAGGTTTCTGAGTGTTCCGATAGGATAATGCTGCACTGAAACATTTTCCTAGCGGCAAACATCTGAAACCACTAGTAAACGTGGCCAGAACGCGCGAACAGTCGTTTGCGTGAAAGTCGCCCTAAAGAACATGCAAATTCAGCAAATTGGGATAGTCCAGTCATTTATTTACTTGGCCGAGATTCCGCAACGTACTAAACACTATGCCAGGTTTATTACTTTGCGGGATTGCTGTCAGGTAAGTAACACAGCCAGCGATGGGTTAAGACCCAGATGCAGTAAGCAGTAAGCTTCAGGTTTTATTAGGTACAGCACACCTTGACAAATGTGTATCGCACGGGGTGCCAGGGGCTTAATACCAGGGGAGCAGTGGGGCGAATCTTCATACTCCCTATGACACATATAATGCCCCCCGAGAAAACCACTTTAAATAACCAGGGAGGATGCCCCAAAACTCCCCAAACCACAATAGTACATCTGTAACAATAGCCCTACATATTGGATCTTCCTGGGGGAGGTAGCCAGCACTAAAGCGGGCGGACACACACTACAGATGTATAGTCAAGGCTATAAAACTATCCCCTACATTCCCAACACTCTCCTATACCATGAGGCATGGTGTACTTACAAACATACTACTTCCATTGGTTTTAAAAATTAGAATAGTATTGACAGGCACTAATAGCTACACAGACAAACACGTGTATTTTTTTCCATACACTAAACTTGACTTGCCTTTTCACTTTTTATTAGTGTTCTTTAATTCTAGTCATTCAATTACCAGGGACCATCCTGCAAAGTAAAGGCTCATACCTAGTATGTAGAAAAAGAAAACAGACCTCCCTGGTGTGAAATCCCCTTTCTTGACCCTGACCCCCCCATATACTTGGCAAATGCCTGTTATTAAAAACACACAAATTCACTGAAGCAGCAGCCGGCGTTGGATCCGGCTTGACAGGCAGGAGATAGGGCACGGACACACTGCAACGCAAATGCATCACCACAGGAATCCACATGCGATTTCATGTGTGATTATGTTGCATTTGCGCATGCGGTTTCTTCAATAGGTAAGGAAAACGCAGACTGACGATCAAAATGCGGAAACGCAAAATCGCAACGCACCCGAAAACGCGTGTTTTCAATGATCTAAAAAGGCGTAATGCACAAAACGCAACCCACCAGCACGCTGTGGGTCTCACCCTTGAAGAGTAGAAAATACGTCTGGTGCAGGCTTGAAAGATATTACATCGGAACCATTGAAGACATTTTTTGGAGAAACTTTATTCTTTTTACTTGACCATTCTGTAGAAAATCAGTTAGTTCTTAGATTTTTTATAATATATATAAATGGAGCATTAAAATACCCACACACACACACAATTACCCTAATAAAATACACACATTGTTCCGCCAAAAATAGTATCCCCTTCACGCGGAACACAATGTTACCATTTGGCATTCCGCTTCACTCCAATTCATTTCAGAAGCTAAATTAAAATCCTATTGTGCTGCGTGGTGTAATATTTTCATGTCCTTGTTTTTCAAACAATTATTACGTGGCACTTCGCCCAATCTGAGTCAAACTCTTCACTGCCATCTGCAGAGGAACTGAAATAGCTCACTAGGCGACTTCCATTCCCTTCAACTAACCTTCCCATACACGCTATCCGGATAAACGGACGGAAGGAATCAGAATGTTATAAGGGACACATGTCTACCAAAGGGAGATGATTGGCATTTTGTTTTCTCTTATAAAGTGCAAACCAGGTAACCCTGATCATCAGACTAGTCTAACAGACTGTACACACAATACACAGCTCCTGTTCCACCTGATCATCAGACTAGACTAACCCTGATCATCAGACTAGACTAACAGACTGTACACACAATACACAGCCCCTGTTCCGCCTGATCATCAGACTAGACTAACAGACTGTACACACAATACACAGCCCCTGTTCCACCTGATCATCAGACCAGTCTAACAGACTGTACACACAATAACACAGACTCCTGTTCCCCTGATCATCAGATCAGTCTAACAGATGTACACACATACACAGATCCTGTTCACCTGACCATCATCAGACCAGTCTAACAGACTGTACACACAATACACAGCTCCTGTTCCACCTGATCATCAGACTAGTCTAACAGACTGTACACACACAATACACAGCTCCTGTTCCGCCTGATCATCAGACTAGTCTAACAGACTGTACACACAATACACAGCCCCTGTTCCACCTGATCATCAGACCAGTCTAACAGACTGTACACACAATACACAGCTCCTGTTCCACCTGATCATCAGACTAGTCTAACAGACTGTACACACAATACACAGCTCCCTGTTCCACCTGATCATCAGACTAGACTAACAGACTGTACACACAATACACAGCTCCTGTTCCGCCTAGAATCATCAGACTAGACTAACAGACTGTACAACAATACACAGCTCCTGTTCGCCTGATCATCAGACTAGACTACCAGACTGTACACACAATACACAGCCTGTTCCGCCTGATCATCAGACTAGACTAAAGACTGTACACACAATACACAGCTCCTGTTCCCCTGATCATCAGACTAGACTAACAGACTGTAACACAATACACAGCTCCTGTTCGCCTGATCATCAGACTAGTCTAACAGACTAGACGTACACAACAATACACGCTCCTGTTTCCGCCTGATCATCAGAAGACTAACAGATGATACACACAATACACAGACTCCTGTTCCACCTGATCATCAGACTAGACTACGACTGTACACACAATCACAGCCCTCGTTCCACTGATCATCAGATAGACTAACAGACTAGTACACACAATCACCGCTCCTGTTCCACCTGCCATCATCAGACTAGATAACAGACTGTCACACCATACACAGCTCCTGTTCCACCTGATCATCAGACAGATCTACAGACTGTACACACAATACACAGCTCCTGTTCCACCTGATCATCAGACTAGACTAACAGACTGTACACACAATACAGCCTCCTCGTTCCACCTGATCATCAGACTAGACTAACAGACTGTACACACAATACACAGCTCCTGTTCCACCTGATCATCAGACTAGACTAACAGACTGTAACACACAATACACAGCTCCTGTTCCACCTGATCATCAGACTACAGACTAACAGACTGTACACACAATACACAGCTCCTGTTACCTGCATATCCAGACCAGTACTAACAGACGTACACACAATACACAGCTCCTGTTCCACCTGATCATCAGACTGACTAACAGACTGTACACACAATACACAGCTCCTGTTCCACCTGATCTATCAGTACCAGTACTAACAGAATGTACACACAATACAGACTCCTGTTCCACCTGATCATCAGACCAGACTAACAGACTGTACACACCAATACACAGCTCCTGTTCCACCTGATATCAGACAGACTAACAGACTGTACAACAATACCAGCTCCTGTTCCACTACTGATCATCAGACTAGACTAACAGACTGTACCACAATACAAGCTCCTGTTTCCACCTGATCATCAGACCAGTCTAACAGACTGTACCACAATACACAGCTCCTGTTCCACCTGATCATCAGACTAGACAACAGACTGACATACACACAATACACAGCTCCTGTTCCACCTGATCATCAGACCAGTCTAACAGACTGTACACCACATACACAGACTCCTGTTCCACCTGATCATCAGACTAGACTAACAGACTGTACACACAATAACACCTCCTGTTCACCTGATCATCAGACCAGTCTAACAGACGTGTACACACAATACACAGCTCCTGTTCCACCTGATCATCAGACTAGACTAACAGACTGTACACACAATACACAGCCCCTGTTCCACCTGATCATCAGACCAGTCTAACAGACTGTACACACAATACACAGCTCCTGTTCCACCTGATCATCAGAACTGACTACAGACTGTACACACAATACACAGACTCGCTCGTTCACCTGATCTCAGACTAGATAACAGACTGTACACACAATAACAGATCCTGTTCCACCTGATCATCAGACTAGATCTAACAGATGTACCACAATACACAGCTCCTGTTCCACATGTCATCGCCTAGACTAAACCAGACTGTCACACACAATACCAGCTCCTGTTCCACCTGATCATCAGACTAGCACTAACAGACTGTACACACAATACACAGATCCTGTTCCACCTGATCAGACTAGTCACCGCTGTCACACAACACGCCTCCCCCAGCTCCTGTCCACCTGCTCTCCAGCCCGACTCAACACGAGCTGTCCCACCATCCGCGCCTGTTCCACCTGATCATCAGCAACTTTCACGACTTCACACCACGCTCCTGTTCCGCTGTCCTCCGCCTGTCTCGCCTGTCCCAACTCCCCCCACGCTCCTGTTCCCCGCCCTGATCCACATCCCTGCTAACGACTTCCCCCTCCCGCTCCCCTTTCCCCACCTGATCCTCCAGACAGACTCCCCCCAGACGTTGTCCCCACCCTCCCCGCCTCCCCTGTTCCACTGCTCCTCCGCCCCCCGTTCTCCCCAGACTTCCCCACACTACACACAATACACAGCTCTGTTCCACCTGATCATGCACCAGTCTCAGACTGTACACCCCACAATACACCTCCTGTCCCCTTCCCAGACCAGCTGCTCCCAATACACGCCCGTTCTCCACCGACCGACAACTCCACCCTACCCCCAGTTAACAACTACACACTCTCCTCCCCTCCCCCGTTCCCGCTTTCCCCACCCACACATCACCGCTCTCTGTTCCACCTCTGATCATCAGACCAGTCGTCACGACGTACACACAATACACCCCAGCTCCTCACCTGATCATCAGACCCCCACGACGTACACACCAACGCCCTCCCACCCACCACCACAACCCGACGTACAACACAATACCACTCCGTCCAACACAGACTAAAGAAGACTAACTGCAGTACCACCGCTTCCTTCACCTAGATCTCAAACCACCGACCAACAACATTACACAAAAGCTCCTGTTCCAGTCTCCATCGAGTTTCCGTCACGAGCATGTCGGTACCACTACCCCATCCCCCTTTACCCTAGAGACCTTCCATCCGCCTAGATAAGAGAGCCTATCCGACATCCAGACCAGCCTACGCACCCCCAAATTCCCTGATCAATCAGACCAAGTCTTCCCAATGATATCCCCCTGCCATCACCTGACATCAGACCGTGACTACACAGACTGTACACACAATACACACGTCACTGTCCACCTGATCATCAAGACCAGTCCTAACAGACTGTAACACAATACACAGCTCCTGTTCACGCATCACTCCGAACCACATACAGACTGTCAATCAAACAGCCCCTCCTGTTAACCATAACCAGTCTTCCACCTGATCATCAACCACGACTAAACAGACTGTACACACAATACACAGCTCCTGTCACCTGATCATCAGACCGTCTAACGACTGTACACCAATACACAGCTCCTGTTCCACCTGATCATCAGACCAGTTTAAACAGACTGTACACACCAATACACAGCTCCTGTTCCACCTGACATCAGACCAGTCTAACAGACTGTACACACAATACACAGCTCCTTTCCACCTGATCATCAGACCATGACTAACAGAACTGTACACACAATACACAGCTCCTGTTCCGCCTGATCATCAGACCAGCTAACGACTGTACACACAATAACCGCTCCTGTTTCCACCTGATCATCAGACCAGTCTAACAGACTGTACACCAATAACCAAGCTCCTGTTCACCTGATCATCAGACCAGACTAACAGACTGTACACACAATACACAGCTCGTCCCTGATCATAGACCAGACTAACAGACTGTACACACATACACAGCTCCCTGTTCCACTGATCATCACAGACCAGACTAAACAGCCTGTACACATCCAATTCACACAGCTCCTGTTCCACCTGATCATCAGACTAGATACAGACTGTACAACACATCTACGCAGCTCCTGTTCCACCTGATTCATCAGACCAGACTAACGACTACACACAATACACAGCTCCTGTTCCACCTGACATAGAACCAGCTAACAGACGTGACACACACATACACAGCTCCTGTTCCACCTGATCACAGACCAGTAAACGACTGTACACCAACAAACACCGATCCTGTTCCGCCATGATCATCAGACTAGACTACAACACACTGTACACAAATAACCTCCTGTTCCGCCAGTCATCAGACACAGTCTAACAGACTGTACACACAATACACAAGATCCTGTTCCCCTGATCATCAGACTAGCTAACAGACTGTACACACAATACACCGCCCCGTTCCCTGATCATCAGCAACAGCTAACAGACTGTACACACATACACAGCCCCTGTTCCACCTGATCATCAGACTATTCAACTAGACTAGCTGTAACCACAATACACAAGCTCCTGTTCCACTGATAAATCAGACAGCTAACAGACTGTAAACACAATACACAGCTCCTGTGTCCACTGATCATCAGACTAGACTAACAGGACTGTACACACTAATACACAGCCCGGTTCCACCGATCATCAGGACAGGTCTAACAGACTGTACACACCAATACACAGCTCCTGTTCACTGATCATCAGAATAGACTAACAGACTGTACACACAAACACAGCCCTGTTCCACTGCATCAATCAGACTAGTACTAACAGACTGTACACACAATACACAGCCCCTGTTCACCCTGATCATCAGACTAGACAACAGACTGTACACACAATACACAGCCCCGGTCCACCTGATCATCAGACTAGCTAACAGACGTACACCCATACACAGCCCCTGTTCACTGATCATCAGACTCGATCTAACAGACTGTACACACAATCGCACAGCCCCTGTTCCACCTGATCATCAGACCAGTCAAAATAACGATGTCACACAATACCACAGCTCTGTTCCACCTGATCATCAGACCAGCTAACAGACTGTCACACAATACCCAGCTCCTGTTCCACTGATCATCAGACTAGACTAACAGACTGTACACACAATACACACGCTCCGTTCCACCTCATCAGACTAGTCTAACAGACTGTACACCCACAATACACAGCTCCTGTTCCACCTGTCTCAGGACTAAGCCCCACACACACCAAACCCCCTCACCCCATTCTCACTCCTCCCCAAGTCTCCTTTGTTGACTAGTATCCTATCAGTGTTTGTTGATAGACTAACAGAAGTACACAACACTACATCAGCCCTGTCTCCACTGTTGATTCATCAGATAGGCTAACAGAGTTACCCCACAATACACAGACTACTCTGTTCCACCTGATCATCAGACTAGACTAACAGACTGGACACACAATACCAGCCCCTGTTCCACCTGATCATCAGACAGTCTAACAGACTGTACCACACAATACCAGCCCTGTCCACCTGATCATCAGACAGTGCTAACAGACTGTACACACATACCAGCCCTGTTCCAACCTGATCTCAGACTAGACTAACAGACTGTACACACAATAACACAGCTCCTGTTCACCTGATCATCAGACCAGTCTAACAGACTGTAACACAATACACAGACCCCTGTCCCACTGATCATCAGAATAGTCAACAGACTGTAAACACAATACACAGCCCCTGTCCACCTGATCATCAGACTAGACTAACAGGACTGTACACAAATACACAGCTCCTGTTACCTGATCATCAGACTAGCTACAGACGTAACACATACAACAGCTCTGTTCCACCTGATCATCAGAATCGAATAACAGATGTACACACAATACACAGCTTCATGTTCAACCTGGATCAATCAGACTCAGTAACAGACTGTACACACAATACACAGCCCCGGTTCCACCTGATCATCAGACCAGTCTAACAAGACTGTACACACATACACAGCCCTGTTCCACCTGATCATCAGGCTAGGCTAACAGACTACACACAATCACACACAGCCTGTTTCCACCTGATCATCCGACAGATACAACGACTGTACACACAATACAACCAGCCCTGTTCACCTGATCAAGACTGCTAACAGACTGTACACACAATACACAGCGCCTGTTCCACCTGATCATAGAAGACTAGACTAACAGACTGTACCACCAATACACGCCCTGTTCCACCTGTAATCAGACTAGCTAACGACTGTACACAATCACAGCTCCGTTCCAGTCATCAGACAATAATAGGACTGTACACACAATACACAGCCCCTGTTCCCCTGATCATCAGACTAGACAACAGGGACTGTACACACAATAAACACTCTGTTCCACTGATCATCAGACTAGACTAACGACTGTACCACCAATACACAGCTCCTGTTCCACCTGATCATCAGCCAGTCTAACAGACTGTACACACAATACACAGCTCCTGTTCCCCTGATCATCAGACTAGACTAACAGACTGTACACACAATACACAGCCACCTGTTCCACCTGATCATCAGACCAGTCTAACAGACTGTACACACAATAACAAGCTCGTTCCACCTGATCATCAGACTAGACTAAACAGACTGTTACACACATCACAGCCCCTGTTCCACCTGATCATCAGATGACTAACAGACTGTACACACAATACACAGCCCTGTTCCCTGATCATCAGACTAGCATAACAGACTGTACACACAATACACAGCTCTGTTCCACACTGATCATCAGACTAGACTAACAGGACGTACACACCAATCACAGCTCCTGTTCCACCTGATCATCAGACTAGACTAACAGACTGTACACACCATCACAGCTCCTGTTCCACCTGATCATCAGATAGATAACAGACTGTAACACACAATACACAGTCCTGTTCCACCTGATCATCAGACTAGCTAACAGACTGTACACACAATACACAGCTCCTGTTCCACTGATCATCAGACTAGATAACAGACTGTACACACAATACACAGCTCCTGTTCCACCTCATCATCAGACTAGACTAACAGACTGTACACACAATACACAGCTCCTGTTCCACCTGATCATCAGACTAGACTAACAGACTGTACACACAATACACAGCTCCTGTTCCACCTGATCATCAGACTAGACTAACAGACTGTACACCAATACACAGCTCCTGTTCCACCTGATCATCAGACTAGACTAACAGACTGTACACACAATACACAGCTCCTGTTCACCTGATCATCAGACTAGCTAACAGACTGTACACACAATACACAGCTCCTGTTCCATGATCATCAGACTAGACTAACAGACTGTACACACAATACACAGCTCCTGTTCCACTGATCATCAGACATAGACTAACAGACTGTACACACAATACACAGCTCTGTTCCACCTGATCATCAGACTAGACTAACAGACTGTACACACAATACACAGCTCCTGTTCCACTGATCATCAGACCAGTCAACAGACTGTACACACATATACAGCTCCTGTTCCACCTGATCATCAGACTAGACTAACAAAGACTGTACACACAATACACAGCTCCGTTCCACCTGATCATCAGACAGTAACAGACTGTACACACAATACACAGCTCTGTTCACCTGATCATCAGACTAGACTAACAGACTGTACAACACAATACACAGCTCCTGTTCCACCTGATCATCAGACTGACTAACAGACTGTAACACCAATACACAGCTCCTGTTCCACCTGATCATCAGACTAGTAAACAGGACTGTACAACACAATACACAGCTCCTGTTCCACTGATCATCAGACTAGACTAACAGACTGTACACACAATACACAGCTCCTGTTCCACCTGATCATCAGACCAGTCTAAACAGACTGTACACACAATACACAGCTCTGTTCCACTGATCATCAGACTAGACTAACAGACTGTACACACAATACACAGCTCTGTTCCCTGATCATCAGACCAGACTAACAGACTGTACACACAATACACAGTCCTGTTCCACCTGATCATCAGACTAGACTAACAGACTGTACACACAATACACAGCTCCTGTTCCACTGATCATCAGCAGACTAACAGACTGTACACACATACCAGCTCCTGTTCCACCTGATCATCAGAACAGCTAACAGACTGACACACAATACACAGCTCCTGTTCCACCTGATCATCAGACTGACTAACAGACTGTACACACAATACACAGCTCTGTTCCACCTGATCATCAGACTAGACTAACAGACTGTACACACAATACACAGCTCTGTTCCACCTGATCATCAGACTAGTAACAGACTGTACCCACAATACAAGCTCCTGTTCCACCTGATCATCAGACTAGTCTAACAGACTGTACACACAATACACAGCCCCTGTTCCACCTGATCATCAGACCAGTCTAACAGACTGTACACACAATACACAGCTCCTGTTCCACCTCATCATCAGACTAGACTAACAGACTGTACACACAATACACAGCTCCTGTTCCCCTGATCATCAGACTAGACTAACAGACTGTACACACAATACACAGCTCCTGTTCCACCTGATCATCAGACTAGACTAACAGACTGTACACACAATACACAGCTCCTGTTCCACCTGATCATCAGACTAGACTAACAGACTGTACACACAATACACAGCTCCTTCCACCCTGATCATCAGACTAGCTAACAGGACTGTACACACAATACACAGCTCCTGTTTCACCTGATCATCAGACTAGACTAACAGACTGTACACAAATACCAGCTCCTGTTCCACCTGATCAGACGACTAACAGATGTAACACAATACACAGCTCTGTTCCACTGATCATCAGACTAGACTAACAGACTGTACACACAATACAGCAGTCCTGTTCCACTGATCATCAGACCCAGCTAACAGACTGTACACACAATACACAGCTCCTGTTCCACCTGATCATCAGACACAGGTCTAACAGACGGTACACACAATACACAGCTCCTGTTCCACCTGATCATCAGACCAGATCTAACGGACTGTACACACAATACACAGCTCCTGTTCCACCTCATCAGACTAGACTAACAGACTGTACACACAATACACAGCTCCTGTCCACCTGATCATCAGACTAGTCTAACAGGACTGTACACACAATACACAGCTCCTGTTCCACCTCATCATCAGACTTAGACTAACAGGGACCTGTACCCACAATACACAGCTCCCTGTTCCACCTGATCATCAGACAGATAACAGACTGTACACACAATACACAGCTCCTGTTCCACCTGATCATCAGACTAGACTAACAGACTGTACACAACAATACACAGCTCTGTTCACTGATACATCAGACTAGACTAACAGACTGTACACACAATACACAGCTCCTGTTCCACCTGATCATCAGACTAGTCTAACAGACTGTACACACAATACACAGCTCCTTTCCACCTGATCATCAGACTAGACTAACAGACTGTACACACAATACACAGCTCTGTTCACCTGATCATCAGACTACTAACAGACTGTACACACAATACACAGCTCCTGTTCACCTCATCATCAGACTAGACTAACAGACTGTACACAAATACACAGCTCCTGTTCCAACTGATCATCAGGACTAGACTAACAGACTGTACACACAATACAACAGCTCCTGTTCCACCTGATCATCAGACAGTACTAAAAGTACTGGACACACAATACACACTCCTGTTCCACTGATCATCAGACAGGACTAACAGGACTGTACACACAATACCACAGCTCCTGTTCCACCTGATCATCAGACAGACTAACAGACTGTACACACAATACACAGCTCCTGTTCCACCTGATCATCAGACCTAGACTAACGACTGTACACACAATACACAGCCCTGTTCCACCTGATACATCAGAGACAGTCTAACAGACTGTACACACAATACACAGCTCCTGTTCCACCATCATCAGACCAGCTCAACAGACTGTACACACAATACACAGCTCTGTTCCACCTGATCATCAGACCAGTCTAACAGACTGTACACACAATACACAGCTCCTGTTCCACCTATCATCAGCAGACCAGTTAACAGACTGTACACACAATACACAGCTCCTGTTCCCCACCTGATCATCAGACAGACTAACAGACTGTACACACAAACACAGCTCCTGTTCCACCTGATCATCAGACCAGTACTAACAGACTGTACAACACATACACAGCTCTGTTCCACGATCATCAGCACATAGACTAACAGAGTGTACACCCAATACACAGCTCCTGTTCCACCTGATCATCAGACCAGGCAACAGACTGTACACACAATACACAGCTCCTGTTCCACCTGATCATCAGACTAGATAACAGACTGTACACACAATACACAGCTCTGTTCCACTGATCATCAGACTAGACTAACAGACTGTACACACATACACAGCTCCTGTTCCACCTGATCATCAGACTAGCTTAACAGACTGTACACACAATACACAGCTCCTGTTCCACTGATCATCAGACTAGACTAACAGACTGTACACACAATACACAGCCTGTTCCCACCTGATCATCAGACAGTCTAACAGACTGTACACACAATACACAGCTCCGTTCACCTCATTAATCGACCAGACTAACAGACTGTACACACAATACAAGCTCCTGTTCCACTGATCATCAGACCAGACTAAGACTGTACACACAATACACAGCTCCTGTTCCACCTGATCATCAGACAGACTAACAGACTGTACACACAATACCAGCTCCTGTTCCACCTGATCATCAGACTAGACTAACAGACTGTACACACAATACACAGCTCCTGTTCCGCCTGATCATCAGACCAGTCTAACAGACTGTACACACAATACACAGCTCCTGTTCCACTGTCATCAGACCAGATCTAAACAGACTGTACACACAATACACAGCTCCTGTTCCACCTGATCATCAGACTAGACTAACAGACTGTACACACAATACACAGCTCCTGTTCCACCTGATCATCAGACTAGTCAACAGACTGTACACACACATAACAGCTCCTGTTCCACCTGATCATCAGACAGTACAGACTGTACACACTACACAGCTCCTGTTCCATGATCATCAGACTAGGTCTAACAGACGTACACACAATACACAGCTCCTGTTCCACCTGATCATCAGACTAGACTACAGACTGTACACACAATTACACAGCTCCTGTTCCACCGATCATCAGACGACTAACAGACGTACACCCAATACACAGCTCCTGTTCCACTGATCATCAGACTAGATAACAGGACTGTACACACAATACACAGCCCTGTCCACCTGATCATCAGACTAGACTAACAGACTGTACACAAACACACAGCTCCCGTCCACCTGATCATCAGATAGACTAACAGACTGTACACACAATACACAGCTCCTGTTCCACCTGATCATCAGACTAGACTAACAGACTGTACACAAATACACACTCCTGTTCCACCTGATCATCAGACCAGATACAGACTGTACACACAATACACAGCCCCTGTTCCACCTGATCATCAGACAGACTAACAGACTGTACACACAATACACAGTCCCTGTTCCATGATCATCAGACTCGCTAACAGAATGTCACACAATACACAGCCTTTCCACCTGATCATCAGACCAGTCTAACAGACTGTACACACAATACACAGCTCCGTGTTCCACCTGATCATCAGACCAGTCTAACAGACTGTACACAATACACAGCTCCTGTTCCACCTGATCATCAGACTGACTAACAGACTGTACACACAATACACAGCTCCTGTTCCACCTGATCATCAGACAGATCAACAGACTGTACACACAATACACAGCCCTGTTCCACCTGATCATCAGACTAGTCTAAACAGACTGTAACACACAATACACAGCTCCTGTTCCACCTGATCATCAAGACAGTCTAACAGACTGTACACACAATACACAGTCCTGTTCCACCTGTCATCAGACTAGTCTAACAGACTGTACACACAATACACAGCTCCTGTTCCACCTGATCATCAGACCTAGACTAACAGACTGTACACACAATAACACAGCTCCTGTTCCACCTGATCATCAGACTAGACTAACAGACTGTACACACAATACACAGCCTGTTCCACCTGATCATCAGACTTAGACTAACAGACTGTTACACACAAATACACAGCTCTGTTCCACCTGATCATCAGACTAGACTAACAGACTGTACACAAATACACAGCTCCGTTCCACCTGATCATCAGACTGCTAACAGACTGTACACACAATACACAGCTCCGTTCCACCTGATCATCAGACTAGACTAACAGACTGTACACACAATACACAGCTCCTGTTCCACTGATCATCAGACCAGTCTAACAGACTGTACACAACAATACACAGCTCCTGTTCACCTGATCATCAGACTAGTCTAACGACTGTACACACAATACACAGCTCTGTTCCCTGATCATCAGACAGCTAACAGACTGTACACACAATACACAGCTCCTGTTCCACCTGATCATCAGACTAGACTAACAGACTGTACACACAATACACACGCTCCTGTTCCACCTGATCATCAGACTAGGTCTAACAGATGTACAACAATACACAGCTCCTGTTCCACCTGATCATCAGACTAGACAACAGACTGTACACACAATACACAGCTCCTGTTCCCTGATCATCAGACCAGATAACAGACTGTACACACACAATACACAGCTCCTGTTCCACTGATCATCAGACTAGTCTAACAGACTGTACACACAATACACAGCTCCTGTTCCACCTGATCATCAGAATAGACTAACAGACTGTACACACATACAACAGCTCCTGTTCCACTGATCATCAGACTAGACTAACAGACTGTACACACAATACACAGCTCTGTTCCACCTGATCATCAGACCGCCTAAAGACTGTACACACAATACACGCTCCTGTTCCCCCTGATCATCAGACCAGTCTAACAGATGTACACACATACACAGCTCCTGTTCCACCTGATCAGACTAGACTAACAGACTGTACACACAATACACAGCTCCGTTCCACCTGATCATCAGACTAGACTAACAGACTGTACACACAATACACAGCTCCTGTTCACCTGATCATCAGGACAGCACAGACTGTACACACAATACACAGCTCCTGTTCCACCTGATCATCAGGACTAGACTAACAGACTGTACACACAATACACAGCTCCTGTTCCACCTGATCATCAGACTAGACTAACAGACGTACACACAATACACAGCTCCTGTTCCACCTGATCATCAGAACTAGGACTAACAGACTGGTAACACACAATACCCAGCTCCTGTTCCCTGATCATCAGACTAGACTAACAGGATGACACACATACACAGCTCTGTCCCCTGATCATCAGACTAGACTAACAGACGTACACACAATACACAGCTCCTGTTCCACCTGATCATCAGACTAGACTAACAGACTGTACACACAATTACCAGCTCCTGTTCCACCTGATCATCAGACAGACTAACAGACTGTACACACAATACACAGCTTCCTGTTCCACCTGATCATCAGACAGACTAACAGACTGTACACACAATAACGCAGTCCTGTTCCACCTGATCATCAGACAGACTAACAGACTGTACACACAATACCAGCTCTGTTCCACCTGATATCAGACAGAATTAACAAGACTGTAACACAATACACAGCTCCTGTTCCACCCTGATCATCAGACTAGACTAACAGACTGTACAAACAATAAAACAGCTCCTGTTCCCTGATATCAGGACTAGTCAACAGATGTACACACATTACACACAGCTCCTGTTCCACCTGATCATCAGACTAGACTAACAGACTGTACACACAATAAACAGCTCCTGTTCCACCTGATCATCAGACCAGTCTAACAGACTGTACACACAATACACAGCTCCTGTTCCACCTGATCATCAGACCAGACTAACAGACTGTACACACAATACACAGCTCCTTCTACACCCATTAATCAGTACAGATAAAAGAATCAGATGGGACTGGCCTTTTTATAGCTGCGGATGAGACAGAAAAATGACCAATCCCTTGGCAGCTGGTGGTCGATCTGCACAAGGAATATTATTATTGTGTTTTTATTTTGCAGTTATGTGCAGGTTGTAAAGACACAGTGGACCTTTCAGTACCTCTGACCAGGTGTCTGTTCCACCTGATCATCAGACTAGACTAACAGACTGTACACACAATACACAGCTCCTGTTCCACCTGATCATCAGACTAGACTAACAGACTGTACACACAATACACAGCTCCTGTTCCACCTGATCATCAGACTAGACTAACAGACTGTACACACAATACACAGCTAGCCTGCGGTAAGGGCAGGGTTGGGGAAGAGTGCAGGATGCTTTAAGTATATTCTGCTGTATTGGCATTGGGGGAAGAGCTTCATAGCCAAAATGCGATGCGTGTAAAGTGGAGCGGGTGGGCTGGCCAAATGGCAACTGCGTTTAAACGAAGCGCTGTTCTTTTCTCCTCACAGGCTGCTTTTAACTAAAGGATCCCTTTGTTTTGGCTCTTCCCTCGTGCCCCTCCCTGAAGGGAAGTTTTTCCTTCTTACATGCTTTGTAAGTGTCTATAATGTTATTTTTTGCTTTAGTATAAACAGTCCTGTGTGTCTGTGGTCCTCCCTGGTGTGCGTCTCTCTCTTGTGTGCGTCGCTCTCTGTGTGTGCGTCTCGCTCTGTGTGTGGCCAGTCTCTCTCTGTTTGTTCGTCGCTCCTCTGTGTTGGCGTCTCCTCGTGGTGCGTTCCGTTCCGTCTCGTCCGTCCGTCATCCGTCCGTCCGTCTCCGCCGTCCTCCTCCTCCGTCCGTCTCCTCCGTCCGCCGTTCCGTCTGTCTCCGTCTGTCTCCGTCTGTCTCCGTCTGTCTCTGTCTGTCTCTCTCCGTCTCTGTCTCTCTGTCTGTCTCCGTCTGTCTCCGTCTGTCTCCGTCTGTCTCCGTCTGTCTCCGTCTGTCTGTCTCTGTCCTGCCTCTGTCTGTCGTCTCGTCTGTCGTCCTCTGTCCTGTCTGTCTCTGTCTGTCTTGTCTCTCTCTGTCTGTCGTCTCTGTCTGGTCTGTCTCTGTCTTGTCCTGTCTCTGTCTGTCTCTGTCTGGTCTGTCTCTGTCTTCTGTCCTGTCCTGTCTGTCTCTGTCTGTCTGTCTCTGTCTGTCTGTCTCCTGTCTGTCTGTTCCTGTCTGTTCTGGTTTCTGTCCCATCTGTCTGTCTGCTCTGTCTGTCTTTCTCTGTCCTGTCTGTCTCTGTCTGTCTGTCTCTGTCTGTCTGTCTCTGTCTGTCCTGTCTCTGTCTTTCCTGTCTCTGTCTGGCTGTCTCTCTCATGGCTGTCTCTCTCTGGCTGTGTCTCTCTCTGGCTGGTCTCTCTCTGTGCTGTCTCTCTCTGGCTGTCTCTCTCCTGGCTGTCCTCTCTCTGGGCTGTCTCTACTCTGTCTGCCTCTACTCTGTGCATGTCTCTCTCCTGTCTCTTTCTCTTTCTCCTCTCCTGTCCTGTTATGCAATGATCACTTCCAGTTAACATACAAATTATTATAAATTGTCACATTACTGTACAGTGGCCGACTGTTTCTAGCAGCCATATAGGACTAACCCCATATTAAACAAGCACGCAGGTTCTTCCCTTACTGCCGCATGTGTGTACAACACTACAAGCATCTAACAAACCCTTTCCACATTGGGTTCGAATCAGGTAAAGCCAACTAGTGTGTCGTTTACTGGCGAGAGAAGGCATTGCCTAATATAAATTGTGGGGCGTCCCTGCTGTTGCTAGGTATTGAGACCTGCTCTTCCTGCTTGAGAGCCCTGGGATTAGCTGGAGAGTGCTTAATGTGGTGTACATTATTGTTAGTATAAACTTGACAGCGACCTGGCTGTGTCCCTCTCTCTCTTGGAAGAATGGAACTAACTACCGGGAAGGCCCTCCAAGTGCCGCGGGAAAGCCCCGCGGGAGCCTCCCAACACTCGCTGTGGGGCTTTGAGCCTGGTTTTCGGCTGCGAAACAACCGCAAACTACCCGTGAAGACGGCCACTACCCTGGAAGGGGCTCCAAGTGCCCGCGGGGAGCCTCCCAACACTCCGCGGCGTGGCCTGGGAAGCCTGGTTTTCAGCTGCGGGCCAGCCGCAAACTACCCTGGAAGACGGAACTACCGGTAATTCTAATACAGAATAATTACACTACAAAAATTAACAGCATTAACTTTACTTAAAATAATGTAATTCTTATATAGGAATAATGCCCAATATGGAGTGCCTTGTAAGTGGGCAGATAGTCTTACACATATATTTTAATCAATTATATGTAACTAACCCCTAGCAATAAAACAAATAAAATTAACACATAAAAACCTACTGTGGCACCAACGGGCACACGTTTGCTAATCTATATATATATATATAATATATATATTCCTTATTATGGTTCAATTATCACATAACACTTGCTCATAGAGCAACATTTCAGGAAAGCTGCATCTGTATTTTGTCAAAGCTCAAATCCACGCTCCTGAATCACCAGTTTATTTTACGTTGATTCTTAAGACAACATCATGTCTCCCAATTAAAAAGAGAACTTGACTTTGGATACGCTGTGCCATGCTTAAAAAAGCGGTAAAATTCACGAAGCATAGCACATCTATCTCAGAACGTAAAGGGCCATTTAAGTTCAACAGAACAAGTTCTTTAATCGGGTCATCCCAGAACACTCTAAAGGAAGTACAAAATACCACTGAGACAAAAGGAGGAATTACCTACAAGGATGAATGGGTCATGGTACGATTAGACCCATGACGCAGCCAGAAATGGAAAAGTCCTGGATAAGTATTTACATTTTTCCACTACTTTCTAAAGCCATCCCTGCGGTATATGTATAGCATCCACATAGCATCAATCCTACAATTAATAAGGTCCACACACATGAATGGGAAACAAATGTTGCAGTAATAACGAATAGCAAGGGTGGCCTCCAAATGAAATAACTTATTATACGACCAAAACGCATCTCGACACAACACGTTTTCGGGGGTTAATAAATGTGTGTGCCCCTTCCTTCCTCAGGTTATGTTTACTCCTCCAACAGATGTTGCACGTCTAATAGGCGACCCAATACGAAAGCCGGCCCCTCTTAAAGTGGGTGATCCTCCATCTGATTGGTTCTAAACAAAAAGTGCATCAATATTTGGGTTTATAAATACATAAATAATCTAAAACTCAATATTATATAAATATAACTGTTTCAACATTTAAAATAACAGTGTCTCACATATTATTTCCATAAAAACAATAAAAGGAAATTAGTTGACCGTAAGAGATCTTTGTTTAATTAAATATAGGGGTGCATGGTTTATTAAAAGGGTGTATAAGATAAGTGTAACGAGTACTATTTTTCAATCAAAAGAACCTTCCTTTATATTGGGAAACAGTACATAATTAAAATATCAAAGAGAGAGATAAAGCAAAAATTACAAAAGCTGGGCCTGTAAGAAGTAGTTCTTAAAAAGTCCACAAGATCGGCGCCACCATGTGCAGATATTTTGTGAAGAAATATGTAAAAGCTTTGAATAAGGCAAACAAGGTGACAGTTAGCAATTTGTATAGTGGTAAAGGCATTGTAGCAAACAGACATAATAAAAACATGTAATCAACAGGCCTGTAGCCATAAGATATAATTAGTACCAAAGTTGCTAAACAATATATCAGTCAATGATCTCAGTATAAATATAAACCAGAATGATAAACCTTACGAATAGCCGCATGACTAAGTACAATCCTCGTTTCATACCATAGGGCAATGTTTCCAGTTTATCAATCCAAAATAATTCCTCTCTGGTACTATTTTAGTAATTCAGATTCCCCTCCCTCATTAATTCCTTTTTCCACAATTCAAGGACTAACCCATCGTAAGTTGGTGGATGTCTTATTATGCTTTTTCCCCATAAATGCTGCTAACCGGGGTTTCATATTTTGTTTTTACACCTTCATAGTTCGTAATATCACGTTTTGTTCTCCGATACGTATCTGATTTTCTATATGCATTTCCCGACTACGCCCTGCCAGAGTGGGGCACTTGTTAACATTACGACCAACATGTGGATGTTCTACGGTAGCACAATGTTTTAACTTGAATGGCATTATCCTTTCCTTGTATGACGTGATAGAATCAAACCACGAATTATGCATTACAGGACTGTAAATTCCTACACGGGACGTTCCAATTTGGGGTTCCCCTAGGAACATTTGCTTTTTTAGTTTTACGTCGTTAATCAGGTGCTACAGTATCTGCCTCGTACAAGTTCACTCCCATATATTTTTGGATTTCTATAGGAAAAAGTGGTGCTTCTTTAAAGATTTCCACCATATTTTTTGGGTCAGCCTGTATATCCCCCCCATCGTTATTTCTTAACAATCTGTTGGATTTGATAGGAAAGCGGTATTAAAGGTAGATACAATATGTCTTCTTATTACCGCTTTTTGTTTCCTTGTCTATCTCCACAATGAGTTACGGTCTTGTCTGAATGCTCTTTCAGCTTCTTTTTTTGAAATTCTGAATGGGGTACCCTATATACAAATTTTGTTAACTTGTAACCTCATCGTCTTGTATCCTGTATGACTACATACCGTATCATGCTGTCGATACATTCCTCCTACTCTTAAGAATTGGCTGAAAGGGAGACCTCTTTTACACTTTATTTGGATTGGAAACTATCATACTTGCAAACAAATTCTGATCTGGCTTTTAACAAACAAGTCTATTACAATCGTATTCTCTTGTCTAATCACCATCACAATCCAAATAATTCACTTTCTTCTCCTGTAAGTCATAACATAAGTCAACCTTAATGTTGGGTGCATTTTGTTCAAATCTTTCAACAATTTGATTAACATACTTATAAATCACCATCCCAAATGAAAAAAATATCGTCCCTTTCCTTCTCGTGGTTGTAACGTCGGCAATTAAATCATGTCATTGGGACATAGGCACTTTTTTCAAACTGAGTCATGAACACATTCATATTTGGGCGCAAAATTTGCACCATACTAGTACCCTGACTTGTAAGTACCAGTCTCTTTCAAATCGAGAAGTTTTTCTTCAAACATACAGTCAGAAGGTCTACCAAGAAAAGAGACAAGACTATGGTTGTACCAAAATCTAACAGTAAGTTCTTCTATTATCATGATTTTTCCCTCTTCATGTGGAATTCGAGGTTGTACCCGACTCACTGTCATTATACAAGTATTTTGTTCCCAGTGGCGAAATCAGTAATAATTTCAAGTTGTCTTAGAAACGCAGTTGTATCTGTCAAACCAATTTATTCGTGGATACAATAGGCTGTAAATGATGAATCAATAAATCCCTAATGGTTATAGCACTAGTAACTCCTGACACAATGGTGGGATGGCCTGGCCGAGTGTGGTCCGTATTTTTTGTGAATCTTTAGTAAAAGATACAACACCGGAGAACTGGGATGTGATCACAAGTTCAAAAAATCTTCCATTTTTATCAATAATCCCCATTAGTGAATGCCGCTATAATTAGATTATCAATCTTCCCTTTAAATTCTGTAGGGTAGGATCAATGGATAGTTTCGTGTATGTGTAAGTAATATTATTGTTTTTCAGCCTCTTTTCATATAATATTCTTTTATTATCCATAATTACTACTCCCCCCCACCTTATCCGCCGTTTCTTTATAATCACATTTTAGACTTTTTAATTCCTGAAAGGTCTAAGTTCCTTCTTAGACAAATTCTATTGTCGTCCTGCATTGAGTCATGGGAGTGTTGATACCTTAGTTAATATCAATACGCTAATTTGTTCATCGACCCTTTTGGAAAAAAAGTGCCTATGTAACCATGACAATGTTTAAATGATGCCCACCGTCGCGTACTGTGGAACGTATTTTTTTCATTTGGGTGGTTATATAAGTATGTTAACCAATTGTGGAAGATTTGAACAAATGCACCCAACATTAAGGTTTTACAATTATGTTATGACTTACAGAAAGTGAATTATTTGGTGTGATGGTGATTAACAAGAGCATACTATTGTAATAGATCTTGT
Source organism: Hymenochirus boettgeri (assembly GCA_019447015.1). Classification (NCBI taxonomy): domain Eukaryota; kingdom Metazoa; phylum Chordata; class Amphibia; order Anura; family Pipidae; genus Hymenochirus; species Hymenochirus boettgeri. The sequence continues at coordinate 115,204,908 of CM033476.1, read as the reverse complement.
TTGTAAAGAATCAAATAGAATAATTTGTTGCAGTATGGATCGTTTCCATCCAATAAGTGTAAAGAGGTCCTACCTTCAGCCCACTTCTTTAGTAGCGGAGAATTGTACGAATTATACGTTTTGTATAACCAGGATACAAGAGATGTTTTACCAAATTTGTATCTAGGGGTTACCCCATTCAGAATCTAAAAAAGAAGCGTGACAGAGCATTGCAACCAAGACCGTAACCATTGTTGGAGATAGACAAGTGAACAAAAAGCAGGTATAGATACCTATTGTATCTACCTTTAATACTCTCTCCCCTATCATATCCAACGATTGTTAAGAAAAGCTGGGGAGCATACTACGGCTGACAAATATGGTGAATCTTTAAAAACACCCACTATTTTTCCTACAAGAAATCTCAAAAATAGAGACTGAACTTGTACAGCAGATGTAGCACCTATAACGACGAAAAAGCAAATGTTCCTAGGGGAAACCCCAATTGGGACGTTCCCATGTAGGAATGATCAGTCCTGTAATGCAACAATTATCGGCGGTATTCTATCAATCACCAAGGAAAGGTACTGCCATCAAGTTAAAACATTTTGACTACCATGTAGAACCTCCAATGTTGTCTCTATGTTAAAGTGCCCATGTGGCTGGGCTATGTAAGGGAAATGCTCTAGAGAAATCAGACTCCGTATCGGAGCACCCCAAAAACGTGATATTACTAACTCCTGATGTGTTAACAAAAAATATGAAACCTGTTAGCAATATTTCTGGGGGAAAAAGCATAGACATCCCAGCTACGATGGTTAGTCGTGAAATTGTTGAAAAAGCATTTAAGTGAGGGAATCTGAATCCTAAAATCTACAGATAGAATTTATTTTGGATTGATAAACTGTGAAACAACACCTTGCCCCTAATGGGTATGAACGAGATTTTACTGTGGTCATACTGCTTTCTGTAATGGTTTAATCTCATCCGGTTTTATATTTATCTGAGATCATATGTCTGGTCTTCTTGTTTTAGACACTTTGGTACTAATTATAATACTCTTTATGGCTACAGAGGCTTGTTTGATACTATGTTTACATTAATGTCTTCGCTAGCAATGCTCTTACACACTATATCAAATTGTAACTAGTCATTCCCTCTTGTTTTGTGCCTCTTAGTCAATGCGCAGGCTTTTACAGTATTTCCTCGCCTTCACAAATTATCTAGCACGTGTGGCGGCCATCCTTGTGGACTTTTTTAGAACTCTTCATTTCACAGGCCGAGCTTTTAATTTTGCTTTATGCTCTATCTCTTTGATATTTAATTATCACTGTTCCGTATATATATGAAGGTTCTTTTATGAATATGTACTGCATTACACTTATCTTATACAACCCTGAATAATGCCTTGCACCCTTATTATTTAATTAAGTAGCAATAGATCTGCTTACGGGTCAAATAATTCCTTTTATGTTTTTATGGAATAATATGTTGAGACACTTGTTATTTTTTAAATGGTGAAACACAGTCCTATATTTATATAGTTATTGATTTTAGATTATTTTATGTATTTAAAAGCACATATTGTATGGCCATTTTTGTTAGACCAAATCAGATGGTAGGATGATCTTTTACCAAGACGCATGGTAGGGTAGGGCCGTCTTAGTATTGTTCGGGGCCGTATTTTAGACTGCAATAGCAGGCTGTGGTGAGTAACACACCTGAGGAAGGCACCTTTATTACTGCCGGCCCGAAACGTTGTGAGATGTCTGTTGTGGCTTTCTTATTCTATGAAATTTTCATTTGAGTGCGCACCCTTGCTATTCGTCTATTCTGATACTAAATATCCAGTAAGGGTTGGATTACTTATAGAGGTAGGTGAGTCATGCCGCATACTTGGTTGCGAGTGCAGTAGGATCTTTGTATTATTCTGCAGAACAAATGTGCTCATTAAGTGAAGCTGCTAGCCTGTTTAGTGATTTTAATGTTATCTTGTTATTGATTTAGTTTTTAGTTTGATTTGCTTCAGTTAATTTTTTAGTTATTAGGCGTAGCCTTCTCCTAGTTCCTTTCATCTTAGTCCCTTCCCCCCGGCCCTGTGCGCGAGGTGCCTCCTCCTCGGCGCGGGCTCTCTTGCCCTTTTGTTCCATCTACTCGATCTCGGCCCGGCAAATCCTTTCGCCTTTCCACCGGCCTGCCATCCCACTCCTCCTTCCCCACTCCCTTTTCCGCCGCCCGGGGCTCTCGCATCTTCGGCTCCTCCTTTCCCCGCTCCGTGGTCTGCCTCCGGCTCTCCCCCTCTTCCCCCATCCTTGCGTGCACTCTCTTTCGCTCCCTCCTCGCTTGTCTCCCTCGTTCTAGCTTCTGCTCCCCGCCCTGTATTAACTCGCTCCGCTCCAGTGCTTTCATCAATCCATGAGTCCAGTCCTCTTTTTTTTCCCAGCCTATCCCATCTCGACTTGGTCTTTGCCGCTGCTACACGTACCACCTCTCTTCTTCTCTCTCGTCCTCCCTCCCCCTCTTTAGTTAATTACACACAATACACAGCCCTGTTCCACCTGATCATCAGACTAGTACTAACAGACTGTACACACAATACACAGCTCCTGTCCGCCTGATCATCAGACTAGACTAACAGACTGTACACACAATACACAGCTCCTGTTCCACCTTTCATCAGACTAGACTAACAACTGTACACACAATACACAGCCCCTGTTCCACCTGATCATCAGACTAGACTAACAGACTGTACACACAATCACCAGCTCCTGTTCCACCTGATCATCAACTAGACTAACAGACTGTACACACAATACACAGCTCCTGTTCCACCTGATCATCAGACTAGACTAACAAACTGTACAACACAATACACAGCCCCTGTTCCCCTGATCATCAGACTAGACTAACAACTGTCACACAATACACAGCTCCGTTCCACCTGATCATCAGACAGTCTAACAGACTGTACCCACAATACACACTCCTGTTCACCTGATCATCAGACCAGTCTACAGACTGTACACACTACACAGCCCTGTTCCCCTGATCATCAGACCATCTAACAGACTGTACACACAATACACAGCTCCTGTTCCACCTGATCATCAGACTAGACTAACAGACTGTACACACATACAACCACTCCTGTTCCACCTGATCATCAGACCAGTCTAACAGACTGTACACACAATACACAGCTCCTGTTCCACCTGATCATCAGACTAGACTAACAGACTGTACACACAATACACAGCTCCTGTTCCGCCTGATCATCAGACCAGTCTAACAGACTGTAAACACAATACACAGCTCCTGTTCCACCTGATCATCAGACTAGACTAACAGACTGTACACACAATACACGCTCCTGTTCCGCCTGATCATCAGACTCAGACTAACAGACTTACACACAATACACAGCTCCTGTTCCACCTGATCATCAGACTAGACTAACAGACTGTACACACAATACACAGCTCCTGTTCCGCCTGATCATCAGACCAGTCTAACAGACTGTACACACAATACACAGCTCCTGTTCCGCCTGATCATCAGACCAGTCTAACAGACTGTACACACAATACACAGCTCCTGTTCCACCTGATCACAGACTAGACTAACAGACTGTACACACAATACAACACGCTCCTGTTCCACCTGATCATCAGACTAGACTAACAGACTGTACCACAATACACAGCTCCTGTTCCCCTGATCATCAGACCAGTCTAACAGACTGTACACACAATACACAGCTCCTGTTCCACCTGATCATCAGACTAGATACACGACTGTACACACAATACACAGCTCCTGTTCCACCTGATCATCAGACGATACTAACAGACTGTACACACAATACACAGCTCCTGTTCCACCTGATCATCAGACTAGACTAACAGACGTACACACCAAACCAGCTCCGTTTCCCTGATCATCAGACAGACTAACAGACTGTACACACAATACACAGCTCCTGTTCCACCTGATCATCAGACTAGACTAACAGACTGTACACACAATACCAGCTCCTGTTCCACCTGATCATCAGACAGTCTAACAGACTGTACACACAATAACGCATCCTGTTCCACCTGATCATCAGACCAGTCTAACAGACTGTACACACAATACGCAGCTCCTGTTCCACCTGATCATCAGACTAGACTAACAGACTGTACACACAATACGCAGCTCCTGTTCCACCTGATCATCAGACCAGTCTAACAGACTGTACACACAATACGCAGCTCCTGTTCCACCTGATCATCAGACAGTCTAACAGACTGTACACACAATACACAGCTCCTGTTCCACCTGATCATCAGACTAGACTAACAGACTGTACACACAATACAGCTCCTGTTCCCCCTGATCATCAGACCAGTCTAACAGCCTGTACACACAATACGCACTCCTGTTCCCACCTGATCATCAGACTAGACTAACAGACTGTACACACAATACCAGCTCCTGTTCCACCTGATCATCAGACAGTCTAACAGACTGTACACACAATACCAGCTCCTGTTCCCCCACTGATCATCAGACCAGCTAACAGACTGTACACCCAATACACAGCTCCGTTCCACCTGATCATCAGACTAGACTAACAGACTGTACACACAATACACGACTCCTGTTCCACCTGATCATCAGACTAGACTAACAGACTGTACACACAATACACAGCTCCTGTTCCACCTGATCATCAACTAGACTAACAGACTGTACACACACATAACAGCTCCTGTTCCACCTGATCATCAGACTAGACTAACACTGTACACACAATACACAGCTCCTGTTCCACCTGATCATCACTAGAACTAACAGACTGTACACACAATACACGCTCCTGTTCCACCTGATCATCAGACAGTCTACCAGACCTGTACACACATACACAGCTCCTGTTCCACCTGATCATCAGCGCTCTAACAGACTGTACACACAAATACACACTCCTGTTCCACCTGATCATCAGACTAGACTAACAGACTGTACACACAATACACAGCTCCTGTTCCACCTGATCATCAGACAGTCAACAGACTGTAACACAATACACAGCTCCTGTTCCACCTGATCATCAACATCCTAACAGACTGTACACACAATACACAGCTCCTGTTCCACCGATCATCATAGACCATCTACAGACTGTACACACAATACACAGCTCCTGTTCCACCTGATCATCAGACTAGACTAACAGACTGTACACACAATACACAGCTCCTGTTCCACCTGATCATCAGACCAGTCTAACAGACTGTACACACAATACACAGCTCCTGTTCCACCTGATCATCAGACCAGACTAACAGACTGTACACACAATACACAGCTCCTTCTACACCCATTAATCAGTACAGATAAAAGAATCAGATGGGACTGGCCTTTTAATAGCTGCGGATGAGACAGAGAAATGACCAATCCCTTGGCAGCTGGTGGTCGATCTGCGCAAGGAATATTATTATTGTGTTTTTATTTTGCAGTTATGTGCAGGTTGTAAAGACACAGTGGACCTTTCAGTACCTCTGACCAGGTGTATCTAATCTAAAAGAGTCGTCGTTGCTTTTCCGATATACAGATAAACGTGAGCATCATAAAGCCCAGGCTATTGAGTCAACAAATTGTCCCTTTAAGTCCCATGTATCTCACTCGGAGATAGACACAGGAATTACTAACACCGTCAGGAAGTCTCCATTGTTCTGAAACAAAGCTTATTGCTGAATGTTCCCCTCTGGACCAAGCTAAGGGGGGTTTCTCTACATACACTGTGTTATTTTTATTACTTTACTAAAATCAGCAATAAAGCACCAGGCTAAATTGTCTCCTGTTTATACCGACCTATTATATTCTTAAAAAGAAGCCAAATGTGTAATACGTGGGGGTTCTGTGCCCCCTAAGCATTTGTCTGTGCCCCTTAGGAGATAAAATATGAGGCATCGCTGCTCCATCTTTCTATTCTGCCTCTATCCCACCAGAAGGCTGAATATATACATATATAAACTGGTGCATTGCAATGGCCTAAATAATACTGAATGATTCGTTATATAATGAGCTTGCAAAGCTTTGCTTTAGTGCAGTAAAAAATGGTAATTATATATGGGTATACCAACATTTATATTTATATATATATATGTGAACAAACTAATACATTGTGTGTGTATTATTTACGTTCCTTCAGCTGATGAAGCCACCATATGCTAGAGAGAAGAGCAAAGCGCGTTGTCTCTCAGTTCTGCAAGGAGGAAGCTACGATCTGACTGTTTTGAAGCTCTATTTATATGTCTTTTGGCTTTTGTTTGGCACTTGGATGTTCTGCAGACTTACTTGTATATCGTATGACTGTTAGGATGTACTAAAGCTATAAGGATGTATTGTGAAAGATAAACGATTATTTTTATAATTGTTTTTAATATAGAGGTATCCCATCGTATAATAGAGGATTGTATCATAAAGCGTCTATAGAGTGTTGCCCTGTGCTATGCTTTATTAATAAAAAACATATTCCTAGCTTTAAAATGAGTGCAGGATCATGCTTCTAGCTGCAGTCTTTACTAACTTACAGCAGTGTATAGGGTAGTGCTTCCTGCTTGCACAGTGAGCTGTGACATCATCAGCACCAGCAATCCCCTGGCTTGAGCATGCCCACTTGTATCCTTCTGCTGGGACAGAGCATCATAAACTGCATATTAAACCCCACCCCCAAATTTCTTTATCATATTTAAAGGTAGCCACGAGCCTGAAAATGTTTTTCTTTCAATAAGGTGTCATTAGGCAAAGGAAAAGACAGATATTGATTGCAAGCTTGTAGCTTCAAAAAGTTGGATTTTTGAGAGTGGGTTTTATGATACAGCTTTTAATACCTGTCCCAAAGACACAGAGACTGTGCAAGATAAGAAGCTTGACTTTACAAGCCTATAACATTGGATTGACAACAGCAATTTTATTTTCTCATTCCAGTAAACGACAGCTCATTACTAAAATGACAGCTCAATACTGAACACAACAGGCCATTGCAAAAGAGATGAAATAAATAGATTTTTTATTAATAAAGATAATATAATACATAAGGCTAGGCATTTTCAATGGGGAGTTGCAGTGGCGAGAACCTATATTACAAATCACTCAGTGATGTCACTATCAGTAAATATGTCAACATGCACTGACTGGAAGAAAGAGTAAAATGAATAAGCGCATCTTTTAAGAACGCGCACCTGAAGTGGGCGCGAGCTTATATGTTTATAGCTTTGCCTTTGTTCTGCTAAGATGAGTTCTTTCTCGGCTCATATAATTTTAAGATACTTTTTAGTACTCCGAATATGTTCCTTCCGAAAAGGTGATGAAATTGTAAATATTATGTTTGGAATAAAATATATATAAAAAAAGACTTTTAAACTCTATTGCAAATTGAATTGTTCTTATGAATATAAACATGAACAGCTTTTACTATACGCACTTTTAGAGAATTCGGATAGTTCATAATAACATACAATAAGCTCAAATCTACCCTATAAACATTCTATTGCGTATTTATTTGCATACAGCACTTGAGGCAAGAAATTTCTCATTTTTGCAGAATGTAAATTTTTCCCTACAGTTTGAAATGAATATGTAATTAGAAACATCCGTTTTGGGTTTTTTTCTTTCTTTTACACCTATAATAGTTTCCCTAAGGAATAAAACTTGGTTATTTACTGTTTGTCAAACTAAAACAGGGACAGAAATTGAAATGTCAATGTGTCGATAAAATTCATTAAGCAAAGAGGGGAAAAAAGGGTCTGCAGATTCTAGACGTTTGAAAAGCGCTGCTAAAGAGCTGACAATCTAAATAAGACTGGGCTGACTAACACTGATTGGTGGACTGGAGGGCTAACAACACTGATTGGCGGACTGGTGCTGAAATTCAGTATTGCAGAAAGGAGGATTTGTTTTTTAACCGCCGCCTTTTAAGTGTTCCGAAAGGGCACGCCCTGAGAAAATGTTTCAGTTTGCTTCATGGTAGGGGCACCCCTGGAAATAAAGTTTATATTCTAAGCTCTTCTGGGGCAGGGCCTGATGTGAATGTATCAATGTAATTGTAAAGCCCCACGGAAGATGTTGGCGCTATATAAATCCACAGTAATAATGAATCCGAAGATTTTCAATTTCCCCGGTGTTACTAAACTGCAAACAGCAGTTTAATTGTGTCAGACAGTCTGCCGTTTAGCATCGCTGATGTAGACTAGACTCACTGAATGTCTAGATTACATTTTGCTGTTTATTTAGGTCTGTCGCTAGGAAAATGTAGCCTGCAACGTTTTACTAGCGGGAAAACATCACAAAACGCACAAAATGTTTCTGTGAATCAAGCTTAAAAGTAATAGGGTGAAAGAAAGTCTTGGACTGACCCTAACTTATTTAACGCAAAATAAAACTCCACAAATTCCTTTTGTAATCTTTGCATGCTACGCTGCAAAATTCTCATTCTTCAAACTAATGTTCGAGGCAATCAGTGATGGATCTCACTAGAAAAGCTAGCAAGACACAAGAAGACTTGTTACATAAAGCAACCAGCTGTTGACCGAAAATGAATCAATCTCAGAACCACACGTGGGAATCGTATTCTAGAAGAGGAGACAACAGAGAGTTCAATATTTAGAAATCTTCCGCACACTTCATCATGTCCATTCGGGGCAGTAGGATGGAGCGGGGCATGCATATGTGCCTATATTAATGTTTAATAAGAAGCAAATAATATAAAATGATGCTTCAGCACCATGGACACTTCTGTTCTCCAATACATATAAGCAATTTCGAATAAGGAGATCCACAGTCTTCTCTTCTTATCTACCTTATAAAAAGCCTAAAACCCTTTGGCTGGGCAAAACGCAGGAACGGAGGGACTTTTATTACATTACCCTGATGGCACATTTTATTTAATGATTTGTCTATGCTTGTTACAGATATAAACCTAATTATAGTATAAACAATGTTACCATATAAACAGGGGTGCAACTACCATGAAGCAAACTGAAAAGTCATGACACCCCTCTGTTGTCCATAAGAAAGGTGGCATTAATTAATTTTTTTAAATTTAATTAAGTAAATCTATATGCGTCTTATATTTACCAGCCTGTGTAGGCTGGGCATGAGGGCATCTTATGTTTACCAGTCTGTGTGGGCTGGGCATGAGGGCATCTTATATTCACCAGTCTGTGTGAGTGCATTTTATATTAACAAGTCTGGGCTGGGCATCTTATAATCTTAATATTTTCATGTCTGTGTGGGCTGGGGATCTTATATTTACATGTCTGTGTGGGGATCTTATATTTACCAGTCTTTTTGGGCTTGGCATCTTATATTTACCAGTTCACCAGCCAGCTCTCCAGTTAACCAGTCGACCACATCACCTCCACAAAACACAATCCTTTTTTTTTGGAGACATGCTTCACACGCCACAGGGGCAGCATTAAACATATGTTTCATGTGACAAAGGGCCATAAATATATATTTATATTTTAGCGATACCGCTGGGTTAATTTACGATCGCTGTTGTAAATGTATGGTCGCGATCATACATTTACAACCGAATGTTCGTTTATTAATGAAAGTTCGATCATAGAATACCGTGTAAACTACCGCAAGTTTACACGTTAAACTTACGATCTTCTATGGAGATCGTAAATCTACGATTTTGTTATCGTAGATTTAAGATCGGTATCGTAATTTTATGATCGTTAAACCAATCGTTAATGAACCGATCGTTAATGAACCGATCGTTTAATGATCGTAAATTTACGATGCCGGTTGTTAAAGTCGCTAAAAAGCGATACCGCAGCTTTATAAATATGGCCCAAAAGGTCTAAAAATGCTACTGCCACTGTGTTTTTTCCCTTTATGTCATTCTCCCTATTGTATTCAAAAAAGACTAAAGGTGGGTAAACACATGAACAAGAAAGGGACGATACCTTCGGATCTGGCGATATTGCCCCTTTCTTGTTCACGTGCGTAACACATTTTTGAGCGCTCCAGAGGCCAACGAACATTCACCGTTTGCCTTGGGATCGTTCGGAAATGTCCGAAAATTTCCTTCACCTTTGAATAAAGCAGGTACCTCGATCCCCTTCTTTTAAACAGCTGATTGCCTGTACGTAAAAAGTAAAAGGTTTGCGTGATCAGCTGTTTAAAAGCAGGGGATTGGGGTACCTGCCAAAAGATTGGGGAGAAGAGGGCGGAGTCAGTACGGAGATCTGTGTCCTGGACTTTCCTGTATTAAAGATATCGCTGAACTACCGAGTAAGCCCGGCAGAATCAGTTTTCTTCATAGAGATGATACTGAGAGGTAAGAATGATCCATCTTCCGGACCCAAGTACTTTTCATTTTAACGTTTTTTTAATGCACTTTAGTTCTTTAAACCACAAAGTCTTTCCTTGTAACTCAGCAGAGCCCTAGATGTCTTGTTGGATTTTTAGTGAAACACTGCACTGAATCGCTGCTTTGAAAGCTGATTCACTAATCCATAATCTGTTAGGAAAGCGCTGCGATTGCATTTTATACAGTACGGCGCCAATCGCATCCACTGTGTATTCAAGCTGGAACGTTCGCTTATCTCTTCCTTCCAGCGATTATGTTTAAACATCAGTGTTCAGGTCTTAAAGAAAACACACAAACAAAAATAAAAAAAGCCAATATCTGGTCAGTTAACTGGAGACAACTAGGTGCAGCTTTACTTGTCCTTAAAAAATTGTGCCTTCCCCAGGCAAGCTGTCACCAAAGAAAGTGTTAATACTGCAGTCCAAAGTCTGGCTCGGATCTAGCAGCCAGAGATGTCTACAGAGTATTTTGGTGCAGTCTAGAATATGTCGAGTCCAGACAGGCATATGCCATCGTGTTCCTTGGATGGGAATAAAGCCCATGCAGTGAATATGGATAACACACGGTGCAAGCTATAAGTGTATGCAAATCGCTGGAAGATGATCCTATGTCAGCTATCAGGCAATCCGTAGCTCTCATGTTTCTATTACATGCATGGGAATGACTGTAAAATCCTCCACTTTAGCTGTTCATCACCCCACAAAACCCTGAATAAATTCCATTCATCTATTTCTATACAAGGTAGTCTAGATCTCAGGATCATTGGATTGATATAAGATCACAAGGAAGAGGGTGCGTCAGCTCCTGTACACGAGAGTTTTATTTTCAATTCATTTTATGCTTTGTCTCTGATTTTGTTCCGTTCCTAAAAATAGCCCACCCCCAACCTACACCACCCCCAACCTACACCACCCCCAACCTACACCACCCCCAACCTACACCACCCCCAACCTACACCACCCCCTACTGTGTTTTTGTAATGCACTGCTTGCAGCAGTTAGCTTCCCCTTTAAAGCGTAGCATATCAACTTCCCCTTTAACAATGATGTACAACATCTTCTCACATTAAAGGGCATGTCCATCCCTCTAACTTTTGTTATACTGTAGGGCTTCCTCCCCCAGCCCCAACCACTATATTAATATGTACAGAAACTCCCCCGATCATTACTAACCATACCTCTTTCCTCCGGCGTACTGTCCCGGCCCTCTGCTTGCATGAAACTGCAAGCAGGGGGCCGGACTGGCAGCTGCGTCCGTGATTGACTAAGAGGCAGCCAATCATGGACGCGGCTGCCGGCAGTGGAGAGAGGTAGGGTAAGTAATGATCGGGGGAGTTTCTGCAAATATTAATATAGCGGTTGGGGTTGGGGGAGGAAGCCCTAAAGCACCTCAAAGGGGTTTAACACTAGGGGGAGGGAGATGAAAAGGGAGGGGGGCTGCTCTGAGCAAGCCAAAAACCTCTGAGAGGACACCTCAGAGGTGGAAACAATTTCCCTCCCTGCACTGCTCCTGGTGGGCAGTTTTTAAGACTTTACAGGGACATTACAGGAGAACCATTTGGAGCTGGGATGTAAGGTAAGGATTTTATTACACTACAGTATATCTTCATACAACCTCCAATACTATGTTACTATGTAACTGTTATACAGACATTATGGGTAGGGTATAAAGGTTGGACTAGATGGACGTATGTCTTTATACAACCTCCAATACTATGTTACTATGTAACTGTTATACAGACATTATGGGTAGGGTATAAAGGTTGGACTAGATGGACGTATGTCTTTATAAACCTCAAATACTATGTTCTATGTAACTGTTTACAGACATATATGGGTAGGGTATAAAGGTTGGCTAGATGGACTTATGCCTTTATACACCTCCAATACTATGTTACTATTGTAACTGTTTATCAGACATTATGGGTAGGGTAAAAGGTTTGGACTAGAATGGACTAATGCCTTTATACAACCTCCAATACTATGTTACTATGTAACTGTTATAACAGACATTATGGGTAGGGTATAAAGGTTGACTAGATGGACGTATGTCTTTAATACAACCTCCAATACTATGTTACTATTAACTGTTATACAGACATTATGGGTAGTATAAAGGTTGGACTAGAATTGACGTATGGTCTTTATACACCTCCAATACTATGTTACTATGTAACTGTTATACAGACATTATGGGTAGGGTATAAAGGTGGACTAGATGGACGTATGTCTTTATACAACCCTCCAATACTGTTACTATGTAACTGTTATACAGACATTATGGTAGGGTAAAAGGTTGGACTAGATGGACGTATGTCTTTATACAACCTCAATACTAGTTACTATGTACCTGTTATACAGACATTATGGGTAGGGTATAAAGGTTGGACTAGATGACGTATCTTTATACAACCTCCAATACTATGTTACTATGTAACTGTTATACAGACATTATGGGTGGGTATAAGGTTGGACTAGATGGACGTAATGCTTTATACAACCTCCAATATGTTACTATGTAACTGTTAACTACAGACATTATGGTTTGGGTATAAGGTTGGACTAGATGGACGTTGTCTTTATACAACCTCCAATACTATGTTAACTATGTAACTGTTTATACAGACATTATGGGTAGGGTATAAAGGTTGGACTAGATGGACTATGTCTTTATACAACCTCCAAACTATGTTACTATGTAACTTTATACAGACATTATGGGTAGGGTATAAAGGTTGGACTAGATGGACGTATGTCTTTATACAACCTCATAACTATGTTACTATGTAACTGTTATACAGACTTATGGGTAGGGTATAAAGGTTGGACTAGATGGACGTATGTCTTTATACAACCTCCAATACTATGTTACTATGTAACTGTTATACAGACATTATGGGTAGGGTATAAAGGTTGGACTAGATGGACTATGTCTTATACAACCTCCAATACTATGTTACTATGTACCTGTTATACAGACATTATGGGTAGGGTATAAAGGTTGAACTAGATGGACAGTATGTCTTTATACACCTCCAATACTATGTTACTATGTAACTGTATACAGCATTATGGGTAGGTATAAAGGTTGAGACTAGATGGACTTAATGTCTTTATACAACCTCCAATACTATTGTTACTATGTAACTGTTATACAGACATTATGGTAGGGTATAAAGTTGGACTAGATGGACGTATGTCTTTAACAACCTCAATATATGTTACTATGTAACGTTATACAGAATTATGGGTAGGGTATAAAGGTTGGACTAAGATGGACGTATGTCTTTATACACCTCCAATACTGTGTTACTATGTAACTGTTATACAACATTATTGGAAGGTATAAGGTTGGACTAGATGGACGTATGTCTTTATACAACCTCCAATACTATGGTACTATGTAAACTGTTATACAGACTTATGGGTAGGGTATAAAGGTTGGACTAGATGGACGTATGCTTTTATACAACCTCCAACACTATGTTACTATGTAACTGTTATACAGACATATGGGTAGGGTATAAAGGTTGGACTAGATGGACGTATTCTTTATACAACCTCCAATACCATGTTACTATGTAACTGTTATACAGACATTTGGGGTAGGGTATAAAGGGTTGGACTTGATGGACGTATGTCCTTTATACCAACCTCAATGCTATGTTACTTTGTAACTGTTATACGACATTATGGGTAGGGTATAAAGGATGGACTGACAGATGGACATATGTCTTTATACAACCTCCAATCTATGTTACTATGTAACTGTTATACGACATTATGGGTAGGGTATAAAGGTTGGACTAGATGGACGTATTCTTACACAACCTCCAATGCTATGTTACTATGTAACTGTTATACAGACATTATGGGTAGGGTATAAAGGTTGGACTTGATGGACTATTCTTTTAATACACCTCCAATACTATGTTTCTATGTAACTGTTATACAGACATTATGGCTAGGGTAAAAGGTTGGACTAGATGGACGTATTTCTTTATACAACCTCCAATGCTATGTTACTATGTAACTGTTTACAGACATTATGGGTAGGGTATAAAGGTTGGACTTGATGGACGTATGTCTTTATACAACCTCCAATGCTATGTTACTATTAACTGTTATACGACATTTGGGTAGGTGTATAAAGGTTTGGACTTGATGGACATATGTCTTTATACAACCTCCAATACTATGTTCTATGTAACTGTTATACAGACATTATGGTAGGGTATAAAGGTTGGACTAGATGGACGTATGTCTTTATACAACCTCCAATACTATGTTACATGTAACTGTTATACAGACATTATGGGTAGGGTATAAAGGTTGGACTTGATGGACGTATGTCTTTATACAACCTCCAATACTATGTTACTATGTAACTGTTATACAGACTTTTATGGTAGGGTATAACGTTTGGACTAGATGGACGTATGTCTTTATACACCTCCAATACTAGTTACTATGTAACTGTTATACAGACTTTATGGGTAGGGTATAAGTTTGGACAGATGGACATGTCTTTATACAACCTCCAATACTAGTTACTATGTAACTGTTATACAGACTTATGGGTAGGGTATAAAGGTTGGACTATGGACGTATGTCTTTATACAACCTCCAATGCTATGTTCCTATGTAACTGTTATACAGACATTATGGGTAGGGTATAAAGTTGGACTAGATGGACTATGTCTTTATACAACCCCAATACTATGTACTATGGAACTGTATACAGACATTATGGTAGGTATAAAGGTTGGACTGAGGACGTATGTCTTTTATACAACCTCCAATACTTTGTTCTATGTAACTGTTATATAGACATTAGGGTAGGGTATAAAGGTTGGACTAGATGGACGTATGTCTTTATACAACCTCCAATGCTATGTTACTATGTAACTGTTATACAGACATTATGGTAGGGTAATAAGGTTGGACTAGATGGACATATGTCTTTATCAACCTCCACATACTATGTTACTATTGTAACTGTTATACAGACATTATGGGTAGGGTATAAAGGTTGGACTAGATGGACATATGTCTTTATACAACCTCCAATACTATGTTACTATGTAACTTTACAGCATTATGGGTAGGTATAAAGGTTGGACTAGATGGACGTATGTCTTTATACAACCTCCATACTAGTTACTATGTAACTGTTATACAGACATTATGGGTAGGGTAAAACGGTTGGACTAGATGGACGTATGTCTTTATACAACCTCCAATACTGTGTTATACTATGTAACTGTTATACAGACTTATGGTAAGGTATAAAGGTTGGACTAGATGGACGTATGTCTTTATAACAACCTCCATACTATGTTAATATGTAACTGTTATACGACATTATGGTAGGGTATAAAGGTTGGACTAGATGGACGTATGTCTTTATACAACCTCCAACACTATGTTACTATGTAATTGTATACAGACATTATGGGTAGGGTATAAAGGTTGGACTAGATGGACGTATGTCTTTATACAACCTCCAATACATGTTCCTATGTAACTGTTAATCAGACATATGGTGTAGGGTATAAAGGTTGGACTTGATGGACGTATGTCTTTATACAACCTCCAATGCTATGTTACTATGTAACTCTGTTATACAGACATTATGGGTGGGGTATAAAGGATGGACTAGATGGACGTATGTCTTTATACAACTCCAATGCTATGTTACTATGTAACTGTTATCCAACATTATGGGTAGGGTAATAAATGTTGGCTTAGATGGACATATGTCTTTATACAACCTCCAATATAGTTACTATGTAACTTGTATACAGACATTATGGGTAGGGTATAAAGGTTGGACTTGATGGACGTATGTCTTTATACAACCTCCAATACTATGTTACTATGTAACGTTATACAGACATTATGGGTAGGGTTAAAGGTTGGACTAAGTGACTAGGTCTTTATACAACCTCCAATACTATGTTACTATTGTAACTGTTATACAGACATTATGGGTAGGGTATAAAGGTTGACTTGATGGACGTATGTCTTTATACAACCTCCAATACTATGTTATACTATGTAACTGTTATTACAGACATTATGGTTAGGGTATAAAGGTTGGACTAGATGGACGTATTCTTTATACAACCTCCAATACTATGTTTACTATGTAACTGTTATAAGACATTATGGGTAGGGTATAAAGGTTGGACTAGATGGACGTATGTCTTTATACAACCTCCATACATTTACTATGTAACTGTTTATACAGACATTATGGGTAGGGTATAAAGGTTGGACTTGATGGACGTATGTCTTTATACAACCTCCATGCTATGTTCTATTAACTGTATACAGACATTATGGGTAGGGTATAAAGGTCGGACTAGATAGACGTATGTCTTTATACAACCTCCAATACTATGTTACTATGTAACTGTTATCAGACATTATAGGTAGGGTATAAAGTCGGACTAGATGGACGTATGTCTTTATACAACCTCCAATACTATGTTACTATGTCTGTTATACAGACATTATGGTAGGGTATAAGGTTGGACTAGATGGACGTATGTTTTTATACAACCTCCAATGCTATGTTACTATGTAACTGTTATACAGACATTATGGTAGGGTATAAAGGTTGGACTAGATGAACATATGTCTTTATACAACCTCCAATACTATGTTACTATGGAACTGTTATACAGACATTATGGGTAGGGTATAAGGTTGGACTAGATGGACGTATGTCTTCATACACCTCCATACTATGTTACTATGTAACTGTTTATATAGACATTGGGTAGGGTATAAGGTTGGACTAGATGGACGTATGTCTTCATACAACCTCCAATACATATTACTATGTAACTGTTATACAGACATTTGGGTAGGGTATAAGGTTGGCTAGATAGACGTTTGTTTTTATACAACCTCCAATACTATGTTCTATGCAACTGTTTAACAGACATTATGGGAAGGGTATAAAGATTGAACTAGATGGACGTATGTCTTTATACAATCTCCAATACTATGTTACTTTGTAACTGTTAGACAGACATTATGGGAAGAGTATGAAGATTGAACAAGATGGACGTATGTCTTTATACACCCTCCAATACTATGTTACTATGTAACTGTTATACAGACATTTTGGGTAGGATATAAAGGTTGGACTAGATGGATGTATGTCTTTATACAACCTCCAATACTATGTTACTATGTAACTGTTATATAGACATTATGGGTAGGGTATAAAGGTTGGACTAGATGGACGTATGTCTTTTTATAACAACCTACAATACTATGTTACTATGTAACTGTTATACAGAACATTATGGTAGGTATAAAGGTTGGACTAGATGGACGTATGTCTTTATACAACCTCCATTTCTATGTTACTATGTACTGTTATCCAGACATTATGGGTAGGGTATAAAGGTTGGACTAATGGACGTATGTCTTTATACACCTCCAATACTATGTTACATGTTAACTGTTATACGATCATTATGGGTGGAATATAAAGGTTGGACTAGATGTATGAATGTCTTTATACAACCTCCAATACTGTGTTACTATGTAACTTTTATACAGACATTATGGGTAGGGTATAAAGGTTGGACTAGATGGACGTATGTCTTTATACAACCTCCAATACTATGTTACTATGTATAACTTTATACAGACATTATGGGTAGGTAAAAGGTTGGACTAGATGAACGTATGTCTTTTTTATACACCTCCAATACTATGTTACTATGTAACTGTTATACAGACATTATGTGGAGGGTATAAAGGTTGGACTAGATGGACGTATGTCTTTATACAACCTCCATATCTATGTTACTATGTAACTGTTATACAGACATTATGCGAAGGGTATAAATGTTGGACTAGATGGACTATGTCTTTATACAACTTCCAATACTATGTTACTATGTAACTTTTGGACAGACATTATTGGTAGGGTATAAGGTGGACTAATGGACGTATGTCTTTATACAACCTCCAATACTATGTTACTATGTAACTTTTGGACAGACATTATTGGTAGGGTATAAAGGTTGGACTAGATGGACTATGTCTTTATACAACTTCCAATACTATGTTACTATGTAACTTTTGGACAGACATTATTGGTAGGGTATAAAGGTTGGACTAGATGGACGTATGTCTTTATACAACCTCCATACTATTTCTATGTAACTTTTTGGATCAAGACATTATGGGTAGGGTATAAAGGTTGGACTGATGGACGTATGTCTTTATACAACCTCCAATCCTATGTTACTAGTAACTTTTGGACGACATTATTGGTAGGGTATAAAGGTTGGACTAGATGGACGTATGTCTTTATACACCTCCAATACTATGTTTACTATGTAACTTTTGGACGACATTATTGGTAGGGTATAAGGTTGGACTAAGATGGATGTAGTTCTTTATTTAACCTTGAGTACTGTTACATTGAGTAAGTAAAGACCATTTGTATAATTTCCTGTATAAGACTTACCATTTCCCTCATATCTGTAGTTGGGTTTGGTGTAACATAGACAGGTAAATGATTATAATTGTAATTAGCTGTTATACCTAGTTCTCCTTCAATCCAATTCTCCTGACCCAGATGTTTCTAATATGTGAATCTAATTCACACTAAACCCAGAACAACAGAAAATGTTTGGATATATTGAAGGAATTCTATATGTAATGTTTGTTAAATAATTCACAGCATATTTCCATATAACGATATAACCTACCCCTGTAAGTGGATTTCTGGGAGGACCTGTACTTATAACCTACCCCTGTATGTGGATTTTCATGGGAGAAACTGTAAATTATAGCCTATAACCTACCCCCTGTAGTGGATTTCTATGGGAGGGACTGTATGATTATAGCCTTATAACCTACCCCTGTAGGGGATTTCTATGGAGGAACTGTACAATTATAGCCTTATAACCTAACCCCTGTATACATTTCTATGGGAGGAACTGTACAATAAATCCTTATAACCTACCCCTGTAGTGGATTTCTATGGGAAGAACTGTAAGATTATACCCTTATAACCTACTCCTATAGTGGATTTCTATGGGAGGAACGTAAGATTATAGTGAATAATGCACCCCCTACTGTAAATTATAGGATATAGTCACCGAGGAGTTCCGTGACCATATAAAGCAACGAAGGCCGCAGGCCGAGTGCCTTTTATACAGGGCGCGGAACTCCGAGGTGACATCTAATATCCAAATAATTTACAGTAGGGGTGGCATTATTATTATAATCCATCCCCTCAATCAATCGGCCTCTGTTCAGGATGGGGGGGGGGGGGATTAGGAATTATCCTCTGCCATTTATTCCTTTCCTTCCCCCCCTTCTCAATCCCCCCACCTGTTTTTTCCCCCCTTCACCTCTGTCTTTAGTTCCATTGGCTGCCAGTAAGTTTAGCATATCCTGCAGCACTGTGGATGGCGCGGCTCCTCTTGTCCGTGTTACGTCCTGTCAGTCTGATCTATTGCGCAAGGGATTCGGCAGAAACTCGCGCGATAGTTTCAGCACTGTGCAGGAGGAGGAGCCGCAGTGGCACAAGGAACGCCACAAGTGTCCCGCCAAGGGAAAGCTATCGGAAGGGGAGAGAAAACAGGTGAGGTTAGGAAGCCAACTTATATCGGCGCGCTACTACGTAGTAGCGCGCCGATTATAAGGAAATATCGTACTGTCGTGGTCCCATTGTGACCCACCATGGGGGTGGATTTAGCCTTATACCTACCCCTGTCGGATTTCATGGAGGAATGAAATTTACCTTATAACCTACCCCGTATGATTTCTATGGAGGGAACTGTAAGATTATAGCCTTATAACCTACCCCTGTAGTGGATTTCTATGGAGGGATGTATTATTATAGCCTTATTAACCTACCCCTGTATGGATTTCTATGGGAGGGACTGTGTGATTATAGCCTTATACACTACCCCTGTGTGGATTTCTATGGTAGGACTGTAAGATTATAGCCTTATAACCTACCCCTGTAGTGGATTTCTATGGGCGGGACTGTATGCTTATAGCCTAAACCTACCCCTGTAGTGGATTTATGGGAGGGACTGTATGATTATAGCCTTAACCTACCCCTGTAGTGGATTTCTATGGGAGGGACTGTGTGATTATAGCCTTAATACCTACCCCTGTAGTGGATTTCTATTGGGAGGGACTGTACGATTATAGCCTTATAACCTACCCCCCCGTAGTGGATTTCTATGGAGGACTGTAGATTATAGCCTTATACATCTTACAGTTCCAGAGGAGAAGCAAACCACCAGAAGCCATACGGGGTAGGTTATAATAATAATGCACCCCGAACTGTAAATTAAAGGGATATTAGAAGTCACCTTGGAGTTTCCGTGCCCCTGTATAATAGGTACTCACCTGAGGCCTCGTGCTTTTATATGGTCGCGGAACTCCTCGGTTGACTTCTGATTCCTTATAATTTACGTTCGGGTGCATTAAGCCACTATTATCTGTTACATACAGACCTCCACTTCACACAAATAATTCTAAGCTTCTCATTCCTCCTGCCAGGGGCGCCACCTACAGGCGTTCCTCAGGCTGCACCACGTGGAGAGACACTCGAGAGTACAGTTCCCAGCATCCGCGGGAGCCACTTCCGGCGCGCTGGTGAAGCGAAGGGAAGAGAAGGGAGAATTATCCAGTGACGGAGGAAACGGGGCCGTCGGTGTTTGTGGGGTTGGGGGATCCGCTCATGTCCCTGGCTCGTAGGAAGCAGCGGGGATGTTCGTGCAGGAGGAGAAGATCTTCGCGGGAAAGGTGATCCGGCTCCACATCTCTCTCCATGGACGGGGCCGAGTTGGCTGGAGGAGTGACCGAGGAGGTGACGGTGGAGAAGCTGAAGGAGAAATGTCTGAAACACGTAAGGATAATGGGGGAATGCTGGGTGTCGGGGGCACTGCTGGGGGGGGGCACTGCTGTGGTGTCGGGGGCACCCACTGGGTTATTGGATCTCTCTGAATGAGAAACATTACCACCAACATTATACATAACAGGAATTATTATCACATAATTACCAATTTCCACCCAGAGGGAATCCACATGGCTTTACCAGTAAGTACAGGGAACTCAGGGTACCACTCCTATTAATAAGATAATGTATCCCCTACGGTAAAATATAAGATATTAGAATCACTAGAGTTCTGTGTCCATATAAGGTACAAGGACACAGACTGAGTTTACAGGGAACCTGGGTACCACTCATTATTATAAGGGATAATGATAGCCCACTGTAATTATAGATTTAGAAGTCACTGAGGAGTTCTGTGTCTATATAAAGGTAACAAGGACACAGACTGATTATACAGGGAACTCTGGGTACCACTCATGTATTATA
Organism: Hymenochirus boettgeri; assembly: GCA_019447015.1. Lineage (NCBI taxonomy): Eukaryota > Metazoa > Chordata > Amphibia > Anura > Pipidae > Hymenochirus > Hymenochirus boettgeri. The sequence goes on along the minus strand of CM033476.1, from coordinate 115,183,175 downwards.
GGGATAATGTATCCCCTACTGTAAATTATAAGGATATTATAAGTCACTGAGTAGTTCTGTGTCTATATAAAGGTACAAGGACACAGACTGAGTTATACAGGGAACTCTGGTGTACCACTCATGTATTATAAAAGGATAATGTATCCCCTACTGTAAATTATAAGGTATTAGAAGTCACTGAGGAGTTCTGGTTCCATATAAAGGTACAAGGACACAGACGGAGTTTACAGGAACTCTGGGTACTACTCATGTATTTAAGGGATAATTGTATCCCCTACTGTAAATTATAAGGATATTAGAAGTCACTGAGGAGTTCTGTGTCTATATAAAGGTACAGGACACGACTGAGTTATCAGGGAACTCTGGGTACCACTCATGTATTATAAGAGATAATGTATCCCCTACTGTAAATTATAAGGATATTAGAAGTCACTGAGGAGTTTCTGTGTCCATATAAGGTACACGGACACAGACTGAGTTATACAGGGAACTCTGGGTACCACTCATGTTATAAGGGATAATGTATCCCCTACTGTAAATTATAGAAGGAATATTAGAAGTCACTGAGGATTCTGTGTCTATATAAAAGGTACAGGACACAGACTGATTTTATACATGAACTCTGGGTACCACTCATGTATTATAAGGGATCATGTGTCCCCTACTGTAAATTATAAGGATATTAGAACTCACTGAGGAGTTCTGTGCCCATATAAAGGTACAAGGAGACAGGCAGGGAGTTATACAGTGGACTCTGGGTACCCCTCATGTATTATAAGGGATAATGTACCCCCTACTGTAAATTATAAGGATATTAGAAGTCCCTGAGGAGTTCTGTGTCTATATAAAGGTACAAGGACCAGACCGAGTTATACAGGGAACTCTGGGTACCACTCATGTATTATAGGGATAATGTAATCCTACTGTAAATTATAAGGATATTAGAAAGTCACTGAGGAGTTCTGTGTCTATATAAAGGTAACAAAGGCACAACTGAGTTATACGGGGAACTCCTGGGTACCACTCATATTATAAGGATAATGTATCCCCTATTGTAAATTATAGATATTAGAAGTCACTGAGAGGTTCTGTGGTCCATATAAAGGTACAAGGACACAGACTGAGTTATACAGGGAACTCTGGTACCACTCATGTTATTATAAGGGATAATGTATCCCCTACTGTAAATTATAGGATATTAGAATCACTGGGAGTTCTGTGTCCATATAAAGGTCCCAAGGACCACTGAGTTTATACAGGGACTCTGGGTACCACTCATGTATATAAGGGATCATGTGTCCCTACTGTAAATATAAGGATATTAAACTGCACTAGGAGTTCTGTGCCCATATAAAGGTACCAGAGAACAGGCAGGGAGGTATTAGCATGGACTCTGGGTACCCCTCATGTATATAAGGGATAATGTCCCCCTACTGTAAATTATAAAGGATATTAGAAGTCACTGAGGAGTTCTGTGTCTATATAAAGTACAAGGACACAGACCGAGTTATACGGGAACTCTGGGTACCAACTCATGTATTAAGGGATAATGTATCCCCTACTGTAAATTATAAGGATATTAGAAGTCACTGAGGAGTTCTGTGTCTATATAAAGGTACAAGGACACAGACTGAGTTTACAGTGGACTCTGGGTACCCCTCATGTATTATAAGGGATAATTTTCCTGTACTGTACTCTTGCCATAATAAGCTTGTCTATTTGCGAGTATAGGGGTGTAGTGGGTAACAAAGTCACATGCACGCTAAAAGACAATATTTTGCTATTTCTCTTATTCTAAAGACTCTAGACCATTCCCTACTATAAGGGCAAGGCCACACTTAACGCACCAGAATTTCACACAGGATTGCATGTGCGTGTAGTTGAACTTTATTTTTACTAGCTGCGATTTCCATATTATTGAAAAAATGTGCAAACGCACAGGGCATCCTAGCCCGAATGCATAAATATCTAGAAGGAATTTTTCTTTGCTAGACTTTTTTAAACCGTGAGCCATGTATCATACCCGCCAGAGTTCCACTGTATATATAGCATATCTGATAACATGCCTTCTCAACCTACTTCCCACCCCCACTGCATCTTAATACCAAGGAAGAGTCCACAGCTAATTTAAAAGACCTTATCGACAACAGTTCTAAAGAGCCCATCCAGATATAATCTGTGCCCCTTACCATCAAATGTATTATAGCAAGAGCAGTAGAAATATTCTATTTTTAGGTGGCTTCTACTTTTTCATGGACACTTGTTTAGATCAGGGTCAAATTGGTATTTTCCAACCTTTTTTTTTAAGAAAAACAAACATGGAATTGACTAACATTAAAAAAGGTAGCCCATAGTAAATAGATACATTGCTAATTGTGAAATTGAGTGAATGAGTGAATAATTGTATTTTTTTGTATATGTAACTTGTTTGCCTGTAAGATATCCGTTTGCAAGAGCTGTCAGAATTTTAAAGCTTTTAAATAGGAAGTTCTAATCTAAGGAAGCTAAGTTTCCCTCACCCCGCCCGCCCAATAATTTAGCCCTTTTGCCAATCACAAACTACGCTCTGCCGGGGACATCTTCATAACGCAAAATCACAAGCTGCACCCATTTTGCTTTGATTTAATGTTTGTGTCAAGTTGCCATAACTTGTCAGTCTACTAGCCAGTGATAAGCCTGACAGGCTCAAAAGTTAATATTTTAAGAGTTCTTGTGAAGTTCTTCATTGATCCAGGTCATGGTATACTCTGTGGATTCATTTCAGATCAATTAGACTCGAAGTTTATTCTAACTGAATCAAAAGACATTTTATGAGAGACTTAAGGCAGTCCCCCTGCCCACTCTGCTGGGACGTGTCCTGGCATGGCTGTGGTGGAACAGATGCCGGAGGATGGGAAGGACTTCCATTGACATCACTTCCCCATTTTCCATGCACAGGGAAAGGAGGGAGGCTGGAATTGTTACCATCTTACCCAAAAGTTAATATTTTACTTTAAGTTCTCCTTTACTTTTTTAAAAACGCATTTTCTTTTTGTTTCCTTAGGAAGCTACCATTTTTTCTGTTGTTGCGTCCCCTTAACAAACAGTAACCACAAAACTGTATCATGTCTCAAAGACAAGCAATATGGCAGCTTCTTCTCATCAGCTTAGAAAACACCTTTACCAGTCAATGACACTTTTAACAGGCTATTCAATAAAAGTTCTTATCGTTAAAATGGTGCTAATTTTTTGCCCCAACCATCAGATCTTATTTTACATTTGAAAGCTAACATCTGATTGGTTTGGGCAAAATTAGCACCATTTTAACGATAAAGAACTTTTAGTGTTTGTCACACTGTAACCATGTGGGCAGTCTAGGCAATTCACTATTAATTTGAGTAGCTTTATAACTTGCGTCTGATCTATTGGAATTGATCCTTACAGTAGGAAGTACTAGATTTGTAACACTGTGATATGTACATGTTTGTGTTCATAAGTTAGCAGGGTACATTAACAAGATCAAGACACACAGGACTGCTGGGAAATATACAGCCATAACAGACTCTAGGGTTCTTTCAGTATTAAGTCCCTGTGTGTGATTAAGCTCACAAAACCTTATCAATTAACCCTTTATTAACACCTACTGTCCGCAGTACTGACCACTGACCTTACACACATACTATTTTATCAGGGACGAAAGAACAAGGATTTATATGGTAATTATTGTTTATACTATAATAGAGGTTATACCTGTAACATATCAATTAACCCTTTATTACACCTACTGTCCCACAGTACTGACCACTGACCTTACACACAGAACTATGTATAAAGGACAGAAAGGACAAGGATTTATATGGTAATATTGTTTTATACTATAATGAGGGTTATACCTGTAACTATCAATTAACCCTTTTTACATCTACTGTCCACAGTACTGACACTGACCTTACAAACACGTAACTTATGTATAACAGGGACAGAAAGGAAACAAGGATTTATATGGTAATATTGTTTATACTATAGGAGGGTTATACCTGTAAACCTATCATTACCCTTTATTACATCTACTGTCCTCAGTACTGACCACTGACCTTACACACAGTACTATGTATACAGGACGAAAGGAAAGGATTTTATGGTAATATTGTTTATATACTATAAATGAGGTTATACCCTGTAACATATCAATTAACACCTTTATTACATCTACTGTCCACAGTACTGACCACTGACCTTACACACAGTAAACTGTATCAGGGACAGACAAGACACAAGCATTTTATGTAATATTGTTTTATATACTTAATGAAGGTTATACCTGTACATATCAATTAACCCTTTATTACATCTACTGTCCACAAGTACTGACCACGACCTTCACACAGTAACTAGGTATACAGGGACGAAAGGAACAAGGATTTAATTGGTAAATATTTGTTTTTATACTATATGAGGGTTATACCTGTAACTATCAATTTAACCCTTTATTACATCTACTGTCCCGCAGTACTGACACTGACCTTACACACAGTTTAACTATGTAACAGGACGATAAGGAAACGGATTTATATGGTAATATTGTTTATACTATAATGAGGGTATACCCTTGTAACATATCAATTAACCCTTTATTACCCTACTGTCCGCAGTACTGACCACTGACCTTACCACAGTACTTGTATACAGGGACAAAGGAACAAGGATTTATGATGGTATAATTGTTTATAGCTATAATGAGGTTATATCCTTAACCTACTCCATTAACCCTTTATTACCCTACTTCCTAGTCATCTGACCACTGCCTTACACCAGTAACTTATTTCAGGGACAGAAAGGAACAGCGATTTATATGGTAATATGTGTTTTATACTATAATGAGGGTAAACCTGTAACATATCAATTAACCCTTTATTACAACCTACGTCCCGCAGTACTACCACTGACCTTACACACAGTAACATGATACAGGGACAAAAGGACAAGGATTTATATGGTAATATTGTTTTTACTATAATGACGGTTTACTGTAAACATATCAATTAACCCTTTATTACATCTACGTCCACATTACTGACCACTGACCTTACACACCGTAACTATGTATAACAGGGACCGAAGAGGAACAAGGATTTATATGGTAATATTTGTTTATACTAAATGAGTGGTTTATAACCTGTACTATCAATTACCTTTTTACTGTACTGGAGACATTATGGGTAGGGTATAAAGGTTGGACTAGATGGACGTATGTCTTTATACAACCTCCACTACTATGTTACTATGTAACTGTTATACAGACATTATGGGTAGGGTATGTTTGGACTAGATGACGTATGTCTTTACACAGCCTCCAATGCTATGTTACTTATAACTGTTTACAGACATTATGGGGTATAAAGGTTGGACTAGATGGACGTATGTCTTTATACAACCTCCAATACTATGTTACTATGTAACTTTTGGACAGACATTATTGGTAGGGTATAAAGGTTGGACTAGATGGATGTATGTCTTTATTTAACCTTGATTACTATGTTACATTGAAGTAAGTAAAGACCAATTTGTATAATTTCCTGTATAAGACTTTACCAATTTCCCCATATCTGTATGTTGGGTTGGGTGTAACATAGACAGGTAAATGATATATAATTGTAATTAGCTGTTTATACCTAGTTCTCCTTCAATCCAATTCTCCTGAACCACAGATGTTTCTAATAATGTAAATCTAATCACACTAGAACCCAGAAAACAACAGAAAATGTTTGGGATATATTGAAGGAATTCTATATGTAATGTTTGTTAAATAATTCACAGCATATATTCCATATAACTATATAACCTACCCCTGTAGTGGATTTCTATGGGAGGAACTGTACTTATAACCTACCCCTGTAGTGGATTTCCATGGGAGAAACTGTAAGATTATAGCCTTATAACCTACCCCTGTAGTGGATTTCTATGGGAGGGACTGTATGATTATAGCCTTATAACCTACCCCTGTAGGGGATTTCTATGGGAGGAACTGTACAATTATAGCCTTATAACCTACCCCTGTAGTACATTTCTATGGGAGGAACTGTACAATAATATCCTTATAACCTACCCCTGTAGTGGATTTCTATGGGAAGAACTGTAAGATTATACCCTTATAACCTACTCCTATAGTGGATTTCTATGGGAGGAACTGTAAGATTATATAGTGAATAATGCACCCCCTACTGTAAATTATAAGGATATTAGAAGTCACCGAGGAGTTCCGTGACCATATAAAAGCACGAGGCCGCAGGCCGAGTGCCTTTTATACAGGGCGCGGAACTCCGAGGTGACATCTAATATCCAAATAATTTACAGTAGGGGTGCATTATTTATTATAATCCATCCCCTCAATGTTTATACTATAATGAGGGTTATACCTGTAACATATCAATTAACCCCTTTATTACATCTACTGTCCACAGTACTGACCACTGCCCTTACTGTAACTGACTTTACACCAGTAACTATGTATACGTGACAGAAAGGAACAAGGATTTATATGGTAAATATGTTTTATACTATAATGAGGGTTATCCTGTAACCATATCAACTTCCCCTATTACATCTACTGTCACTCAACGTCACTGACCACTGACCGCTACACACAGTAACTTATGTATACAGGACAGAAGGAACAAGATTTTATGTAATATTGTTTATACTATAATGAGGGTTATACCTGTAACATATCAATAACCCGTTATTACAACCTACTGTCCACAGTACTGACCACTGACCTACACACACTAACTATGTATACAGGGACAGAAAGGAACAAGGATTTATATGGTAATATTGGTTTATACTATAATGAGGGTTATACCTGTACATATCAATTAACCTTTTATTACATCTACTGTCCACAGTAACTGACCACTGACCCTTACACACATACTATGTATACAGGGACAGAAAGGAACAAGGATTTATATGGTATATTGTTTAATCTATAATGAGGGTTATCCTGTACATATCAATTAAACCCTTATTACATCTACTGTCCACAGTAACTGACCACTGACCTTACACACAGTAACTATGTATACAGGGACAGAAGGACAAGATTTATATGGTAATATTGTTTATACTAATATTAGGGTTATACCTGTAACATATCAATTAACCCTTTAATACATCTACTGTCCACAGTACTGACCACTGACCTTACACACTAACATGTATAACAGGGACGAAAGGAACAAGGATTTATATGGTAAATTGTTTATACTATAATGAGGGTTATCCTGTAACTATCAATTACACCCTTTATTACATCTACTGTCCCAGTACTGACCCACTGACCTTACACACAGTAAACTAGTAACAGGGACAGAAAGGAAACAAGGATTTATGGTAAATTGTTTATACATAATGAGGGTTATACCTGTAACATATCAATTAACCCCTTTATTACACTACTGTCCACAGTACTGACCACTGACCTTACACACCGTAACTATGTATACAGGGACAGAAAGGAACAAGGATTTATGGTAATATTGTTTATACTATAATGAGGGTTATACCTGTAACATATCAATTAACCCTTATTACATCTAACTGTCCACAAGACTGACCACTGACCTTACACCAGTAACTATTTACAGGGACGAAAGGAACAAGATTTATAATGGTAATATTGTTTATACTATAATGAGGTTATACCCGTAACATATCAATTACCCTTTATTACCCCCTACTGTCCACAGTAACTGACGCCTGACCTTACACACAGTAACTATGTATACAATGGACAGAAAGGAACAAGGATTTATATGGTATATTGTTTATACTATAAATGGGGTATACCTGTAACATATCAATTAACCCTTTATTACATCTCCTGTCTACAGTCTGACAATGGACCTTAACACAGAACTATGTAATACAGGGACAGAAAGGAACAAGGATTTCTATGGTAATATTGTTTATACTATAATGAGGTTTATACTGTAACATATCAATTAACCCTTTATTACACCTCTACTGTCCACAGTACTGACACTGACCTTACACACAGTAACTATGTATAAGGACAGAAAAGGAACAAGGATTTATATGGTAATATTGTTATACTATAATGAGGTTTACCTGTAACATATCAATAAACCCTTTATTACACCTACTGTCCACAGTACTGACCACTGACTTACACACAGGTAACTATGTATACAGGACCGAAAGGAACAAGGATTTATATGGTAATATTGTTTATACTATATGAGGGTTATACCTGTAACATATCAATTAACCCTTTATTACATCTCTGTCCACAGTACATGACCACTGCCTACACACAGTAACTATGTATACAGGGACAGAAAGGAACAAGGATTTATATGGTATAATTGTTTATACATAATGAGGGTTATACCTGTAACATATCAATTAACCTTATTACACCTACTGTCCACAGTACTGACCACTGACCTTACACACATAACTATGTCTAACAGGGACAGAAAGGAACAAGGATTTTATATGGTATATTGTTTTAATACTATAATGAGGGTTATAACCTGTAACATATCAATTAACCCTTTATTACTCTACTGTCCACAGTACTGACCACTGACCTTACACACACAGTAACTATGTATAACAGGGACAGAAAGGAACAATATTTATATGGTAATATTGTTTATACTTATGAGGGGTTATACCTGTACATATCAATTAACCTTTTATTACATCCTACTGTCCACAGTACTGACCCCACTGACCTTACACCACAGTAACTATGTATACAGATAGAAAGGACAACGGATTTATATGGTGATAGTGTTTATTACTATAATGAGGGTTATACCTGTAACATATCATTAACCCTTATTACATCTACTGTCCACAGTACTGACCACTGACCTTACACACAGTAACTATGTATACAGGGACAGAAAGGAACAAGGATTTTATATGGTAATATTGTTTTACTATATGAGGGGGTTATACCTGTACATATCAATTCCCCTTTTTACATCTACTGTCCAAAGTACTGACCCCTGACCTTACACACAGTAACTATGTATACAGGACCGAAGAAACAGGATTTATATGGTAATATTGTTTATACTATATGAGGGTTATAACCTGTAACATATCAATTAACCTTTATTACATCTACTGTCCACAGTACTGACCACTGACCTTACACAACAGTAACTATGTATACAGGGAAGAAAGGAACAATGTTATATGGTAATATTGTTATACTATAATGAGGTTATACCTGTAACATATCAATTAACCCTTTATTACATCTACTGTCCACATTACTGACCACTGACCTTACACCAGTAACTTGTATAAGGGGGACAGAAAGGGGACAGGCAAGAGGGGATCAAACAGGTGAGTAGTGGTTAAATAGTGGTGTGAATAATGAGGATATAGTAGTGAATATCATAATTGGGCGACAAGTTTATAACCCTGGTAACATAAAATATTAACCCTTTATTACTCTACTAGTCGCAACAGGATCTACATGGCTGGGTACCGGAAAAGGGGGAGGGAACACAGCACGGGGTGAAGGCACGGAAAACTGACAGTACTGGGGGGGAGCAAGGGGGGGGCAGAGGAGGGAAAAAAAAAGGAGTGTTTTCCTGGGGAAATCGGCTGGACCACGATGCTGAAAAGCAGAGAAGCACTAAAAAAGAAGGGGGAGGGAAAGGGTGGCGACCACTGAAACCTACCCCTGTAGTGGATTTCTATGGGAGGAACTGTAAGATTATAGCCTTATAATCTTACAGTTCCAGGAGGAGAAGCAAACCAGAAGCCACAAAGGGGTAGGTTATAATAAATAATGCACCCCGAACTGTAAATTAAAGGGATATTAGAAGTCACCTTGGAGTTCCGTGCCCTGTATAAAAGGTACTTAGCCTGAGGCCTCGTGCTTTTATATGTCACGGAACTCCTCAGTGACTTCTGATATCCTTATAATTTACAGTTCGGGGTGCATTAGCCACTATATTATCTGTTACATACAGACCCCACTTCATCACAATAAATTCTAAGCTTCTTCATTCTCCTGCACAGGGGCGCCACCTACAGGCGATTCCTCAGGCTGCACCACGTGGAGAGACACTCGAGACTACAGTTCCCAGCATGCCGCGGGAGACACTTCCGGCGCGCTGGTGAAGCGAAGGGAAGAGAAGGGAGAATTATCCAGTGACAGGAGGAAACGGAGGCCGGTCGGTGTTTGTGGGGTTGGGGGATCCGCTCATGTCCTGGGCTCGGTAGGAAGCAGCGGGGATGTTCGTGCAGGAGGAGAAGATCTTCGCGGGGAAGGTGATCCGGCTCCACATCTGCTCCATGGACGGGGCCGAGTGGCTGGAGGAGGTGACCGAGGAGGTGACGGTGGAGAAGCTGAAGGAGAAATGTCTGAAACACGTAAGGATATGGGGGAGATGCTGGGTGTCGGGGGCACTGCTGTGGTGTCGGGGGCACCCACATTGGGTTATGGGATCTCTCTGAATGAGAAACATTACCACCAACATTATACATAACAGGAATTATCACCATAATTACCAATTCCACCCAGAGGGAATCCACATGGCTTCTACCAGTAAGTACAGGGAACTCAGGGTACCACTCCTATTATAAGGATAATGTATCCCCTACTGTAAATTATAAGGATATTAGAAGTCACTGAGGAGTTCTGTGTCCATATAAAGGTACAAGGACACAGACTGAGTTAACAAGGGAACTCTGGGTACCACTCATGTATTATAAGGGATCATGTGTCCCCTACTGTAAATTATAAGGATATTAGAAGTCACTGAGGAGTTCTGTGCCATATAAGGTACAAGGACAGCAGGAGTTAAACAGTGAACTCTGGGTACCCCTCATTATTATAAGATAATGTACCCTACTGTAAAATTATAAGGATATTAAATCACTGAGGATTTCTGTGCTATATAAAGTACAAGGACACAGACTGAGTTATCAGGGAACTCTGGTACCACTCATGTATTATAGGGATAATGTATATCCTACTGTAAATTATAAGGATATTAGAAGTCACTGAGGAGTTCTGTGCCATATAAAGTACAAGGACACAGACTGAGTTATCATGGAACTCTGACCACTCAGTATTATAAGGGATAATTTCCCCTACTGTAAATTATAAGGATATTAGAAGTCACTGAGGAGTTCTGTGTCCTATAAAGGTACAAGGACACAGACTGAGTATACAGGAAACTCTGGGTACCAACTCATGTATTATAAGGGATAATGTATCCCCTACTGTAAATATAAGGATATTATAGAAGTACTGAGGAGTTCTGTGTCTATATAAAGGTACAGGCAGGACACAGACTGAGTTATACAGTGGACTCTGGGTACCCCTCATGTATTATAAGGGATAATGTTTCCTGTACTGTAACTCTTGCCATATAACAGCTTGTCTATTTGCGAGTATAGTGGGTGTAGTGGGTTAACAAAGTCACATGCAAGCTAAAAGACAATATTTTGCTATTTCTCTTATTTCTAAGAACTCTAGACCAGTCCCTACTATAAGGGCAAGGCCACACTTTAACGCACCAGAATTGCACACAGGATTGCGCGTGCGTGTAGTTGAGCTTTATTTTTACTTGCTGCGATTTCCATTCTATTGAAAAAAATATGTGCAAACGCACAAGGGTATCCTAGCCCGAATGCATTAATATCTAGAAGGAATTTTTCTTTGCTAGACTTTTTTTAAACCGTGAGCCATGTATCATACCCTGCCAGAGTTCCACTGTATATATAGCATATCCGATAACAGGCCTTCTCAACCTACTTCCCACCCCCACTGCATCTTAATCCCAAAGGAAGAGTCACAGCTAATTTATAAAGATCCTTATCGACAACAGTTCTAAAGAGCCCATCCAGATATAATCTGTGCCCCTTACCATCAGAATGGTAATTTATAGCAAGAGCATGTAGAATATTCTATTTTTAGGTGGCTCTACATTTCATGGACAGCTTGTTTAGATCAGGGTCAAATTGTATTTTTCCAACCTTTTTTTTAAGAAAAACAGAACATGGAAATTGAAATAACATTAAAAAAGGTAGCCATAGTAAATAAGATACATTGCTAATTGTGAAATTGAGTGAATGAGTGATAATTGTATTTTATATGTATATGTACTTGCCTGTAAGATATACTTTTGCAAAGAGCTGTCAGAAATTTTAAGCTTTTAAATAGGAAGTTCTAAGTTAAGGAAGCTAAGTTTCCCTCAACCGCCCAGCCAAATAATTTAGCCCTTTTGCCAATCACAAACTACGCTCTGCCGGGGGAATCTTCATAACGCAAACATCACCGCTGCACCCAATTTTGCTTTGATTTAATGTTTGTGTCAAGTTGCCATAACTTGTCAGTCTATAGCCAGGATAAGCCTGACAGGGCCTCAAAAGTTAATATTTTATGAGTTCTTGTGAAGGTTCTCATTGATCCAGGTCATGGTATATCTGTGGGATTCATTTCAGATCAACTAGACTCGAAGTTTAGTTCTAACTGAATACAAAAGACATTTTATGAGAGACATTAGGCAGTCCCCTGCCCACTCTGCTGGGACGTGTCCTGGCATGGCTGTGGTGGAACAGATGCCGGAGGATGGGAAGGACTTCCAGTGACATCACTTCCCCATTTTCCATGCACAGGGAGAAAGGAGGGAGGCTGGAATTGCTACCATCTTACCCAAAAGTTAATATTTTACTTTAAGTTCTCCTTTACTTTTTTTAAACGCATTTTCTTATTTGTGTCCTTAAGGAAGCTACCATTTTTTCTGTTGTTGCGTCCCCTTAACAAAAGTAACCACAAAACTGTATCATGTCTCAAAGACAAGCAATATGGCAGCTTCTTCTCATCAGCTTTAGAAAACACCTTTACCAGTCAATGACACTTTAACAGGGCTATTCAATAAAAGTTCTTATCGTTAAAAATGGTGCTAATTTTGCCCCAACCAATCAGATCTTATTTAACATTTGAAAGCTAACATCTGATTGGTTTGGGGCAAAATTAGCACCATTTTTAACGATAAGAACTTTTAGTGTTTGTCACACTGGAACCATGTGGGCAGTCTAGGCAATTCACTATTAATTTGAGTAGCTTTATAACTGCGTCTGATCTATTGGGAAATTGATCCTTACAATTAGGAAAGTACGGTAGATGTTGTAACACTGTGATATGTACATGTTTGTGTTAATAAGTTAGCAGGGACATTAACAAGATCAGAGACACACAGGACTGCTGGGAAATATACAGCCAATAACAGACCTCTAGGGTCTTTCAGTATTAAGTCCCTGTGTGTGATAAAGCTCACAAAACCTTATCAATTAACCCTTTATTACACCTACTGTCCGCAGTACTGACCACTGACCTTACACACAGTAACTATGTATACAGGGACAGAAAGGAACAAGGATTTATATGGTAATATTGTTTATACTATAATGAGGGTTATACCTGTAACATATCAATTAACCCTTTATTACACCTACTGTCCGCAGTACTGACCACTGACCTTACACACAGTAACTATGTATACAGGGACAGAAAGGAACAAGGATTTATATGGTAATATTGTTTATACTATAATGAGGGTTATACCTGTAACATATCAATTAACCCTTTATTACATCTACTGTCCACAGTACTGACCACTGACCTTACACACCGTAACTATGTATACAGGGACAGAAAGGAACAAGGATTTATATGGTAATATTGTTTATACTATAATGAGGGTTATACCTGTAACATATCAATTAACCCTTTATTACATGTACTGACCACTGACCTTACACACACTAACCTGCATAAATACACATAGAAGGAATGTCCTTTGCACAGTACATGCCTTGGATGTCCAATGGCTTTGCTGGGAGTTGTAGTTTTCAAACTTTTTAAGTCCCATAACCCAAGATTGGTTCATAGTTTTCTGTCTGCTAATGTCGAAATGAATTGAAATATTGATGTATGCAATTAAACCACTAAACTGTACTTATTAATAAGGATAAGTTCCCTTTTAAAATTTAAAACTCCTAAACAGGAACAGCCCAGTCTGTTAATTCCATTCTCGCATTGCGTTCGGCTGTCACGTTGCCATGATCAGTAGCTGCGTTCCTGTCAGTCAGGCGCTTCTCCTTGAGGTTCTGCAGTTGTTGGATCAGTCTGTGTTTTGCTATGTATCAGTGCGGTAAATGTGTGGGCGTCTGACTAACTAATTAGCTGTCAGGGAACCAATATGCAGAAACTTCAAGCCATATGAAACTGCTCTCTTGTGTTTTCTGTCATTACCTCCTCCAGTCGCAGCCATAACTACCCAGATCAAAGAGAAAAAAACTAACCCTGGACAGGCCCGGATTTGATTTTCTCCCTCCGTATTATTTATTTATAAGGTTACAATTACCATTAATAACACGGTGTATTTTTAGCAGTAGATCAGCACGTCGTATTACGTTGGTAGAAGTAAGCGCTAGTAAGAGTTATTTTATTGGTAGCTTGCTGTATTACTCCATATACACCCAGTTAGTGTGACAGATCCAGGGCTGTGTAGTTGGTCTTTAAATACTTCGACTTCATCTCCTCAGTTTATGATAAATCCGACTCGGACGTCTCTATTTCTAATGCACTAATGTATTCTCCATGTTGATTAGAAGACGTTTATGAACACATCATACAAGGCATTTTAAATCTATATAATACCGTATATACTCGAGTATAAACCGAGGTTTTCAGGCTTTAAAAAAAAGCCTGAAAATCTTAACTCGGTTTATACTCGAGTCAATGTTTCCCCTACCTTGTCCGGCGGCCGCACAATCCGCATCCTCGCTCCACAGCCTCTGCGCATCCGGATGATGTCACTACCCGGCGCCGCAAAGTGAGAGGCGCCGGGTAGTGACATCATCCGGATGCGCAGAGGCTGTGGAGTGAGGATGCGGATCGCGCGGCCGCTGGACAAGGTAGGAGAAACATTGACTTGCACAGGGACACAAGGACAAAATCTTAAGTTGAATACATACAAATACGAGTAAAACCTTCTTTATTTGTGCATACTGTATGCACAAATAAAGGAGGATTTACCCCTATTTGCAAGTATTTGCCACTTAAGATGTTTGATAACTACAACTCCCAGCAATAAAGCATGCTGGGAGTTGTAGTCCAAACATCTTTAGTGGCAAATACTACCCCCTCGGTTTATACTCGAGTCAATGTGGTTTTCCTCCTTTTTTACCTAAAACTAGGTACCTCGGTTTATACTCGGGACGGTTTATACTCGAGTATATACGGTATATTGTATTCAGGGTTGGAAGTGGCTTACGGGTTTACAGGGGAAAACCCTGGTAGGGCCACATCAGTTTCACCCACAAAAAAGAGAAAATCGTTCAAATCTGGATACTGAGGCAAAGGGACAATAATAAATACAAATGAATAAACATAAGGTGCAGGTATAAGGAAGAAAGTCGGCCTCTTAAAGGGCATGTCCACAAAAATGTAACCTATAAGAAAGAACTTACTCGCCTTTTGCACTGATGCTCCCAAACTGAGAAAAGAGCCTTACAAGTCCACGATCCACCGCCGCTTGGTACACGCCTCCTCTGTTGCTGCAGCTGCTGAGGCTCGTTTGGTAATGGCCATCAGCCATTGGCCGTGATGTCAATGTCAACATTGTAACTGACGGCCGTCACCACGAAGTAGAATGGAGCCGCAGTGGTGGACTTGTAAGGCTCTTTTCTCAGTCTGGGAGCATCAACGCAAAAGGGGAGTAAAACGGAACTGGGGTTTCGGGGGTTCTCTCTTACAGGTTAAATTTTTGTACAAGCGGAGAACATGCCCTTTAATTTTTCCTGGTAGGCCCCAACACCCCAGTCCAACACTGATTGAATTTTTTTATTCTAATTTAAATGAATTAAGTGTAGGAGATGGTACCTAATATTGCTGGATGTGTGCATATCAAACATTATCCCCATTCAAACCTTCAGGGCTGGTTTTGAAGAAACATGTGGCATGCCGTAGATCTGTACTGTCTGATTGACTCTCCATTTCGTGTCATTAGGAGTAAAGAAAGTAATCAGTATGGAGAAAGTTTTCCTTGCACTAAACAACTGGTATCCGTCACAAAGGGTTAATCTCCCAGCTGTCAGTCTGGGATTTAGGGAGTAGAGGGGCGCCCTGTAATCGGTGCTTCTGCGAGGAATCATCAAGGAGATTGCTGGCAGTGTTACAAGTTTTAATAGGACCAGTAGTAATTCTTCCTGTGTTGGGATAACCAGAAACACTCAACGGCTTATTTAATTAGAGATGCCGACATTCCCATGTTGTGGGTATGTATGGGTTAATTACACTTTGATGATTCTGTTCATACCTTACTGTAACTGAGTCTGAAATCTAAAGCTACAGATTGTGTTTCATATGTCAGTAAATGAGCCAATGTCCTCTAAACAAGTTCGTCTACAAACCGAGGATTTATTACAGACTTCACATTCTAATAGCAAATATTTATTGTAGAGTCCTAAATCTGCAGAAAAATTATGCTAAAACCTGTTATTGAATGGTTAAAAAAAAAAAAAAAGTGCCGAGAAACAGACTACTTCCGGGAACGGATTAGCAATAGGGGCCGGACTGGCAGCCGCGTCTTTGATTGGCTGAGAGTATGGGTTGTCAATATCCATATCCAATTGCTCTACAGCTCATCGCTTTACTATTCTTTCTACCGTTAGAACGAGAAAAGGTAGGTTATCCGTATTCTTTCCTACCTCCCTTACTTACTTTAAGGATATCTCCTCTGGAATTTTTTTTTTTTTGAGACATTTATTTTATTGAAGATCGGGAGGTAAAGGAGCTGTGTCTTACCTCCTGTTCTTCAATAAAACCTGCAGGAGCCGGGAGAGAAAGTAAGGTACTTACCCGATCACTCGCTCCTCTGCCACGTAGTCTGACCGGTCCAGATGGACTCTGTATCCTATGCCCATCGCACTTACGCATGCGCCTAGAATACAGAGTCAATCAGGACTTGTCAGACTACGGTAAAAGTAATAGTAAAGCATGATTGGTTTTAATCAGGAAGTTTATAATAAATTTCACCACCATGCATCATCAGAATAAAATCTTCCCTAGAACTGCAGCTGCTGATGGGATCATCAAATAAAATTCTGACTGGACAGTTTCTGCTTGATAGACTGTCCCATATAGCTGGGCAGTCTATCAAACAGGTGGCCAGAAAAAGTAACCTGTGTATGTCTACCGTAAAAGGGTATTAATAAAGGTCTAAACAACAGCAGCTAAAGCCCACATCAGGAATAGAAGTTTTCAAAATGTAGTTGTGGTCAGGAAGGGATTTCATACCCTGAACAGCAATATTTACACATGGACAATCTAATCTTTCTGATGGAAATAGGTAGAACAGCTTGGTCTCCAATTCTCATTAACCGGCTCCTATAATAACTGGAAAGGTATGCCAGGATTTAAAACCTGCAGTCTACTTGTCGTTTTATTCCAAACTGTAGACTCCCGTGCTTGCAACAGCCAGAAGATAATGTTACCAGTAATTCCCCACAGTAGGAATATTTATAACTGACATTCACTTGAAATGCAATGCTTAGCCCAGAGTGCAAGGGGAAAAGCATTCTGGGAACAGTTCTAAGGGCTGACATAATCTTTGGCACAGGGGAAAACCATTTCAGCTGCAGTCGGCTACTGTATTTAATGTATAAAAACACATAGAGATGAATGAAGAAATGTTGCTGATGTAACCACTAGAGGCTTTGGCAGAACAACAAAGGGAAGTTGTCCTAAGCTTCCAAAATCCATTGTACAGGTACGTGGTATATTGGAACATTCATGGATTGTTTTCCAGTTGCAAGCAATGCAAGACAGACAGTGCACATTTATCCTAATAAACAAATACAGGAATGAATCATTACACTTTCTATAATACCGTGATCTCTTTACTTACCTGTTACATTGCTCTTTTGCCTAGTGTTCACCTGGGAGCTTAGAAGATCCAAAAATTTTAACGCATCACAAGCTGGTCCATGCCTCTTCCGAGCGGGCGCTGTCCGACACCAAGACGGTAGCAGAAGAAAATCTACAAGACAAAGGTAGGTCTTAATACATTGTAAGCTGGGCTGGTGTTCTTTCATTGGCTGACCTTCATTAACTGTTCTCTTTTTCCCCAATTAGATGTTCTTTTGTTAATTAAAAAGAGAGCGCCCCCTCCACCACCAAAAATGACTGACGTTTCTGCAGAGGAGAAGGTGAGGTTAACATGTAAGGCTGTTCTAAAAGGGACAGATATTTTACAATAAAACAAACTAGTGAATATTAAAGAACAATTATCCTCCTTACCCAGTTATAGTTCCCAGGGGTGGGACTTAAACCGATAGGTTCTGATCTCTGGCTTTTACCTTGTTACTGGAAACGATCACTCTGAAACTGGCTTCTAAATGCTGTCTCGGACATGCCTCCTTCACACGGCTTTAACCAATCAGATTTCTCCTTCCCCCTGATCGTTCGGGACTATGGCAGGGCTTGTTCTAGGTTATACACAGGGGTGAGGACCATGTGGTTTAGATCTTTACCCTGGGTGAGGCCAGATTGCTCTAACCTAAACTGCCAGAAGATAGGCTGCAAAGGCAGTAGTAGACTGGAGTGATTAACTTGTATTTAGAGGTGTAAGTAACGGATCTTAAAGGGCATGTCCACCCCGAAATGTAACTTTTGATATGTGGTAGGGCATGCTCCCCACCGCCCCAACCGCATTATATAATTGTTAGAAAGTCCCCCGATTTTACTTACCTGCCCTCTCTCCCCCGCTGCAGTGTTCAGGCCCTCTGCTTGCATGGAATGAAAGCAGGGGGCGGGGGGGACGCGCAGCACCGCGTCCGTGATTGGCTGAGAGGCAGGGGGCGCAGGCGCATGCCTCAACCTTGATGAGGTTGAGAAGTCTCAGGCACAGCATGAGTCACCACACTGCTCCTACACAGCCATTTCTGGACTTTGGAGGGGCACAGCAGGGGAACTATTTGAGCAGGAATGTAAGGTAAGGATTGTTTTAAACTACTTGATGTGGCCAGTAAGGGGTTAAATTTTAGTTGTGGGGGTGGACATGCCCTTTAAAGGGTTTGGGGGGTCCTGAAAATGTTCCAGTACATCTTAAATTCTGATTTCTGCATCACAGAGGAAGCAAGAGCAGAAAGCACCAGACAAGGATGCAATTGTAAAGGCCACGTCGAACCTTACTGTCCGTAACACCGACCGCACGCAGGCTCATCACAACATGAGAGATGTGAGTTTATAGATTTACTTTTTTTTTTTTTTAGACCTTTGCAGCCCACCCAAGAAAGGACCTTGGATTTGCAGAACAGTCCAAGAACCATTGGATGACTTCTGATTAAATGATCTGTTTTTTCTGCTACATTTATAAATGAGAAAACTGACATTGAGGCCTTTGTAAAAAGAACTGCGACCATCTGCCCATGCTGTTAATTTTCAGCAACCAATGAGATATTGAATTGCAAATAGGTAGAATCTCATTGGTTGTTTCAGATGAATAGACAGTCTATCTACCCATTATCTTTTAAAGTAATATTTAAGCTAAATGTAATGTGACAGCAGATAAACAATATAGACAATCGACTGTTAGTTCTTTAATTCTCGCTTGTGTATATCTGGTCCCTTCTCTCTATAACCCTGTGTATATCTGGTCCCTTCTCTCTATAACCCTGTGTATATCTAGTCCCTTCTCTCTATAACCCTGTGTATATCTAGTCCTTCCTCTCAAACCCTGTGTATATCTAGTCCCTTCGCTCTATAAACCCTGTGTATATCGTCCCTTTCTCTATAACCTCTGTGTATATCGGTCCCTCTCTCTATAACCTGTGTTATCTAGTCCCTTCTTCTATAAACCCTGTGTATATCTAGCCCTTCTCTCTATAACCCTGTGTATATCTGGTCCCTTCTCTCTATAACCTTGTGTATATCTGTCCTTTCTCTATATAACCCTGTGTTATAGATGGCCCTCTCTCTCTAACCCTGTGTTATCTGGTCCCTTCTCTCTATAACCCTGTGTATATAGTCCCTTCTCTCTATAACCTCGCGTGTATATCTGTCCCTTCTCTCTATAACCCTGTGTATATCTGTCCCTTCTCTCTATAACCCTGTGTATATCTGTCCCTTCTCCTAACCTTGTGTATATCTGTCCCTCTCTCTATAACTTGTATATCTGTCCCTTCCTCTCATAACCCTGTGTAATCTAGTCCCTTCTCTCTATAACCCTGTGTATATCTGTCCCTTCTCTCTATAAACTGTGTATATCTAGTCCCTCTCCTATAACCTGTGTATATCTGGTCCCTTCTCCTCTATAAACCCTGTGTATATCTAGTCCCTTCTCTCTATAACCTGTGTATATCTAGTCCCTTTTCTCTAAACCTGTGTATATCTGGTCCCTTCTCTCTATAAACTTGTGTATACTTAGTCCCTCTTCTCTCTATAACCCTGTGTGATATCTAGTCCCTTATCTATAACCTGTGTATATCTAGTCCCTTCTCTCTATACCTTGTTATATCTAGTCCCTCTCTCTATAACCTTGCGTATATCTAGTCCCTTCTCTCTATAAACCTTGGTATATCTAGTCCCTTTCTCTATAACCTGCGTTATATTCGTATCTTCTCTCTATAACCCTTGTAATCTAGTCCCTTCTCTCTAAAACCCGTGTATATCTGGTCCCTTCTCTCTATAACCTTGGTATATATCGTACCCTTCTCTCTATAACCTTGTGATATCTAGTCCCTCTTCTATAACCTGTTGTTATATCTGTCCCTTCTCTCTATAACCTGTGATATCTGGTCCCTTCTCTCCCTATAACCCTGTGTATATCTGTCCCTTCTCTCTATAACCCTGTGTATATGTCCCTTCTCTCTAAACCTTGTGTATATCTAGTCCCTTCTCTCTATAACCCTGTGTATATCTAGTCCCTTCTCTCTATAACCTTGTGTATATCTGGTCCCTTCTCTCTATAACCTCGCAATTCTCCCAGTTGACACATTCTTTGAATCCTTGCAGTTCCAGACTGAACTCCGGAAAATACTGGTGTCTCTTATTGAAGTAGCACAGAAACTTCTTGCACTGAATCCAGACGCGGTTGAGCTGTTTAAGAAAGCCAATGGTAAGCATTATGAGTGGTAGCTCCTTAGATAGGGATACAATATTGATAGACAGAGCTTGGCTTTGGCTACCTGGCTCTGTATGATATATCGACAACATTAATGTATTTAAGAATTTGGAAAAATACCAGTCATCCAAGCCACATATCTATTTCAATTCAGAGCTTAGTGAAGCTTGGGTACACACAGTACAGATCTTTCAAAGATGACAGATGTGGCTACAGACATAAAAGTATAGGGAGATCACTTGTGAACAGTTGTGGCAGACATCCTTTACTTTAGTACAGGGACCAGCAGATACCGGGTGGAAATTTCCGCTCGTGTTAAGTGTTCCCCCGGCATCAGAAAAGCTTGTTACAGACGTACACATATTAGCTATAAATGGCCAATCCCGTCGGTATCGCTAATGTGTGTAATCAGCTTATCAGCTTTATTCAACTTAACATTAGTTACAGTAACAATTTTTGTTAGCTGTTATTTCTAGGAAAGAGCAGAGAAAATGTAACATAAGTGAGACTGGATACATAAAGTAACCCACTGGATGTGGGAATGAAAAGGAGCAAAATGGATGTCAGATGTTCCTTATACTAGTTTTTTATTTTAAACAAGCTGTATCTCTGGAACCAAATGCGATATAAAGACACTGTCCGGTTTATTTCAATAAAAGCTCTTATCGTTAAAAATGGTGCTAATTTTGCCCCAACCAATCAGATGTTCACTTTCAAATGTTAAACAAGATCTGATTGGTTGGGGAAAAATTAGCACCATTTTTAACAATAGGGACTTTGATTGAATCTCCCTGTGTGTGATCTAGCCAAAAGAGGCGACGGCCTTTACTATTTCTTTAGATGTTATTCATTTGTAGGGCTTACTTAAAGGATAAGTACACTGTAAAAGCAAGTTAAGTTTAATTGGAAGCAGCAGCTTTAAAAAAAATCTGTTGGCCTTTTTCTTTTTTTCAAAAAGCACTGTCCGTTTGTTGGACGCACATGACGTAATCGCGCCGTGCTGTACGCAAGCTCACGGACCAAACGGACGGTGCTTTTTAAAGGCTTCAGAACAAGGAGATCCAGGAAGTTTCGGGGGGGCTGAGCTAAAGAGTCTACAATGCGGATCCAAGATGTCAGCAGCTTTACATCAGGAAAGGTAGGTTCAGGAGGGACCTAAAAAAGGGCAACAGTTTTTTTTAAAGCTGCTACTTCCAATTAAACTTGCTTTTACAGTGTATTTATCCTTTAAATCTGAATTTGTCATTGACCAAAGCTTCGCTAGAGTCAGGAAATATTTGCAATAATGCCCAGGTCCCATTCCTATAGCTGTCCGGTACCAAACGGAACATAAAACTTTAATTACACTGTGTTGTTGTTCGTTAATAAATATAAAAGTTTGAAATAATCTGTCTTTTTGGGCCACTGTCTTTACCAGACATCTTTAATAAAATGTCCCTGCTAACAGTAAACACAATTAGAATTGTAAACGTCCTTACAAACAGTTTATATCACATTGTATGTGATGAGTTACGGCAGATTATAAACTACGCAGACTGGAGCTGCCACACAAGCATCATTGTCGGCCAAAGTAGCCGTTCGCTGCTCTCAGGTGTCAATATTACATGTGTGTACTGGCCTTAAGACTTTGAGCGAGACAATATACTGTAAACCGTATCAGTGTAGCAATTTATGCATTCGGTGCACGTACACAAGGGATGTCTTAATGTTCTTACAGCCATGCTGGATGAAGATGATGAGGATCGAGTGGATGAAATTGCGCTGCGTCAGCTAACAGAGATGGGATTCCCAGAGAGCAGAGCAGCTAAAGCCCTCCGCTTGAATCAGTAGGTAGTTTGTTTTCATATGATTTGTTACCAACTTTGGCCCTCGACATGGAGTCGTAGCCAAAGTTGTGCTTTTAATGTTGAAGGAGAAGATATTTAGTTTAATATTAAAGGAGAAGATATTTAGTTTAATGTTGAAGGAGAAGATATTTAGTTTAATATTGAAGGAGAAGATATTTAGTTGCTCAATGGGTTACATTGCAGGGCTTATTGAGTGCTAAAACTATTTGTTTGTATATTGTTTAATATATGATGTGATGACTCAACTTTTTCTGGAGTTATATTTAAAAGTTTAAAGTACATACCGTATATACTCAAGTCGAGGATAGAAATTATGATCACTACTGCCTTTTGATTCTGTTTTGTTTTGAGGCTTTAGTTGCCCTTTAAATGGACAGCAAAATTCCCATACAGTAGTCCCATACAGTAATATCCATACTGGATTTGGTTATTACTGTATGGGACTACTGTATGGGAATTCTGCTGTCCATTTAAAGGTCAACTAAAGCCTCAAAACAATACAGAATCAGAAGGCAATCTTTTCAACAATAAATACCATCCTCCTGATTCTGCATTGTTCTGAGGCATTAGTTTCACTTTAAATGGAGAGTAATCCTATACAGTAACCCTAATTCCTTGGCACTCCAGATGTTTTGAAACTACAACTCCCAACATGCAGTTTTCAAACATCTGCAGTGGTAAGCACCCTCAGGCCAGGCCCAAAACATTCCCCCCACCCCCTATTTTTAAAGCCTGAAAACCTTGGCTTATACTCGAGTATATACGGTGCCTAGACGCAGCACCCATCATGAATGAACTATACAAACACATAGCACAAAGTTCTTATACCTTCCTATAATTCTCCCTAGTATGTCAGTGACACAAGCCATGGAGTGGTTAATCGAACATGCCGATGATCCCACAGCTGACGCACCCCTTCCATGTGAAAACTCTGAAGAGGCTGCTGGCGGGTTGGCTGAAGGGGACTCGGGTGAAAAGGCAACTCTCGGAGCCAGTGCAGAAGACCCCAAAGACGAACTCACAGAAATATTTAAGAAAATCCGCAGGAAAAGAGAATTTCGGCCAGATCCCAGGGTAAGTTAAAGGGGATAAATAAAAGCCTGCTGTCTAACCTTCAAAATAAGTCCTATTAAGATTTAGGGCCAAAAGGGAACTTAAGCTGGGTACACACGATGAGGTATTTCGGTCCCAATCGACCGATAGTTCAGTGTATCGGTCGATCGGACCGAAATTATCGCATCCGAATGTGCCCATGTCCGATCGACCGTTCGTCCAAATCGGACAGGGTGGAAAACCTCGTCCGATCGTGCGGTCCTCTATGGACCGCACGATCGGTTGCGGTGACTATCGGACGCGGCTGCTTTTGCCGCGACCGACAGTCCTTCCTCCTGGCCGACCGTTCGAAAGTATCGAACGGTCGGTCAGGAGGAAAAATCGCTAGGTGTGTACCTAGCTTAAGGGTGAACATTTAAATCAGACCGACCAATCTTTTAATGTTCCGCTAAATGGTGTTATATATACCAAAAGGTTAAATAATATGGTGCGTAAAGAGTGTCGCACACAAATGTATCCCTGACATAAACTACTGATTAGGATAATGCATCACTTGGCTTTCTATGTAATTCCTACCTTAAGATATACCTGTTTAAGTTAAATAAAATCTCTAGTAATTGTCATTTAAAGTCGTACTCTCCTCTATCTAGCACAGGGGGATACAGAGTATCTGAATGGAAGAATTCCTCTCTGTCCCTTCTCTCTGGGTTAATCAAACTGAGCATGCTTGAAATCACTGAGCTGGGGGATAGGGGGTAACTGCAGCGATATCTGTCTTGAAAGATTTTAATGTTTAAAGGGCCTGTTCAACCCCCAAACTAAATTTAACCCACTACTGGCCCCTCTATACAATTAAAAAAAAAACCTTACCTTACATCTCTGCTCCTAATGGTTTCCTGCAATGACTGTTCAAAGTCCAGGAAACTGAGGTGTAGGATCTGTCTTCCTGTCCAAATGTCTCTGCCTTAGATCTGTCCTCTCAGTTGCTGCTGGCATGCGCAGGGGAGCCCTTTCTCCCCCTCCCTCCCGATTCCTCCCTTGCTGGCCTTCATGTAGTGTGAAATCTTTCATGTATATTGCAGGGTATCTCTTCCCAACCTCAACCGCTATATTGGAACCGAACTCCTACTTACAGATCCTCGCTCCCGACCGGACCGGCAGCAGCGGCTGTGATTGGCTGAGAGGTCAGCAATAGAGAACGCCTCTCTATTGCTGACCTCTCAGCCAATCACAGCCGGTCCAGCCCCCTGCTTGCAGTTCCGACAGGCAGGGAGCCTGATCAGAACGATGCTGGAGCGAGGGGCTGTAAGTAGAGTTTGGATTCTATTTCTAGTTCCAATATAGTGGTTGGCGGTAGGAAGGCATGCCCTGCAACATATCAAAAATGATTATTGACGGTGGAGATGCCCTTTAACTTGGACTAATGTTTACATAAGTAATACATTTTTTTCATCAACTTTTTTGGGAAGTTATACAGGGAAAATGTGTTTAGGACCTCCCTAGAGGCAGCGCCCTCTGTGAATGATTTAGCTTCTATTTGAGACGCATTGCGCAGAATCTGCCATAACTTGGAATCTGTGTCCATTGCGAATCTGTATAACTGTAACGTTTCTTGCAGGCAGTCATCGCGTTAATGGAGATGGGGTTTGATGAAAAAGAAGTCATTGACGCTCTGCGTGTCAACAATAATCAGCAAGATGCAGCTGTACGTTTTGTAGTCTGTCTTACATTGCAGTGTAAAGGTGCCCATACATTACTACTTACCCTCCGACCGATCCGTGACAATCAATATTCCTGGAACCGCCTTTCCCATACAATCGCGTGGTCACCTTTAGGGTTGTGTAACACAAGATTTAAGTTGGCCATACACAGCCAATGTCACCCAGCCAATCTCACAATACATACGGTACATGCCCGTGCAAACCTCTACATCTTTTTACTGGTACTGGGCACATGTGTTTGCCACTACATGTAGAACATATTAGGTAAATCCCCTTGGGATCCATTGCGGATTCCTTCCTGGGTGCATAATTACACACAAAGAATAATTATAGTCACAATTCTGTTTTCCAGACAGGTCTAGCACTGTTTGAAGCTAAATTACCTACATGTGTAAATTCCAAGTTTCCATATAATAGTAATGACTCTTCCATTTCACCTCCCCCCGCTCGTTTTCTTCCTGAAAGGCTGAAGCTGCAAAGGAAACTTTAGGTGAGTAAAGCTGCATATCTAATAAGAACCCAGTGATGATTGGTTTAGGTCCTCATCCTAGGTACTATTCAGGTTTGGATTTTTAAAACTTTATGTATAGCTTCTGAAATCATTATAGGGTAACTAATGTAGGGAAAGAGCCGCTGGACAGCCATTCAGAAAGCACATTCAGGGAGATCCAATAAAAGTTATCGTTAAAAATGGAGCTAGTTTTGCCAACCAATCAGATTTCAAATGTTAAATAAGATCTAATTGGTTAGGGCAAAATTAGCACCATAAGAACTTTTATTGAATCTCCCTGTTATTTAAACATTTGCTGGTACATCAAGCAGGGATTTTTTTTTCTTAATATTGCAGCGGTTAAGGGGCATGTCCGCCCTTAAAACAAAAAAATGTGACTTGTCCGTTATCTGTCTGTAACCCTGCCATTATTTTAACAGTTTATTACATGCATTTGTAACCAGATATTTAAAGTTCTCTTCCACTCTAGCTTATCTGCTTTATTCCTGCTCAATGAGATTTTTATAAGCTAGAGCTTGTGCAGAGGAAGCATCAGGGGAATATACTGCTGCCTCCTCTGCCAGGATAGAGACAATCTAATTGGTAGGCGTTCTTCCTGTCCCTCCATGTACGTTATTCAGCCTACTGGTGTTCATTGGTAAATAACATAAATGAGGCAATGCATCAATTCAGCTTTGTTGCCTTATCTTGTTATTTACTAGAATAGAGACTATAATTATCCTTTAATATCTGGTTATTAATAGATCTAATAATGTGCAGGTAACTGACAAGTAACCAAGTTTTTGTTTTAAGGGTGGAGATGCCCTTTCAGGTTTACAAAGGTTAAGTGCAGGATAAATTTTCCCCTTAAGAAATAAAAGCATTTTGTCTGCATACCTGTCTATCTGTTCTGGAGTGTTTGGTGGAAAAGAACCATTTATCTCTATAAAACAGGGCGGCAACAAAAAACGACATTTTCTAATCTTTTTGTTGCAGTGTGAGTGGCTGTTGGGTGACCGAAAGCCTTCGCCAGAAGATTTAGACAAGGGAATCGATACCACTAGTCCCTTATTTCAAGCCATCCTGGATAACCCAGTTGTACAACTCGGTTTAACAAATCCCAAAACACTGTTAGGTAAGTAGCGATTTAATCTGAAACAAACAAAATAAATATAATGGCTTCTATGGAAATGAATTTATAAAATGCTTGATTTTTCGTTCATTAAAAAAATAATTTGAAAACCTGTTTTGTTTCCGAAGGATGCAAATACCAGATACAAACTTGTTAATTTCTAATCGCTGTTAAAAGAACAAAACCTTTTATGGCTTATCGAATAAGAGTGGCAGACATTTTTCTGAGCTATAATTTGCCTTAATCCTACCTTTACACTACAGTAGTGAAACATTTAATAACCATTGTTAACAGTGGAAAATTTGGTTGGGGGTGGACGTGCACTTTAAATACGCCCCTTTACTTGAGTAGAAATTATCACTGATAAGGGTGAGGACACATTTTTCGGAGCACATGCAGATTCCAGATCAAGAGGACGGTGCTTTTCCTGCATGTTGCCGTCCAATGTATCGTGGCCTCGGCCTTAATCTTTACTAGAATCACTTTAATTAAATAAATTCACTTTTCTTGGGTTACATATCAACCACTTTTCTTATAGCATCTGTCACATCTCAGTTGACCAGTGTGAGATCTAAAGCTGGGTACACACGATTAGATATTTCGGTCCGATCGACCGATAGTTCAGTGTATCGGTCGATTGGACCGAAATTATCGAATCCGAATGTGCCCATGTCCGATCGACCGTTCGTCCGAATCGGACAGGGTGGAAAACCTTGTCCGATCGTGCGGTCCTCTATGGACCGCACGGATCGGTCGCGGTGACTATCGGACGCGGCTGCTTTTGCCGCGATCGACAGTCCTTCCTCCTGGCCGACCGTTCGAAAGTATCGAACGGTCGCTTCCTTTCCCTTTCTTCTTTCCTTTCCCTATTCTTCTTCTTCCGTTCTTCTGCTATTCTCCTTCTATGCCTTGCTTCTGCTTCGTTTCTTCTCTTTCTCCTTCCTTCTTCGTCTTACCTTTCTTCTTTCTAGCTTCTTTCCTTCTCTCTCTTCTTCTTCTATTCTCCTTCTTCCTTCGAATTCTTTCTCCCTCTTCTCTCGTCTTCCTTCTATTCTTCTTTCTTGCGTCTCTCTTCTGCGTTCTCCTCCGCGTCTTCGTTCTTCTCAGGGTTTCCCTTTCTTCTTCTGCTTCTTTCATTCTCTTTCTAATCTGCTTTTCTCCGTCGATTCTTTCTCCTCCTTTCTATGCTTTCTGCTTCGTCTTTCTCTGCTTCTTTCTTGAAAATTCCTCGTATCTGCTATCTTCTTCTTCTTCTCTCTATTCGTCCTTCTTCTTCTCCTTCGTCTTCTGGCTTCCGCTAGTCTTTCTCGCTGCTTTCTTTTTCTGCTCTTCTCTATTCTTCTCTAGTCGTCTTCTCTTCTGTCCTTATCTCTGCTCGATTCTCTCTCTTTCTCGCTTTCTATTTCTTTCCTTCTCTCGATCTTTCTTTCTTTCTCTCGGTCTCTCCTGCCTTCTCTTCTGTCTGCTCTCTTCTCTTCTTCGTCTCTTCTTCTTCTTTCTCAATTCCTTATCTTCTATTCTCTTTCTTCTTCTTCTCTTCTCGATCTATTCTTCCTTCTTCTGCTGCTCTCTTCTTCTACTGTCTTCTGCTTCTTCGTCTTCTCTCCGCTTCGTTCCTTCCTCTTTCTCTTCTTTCTTCTATTCTCGCTCTCATGCTATCTCTTTCTCTCGCTTCTTCTCCTGTCGTCTGGCTGCGTCTCTCTCCCTTTTCCTTCTGCGTCCGTCCTCGCCTTCGCGCTTCTGGCGGTCTTCTCTCTTCGTTCGCGGCTTTGTTTTGTCTTTCCTTCCTTTCTTCTTTCTTCGCTTCTTCTCTGTGCTCGCAATTCTCTCGCTTCCATTTCTTCTCTCAGTCTCTTCGCGTCGTCTCTATGCTGTTCCTTTCTTCTTGCTTCTCGCTGAGTCGTTCGGCTTCTGCCTTCGTCTATTCTTTCGCGTCTCGTCTAGTCGCCCCAGTTGACACATTCTTTGAATCCTTGCAGTTCCCGACTGAACTCCGGAAAATACTGGTGTCTCTTATTGAAGTAGCACAGAAACTTCTTGCACTGAATCCAGACGCGGTTGAGCTGTTTAAGAAAGCCAATGGTAAGCATTTGAGTGGTAGCTCCTTAGATAGGGATACAATATTGATAGACGAAGCTTGGCTTTGGCTACCTGGCTCTGTATGATATATCGACAACATTAATGTATTAAGAATTTGGAAAAATACCAGTCATCCAAGCCACATATCTATTTCAATTCAGAGCTTAGTGAAGCTTGGTACACACAGTACAGATCTTTCAAAGATGACAGATGTGGCTACAACATAAAGTATAGGGAGATCACTTGTGAACATTTGTGGCAGACATCTTTACTTTAGTACAGGGACCAGCAGATACCGGGTGGAAATTTCCGCTCGTGTTAAGTGTTCCCCGGCATCAGAAAAGCTTGTTACAAACGTACACATATTAGCTATAAATGGCCATCCCTCGGTATCGCTATTATGTGTGTACATCAGCTTATCAGCTTTATTCAACTTAACATTAGTTACAGTAACAATTTTTGTTAGCTGTTATTTCTAGGAAAGAGCAGAGAAAATGTACCATAAGTGAGACTGATACATAAAGTAACCCACTGATGTGGGAATGAAAAGGAGCAAAATGGATGTCAGATGTTCCTTATACTAGTTTTTTATTTAAACAAGCTGTATCTCTGGAACCAATGCGTAATAAAGACACTGTCCGGTTATTTCAATAAAGCTCTTATCGTTAAAATGGTGCTAATTTTGCCCCAACCAATCAGATTTCGCTTTCAAATGTTAAAAAGATCGGATTGGTTGGGGAAAAATTAGCACCATTTTTAACAATAGGAACTTTGATTGAATCTCCCTGTGTGTGATCTAGCCAAAGAGCGACGGCCTTTACTATTTCTTTAGATGTTATCATTTTAGGCTTACTTAAAGGATAAGTACACTGTAAAAGCATTTAAGTTTAATTGGAACAGCAGCTTTAAAAAAAATCTGTTGGCCTTTTTTTTTTTTTCAAAAAGCACTGTCCGTTTGTTGGACGCACATGACGTAATCGCGCCGTGCTGTACCAAGCTCACGGACCAAACGGACGGTGCTTTTTAAAGGCTTCAGAACAAGGAGATCCAGGAAGTTTCGGGGGGCGAGCTAAAGAGTCTACATGCGGATCCAAGATGTCACAGCTTTACATCAGGAAGGTAGGTTCAGGAGGACCTAAAAAAGGGCAACAGTTTTTTTTAAAGCTGCTACTTCCAATTAAACTTGCTTTTACAGTGTATTTATCCTTTAAATCTGAATTTGTCATTGACCAAAGCTTCGCTAGAGTCAGAAATATTTGCAATAATGCCCGGTCCCATTCCTATAGCTGTCCGGTACCAAACGAACATAACCTTTAATTACACGTGTTGTTGTTCGTTAATAATATAAAAAGTTTGAAATAATCTGTCTTTTTTGGGCCACTGTCTTTACCAGACATCTTTAATAAAATGTCCTGAAACTTAGTCCCTGCTAACAGTAACAACAATTAGAATTGTAACGTCCTTACAAACAGTTTATATCACATTGTATGTGATGAGTTACGGCAGATTATAAACTACGCAGACTGGAGCTGCCACACAAGCATTGTCGGCCAAAGTAGCCGTTATGCTCTCTGTGTCAATATTACATGTGTGTACTGGCCTTAAGACTTTAGCGAGACAATATACTGTAAACCGTATCAGTGTAGCAATTTATGCATTCGGTGCACGTACACAAGGGATGTCTTAATGTTCTTACAGCCATGCTGGATGAAGATGATGAGGATCGAGTGGATGAAATTGCGCTGCGCACTAACAGAGATGGGATTCCCAGAGAGCAGAGCAGCTAAAGCCCTCCGCTTGAATCAGTAGGTAGTTTGTTTTCATATGATTTGTTACCAACTTTGGCCCTCGACATGAGTCGTAGCCAAAGTTGTGCTTTTAATGTTGAAGGAGAAGATATTTGTTTAATATTAAAGAGAAGATATTTTGTTTAATGTTGAAGGAGAAGATATTTAGTTTAATATTGAAGGAGAAGATATTAGTTGCTCAATTATTTACTTGCAGGGCTTATTGAGTGCTAAAACTATTTGTTTGTATATTGTTTATATATGATGTGATGACTCAACTTTTTCTGGAGTTATTTTAAAAGTTTAAAGTACATACCGTATATACTCAAGTCGAGGATAGAAATTATGATCACTACTGCCTTTTGATTCTGTTTTGTTGAGGCTTAGTTGCCCTTTAAATACAGCAAAATTCCCATACAGTAGTCCCATCCAGTAATATCCATACTGGATTTGGTTATTACTGTATGGGACTACTGTATGGGAATTCTGCTGTCCATTTAAAGGTCAACTAAAGCCTCAAAACAATACAGAATCAGAAGGCAATCTTTTCAACAATAAATACCATCCTCTCGGATTCTGCATCGTTCTGAGCATCAGTTTCACTTTAAATGGACAGTAATCCTATACGTAACCCTAATTCCTTGGCACTCCAGATGTTTTGAAACTACAACTCCCAACATGCAGTTTTCAAACATCTGCAGTGGTAAGCACCCTCAGCCAGGCCCAAAACATTCCCCCCCCCTATTTTTAAAGCCTGAAAACCTTGGCTTATACTCGAGTATATACGGTGCCTAGACGCAGCACCCATCATGAATGAACTATACAACACATAGCACAAAGTTCTTATACCTTCCTATAATTCTCCCTAGTATGTCATGACACAAGCCATGGAGTGGTTAATCGAACATGCCGATGCCCACAGCTGACGCACCCCTTCCATGTGAAAACTCTGAGAGGCTGCTGGCGGGTTGGCTGAAGGGGACTCGGGTGAAAAGGCACCTCTCGGAGCCAGTGCAGAGACCCCAAAGACGAACTCACGAAATATTTAGAAAATCCGCAGGAAAAGAGAATTTCGGCCAGATCCCAGGGTAGTTAAAGGGATAAATAAAAGCCTGCTGTCTAACCTTCAAAATAAGTCCTATTAAGATTTAGGGCCAAAAGGGAACTTAAGCTGGGTACACACGATGAGGTATTTCGGTCCAATCGACCGATAGTTCATTGTATCGGTCGATCGGACCGAATATCGCATCCGAATGTGCCCATGTCCGATCGACCGTTCGTCCAATCGGACAGGTGGAAAACCTCGTCCGATCGTGCGGTCCTCTATGGACGCACGATCGTTGTCGGTGACTATCGGACGCGGCTGCTTTGCCGCGACCGACATGTCCTTCCTCCTGGCCACCGTTCGAAAGTATCGAACGGTCGGTCAGGAGGAAAATCGCTGGTGGTGTACCTAGCTTAGGGTGAACATTTAAATCAGACCGACCAATCTTTTAATGTTCCCTAAATGTTGTTATATATACCAAAAGGTTAAATAATATGGTGCGTAAGAGTGTCGCACACAAATGTATCCCTGACATAAACTACTGATTAGGATAATGCACACTTGGCTTTCTATGTAATTCCTACTTAAGATATACCTGTTTAAGTTAAATAAAATCTCTAGTATTGTCATTTAAAGTCGTACTCTCCTCTATCTAGCACAGGGGGATACGAGTATCTGAATGGAAGAATTCCTCTCTGTCCCTTCTCTCTGGGTTAATCAAACTGAGCATGCTTGAAAATCACTGAGCTGGGGGATAGGGGGTAACTGCAGCGATATCTGTCTTGAAAGATTTTAATGTTTAAAGGGCTGTTCAACCCCCAACTAAATTTAACCCACTACTGGCCCCTCTATACAATTAAAAAAAAAGCCTTACCTTACATCTCTGCTCCTAATGGTTCTCCTGCAATGACTGTTCAAAGTCCAGAAACTGAAGGGTAGGAGCTGTCTTCCTGTCCAATGTCTCTGCTAGATCTGTCCTCCAGTTGCTGCTGGCATGCGCAGGGGAGCCCTTCTCCCCCTCCCTCCCGATTCCTCCCTGCTGGCCTTCATGTAGTGTGAAATCTTTCAGTATATTGCAGTATCTCTTCCCAACCTCAACCGCTATATTGGAACCGAACTCCTACTTACAGATCCTCGCTCCCGACCGGCAGCAGCGGCTGTGATTGGCTGAGAGGTCAGCAATAGAGAACGCCTCTCTATTGCTGACCTCTCAGCCAATCACAGCCGTCCAGCCCCCTGCTTGCAGTTCCGACAGGCAGGGAGCCTGATCAGAACGATGCTGGACGAGGGCTGTAAGTAGAGTTTGGATTCTATTTCTAGTTCCAATATAGTGGTTGGCGGTAGGAAGGCATGCCCTGCAACATATCAAAAATGATTATTGACGGTGGAGATGCCCTTTAACTGGGACTAATGTTTACATAAGTAATACATTTTTTTCATCACATTTTTTGGGAAGTTATACGGGGAAAATGTGTTTAGGACCTCCCTAAGGCAGCGCCCTCTGTGAATGATTTAGCTTCTATTTGAGACGCATTGCGCAGAAGGCCATAACTTGGAATCTGTGTCCATTGCGAATCTGTATAACTGTAACGTTTCTTGCAGGCAGTCGTCGCGTTAATGGAGATGGGGTTTGATGAAAAGAAGTCATTGACGCTCTGCGTGTCAACAATAATCAGCAAGATGCAGCTGTACGTTTTGTAGTCTGTCTTACATTGCAGTGTAAAGGTGCCCATACATTACTACTTACCCTCCAACCGATCCGTGACAATCAATATTCCTGAAACCGCCTTTCCCATACAATCGCGTGGTCACCTTTAGGGTTGTGTAACACAAGATTTAAGTTGGCCATACAGCCAATGTCACCCAGCCAATCTCACAATACATACGGTACATGCCCGTGCAACCTCTACATCTTTTTACTGGTACTGGGCACTGTGTTTGCCACTACATGTAGAAACATTTAGGTAAATCCCCTTGGGATCCATTGCGGATTCCTTCCTGGGTGCATAATTACACACAAAGAATAATTATAGTCACAATTCTGTTTTCCAGACAGGTCTAGCACTGTTTGAAGCTAAATTACCTACATGTGTAAATTCCAAGTTTCCATATAATAGTAATGACTCTTCCATTTCACTCCCCCCCCGCTCGTTTTCTCTCTTCCTGAAAGGCTGAAGCTGCAAAGGAAACTTTAGGTAGTAAAGCTGCATATCTAATAAGAACCCAGTGATGATTGGTTTAGGTCCTCATCCTAGGTACTATTCAGGTTTGGATTTTTAAACTTTATTTAGCTTCTGAAATCATTAAGGGTAACTAATTGTAGGGAAAGAGCCGCTGGACAGCCATTCAGAAAGCACATTCAGGGAGATCCAATAAAAGTTATCGTTAAAAATGGAGCTAGTTTTGCCAACCATCAGATTTCAATGTTAATAAGATCTAATTGGTTAGGCACAATTAGCACCATAAACTTTTATTGAATCTCCCTGTTATTTAAACATTTGCTGGTACATCAAGCAGGGATTTTTTTTTCTTAATATGCAAGCGGTTAAGGGCATGTCCGCCCTTAAAACAAAAAAATGTGACTTGTCCGTTATCTGTCTGTAACCCTGCCATTATTTTAACAGTTTATTACATGCATTTGTAACCAGATTTAAAGTCTCTTCCACTCTAGCTTATCTGCTTTATTCCTGCTCAATGAGATTTTTATAAGCTTGAGCTTGTGCAGAGGAAGCATCGGGGAATATACTGCTGCCTCCTCTGCCAGGATAGAGACATCTAATTGGTAGGCGTTCTCCTGTCCCTCCATGTACGTATTCAGCCTACTGGTGTTCATTGGTAAATAACATAAATGAGGCAATGCATCAATTCAGCTTTGTTGCCTATCTTGTTATTTACTAGAATAGAGACTATAATTATCCTTTAATATCTGGTTATTAATAGATCTAATAATGTGCAGGTAACTGACAAGTAACCAAGTTTTTGTTTTAAGGTGGAGATGCCCTTTCAGGTTTACAAAGGTTAAGTGCAGGATAAATTTTCCCCTTAAAAAATAAAAGCATTTTGTCTGCATACCTGTCTATCTGTTCTGGAGTGTTTGGTGGAAAAGAACCATTTATCTCTATAAACAGGGCGGCAACAAAAAACGACATTTTCTAATCTTTTTGTTGCAGTGTGAGTGGCTGTTGGGTGACCGAAAGCCTTCGCCAGAAGATTAGACAAGGAATCGTACCACTAGTCCCTTATTTCAAGCCATCCTGGATAACCCAGTTGTACAACTCGGTTTAACAAATCCCAAAACACTGTTAGGTAAGTAGCGATTAATCTGAAACAAACAAATAAATATAATGGCTTCTATGGAAATGAATTTATAAAATGCTTGATTTTTCGTTCATTAAAAAAATATTTGAAAACCTGTTTTGTTTCCAAGGATGCAAATACCAGATACAAACTTGTTAATTTCTAATCGCTGTTAAAAAAACAAAACCTTTTATGGCTTATGAATAAGAGTGGCAGACATTTTTCTGAGCTCTTAATTTGCCTTAATCCTACCTTTTACACTACAGTGTAGTGAACATTTAATAACATCCATGTTAACAGTGGAAAATTTGGTTGGGGGATGGACGTGCATTTAAATACGCCCCTTTACTTGATTAGAAATTACACTGATAAGGGTGAGGACACTTTTTCGGAGCACATGCAGATTCCAGATCAAGAGGACGGTGCTTTTCCTGCATGTTGCCGTCCAATGTATCGTGGCCTCGGCCTTAATCTTTACTAGATCACTTTAATTAAATAATTCACTTTTCTTGGTTTACATATCAACCACTTTCTTATAGCATCTGTCACATCTCAGTTGACCAGTGTGAGATCTAAAGCTGGGTACACACGATTAGATATTTCGGTCCGATCTACCGATAGTTCAGTGTATCGGTCGATCGGACCGAAATTATCGAATCCGAATGTGCCCATGTCCGATCGACCGTTTGTCCGAATCGGACAGGGTGGAAAACCTTGTCCGATCGTGCGGTCCTCTATGGACCGCACGTCGGTCGCGGTGACTATCGGACGCGGCTGCTTTTGCCGCGATCGGACAGTCCTTCCTCCTGGCCGACCGTTCGAAAGTATCGAACGGTCGGTCAGGAGGAAAAATCGCTAGGTGTGTACCCAGCTTTAGTTTCCACTTATAAATGAAATAAAGATAAACTGTACTTAGGATGAGTTATACTGATGGGATTTTGCCGAGACTGAACTCTTGACACCTCTAGGACCAGTAATCATACTGGGATGCAAGTTCATATTTCAGTATTGTAAAAAGGAATCTATATGGTAGAGACCATAGAAACATATGGGCATATTTAATAAGAGGCACAACCTTTTCCCTGTGTTTTTAATCTGCAGCAACCAATCAGATCTTTTCTACCTGTAGTACACCAGTAAAAAGGGAACTTCTAATTGGTTGCTGCAGAATAAGAGCCCAGGCAAGATTTTGCACCTCTTAAATATAAGTCCACTAGTTTGGTGGATTTTTATGTTATTCTATATTTATGTCCTGTTCTGCTTAAAACTCTGCTTTGTAAAATAAATAAGGAAATATATTTTGGACACTACGAACAAACGAGTCATTTGTCGTCTGCCTTACCTTAAGCTGGTTACATGCTGCAAACTTACCTCCTGACTTTCCTGGGGGAGGTAGGGTTTAGTGTATGGCCAGCATTTCAGCAAGTTAAAGTAGCCATCAGGGCCAGATTTACCATTAGGCATGTCCCGGCTTTCAATCTCCCTCCCACTGTAGCCACTTTTATTTGCAGCACATTAAGGGGCTGATGCAATAAGGGGTGCAGACAGAACAGGCAAACGTTTGCACCTTAATTTTTAAAAATCATCCCCCGTGGTACAGTTAATATTTTATTCAGTTCATTTTTAATTGCATTTCCAAAATTTCAACACAATATAGTCTTTCTCCTCCCCTATAAGTAAGAATGGGCGTGGTTTGGGGTGTGGTCTGTATTAAGGGGTGGGGTTAAGGGTGCCAGGCCTTTTGTGCCTATAGGCTCCTGAGATGTCTATCCCTGGTAGCCATACATGGGTTGATTTTTTTTATTTTGTAAATCAATCGGTCCACCGATAGTTATTGACTAGAATTTTTTTGTCAATAGTACAAATATCTGACTGTTTGTTTTTTTTTTAAAAAAACCTCTTCGTCAAATTTCCTTTGGTCGAATTAACAAGCGTGATCAGTATCGAATATATTCCCGTGTGTTCTTTAATCGTTTCTTTTTTATATAGAAAAAAGTGACAACTAAACACGTGCGATGTTCCTGAAATTAACCTTTCTGTGTCTTCATTTCTCTTTCAGCTTTTGAAGATATGCTTGAAAATCCGTTAAACAGCACTCAGTGGATGAATGACCCAGAGACGGGCCCAGTAATGCTTCAGATTTCTAGGATTTTCCAGACCTTAAATCGCACGTAGGGGAACTTCTGATCCCTGGAAGAAACCACCTACTTCATTGCCTGCTGGACTTTTGGGGAACTAAAAATTTTGGAGCTGGGAACAAACCTCCCCTAACAACAAAAACAAAATGGGATTACCCAAAGTATTGATTTTAGATGGCCTGGGCTTTTTGCTTTGTTCCAACTAAGGAGTGTGTGTGTTTGTGTGTTTATTTCACCCTAAAATCAATGTTACCAGAAGTTCCCCTTAAATGTGTCAACTCCACGTATTTTATTGGGGTGGCTGTTTACATATAAGCCCTGCGCTATGCATTCTTTTCTTATTGCTACTATTTAAGGGCTACGCCCCACTACCCAGTGCACTGAGGTGTGCATAATTCGAGCAACGCAGCACAACCGCAATGCCACACGCACTTGAGCTTCCTTTGATGTTGGCCTATCTTAACGCATGCGCTAATCACGGCGAAATGCACTGCAGGGCAAAGTGCGGCCTAGCATATCCACTTCCATTGGAGCGCATTTGTAAAGTGCGATTGAAAACACAATAAAATTTCCTAGCGGGGCCTCACCTTTAAGTTCCGGTAAGTTTATCCCTGCAATTAAGCTGTGATCAGTTTGTAATGGGTTTTTTTTTTAGGTTGACACAATCAAGAAAACAAATGTAATTATTCACAGAAAAGTGTTTAGGGTTTGTGAGCTGTGGGTCCGTATCTTCTGCTTTCTCAATAGATGGCGGCAGAGTAAATCGAATATGTTCAGAATGTGATATTTACAATGTAAAAGCATGATGGCTCAATTTTAAGTTAAATGACCAACTAATGCATAAAAAACAAGATTTATCCTCTTCTCCGTTCACCATACAAACAAAATCTAAATTAATTTATTTACTATATTTATACCTATTGGAAATTTGACAAGGTTCAAACCTCAAAGGTCAAGTTTACCCACAACTCTATAAAATGTATATGATGCTTAATTAACCCTCCAGACTGCAATACTTACCTTGCTGTCCGATGTTCCATATATTCATCTTGATCCTCTTCTTCCCAGCTGTCTCTTTTATGAGCTTGCATGTTAGCAGAGGTGACAGCTTGGGAAACCGTTGACATAAGTAATTATGCATTATATGAATCGAATTTTGAGGTGAACTTACCCTTTATCTTATCTCCCCTTTAACATATATAGCACCGGTATAGCAGGAGAACCGTAAGACCAGAGATGTACTACCCTTTTTATTTTTTATAAAAACTATTTCTTCTAAATTATTATTATTTTTTTTTAATGTTTGTTTTATTGAATGAGCATCAACCTAAGCAATGGGTAATATCGTTTTTGGACCCTTTCTAATTGTTAAAGGGTAATAAACCCCATCCTTATGTATTATGGACTCTAAATTCCTTCACTCGTATTCGAAATTAAATTAAAAACTGCTGATCAATCTCTCTGTAAGTAGCGAGGTATTATGGAGTTATTTATTTAATTATATGACACCGTTTATACATCTAAAGGGGATATATACAGATTTTATGAATGGGATCTATTCTTAAAGGGTGTCAGGCAGAAATTCCAATTTCCGACTTTTTGATCATTAAATAGAAACCAGCTCAGCTTAATGGTGACCAATTGGCTTCTAGAGTTAAAACAAGCCATGTGGCAGATTCCACTGTACAAACAAAAACATGGAAATGGATTTTTTTATCTATTACACTCGCCGCTCTACAAATTGTTTAGTTTTTCTAAGAAAGCCATGCTAGAGATTTCAACTTCTAATTCTTTTTTAACAAGGGCCTGTTTTATGTTATGTCCTTGTTTGGTCATCTTGTTCTTGGTGAAGGAAACTTTTTAGTGGGATGTCTCTGTAAAGAGAGAAAAATTCTATCCTCTCGTTAGAATTCCAGGAACTTCAATAGGACACATGAAGTGAACCTGATCACAGCACTGTACTACTGGTTCATATATAATATTAATATTTCCTTGTGCAGGCCAGTCAATACATTAGATTGCTAAGGATGGTGAAATAAACAGAAGGCTGTAACTTTCCGTGCTGTGCATTTCATTTTAAAATTCACGTTTTCATCTTGAATGTTATCAGATCAGGGTAAACTGGTTGTATATTTGCTCCCACAATACTTAAATAAATGTGTGCCAAGGTGTAACACATAAAGATCAGTCAACAGGAAGTAGCTGGTACAAGCACAGTCCAGCTGCCGATGACCCCCTGGCGGCTTCAGGTCTTAATGCAAGACTATAAATCGCCAGCCAGTCACATGGTCTGTCGTAATCTACACGTTTGCCTGTGATATTTTATCCCGACCAGTCACATGGTCTGTCGTAATCTAGACGATAATAGTCAAAAGGTCAAAAATCAGAGAATGAAATCAAAAGATTGACCTGTTTGATTACTCAGGTGGGAATATCTTTGTGTACCAGTCTTTACTCACCTCTACCAGTCAGGCATTCTTTTTCCTATTCCCACAGGATATTTTCTGGGTATGGCTTTCAAATATCTGATATTGCAATGTTTTGTTGTTGTTACCTAGGGCAATCAGGTGTTTGTCCTTGTAAATAGCAACAAAACATTGCAATCACCAGAAGTATGAATGGAACATTCAGAAATGTTTGTGAGATTCCTCACCAAAAGCTAAAAAAGTAAAACAAAAAAAGAGCTAAGTTGCTTGAAGTTGTTAAATAATCAAAAAAGGTTAAAGGTTGATTATTCTCACCATGTTATTTGCGTTAACGTGATTCCGGGGCGTTGCAGTGTGGGCTCAGCCATAAGCCTCGTCCACACGTGCGATTGAAGAATGATCCCCCAAGTACAGGGGTGTTCCTAGGGTTTTTGACTCCTGAAACAACTTTTAAATACCACCTATCGGCAGACAGGTGGCAGCATGTGAAATGGGCGTGGCTTCATCAGGAACCATGGGTGTGGCTTGTGGAGGTGGTGGGCTGACTTAACACTGATTGGTGGACTGGTGCTGAAATGCAGTATTGCAGGAAGGAGGATTTTTTTAAATTGTCGCCTTTTAAGTGTTCTGCAGGGATGAGCCCTGAGCAAATGTTTCAATTTGCTTCATGGTAGGGGCACCCCTGCCCAAGTGCAAAGCACACGGGCGACGAACCGGAGCTTCAGCTGATAATCGCAGGTGTATGTGTTCGGTCACATACCGGAAAGACTGACATCACCAGAAACAGACATTCGCCACCTGTGTGCACGCGCTGGGGGATCGTTAGTTGGGTGCACAATCGAACATGTGTACGAGGCTTTACACCAACTGTATCTTGCGGTATCCACTAAATCCTGTTATACCACCTGTATCTTGCAGGTATCCGCTAAATCCTGTGTTATACCACCTGTATCTTGCAGGTATCTGCTAAACCCTGTGTTATACCACCTGTATCTTGCAGGTATCTGCTAAATCCTCTGTTATACCACCTGTATCTTGCAGGTATCTGCTGAACCCTGTTATACCACCTGTATCTTGAGGTATCTGCTAAAACCTGTTTATACACACCTGTATTTGCAGGTATCTGCTAAATCTGTATACCACCTGTATCTTGCAGGTATCTGCTAAATCCTGTTATAACCACTGTATCTTGCAGTATCTGCTAAATCCTGTGTTATACCACTGTATCTGCAGTATCTGCTAATCCTGTGTTATTACCACCTGTATCTTGCAGGTATCTGCTGAACCCTCTTATACTACCTGTATCTTACAGGTATCCGCTAAATCCTGTGTTATACCACCTGTTTCTTGCAGGTATCTGCTAAACTCTGTTATACCACCTGTATTTTGCAGGTATCTGCTGAACCCTGTTATACCACCTGTATCTTGCAGGTATCTGCTAAATCCTGTGTTATACCACCTGTATCTTGCATGTATCTGCTAAATCCTGTGTTATACCACCTGTATTTTGCATGTATCTGCTAAATCCTGTGTTATACCACCTGTATCTTGCAGATATCTGCTGAACCCTGTGTTAGACCACCTGTATCTTGCAGGTATCTGCTAAACCCTGTGTTATACCACCTGTATCTTGCAAGTACCTGCTAAACCCTGTGTTATACCACCTGTATCTTGCAGGTATCTGCTAAATCCTGTGTTATACCACCTGTATCTTGTAGGTATCTGCTAAACCCTGTGTTATACCACCTGTATCTTGCAGGTATCTGCTAAATCCTGTGTTATACCACCTGTATCTTGTAGGTATCTGCTAAACCCTGTGTTATACCACCTGTATCTTGCAGGTATCTGCTAAACCCTCTTATACTACCTGTTTATCTAAGGTATCCGCTAAATCCTGTGTATAACCACCTGTTTCTGCAGGTATTGCTCTAAACTTGTATTACCACCTGTATTTTGCAGGTATCTGTGAACCCTGTTATACCACCTGTAACTTGCAGGTATCTGCTGAAACCTGTGTTAACCACCTGTATCTTGCAGGTATCTGCTAAATCCTGTGTATACCACCTGTATTTTGCAGATATCTGCTGAACCTTGTTAGACCACCTGTATTTTGCAGTATCTGCTAAATCCCTGTGTTATACCACCTGTATCTTGCAGATATCTGCTGAACCATGGAGACCACCTGTATCTTGCAGGTATCTGCTAAACCTGTGTTATACCACCTGTTACTTGCAAGGTACCTGTAAACCCTGTGTTATACCACCTGTATCTTGCAGTATCTCGCTAAATCTGTGTTATACCACTGTTCTTGCAGGTATCTGCTAAACCCTGGTTATACCCACCTGTATCTTGCAGGTATCTGCTAAACCCTGTGTATACCACCTGTATCTTGCAGGTATCTGCTAAATCCTCTGTGTTATACCACCTGTATCTTGCAGGTATCTGCTAAATCCTCTGTTTATACCACCTGTATCTTGCAGTATCTGCTAAATCCTCGTTATACCACCTGTATCTTGCAGGTATCTGCTAAAACCCTGTGTTATACCACCTGTATCTTGCGGTATCTGCTAAACCCTGTGTTATACCACCTGTATCTTGCAGGTATCTGCTAATCCTCTGTTATACCACCTGTATCTGAGTATCGCAAACCCTGTGTTATACCACCGTATCTTGCAGGTTCGCTAAACCCTGTGTTATACCACCTGTATCTTGCAGGTATCTGCTAAACCCTGTGTTATACCACCTGTATCTTGCAGGTATCTGCTAAACCCTGTGTTATACCACCTGTATCTTGCAGGTATCTGCTAAACCCTGTGTTATACCACCTGTATCTTGCAGGTATCTGCTAAATCCTCTGTTATACCACCTGTATCTTGCAGGGATCTGCTAAACCGTGTTATACCACTGTATCTTGCAGGTATCTGCTAAACCCTGTGTATACCACCTGTATCTTGCAGGTATCTGCTAAACCCGTGTGATACCACTCCGTACTTGCAGGTATCTGCTAAACCCGTGTTATACCAAATGTATCTTGCCAGGTATCTGCTAACCCTGTGTTATACCACCTGTTACTTGCAGGTATTGCTAAACCCTGTGTTATACCACCTGTATCTTGCAGGTATCTGCTAAATCCTCTGTTATACCACCTGTATCTTGCAGGTATCTGCTAAACCCTGTGTTATACCCCCAGCGTTTCAGTAAGGCTGTGCTGCAAGTTACACAAACCCAGGGGTGAGGACCTAGCAGTTCAGGTCCTCACCCTGGGTAAAAGTACTGACCAAAGAAGAGGAGCGGAGGGAAAGTGAGTATAATTGTCCTTTAAGGCAAAAAAACTTTTAATGTTTACTTTAATCCTGTGAATGAAGTGGATTGTAAGGAGGAGTGTCTTATTTATGTTGGTTACATTGATACATTGTGTAAACAGTGTCTAATGCTTTCTGTTTGAAAGCTATTCTGTTACCAAAACAAAGGCAAGCCAGTCAATGAAGCAGCATGGACATCACTGTTCAGAACAAGAAAAGTTGTGGTGGATTCTGGGTGTTGTAGTTTAAAAAAAACCCAAAAAACTGTGGTCTCCCATTCTGCACACAAGCTCTTAAGCTAGGTACACACTATACGATCCTTCTTCTTGACCGACTGTTCGAGTCTTCCGACTGGCGGTCGCAACAAAAGCAGCCACGTCCTACCAATCATGTGGTCTATATAGGACCGCACGGTCGGTTGTGATTTTCCGATTCGGATGAAGGAACGGTCGGTGATCTTACTTACCAGACCTGGTTCCCTCGGCTTCAGCCTCTAATGCAACTTCCGGGAGTTGCATTAGGTGCTGGACCGGCAGCTGCAGCACTGATTGGCTGAGAGTCAGCCAATCCCAGCCAGAACTTCCGGCTATTTCATGCCTTGAATCCCTCCATGTGGACAGGCAAGGGGAAGATACATTTCACACACAGGAAGGCTCCTACTCTTTTCTTTTCTGGATTTTGACTAGACACTGCAGAGATGTGAGGTAAGGATTTTTTTAACACTAGTGGGGACAGCAGTGGGTTAAATTTTATGGTGGGTTCACACATTAAAGATTTTTGAAAAACAACACGGAATCTGCAAGATCCTGTCTCATTTTTCAAAGATCAGGATTGGGGATGGCTTGAACTTGAACTTTACAAGTTCCGAACTTG
Source organism: Hymenochirus boettgeri (assembly GCA_019447015.1). Taxonomy (NCBI): domain Eukaryota; kingdom Metazoa; phylum Chordata; class Amphibia; order Anura; family Pipidae; genus Hymenochirus; species Hymenochirus boettgeri. The sequence goes on along the minus strand of CM033476.1, from coordinate 115,138,815 downwards.
GGGCTGTATTTTCGATAATTATCAAATTTATGAGCCGTTCGCTAGCCCTCAAATTTAGCATTCGTTTTCGGTAACCCTTGAATGCAGCCGCCGATTTTGGTAACCCTCGAATGTAGCGTTCAGTAACCCTCGAATGTAGCTTGCGGAAAACCCGACTATTGCCCGATCCTGTGGAAGGATCCCAGAGCCATTTACAGTAAGTTACCATTGTTATTTTATCTGTTATTCACCTGAACTTTCTGAACTATTATCTCCCATAGACTATAATGGGTTCCGAACTACCGAACTTCTACTGAAGGTTGGTAATTCGGAAATGAACCAAACTACACTAAGTTCGTCCATCTTTAATCAGGATACACACAGTCTCGAACGTTTTCCCTATGCACAGCATATACACATCATATACACATCATAGGGAGAACTTTTGTGACTCAGTGTTTCCCTTGGCCGACTTCCTCTATTGGGAGACTAACACGGCTGTTTTATCCCGAACGACCGCTCGGCAGCCGGTTCGGAAAAGCTGCTACACACACTGCCGATAAAGCCCTGATACTGTCAGCATCAGAACTTTATTGCTAACGTGCGTACCTAGCTTTAGTTTCGGGGGTTGACATAATGACCAACTATGGCGCTGTTCAACACTTGTCAATTGCAAGAATATTGTGGCTGTGTCCAAATAAAAATATATAAATATAAAATGAACCATGCTTCTAGGAAACCAGTCAAACATGTAATTCATTATGAAACCTTCACACAAAGAAAATGACATAATTATTTGCAGTGACTCTGAACATGTCATCGTTTTATGACATTGGTTTGGAAGTGTCATGACTCATCAGTCTGGCCGTTTTCAAATGTTTACTGGTTTCCGTGTTATGTTGTATAGTGGGCTGAATCCTAATACTCCCAGTGTGAATGGATAATCTTACCTTACACAATCCCAAAATGCATTATCTTTGCGTCTTGTACTGTAAGGGGAGTTACTCCTTGTAATGGCAAATACGTTTGAATGGTAAGCTTTGTGGAAGTTTGCAAACACAATAAGCTATACCCCATACTTTACTGCCTAAGGGAAACACTATGGCAGCTCCCACCCATATGTATAAATATAAATATACAGAGAAGGAATGTTCTGTACACACAATAAGCTATACCCTCATAACTGTACTGTCTAAGGGAAACACTATGGCAGCTCCCACCCATATGTATAAATATACAGATAAGGATTGTTCTGTACACACAATAAGCTATACCCTCATACTGTACTGTCTAAGGGAAACAATATGGCAGCTCCCACCCATATGTATAAATATACAGAGAAGGAATATTCTGTACATACAATAAGCTATACCCTCATACTGTACTGTCTAAGGGAAACAATATGGCAGCTCCCACACATATGTATAAATATAAATATACAGAGATGGAATGTTCTGTACATACAATAAGCTATACCATCATACCGTACTGTCTGAGGGAAACAATATGGCAGCTCCCACCCATATGTATAAATATACAGAGAAGGAATGTTCTGTACATAAAATAAGCTATATCCTCATACTGTACTGTCTAAGGGAAACACTATGGCAGCTCCCACCCATATGAATAAATATACAGAGAAGGAATGTTCTGTACACATAATCATACCTCATACTGTACTGTCTAAGGGAAACATATGGCAGCTCCCACCCATATGTCTAAAATATACAGAGAAGGAATGTTCTGTACACATAAGCTATACCTCATACTGTACTGTCTAAGGGAAACATATGGCAGCTCCCACCCTATGATAAATATACAGAGAAGGATGTTTCTTGTACATCATAAGCTATACCCTCATACTGTACGTCTAAGGAAACAAATGGCAGCTCCCACCCATATGTATAAATTACAAGAGAGGAATGTTCTGTACATCATAAGCTATACCCTCATACTGTACTGTCTAAGGGAAACAATATGGCAGCTCCCACCCATATGTATAAATATACAGAGAAGGAATGTTCGGTACATAAATAAGCATATCCATACTGTACTGTCTAAGGGAAACACTATGGCAGCTCCCACCCATATGTATAAATATACAGAGAGAAGGAATGTTCTGTACATCAATAAGCTATACCTCATACTGTACTGTCTAAGGGAAACACTAGGCAGCTCCCCCTATGTATAAATATAATACAGAGAAGGAATGTTCTACAACAATAAGCTATACCCTCAACGTACTGTCTAAGGAAACACATGGAGCTCCCACCCATATGTATAAATATACAGAGAAGGAATTGTTCTGTACACACAAATAGCTATACCCTCATACTGTATGTCTAAGGGAAACATATGGCAGCTCCCCACATATGTAATAAATATAACAGAGAGGAATGTTCTGTCACAACAATAAGCTATACCTCATACGTACTGTCTAAGGGAAACATATGGCAGCCTCCCACCCTATGTATAAATATACAGAGAAGGAATGTTCTGTACACATAAATAAGCTTACCTCATACTGTACTGTCTAAGGAAACATATGGCAGCTCCCACCCATATGTAATATAATACAGAGAAGGAATGTTCTGTACACAAAATAAGCTATACCCTCATCTGTACTGTCTAAGGAAACACTATGGCAGCTCCCACCCATATAATAAATATACAGAGAAGGATGTTCTGTACATCAATAACTATACCCTCATACTGTACTGTCTAAGGGAAACACTATGGCAGCTCCCACCCTATTATAAATATACAGAGAAGGAATGTTCTGTACACATAAGCAAACATACCCTCATACTGTACTGTCTAAGGGAAACATATGGCAGCTCCCACCCATATGTATAAAATATCAGAGAAGGAATGTTCTGTACATCAGTAAGCTTATACCCTCATACTGTACTGTCTAAGGGAAACATATGGCAGCTCCCACCCATATGTATAAATATACAGAGAAGGAATGTTCTGTACATACATAAGCTATACCCTCATACTGTACTGTCTAAGGAACACTATGGCAGCTCCCCCCATATGTATAAATATACAGAGAAGGAATGTTCTGTACACACATAAGCTATACCCTCATACTGTACTTCTTCTAAGGGAAACAATGGCACTCCCACCCATATGTATAAATATACAGAGAAGGAATGTTCTGTACATACAATAAGCTATACCCTCATACTGTACTGTCTAAGGGAAACAATATGGCAGCTCCCACCCATATGTATAAATATAAATATACAGAGAAGGAATGTTCTGTACATACAATAAGCTATACCCTCATACTGTACTGTCTAAGGGAAACAATTGGCAGCTCCCCCCCATATGTATAAATATACAGAGAGGAATGTTCTGTACAAAAATAAGCTATACCCTCATACTGTACTGTCTAAGGGAAACACTATGGCAGCTCCCACCCATATGTATAAATATATACAGAGAAGGAATGTTCTGTACTCAAATAGCTATCCCCTCATACTGTCCTGTCTAAGGGAAACCTATGGCAGCTCCCACCCATATGTATAAATAAATATACAGAGAAGGAATGTTCTGTCCAACTAAGCTATACCCTCAAACTGTACTGTCTAAGGGAAACACTATGGCAGCTCCCACCCATATGAAAAATATACAGAAGGATTGTTCTGTACACAATAGCTATCCCCTCATACTGTACTGTCTAAGGGAAACACATGGCAGCTCCCACCATATGTAAATAAATATACAGAGAGGAATTTCGTACATCAATAAGCTATACCCATACGTACTGTCTAGGGAAACTAGGGCACTCCCACCCATATTTATAAATATACAAGAGGAATGTTCTGTACATAAAATAAGCTATACCTCATACTGTACTGTCTAAGGGAAACACTATGGCACTCCCACCCATATAATAAATATACAGAGAAGGAATGTTCTGTACATAAAATAGCTATACCTCATACTGTACTGTCTAAGGGAAACACTATGGCGCTCCCACCCTATGAATAAATATCAGAGAAGGAATGTTCTGTACATTCATAAGCTATACCCTCATACTGTACTGTCTAAGGGAAAACACTATGGCAGCTCCCACCCATATGTATAAATATACAAGAGAGGAATGTCTGTACATTCATAAGCTATACCCTCATACTGTACTGTCTAAGGGAAACAATGGCAGCTCCCCACCCTATGTATAAATATACAGAGAAGGAATGTCTGTACATTCAGTAAGCTATACCCTCTACTGTACTGTCTAAGGGAAACATATGGCAGCTCCCACCCTATGTATAAATATACAGAGAAGGAATGTTCTGTACATACAATAAGCTATACCCTCATACTGTACTGTCTAAGGAAACAATATGGCAGCTCCCACCCATATGTAATAAATATCAGAGAAGGAATGTTCTGTACACACAATAAGCTACCTCATACTGTACTGTCTAAGGGAAACAATATGGCAGCTCCCACCCATATGTATAATATACAGAGAAGGAATGTTCGTACACACAATAAGCTATACCCTCATACTGTACTGTCTAAGGAAACAATTGGCAGCTCCCACCCATATGTTAAATATAATATACAGAGAAGGAATGTTCTGTACACACAATAAGCTTACCCTCATACTGTACTGTCTAAGGGAAACAATATGGCAGCTCCCACCCATATGTATAAATATAAATATACAGAGAAGGAATGTTCTGTACACACATAAGCTATACCCTCATACTGTACTGTCTAAGGGAAAACATATGGCAGCTCCCACCCATATGTATAAATAATACAGAGAAGGAAGTTCTGTACATACATAGCTATACCCTCATACTGTACTGTCTAAGGGAAACATTGGCAGCTCCCACCCATATGTATAAATATACAGAGAAGGAATGTTCTGTACACACAATAAGCTATACCTCATACTGTACTGTCTAAGGGAACAATATGGCAGCTCCCACCCATATGATAAATATACAGAGAAGAATGTTCTGTACACACAATAAGCTATACCCTCATACTGGTCCTGTCCGAAGGAAACACTATGGCAGCTCCCACCCATATGTATAAATATACAGAGAAGGAATGTTCTGTACATACAATAAGCTATACCCTCATACTGTACTGTCTAAGGGAAACACTATGGCAGCTCCCACCCATATGTATAAATATAAATATACAGAGAAGGAATGTTCTGTACACACAATAAGCTATACCCTCATACTGTACTGTCTAAGGGAAACACTATGGAAGCTCCCATTAACTTCACTATATGGAAACACATTCATCTTTAATTATGGGTCGGTCATCCAGCTCTAGGCTGAAACACTCAGATTGTAGCTTCCCATGATTGTGATTGCAGACCACACAATTGCTATTGGACTGTGCAGTATCTGATCATTTCAGACAAAAATAATTACGATTATAATTTCTAATTGTAAGAATATTGCATGTAGGCAAACTATCTAACTGGAAAACAAAAGGTTGGTCTGCTTGGCTTGTGCTAACTCGCAGTTCACTATTTTATGAGTCATCAGAAGGAAAAAGGGCGAAATGGGTGACATTAATCCAGAGGGGAGGATGCTACTGTATCTATGTAACTAGCTAAGAGGAAGAAATAGATTTAACCCCACAGTGTTAACATTTAGATTTGGATGTAAAGCTAGCCACGCACGGGTGGAAGAACTGTAAGTTCCCTTACCATGAGCCTCTGATATTTCCCCTTGAAATCTACTGAGAGATGGGGGAAGAAGATGGGGTTGACGGAAAAAAATTCTGCCTGGCTTGATCTCTGTTTATCCAATAAAATTGATCTAAAAAAAGGCATATATGAGATCTGATATAATTTATCGTATCAATCAAAGTGTCAATCCCATGTATGGGGGGCTCTAGGCTGGGTACACACCATACAATTTTTCTGACCCACAGACAGTACTGTGTTTCGGTCGGCTAGGCCAAATAATTGGATAGCGTATTTGCGGGCTCACAGACAATTGCGCGGTTCCTTTGTTGGTGTTTACCAAGCGTAAGAAATGAAAAACAGAAGGAACCAGGAGAAGATAAATTAATGGAGTAAGGAAAGGAGAAGTGGGTCTCTGGGCTATTTCTTGGTGGATCTTTGGTCCAAACCTTTTCCATAGGCCTCAACGCCCAGCCCAACACTGTATAGGTGAATTGTAATACTTTTTATTTGCAAGCATTGACATGACGAACAATCCTATGACTAGAGAGACGCTGTTATCATTCAGCAAGGGAAACACGTGCTAACCAATGTCCTCCAATCTAACTGCAACAACGTTCCAAATTTAGAAGCAGTTAACACTCATCTAATTTAAACCAGGAAGTTATACACTTTGCCAATGAAACCGTCCACCTTCCACACGATTGCTTTAGGTGAACCGGAATTCCAGTGCTGAGGTCATCAATGCTTTTTTTTTTCTTGGTGGACGCCCTATTGCCTCTAATTGTATTTCATTGTTATAATCAATGATTACTGACCATATAATATAAATAGTAGAAAAAGTCTAGTGTTGGATACCAGTGGACTTGTTCAGCCATGTATCATATTACCAGTGATGAAACAATGTTATGAGAGCAAGTTGCACACACCTTAGCCGGCAGGTAGAAGTTCAACCCACTTACATTGCATAAGGTTCCAGTTTCTTTGTCATTTAAGCTCTAGTTCGCTAAGAGCAAAATTCCTTCCCTTTGCTGGAACAGACTTAACCAGTTGGCAAACAATCGCAGAGAAGGTAGAAATCATGAACTACAGGAAATATAATAATAATACAAGGCTTATGTAATAAAAGGTACAAAACTTGCTTGGGCTACTAATCACCAAATGTTAGTTTTTTTTTTATTGGCGTACGATTAGAGAACATCCGGTTGGTGGCTGCAGATTAATAGAGGACAATGCAAAATAATAATATTTAAAGGGTAACTGTGATGATACTGTGAAATGCTTCTGTATTACCTTAGCTGCAGCCACAATGAAGTTATGAAGATTTGAACACCCAGGGGACTCTCCAGCTCATCAACGTCACTGGTCTGGTTGCTCCGCCCCTCAACCAACAGTCTAGGCTCACGCAGTTGCAAATTTTTATTAAAAAGAAGCAATGACACTGGTCATGATGTCATCAGAGAGTGACATCAGCATGCTGGAGGATTTGCCGGACCTTCATAACTTGATTGCAGCTGTAACAAGATGGGTAGGACTTGGATTGATTTCAAGGTAATACAAAGGTCAAAAAGACAAGAAGACAGATAGAAATAAAATATAGAACGAGGTGCTACAGACTTGCTGTATCAAAGGACCAATGCCAGCTTCTTATTGCCCTGTATGTCTGGCGATAAGACAAAATCTATATGGGTGTTAGCCTTGTATGAATCAAATAGAGATATTCAAATCTATAGAAGTCATTAAAAATTGTATTTGCTGCTCAGAAAGTGATGGTTTCAGATGTTATTACAAAGCAATTTCTTTGCAGATAATAAAAGCTTTGAATATAAGAGAATAAAAGTCCAGTTCTTCTGAGTGATGCGGTGATTTTCGGTCGATAACGTAGTTTTGAATATAACCACAGGTGAAATATAAGCAGTACAGCTTTAATTCCCACCAGAATACCAATGGGGTCTACTGATCATGCGTATGCCCAACCAGGAGAGCAGGTGGCAATACATTTGTTTCCGTGTTGAAATAATATATGGTGCCATAAAGTAATTTTCATATACAATGATGAGCTTTGAAAAATGTGATCTCTATGTTTTCAAAACATCCAGGTCAAATAATTTGCTTAAAAAGGGAAGACTGGTCAGTGGCTGGTCAATATGCCCAATACAATTTATCTATCCCTCAGGTCAGAAAATGCTTCCATCCTGCTTCTGTAGAATACACATTGAAATCAATGTCTACATATTAGCTCTGCGGCGAATGTCTGTTCAGTGGTTTGTTCATTGTTTCAGAATGTCAATATTCTGAGCTGAGTCATGTTACCCTGCTGGCATGGATATAAACAATATGGAGGTCCTGTGGTATACAGTCAAGTGATAAGGCAATATTTCTGCTTTATATTGACCTGGAAGTATTGACATAAAATATCTACTCTGGTGTTAGCTCTCAGCTTCCAACTAAATTGGATGAAAACAAATTAAATCAATAATATGTATTGTCTAAAGAAAGGTTAGATCTAAATCTGACTAATCACAGTTCAGCTACAAAGAGAACGAGGGAAATTCAACACATTTCCCGATTAGCTCATCACATAATGATGTAATAGAAACTGATAAATTTCATAAAAATCTCTAGTCTGCAGCAACATTGGCTGAAATTTTAGTCAATCTTAAGTGTAGTTCATGGGATTTTTCAACCCTGCTTTACAGTACCACAAACATTTAAGGCTGGGTACACACCATGAGATTCTTTGTCCTGGCCAACTAGTCTCTACCCGCGGCAGGCAATTTTCCATGACCAATTGAGCGGAGACTGTATGATCAGCGGTGATTTACCAGCATGTCTGACATCGGTCTTAGATGGGCACGAAAACACTGCAGGTTTTTCTGGCCGAGTGACTGATACTGTACACTATTGACCGCACAACCAGTTGTGATAAAGAATTAACCGTGGTTACTTTTGTTGCGACCAACAGTCTTTATTCTGCCCTGACTGTCCGACTAGTGGCTAACGGTCGGTTGGTCGAGATGAACGATTTTGTTCATATGTACCAGCCTTAAATGATCTAAAACACAGTGAACAGCTGAACTATTGAAGCATTTCAGTTCTAACCGACTAGAATTTTTAAATACGACGCTCTAGAGGAATATTTACATTTTCAATTGTTTTTGTTGTACATAAAAATAATATTAAAGATCAGATAGTGTTCACAAGATTCAAACAAATTCTGAGAATTTCTGCTATTTGTGACTGGTCAGTGATGTATCATGAACACCTACCCTACGGGTTGAGATGTCAGATGGAAGAAAGCTGCATACAGCAGATGGCTGGTATTGTTTGTTCATTCAGCTGATCACAAACCGCTTTTTTAATATTCCAATGCTTCTGTTTGCTCATGGGTAATGCTGGTGTTGCCTTGGACATCACTTTTCCATACTTGGGTATAAACAGTGCTATAGTTATTAATGTATTTATCACTATTATAAATTGAATTGTTATGGTTCGGTAATAATGTATAATGCTGCGTTACCCAGTGGCGCTATAGAAATAAAATTATACATACAAATGTATAAAATACAGGACTGTTTGCAAACAGTTCTCTGGTACCTTAGAGGTTAATTAGAGGTTAATGTAAGCAGCCTGAATGAAATGTTCCTTTCCAAAGCTTAAGTTAGGAAGAATTTAAAGCAATCTGATTAAATTTGTTCTTTAAATAGTAAAAAATAAAATGAAAAGAATGTTACTTAAGACTTAATCACCCTTCTGTGATTTATTTTCCCTCTCAGAACCCCGACCGTAACACAGCTCATGGTTTCAACTTGTCATCTATTGTCTATTCCTGATGTCACACGTGGCAGCCATTATGCTTTATACACTGACTGTTGCCAAGGATACGAAAGGCCTGTTTGCGTGGTCAGTCAAAAAACATTAGTAGGCAGATATCCAGTACATCACAGTACAGGGCCTGAATCTTTGAGTATTAGGCAGCTGCAGCAAAACACACACAACAATGGTGTCTCCGAAATATGATGTAGTCAGCAGTAATTCTCCTAGAATTGATTTACAAAATAACAAGAGCCCTGATGAAGACTACATTTCCTGCTATTATCATTGATAAAATTATTGTAAATATCTCCGAATGCCTGCAAACTTTGCTGCAGATAATGTCACCGTAGTGATGGCAACTAGCGTTTTGTAACTGCATTAAAATGTCATGCAAATGAAATTAGACATTGCCTTCCTGAGAATCATTCAGCAATTTAAGCTCTGTTGGTTAGTGCCAAATCCAAAACAATTTTACTTTGCAGAATTAAGACCTTCAGTAAAATGGTCTGCAAGAACCTGCAACTGATGAATAGAACTAAAGTGTTGAACAGTAGCATATTTGAACTACCAGCTATTCTCATCTTTCTAAAATATGTTCTTCTAAGGGTGAAGTTGTCCTTTAAGGACTTTTATATTTACCCCTCATTTCTACATAGTTTTCTTTGGACTGCATTTTCTCTTGGCCTTGGTGTGTGTGTATTTTCCGTCTTGTCAATGCACATTAACGTAAAGCTTTGTTGATGTGCTCAATACATTATTATTAATATAATAATGCTAATGGGAATTGATGAGAGGCAAAAATTAGCAAATTCAATGAAAATACAAAGCCAAGTGAATACAGAGGCAGGACAAAGGTGTAGACGCTATTCAATTAAAATGTTGAAAGGGATGTGTTAATATTGGACGAGTGGTCAGCAATATCAGCTGCAGAAATATATATATTTTTTATGGAAAGCTAATTAACTACATTTATCTGATTAAAGGAACACTGTAGCCCTTGAAACAACTTTTTTGAAAGTTTTAAGTAGAAGACATTACTCCTACTTCCTGTTTTTACCTAGAATCTAAGATCCGGCGAGCCGGCCAGGATGACAGTTCACCGCACACTCCCAATTTTTTTTACCTACGTTATAGATGGGAAGGGTCCCATGGAAACTGGCTGGGCGGCACTCTGGAGAACAGTCAGCGTATTTGGCTCTAATAATCGATAGATCTGATACTAGGTAGAAACAGGAGGTTGGAGTGAAGTCACATTAACATCGCAACATTCAAGAATATGAACACTAATTTAATAGATTACAGTGCAATTTCTCAAAAAGACAAATTTGAAGAACGTGAGCTCACTGTAAGCATGACTCCAGGTTTCAAAAGCATTAGATTTACAACACTACAAAATGTAAAGTCACCCATGATAAAGACTCGTCTTAGTAGGTACAACATACAGACATTAGAAATATATGAATGGCTGCTGGATTGTTTTCCCACAGGCACCATTTTGGTTTGGGCGGTAACCTTTAAGAGATGCTTTAAAGGGCAAGTCCAGCCCTAAAATAAAACTTACATACAGGTAAATTACCCCCCCCCCCCCCCAACCCTAAATGGTAATAGTTTGAAATGTGAAATATATAAGTCTAACCTGAAATCCTGCACAATGTCCATTTCCCGTTTCTGCTTCCTGGCTCTTCCAGTTAGTAACTGTCAGTTATGGATTTGACAGTTGATATCACAGCCAATGACAATGTTAATCCCCTGTCTGCCTCTTCTGAGCATGCCCAGGCTCAGTACAGGCTCTGTACAGGTTTCTAAATTGCTCAGTGTCCATGAGACATCCGGAAGCATAGCAGGCATACAGTAATGAATTCATAGGACAAACTATGATATATCAACATATTATAAAGAGGCCATTCTTTCTAAAAGATGTTCTTATGAGGGTGGAGTTGTCCTTTAGCACCAGTCTGTAGGATTGCCCCCAATATGTCAATCATATCGGATACAGCCATGTGCAGATATGCGAATATATACTTTTCTATACGATTGTACAATATTTACACAATAAATTTTTTTTTATTGATCGCCGACCAAGCTGGATTTAGAAATTCTACCCTTTCCGTCTACTAAGCATGATGGGAAATATTCTCTTTACAATATAAATATATTTATAACATTATCGAAAGACTGCACTCCTCAGGCTACTTTCAGATGAACAACAAATGCCGTTCACTTTGTTTCCAGAACGGTTCGACGGTCGCAGATTTACACTTCAGCAGCCTGTAGGCACAAAAATCCCACTGCCCTTATCCCCACTTCTAAACAAAGACCACACCCCCATCCACACCCATTTTCTATTTTTTTGGGGGGATAGTAAAATAGACAATGGGGTTTAGGGTTGGGGCAAAATGCTTTGAATAATTCCCTTATACCTTCCCCTGTATGGATTTCTATGGGAGGAACTGTAAGATTATAGCCTTATACCCTACCCCTGTAGTGGATTTCTATGGGAGGAACTGTAAGATTATATCCTTATAACCTACCCCCTGTAGTGGGATTTCTATGGGAGGAACTGTAAATATATCCTTGTAACCTACCCCTGTAGGATTCTATGGGAGGAACTGTAATTATAGCCTTGTAACCTACCCTGTAGTGGATTTCTATGGGAGGAACTTTAAGATTATAGCCTTATACCTTCCCCTGTATGGATTCTATGGGAGGAACTGTAATATTATAGCCTTATAACCTTCCCCTGTAGTGGTTTCTATGGGAGGAACTGTAAGATTATATCCTTATAACCTACCCCTGTAGTGGATTTTCTATGGGAGGAACTGTAAATTATATCCTTGTAACCTACACACCCTGTAGTGGATTTCTATGGGAGAAACTGTAATATTATAGCCTTGTAACCTACCCCTGTAGTGGATTTCTATGGGAGGAACTGTAAGATTATATCCTTATAACCTACCCCTGTAGTGGATTTCTATGGGAGGATCTGTAAGATTCTATTCCGTATAACCTACCCCGTAGTGGATTTCTATGGGAGACTGTAAGATTATAGCTTATAACCCTACCCCTGTAGTGGATTTCTATGGGAGGAACGTAAGATTATAGCTTTATAATCTACTACCCCTTAGTGGATTTTCTATGGGAGGACTGTAATATTTAGCCTTATAACCTACCCCTGTAGTGGATTTCTAGGGAGAAACCGTAAGATGATAGCCTTATAACCTACCCCTGTAGTGGATTTCTATGGGAGGAACTGTAAGATTATATCCTTAAACCTACCCCTGTAGTGGATTTCTATGGGAGGAACTGAAAATTATAGCCTTATAACCTACCCCTGTAGTGGATTACTATGGGAGGAACCGTAAGATTATCTTATAACCTACCCCTGTAGTGGATTTTCTAGGGAGGAACCGTAAGATTATAGCCTTATAACCTACCCCTGTAGTGGATTCCTATGGGAGGAACTGTAAGATTATACCTTATAACCTACCCCTGTAGTGGATTCCTTGGGAGGAACTGTAAGATTATAGCCTTATAACCTACCCCTGTAGTGGATTTCTATGGGAGACTGTAAGGTTATAGCCTTATAACCTACCCCTGTAGTGGATTTCTATGGGAGAACTGTAAGATTATACCTTATAACCTACCCCTGTAAGTGGATTTCTATGGGAGGAACCGTAAGATTATAGCCTTAGGAAACCAGAAGAAGCCACAAAGGGGTAGGTTATATAAATAATGCACCCTGAACTGTAAATTAAAGGGATATTAGAAGTCACCTTGGAGTTCCGTGCCCTGTATAATAGGTACTCGGCCAGCGGCCTCGTGCTTTTATATGGTCACGGAACTCCTTGTGACTTCTAATACCCTTATATTTACAGTTGGGGGTGCATTATCCACTATCTAAGGTGGATATATATATATATATTGTATATCTAATTTATATAATCTTCCATAAATTCCTACCATCTAACGGCCTTTAACTGATCACCAGGAAACTATCCTGAGAGCGACATCTCCTCCAACACTCCATCTCACCTCACACTGAGCTTTGACGGGTGTTAGGGGGCGGTTAAAGATTTATAAACGCGGGAGGAGTTACAGCCCAGGACTGACGCTCGTTCCTCAATCGAGGGCGGGGTTTCTAGACGCGCATGTGTAATGGATCCTTTGAAGTTTTCCCTCACCCTAGTAATCGATCCGCGCGTGTGCAGTTCTGTCTGGTCCTCTTACCTCAGCCTGTTGTAGGGGGGGGAATCTACCTTGCACATGCGCATTTGTCTCTCGCCTCGCCAGTCGTTGATTCCTTTCCCCGGCTGTAGCAACGATTCGCGCATGCGCATCCGAGAGGTTGTTTGGTGAGGCGGCAGTGAGGGGGGGGATCCCTGTCGTTTGTTCCCCCTGTGACCCGTCGCGCGCCCGAGGGAGGGGATACGGGGTTGGGCGGGAAGAGCTCGAGGCCTGGTGACAGGAGGGAGGGGCTCGGTGTCGGGGAGCCGGGTGTCATGTAGAGGGCCGAGGGGACGGGACCGGCTCCTTCCCATTCACTCCCCGGAGGTAGTACACCCTGGACACTGATAGGGAGGGGGACAAAGGCTGCTGGGAAATGTGTCTATAACATGTGTCAGGTGTTGACTGGGTGGCAAAGGATGCTGGGAAACCTGTCAGTCAGTGAGAGAATGAAGGCTGCTGGGTATATGCCTATATATTGTTATACAGTGGGGTGGCAGAGGCTGCTGGGTAATCGTGTCTGTGGCCCTATATACTGGGGGTGGCTGAGGCTACTGGGTAGTCATGTTGTGTGTCACTATATACTGGGTGGCTGAGGCTGCTGGGTATCATGTTTTGGATACAGTATAGACCTGGGGTGGCAATGGCTTATGGGAATGCATGTCTGTCATTAAGTAAACAGCGTCCTAATGAGTTGAAATAATCCGTGTGTGGATGTACAGGAGCCATAGAGACCAGACTTATTATATATATATAGGAGCAGGTCCAGAATGCTAGGATTTGTAATAGGCCCTGTGTCTATATATAAAGGGTTGTTAATAAGTGGTGTTTCCATACAACTGCCATTGTGATGACAGGACTGTAAGGGAATCGTGTCCCGGGAATGCTGAGGCTTTGTCATTTCTATCCTGTCATTTTAGGATGTAAGGGAAGCCCTGTTCCTTTTTTTTTATTGCACTTGGCATCAAGAGGGTGGGGATGCCAGGAACCCTGTGTACATTAAATTTGTTTACATGGCTAGTGCATGTCCTATAATGCCTGGACTAGTAGGCCAAAGCAATATAACCAAATGCTCATCATTCTACCTCCTCTTTCTGCCTGTCAGGGGTTGCTAGGCCCCTGTGTTTGAATAGGATGTATAAGCTGCCATGGACATTAAATTTATTAAAAAAGGTGGGTGTTTCAGTGTATTTAATATCTAAATACTACTGTGTATTTTTATTCTTATCATTGACTGTGTGGGATACGATATGGTAAACTGTTTTCCATGGTAATCAAATGCCCTGAAATGACACACTACCAGCTAAAATATCTTCCTCTGTCCTGATGTTTAAGTCTGCAGACTGGCTGCTTATATTTTGAAATCACCCTTTCATTTTGTTATCACTGTCTAGTTAGCATATTAAAGCAAAGGTTAAACGGTTATAGTTGAATTAAAGGATGCTTAGAAACCTGTTAGGTGTTTAGGTAGGAATTAGGCCAAGGGTAGTTTATGGGAAAGGAATTTCTTATGGTGGGGTGGAGGTTGTGGATAATGGATTGTCGAGCATGCTGGGATCCAGGCCTGCTAGTAGTCTAGGATCTATCAGGGACAAGTGTGAGTAAGATATGTCCATATTAAGTCTCTGGTTTTGTAAAATGAACATTACGGAGAGGGTTTTGTACAAATTTTGTCTCCACATAGTCGGGGTGGAATATTGCTCTGAACTGGCAAAACACCTACAAAGACACCTTTTTAACATTCTTTATTACTTGGATTTGAAACGCATATGTACAGATCATGTGAGTCAACATAGCAACAGATCCTATATAGCATCTTTCGTAAAGGTGAAGATTGTAGCAGAAATAGTCTTTTGCTGAATAAGGACAATAGTGATGCTGCGTTGAACAGTTCCGGGATGAGTGCATTTTCATACATGGTGTTCTTGTCGTAAGAAGGGATGCTGGTGTAGAGCACAGTTGGAGACAGGGTGGGATTATCTAGTTTGCCCGTGTCAGCACTGCCTTTGTATATTTTGATGTGTGGGAATAGTTCTGCAACCTAACAAAAACACACAATTATCCTGCAGTACAAGCCAGTCTCCACAAAAAGATTCCTTCCTATGAGCGTTTTAGACAAAAGCAAATATTTGCTGGTGTTTTTTAAGATTACTTTTCAGACCCATTATAAAAAATATCATGCTTTTTATTATTCATTGTACAGAGCTGTGCCTCCCTTTCTACTGTTAGTGTAAGTCAAGGTAGAACCTTTGGTTTGAATTTAGCACTTACTGTGTTCATTTAACAACTTTATAGATCATCACTCAGAGTAGTGAAACTGCAACCTTATACCTCTATACCAAATGTAATTAATAGCCCATTATTTAGTTTCTTGCAAATTCTGTGTGTAAAAGACCCGACTAGTTGTCTTTGTAAACAAACAATACCCTTTAAGGTTTAAAAACTTTTTACGAGAAGCAGGTTTTGTATCTGAGAATGCCTTTAACGATGTTACACACTTGTGTTTGTTTTATGAGTTTTATTTTAACTTTTTATTGACTTTAAGTAAGAAATGTGTCTTTGCTTTTTTTCTCTCGATGTCAATTATCATGGGTTGCCAAGCCATACTGACAGCTTTGCTTTTTAATGTCATGTTAAACTTAAATAATGTAGATCTAATGCAACTTTCTGTGACAATGCTATTGTAGATGGTGGATGCTGGTGTGTGCGCTTCTGGAGACGGTAACGAGAGAAAAATGGATTCCTACGCAGACTCTGCGGTAGAGGTTGTACCACTTGATATGTACGACTCCTACAGGGCTAAAATTCTGGCTAACTTACAGTGGATTTGTGCTAAAGCCTATGGAATTGGTAGAATGTGTTGCAAAAACATTGCCTTTGTTTATGCTCTAAAGGTCAATGTTCTGTTTTCAGTGGAGCCTGTTAAAATGACTAAAGTTTTATTTGTACCATTTGTTATGTTGACGGGCAAACTCCAGGATGGAAAATGGTTCCGACCTTGGCTCATACACTAGATTTCAGTAGCATTAACAATTATTCAAAAAGTTTTTATACTGTGGAAAAAATGGTCACTCTTCTTCGCTTTTACCTTTTGCTTGTACACTTATAATATAATGTCCTATATACAAATGGTACTCCAACAAAACTCCTTTCCCTTTAATACTCCCCCCCGCAATGATTTTACACATTTGATTGACACTGTACAACCTATCTGTATGTCTTTATGATTGTTGGGGAAACCGGAGTGCCCGGAGGAAACCCACGCAAGCATGGGAGAACATACAAACTCCTTGCAGATGTGTCCAAGGGTGGAATCGAACTCAGGACTTAAGCACTGCAAGGAATCAGTTCTAAACCACTGAGCCACCGTGCTGCCCTGATACTTTAGTCATATTTGTCCTAGATTTGAGTTTGATATGTTTAAAATGTAATGTAAGAAGCTGCTATGCTAGACATTCCTTAAAGGTGAAGCTACTTCTCTTTGCAACATACCTAGAAAAACCGCCCTCTGGTTTCAGGAAAAAAGTAATCCTGTGTTCATTGGTTGACGTGTAGATATATACGGCAAATAGTTTTATAGCTAGATGAACACCCACTCCATTGTAGAAAGTATTCTTTTTTTTATTCTCCTTGTAGATGGGTGTTACTTCTCTGTGTTAAACAAAGATATGTGTGAACATGAAGCTACGCCTATAGTTGCTATTTAGCATTCATTATTCAGAATATGGAATGTTTTAAGCCGTTTCCAAAAGGTAATTAGTGTTGAGGGGGGGGGGGTGTTTGCAATTTTTTTAAGAGGAATTGAAAAAGGATTGATCAAGCCTTAAAAATATTGACTCCTGTAACAAAAAATACCTCATTAATAACAATAAGGAGTTTTGCCTGACTACAATTGGAAATATATATTGGAAACGTATCCTCTACTGTAAATTATAAGGATATAATAGTAACAAAGGAGTTCCATGGCCACTAAAGCGTACAGAACTCCTTGATGTCTTTTTCTTATCTGCAAATATTTTTAATTACATCAGACAGACCAAGAAAGGCAGCTGTCCATTCAACCATTAACTCTCCTTTAAAAAGGAAACCAATATGAACTTTGGACTCTCAGCTAAACCAGTAAATCCAGAGCATAGGCTGCTTTCTCTCCATTTCTCTCTCTCTTGTTTATTATGTTTTTGGGTTTGCTAATGGTGGCGCTACTCTATAGTGATGCACCGATTATAAGATTATTTTTAGAGGTCAGACCCTAATGTAAATAAATAAATTGTGGTCAGTTAAGGAAAGTTCAAATGAAATTAATCTTAACGGGTAAATCCACCCTAAACAAACAATTGTATTCTGCCTTATTGCCCCCAAAACCTCAACCACTGCTGAAAGTGCCCTCGTTCCCTCGGCTGTCTTCTGTGCCTTTTTGTGCACGGAGCTGCAGTAGAGGCCGGACACGCAACAGCACTAGGATTGGCTAAGAGGCGATGTCTCAGCCAATCACGGCTGTTTGAAGTCAATAGGTACACATGGACAAATATAGGCGGTACTTTTTTAGCTGCCGCTGATACAATGTCTGCTTTCTGTACCAGCCTTTAGAGATCTCTTTTAATTGGGTCTTGTATCGAGAACACTTGTCTGAAGACCACAGTTCCCCCTAACATGTTTATTCAATCGGTTGGTAGTTTAAAGGACAGGCAGAAAAATTAATAGAATTGACAAGGCATAATTTTGAAAAGCATGTCATTATAATATTTTAAATAAAGGGCATGTCCACTCAAAGAAAACTTTAGCTAATAATGTAGATAAACCCCACCCCCCCCCCCCCCCCAATTTGCATTACTAACTTATGCCAAAGATGCTCCGGAACCTTCAAAATCTACCTGACCCGGCCCCCCCCGCTGCTTCTACTCTTCTGGTGACAGCGGCTCCACTTCTTGGTTGACATAAAGTTGCGCCAAATCGCCTGACAGCCGAGACTAATGAAGTGGATCGTCTGTCGCGCAGAACACACCTGCCACTGTTTTTTGCTCAAAACAGGAGCAGTGGGTGGCACCTAGACTGTGACGGACTAGGTAAGGTAAGTAAGAAATGCAAAACCAAGTTTTTAGGGCTGCACTCCTAAACCCTTAATGTCCTGTCTCAACCGTTACCTAGTTACATATTATTGGAGATTGTATAAAGACATACGTCCGTCTAGTCCAACCTTATACCCTACACATAATTCTGTATACAGTTACATAGTAACATAGTATTGGAGGTTGTATAAAGACATATGTCCATCTAGTCCACCTTTATACCTACCCTAACCCATAATGTTTCTGTCATAACCACGTTTTAACATAGTAACATAGTATTGGAGGTTGTAGAAAGACATACGTCCATCTAGTTCCAACCTTTATACCCTACCCATAATGTCTGTATAACAGTTACATAGTAACATAGTATTGGAGGTTGTATAAAGGCATACGTCCATCTAGTCCAACCTTTTATACCCTACCCATAATGTCTGTATAACAGTTTACTAGTACATATTATTGGATTGTATAAAGACATACGTCCATCTAGTCCGACCTTTATACCCTACCCATAATGTCGTTATAACATTACTATTGTACATATTATTGGATATTGTATAAGACATCACGTCCATCTAGTCCAACCTTTAATCCCTCCCATAATGTCTGTATAACAGTTACATAGTACATAGTATTGGAGTTTGTATAAGAACAAGTCCCATCTAGTCCGAACCTTTATACCCTACCCATAATGTCTGTATACACAGTTACATAGTAACATAGTATTGGAGGTTGTAATAAAGACATACGTCTCATCTATGTCCAACCTTTATACCCTACCCATAATGGTCTGTCTAACAGTTACATAGTACATAGATTGGAGGTTTGTATAAAACATACGTCCATCTAGTCCAACCGTAATACCCTACCCATAATTTCTGTGTATAACAGTTACATAGTAACATAGTAGTTGAGGTTGTATAAATGACATACGTCCATCTAGTCCACCTTTATACCCTACCCATAAATGTCTGTATAACAGTTACATAGTAGACATAGTATTGGAGGTTGTAAAAGACATAACGTCCATCTAGTCCAACCTTTACCCCTACCCATAATGTCTTTAACAGTTTACATAGTAAACATAGTATTGGAGGTTGTATAAAGACATACGTCCATCTAGTCCAACCTTTTATACCCTACCCATATTCTATAACCGTTACATAGAAACATAGTATTGGATGGATGAATAAAGACATACTCCATCTAGTCCAACCTTTATACCCTACCCATAATGTCTGTATAACGTTTACATAGTACATCATATGGATGTTGATAAAGACATAACGTCCATTCTAGTCCAACCTTTATATACCCTACCCATAATGTCTATATAAACATTACATAGTAACATAGTATTGGAAATGTAAAGACACTACGTCCATTTAGTCCACCTTTATACCCACCCATATGTCTGTTTAACAGTTACATAGTACAGTATTGGAGGTTGTATAAGACTCCATCCATCTAAAGTCCAACCTTATAACCCTACCCATAATGTCGGTAATACAGTTACATAGTAACATAGTATTGGAGGTTTATTATCACCTTCTAACAGTATACCTATTTGTATACAGTATTAATTGAGATTGATAAAGACATCTATCCAACCTTTATACCCTACCCATATGTCTGTATAACAGTTACATAGTACATAGTATTTGAGGTTGTATAAAGACTACGTCCATCTAGTTCAAACCTTTATACCCTACCCATAATGTCTTATAGCATTACATAGTAACATGTATTGGAGGTTTTATAAAGACATACGTCCATCTAGTCCAACCTTATACCCTCCCATAATGTCTGTATAACAGTTACATAGTAACTAGTATTGGAGGTTATATAAAGCATACGTCCATCAGTCAACCTTTATACCCTACCCATAATGTCTGTATACAGTTACATAGTAACATAGTATTGGAGGTTATATAAGACATACTCCATCTAGTCCAACCTTTATACCCTAACCCATAATGTCTGTATAACAGTTACATAGTAACTAGTATTGGAGGATGTATAAAGACATACTTCCATCTAGTCCAACCTTTATACCCTACCCTATGTCTGTATAAACAGTTACATAGTAACATAGTATTGGAGGTTGTATAAAGACATACGTCCTCTAGTCCAACCTTTAATCCTACCCATAATGTCTGTATAACCGTTACATGTAACCATATATTGGAGGATTATAAGAACATACGTCCATCTAGTCCCAACCTTTATACCCTACCCACAATATCGTATACACAGTTATATAGTACCTAGTAATTGGAGGTTGTATAAAGACATATGTCCCATCTAGTCCAACCTTTATACCCTACCCACTTGTTCTGACAGTTCATTAAATATTTGGTTTTTTTTTTTTTTTTGTTGTTGTTTGTTGTTTGTAGTTTGTATGATTACCGTTCCTCTGTGTCCTTTTCTACCCATTGCGTAACATTTTCCATATTAAATAGTATTGGAGGTTGTAATAAAGATATACGTCCCTCTAGTCCAACCTTTATACCCTACCCATAATGTCTGTATACAGTTACATAGTAACATAGTTTGGAGGATTATAAAGACTACATCCATCTAGTCCAACCTTATATACCCTACCCAAATTCTGTATAACAGTTTACATAGTAACATAGTATTTGGATGAGGTTAAAGACATGTCCCTATCTAGAAGTCCAACCTTTATACCCTACCCAAATTCTTTCAGTGTCTGTCTTGTAACTTCTCTAGTATTGGAGGTTATAAAGAATATACGTCCATCTAGTCAACCTTTATACCCTACCCTAATGTCTTGTATAACAGTTACATAGTAACAAGTATTGGAGTTGTATAAAGACTTAGGTTACACTAGTCGTGTTAAGACGTAGGTCATCTAGTCCAACCTTTATACCCTACCATTCCTGCCCTAAAAGTTGTTTTAGAGTATGATAAATATCTAGTCTGCCATTTGGAATCTGTAAGGATCCCTGGATCAGGAAGGATTTTTGTATTTATACTAGTAACTTTCAACATCCAGATTTTTCTCTTTATGGCAAAACACAGAGATGCAGCCTGGCTTTAATGCAGTTCTTATTACGTGTGTAGGGCAGTTGTTGATTCTAAAAGCCAAGCCATAATGGATCCATATCCTAATGGCGCATAGTTAATTTGCAAGAAAGAGGAAGGTTCCTTTTATGTAGAGTGAGACCATCAGTAACATTCCACACACCAGCAAGGAATAGTCACATTGCACTTCACATGCTCTGCTTTCTTGCTTTTGGCTGCAGGCCCCACACTCCACACCACTCCCTGATAAGTGAACATGCTTCTTCACCCCTCTTGCAGTAACAATTAGAACTGGTGGTGCCGGTGGAGCTGATCACACACAGCTGATATTTACTGGCAATGGTGATCAAATTACACAATTTTCGAAATCTTGTAAAATTTTTGCTGATGGACATTGAGGACCATAAGGTCCCCCATTCCCTTCCAGTTTTGTGTCTATTCATCCTAATCAAGTATTGCATCCGTTTTGATAATATACATGGATTCCTTAGGCTCTTTATAGAAGGTTCAAAATTCTCCTGTACTGTTTATTTGCATCGACCAATCGATGTTTTCTAACTTAAGTAGTCCATTTAAAGGTAACATCTGATTGGTTTCTGCAGATTAATACAGACACGTTTTATGCTTTACAAATGGGGACCCAGAGGAGTTCCACCAGTTTATTGCATTTACTACCCCTGTGTGCAAGGAAAGGCTGAATATGTACTGCGTGATATATTTTCCTTCATTTAAAGATTTTCCTGACTTTGTACTGCAGGATCTTTGCTATAGCTTTTAATTAGCCGAGTATTTTTTTATCTTATACCTGGAGATGCTCAGAAGTTATCATCATTCTAATGAATGAATTGCCTTTTCTCATCCGTTGGTTGTTCACATTAAACCAGATCTAGTCAAACTGCAATATTTGCTTTTGATCGAAGAAATATACATGAACACTACACCAGGTGTGCAGCTTTTTTCCTTAGGGAATCTGGGAATGTAAATTCAGAAGCTGCACACGGTCTCTGGAACAAAGGTTCATTCATGGCAGAAGTTAGATAATCTAGAGGCAGGGCTTTAGTTTTAATGGTCGTTATTGTGCAACTGCCAGAACTATAATGGGGAAAATAACCTGTTACTGTTGCCTTTTAACTCTAAAGGGGTATTCTATTTATCTATGTTCACCAAATTCTTCTGGGGCTAGACAATCTGCTGTTTTACAAAAAGTAGATAAAATGTGGGTTCGCTTGAACGGTCGATCACGTGAACTGTCGGCCGCAGCCACTATTCTGCCGTACCAACAGTCATTTGTCCTCGTGGAGAGCACGCTAGTCACAAATGCTCGGATCGGGATAAAAATACCCACCAAGTGTGTACCACCTTTTACACCAGGTATCATCTGTCTCTGAAAAATGACAGACAGAATCTTACAGATGAGGCTAACACACACGCATTCTCCTATATTTAGGGAGAGTATAGGGCAAACGTTTGGGACTGACATTTTTTTTTCCATGTTTCCCTTACCACGGACAACTCCCTATACTCTAAACAGGGGCCGGCCAAGGTAATTTTCTGAATGCAACAACCAATGTTGTCCTCTGCATTGGAAGGCTTGTTTTGGCGGTACACACATTCAGATAAAGGGGGCAATTCTGTCCAATCGTCCCGTTCCATGTGTGTACACAGCTTAAGGGTCACAAGTTTGGTAGGAGTAGGTACTGCACAACATCACATGCTCATTACCCTGCATGATAGGAAACAAGTTAAAATAGTGTTTTTTTTTTAACTTGAACGGAAAGTTGTCATGGTCATTTTGGATCCAGAGACACTGTGCTCATTTCTCTAGAGGGGCCTGAATCAAAGAGACCAGCTTTAAGAGGAACAGCGTGGGTTGATAAAAGCCTTACAATCTTACTTTTTAAAAGGAGCCCTAGATCACATGTCTAAGTTGGAACACGTGATTCAATTATATGCTGAAAGGTTTAACATAAAACTTCCTGAACATTTGCCACTTTCCAGAGGTTGAAAAGAGACAAAAGTCATCTAGTCCAATTGCTCATCTGATCAGGGGCCAATAATGGTCGATCGGCTGAATTTTTTACCTGCTCGTCCAAGATTATTCACTAAAGTCATCGCGCAATCTTAATAGGCAGGCAATAACTAATACACTGTATTGGGCCCATATGGTCACTATAGCCCAGAGTCCCTACCCAATAGTTTGATCTTTTTTGGGAACCAAAAAGATTGAGGGTTGAGGGCCGTGGATATCAATGCAGGCAGCCATGGCCCTTACTGTCCATCTTTTTTTTTCTTTGCCTGCCAATTTTTCAAGTTTGCAACACTTGTGTTTCCTTCCTCCACCGGTGTAAACCTTAAGCAGAAGACATATTTTCTGTCTCTAAAAGAATCAAGAGTCTGGGATGGGTTACTGTCATTTGTCTTGTCAGGGACTTCCTTTATTCAATGAGCATTGCTCATAACCGGGTAGAGGAGATAGTAGTCGAGGGCACAAGTGATGTTACTTTAAGGACAACTGTAGAAGATACCCACCCTTCACTGTGCCCACCAATGTAATTGCAGTACTAAGTCTCTGAAGTCATGCTTGCCGGCTTATTTTGTTCATTATCAACCTCAATCTCTCCGTCCTTTCTAATAGAAGCATGCTTCTTACAGAGTCTCTTCTTATTGGTAAGGCTGGGGCGAATGGGGGGGAGCAGGACAAAGTGTACAAATGGGGGAGCAGGACAAAGTACTGATATTAAAGGAAAACCCTGAGGTGAGGACCTACCTACCTAGTTTGGGTCCTCGCCCTGGGATCTACATATGTATGTACGGTGGTTTTATTCCCATAGTTCTTCTTTAAAGATTTAGTGTTACTTTAGTTAAAAAAATGTATTATTATTATTTGTTCCTTTGACACTTATTTCTCTTAATGTGCAAAAAAGGCAATATCGTTCCCTGAAATTCAGCTGTGCTTCTTTTATTCCACTTGCCAGACCAGTCAATTTATTAGTCTACTTCATGTCATTTTACTTTCTTGCAGATAATGTCCCTGAGGAGTTTGAAGGAACCCTTTCTCATAGACCAATATATGATCAGGAGCACATTAAGCCACCTGTCATTAAGCTGCTGCTCTCTAGTGAGCTTTACTGTCGAGTTCGCAGCCTTATTTTAAAAGGGGATGAGGTAGCAGCATTGCAGTTTCACCAAGCACGTGATTCATGCTTTATCCTGGAAAGGCATTTAACGTCATGGAGAGCGATGATGGCACCTGTGCTGAATCGGACCTCAGCTGCTCACCAATCAAAATGGTCATCATAAAGAACATGTATTGTTTCCTCTTTGGTGTTCTTCTTTCTCAAATCAAACCCCCCTTTCCAAATTTACACTTCCCAAAATAACAAAATGGAGTCTCTTTCAGCCATATCTGGGTTTTACTTTTAAAATAGGGATTTGTGGGCACTTTGCAGATTATTTGCATTATAAGAGGCATTAAGGGTTAGGAGTATTGATTAGAGATATCGGGTATGTATGGAATGCATGGCGCGGATTTAGGACTGTATTCAAAAGGTGCAAAATGTTTCCCTTGTTCTTAATCTGCCATCAAAGAATCCTTCATTCTCCTCCACTTGCAGCTCTGCGCAATGTTTGTTAATAAGTCTACCTATTAAAGGGTGAGGTAGAGTTTTGCCCCGCCCAAACAAGGTAATGCCGGGGAAGCTCTGCAGTAAATGTTAAAGAGGTGATGCTGCCCCCTAGCAATGTGGCTGGCCCTAGTTATGGCCAGTGAGAATCCTGCCACGATTGAAATGTTTAACTTCTTTCTATAAAACGCCTGCACGGCCCGATTACCACATGATATTAAAATACCGACATGTCCGATAGCTGCGAATGACTGACCAATACTCAGAATATCGGTCTGTTTGGCCAGAAAAATCTGCTTGTGTGTACCCAGCCTAAACAATTCTGTTGGCAAATTGTCCCCATCTTATTTGGTTATATTATGTATTGGTTTCCCTTTTGGACAGACAAGTTAGGTCAGACATGTGGCCACAAACGCAGACTGCCCAAGGAACACCATTCCTGTATGGGTGTTTCAGGCATTGTAATGATCCGATCTGTTTTATGGTCTCTCCCTTCCCCTAACACACAATCGGTTTTCTGGACTATCCACCCCCAACCGCTATATTTATTTGTAAAACATAACTTTCCTTCATTCCCCCCCGGCGTCCTGTAATGCCTGCAGCTGTGTCCGTGATTGGCTGCCTCTCAGCCAATCACGACGCGGCTGCAGGTCTGGCCCCCTGCTTGCAGTTCCAGCAAGCAGAGGGCCAAGATTACAGCGGGGAAGAAAGGAAAGTAAGTATTGTTAGGAATCGTTTTTTTTTACAAATAAATATAGCATTTGAGGGTGGGATAGGGACTACTACAATATATAAAACATGTATCTTAGGGTGAACATGCCCTTTAACCTTTTGTATTTTGTTGTCTGCAACATTCCTGCCATTCTCGTAATCCTTTATCAAGTTGCCTTGGCTCAAGATGCTCATGATTTTTTAACCGTCCCAGTATGTGGTAACTGTTTTCCCCCCACACATTCTAGGGCTGCTTGCCAGTTTTCAGGAAGACCAAAAATGTGTGGCTTTAAACTTTGCCTTTTTTTTTTGTCTTGTTATTTTTTGCCTAATAGAGTGCACACATGTCAATGATCGATGCTCTGATGATGGCCTATACAGTGGAAATGATCAGCATTGAAAAAGTCATTGATTGTGTCAAAAGATTTTCTACTTTTGTGCCTCAAAGGAGCTACCCGTATGATCTTGAAGATGCTTGGTCTTCTGGATCAATAAGGTAGTTGTGACAACGGTAATTTCTACATACTGTGCCAATATTTTACCATGAAAATCTGAGAAACAATTTTTGTTCGCAGAATATTATTTTTTGTTGCCATACAAAATGGAACACTGCCAAGAATAGCTTTCTCTGTGTAACTCTGTGTGTTTTCCTTGATATTTCAAGTGGCAGATCCTTTAGTAATTGGTTCTAAGGCTGAAGTACCTGTACATCTTTTAAAATGTGCTTACTTACAACCTGTAATTTTGTTTTCATCTTATTTTTTCATTCATTGTTGTCATATTTTCCAGTTATTGAAAAATGAGAGAAATGCTGGAGAGAGAGCACAAGAATAAAGCACAACAAGTTATTAGAAAGTCCAAGTCAACCTCTAAGGTAAAGGCATGAATGTGTTCTTATAAAAGTTAACTCAGACGATCTTATTTATTTGTGAATTATATGACATGACATGGTTTTACGCAGGACACCTTTATTTCAGTATAAATGTGCTGTCTGCTTGAGCATTTGCCGTAAAATGACGTATAAACCGAATGGTATACCTTGATAACATTGGTTGAATTAAACTTTTTTTTGTGCTGTTTCCCTGTGTTTCTTATATATGTATCAAATTTGAGGAAAACAGGTTGGACCTTACAAACGTACAGATCCCGTTAAGATTGTTAGAATGCCTGTGCTGTTAAGGTCCCAACATATCTTCCGCTGTCATTAAATTATTGTCAATGTAAATAAAAGACTTGCACAGAACTGCTTCATTTTCTGATTGTAAAATCTATTCCTAATCTGTATTTTAAATGGGTGATTGGTATTTTGGTTGCCACTATATCTCATCTTGAAAAGCTATCATCTTCATCCTTTCATATAGCGAGGACGGGAGAATGAACAAGCAGTCATTTTTCATTCAAAAATCACAGATCCTGCAAGGCCAGGTCTGTTACCAGACACCGGATTACTAATATTTAGGCAGAATTTGGTCATAACTGTTTTTATGGCCTCTGGCTGACGCTTAATTTACTCACAAAAATTGATTAGATTTTAAGCAAAACAGCCTGATAATTTTTTCCCTTATAATGGGGAATAAGATGGCGTACATTATGTAATGTTTTGAGTGGAAGAGAAGTTTCACACCTCCGCTGATGTTCTTGCACGTTTCCTGGCAGGAATCAAATGATTGGGCCCTGGTGGTTGTGTGAAATGCCGCAGACATTGATAGGTGATGTTTGTTAGTTACAGCCAGCTTAAAGACCTGTGTGTTGTTGCTCTTCGCCCCCCTTCTGCCAGGCCTAACCAATGTGGAAGACGCTTTGCCCAAAGCTTCTTTTTCTCATTTGGATAGATCCCAGAATGGTGGAGGCGGAGCTTGGACATACACTTGTTCATTGAAGAGTGGGACATCGTGGACTGCTTTCCATCAGTATATATGTATTTATAATTGTATAATTCATAAAAACTCTTACAAAAACCCTCTGGAACTTCCTGAATGTTTCATTAATATGCGTAAGTGACAGTGATGTTATTTCTGACCACAAGAGCACCTACCAATTCTTTATAGACGAAATGTGCTACTACGTCTTCTCACTTTAATTATCAACCACACTGCCAAAAAACATGTTTTCTGTGCCCGAAATTGTGGTGTTTTATGCTCGAGAACATGGTGATAATTTTACCAATTTCAAGATAAAGCCACGTTTAAAGTTCAGTAGTCCTGGTCAGGGATTTTAACCCTTAACACCAGCTCCTGTTACTAATTAGTATCTTAATCCCGTCCCCTTTTTTTACCCACCTGTAACCTTAAACAATTGCATGTGGGATTAAGCATTGCCCCCTTTGCCATTGCATTTCCCCTCTCTGGCTTGAAAGAGATGGATCTTTCCCTTGGGGGTCTTGACCCTAAGTGCTTTTTACACCCCTTTGCACTCAGTAGCTTTATCCCTTGGTTTTGAACTGTCTGCCGTCGATGTATCAGTTAGTGTTTAGACCTAGACTTAAAGCAACTAAAGCCTTACAAGGAGGATAGAGACACTAATAAGGGCAAATCTCCTTTGAACAGTATTTAAGATTTAATTTGGGATTAAAGGACGACTGTATGTAAAATTAGTTTTTAGAAATGAGCAATCCCGGGACCAGGAAAATAGGATTGATCATTTCCATTCCATTGGGTTTAGTTGAGAGCTAACATCGACATCAGTTTTTCATCTGCCAGGTTTAGCCTGGGCCTTCCGGTGTTAAAGACAGTACTGTACCGACCACAACCTTGGCAGAAGCATTTTTCTTCTGCTTCGTGCTGTTCTCCTCGTTCTATTTGGGTAGAAGATTACCAATCCCTACCACCCTTCCCCAGTAACTTTTCATTTAACGTTTTTGAAAAATTTATAGCACTAAAGTTTTCCTTTTAATCCCCTATTCTTGCTGGCATTAAGCAACACCTCATGAAGGAAGAATACAGTAGGGACGAGAACCAATAACTCATGCATACATGCAGGCAGAATGAACATAGATGCTGCCATCTTTGTATACGTACAGTAGCGTTATCACATGGGAATTTTTTT
The DNA here is from genome assembly GCA_019447015.1 of Hymenochirus boettgeri. Lineage (NCBI taxonomy): Eukaryota > Metazoa > Chordata > Amphibia > Anura > Pipidae > Hymenochirus > Hymenochirus boettgeri. The sequence continues at coordinate 115,109,629 of CM033476.1, read as the reverse complement.
CCAAATTCAAAGGTGAACCTTTTATTTGAACTAAAATTGTTGTAAGTTATGCTTAGGTATGAATGTTTAGGCCAGGTTGTTATTTGTCATTTTAAGGAACGTTTTTCCTACCATAGATGTGCTGAGCATGAAACATCTGTATGACGGTCCCTTGAATACTCTGCATTTTTAACCTTTTTGGTTTGTTTTGCAATAATGAGCGAAAAACTCCTCCTTACTTTGCCTAATTTCCTTCCTTGTTTCCTCCCATTTAAAAAGTCTCCTTCAAAATGGTATATTGGAATAGTACCTGTAAGTGAAATGTTTAGATCCATTTTATTTGTTTTTTTTGTGTTTCGTAAATAAAAAAACCATCCATTCATTTACCATGGGCCATTTCATATAGCGTTTCACTTTTTAACAGTTTTTCATGGTTCACCCGATAATGTGAAAACTTTCGTAATAGAGAGTCCCTTTAGATTAATGACTAAAACCAAACTGGACAACTTCATTACTTATCCCTGATGTTTTTCAAATAGTGGGATGCACATCCTCCGTCTTACACTTGCCAAATCAGTTGAAAAATATTTTTGTGTATGAACCACTGCGTCTGTTTACGCGTATCATACTTACTTGATATAACACCCAAAAGAGGGCAATCCGACTATTGCAGTTCCTTCATTTATCCGTTTGGTGTTTTTGTATTGTTTTTTTGAAGATTTTTGTTGTCCACTTGCATTCATTCGTAACATGTCTAACCATCATTTATGTTTACTGTTTTTGTCTGTTCTGTATTTTTTTTTTTCCCTTGTGTCCCTGATCTAATGCATGCTCTGTGCATTGCATCAAGTACTCCTGAATATGCACGTGGTGTATAGTATATAATACTTTTTGTTAGTCAGACTTCTTAGGAACTGTACAAAGGCTGCACGTAGTTTAGTTTATTAATGTGCATCACTGTTAATTGTACGTAGTTTCCCACTAAAGAATGTTGTTCTGTCATTGATCGCAGTTTTTAAAAGCTAGCCCATAAACTACTGCCTTCTATTCAAGTGGCACTGCTCTTCTAAAATAGAACTGAGCTCCAAACAGGTTAAGTGAAATGCAGCTGTCGATAACTTCAACAAAACCCCTAAATCAGGGCTCTAAGTGCAGCTTTGAACGGCAAGATATGGAGCTAACAAGGTAACTTTTCCGCTTCCTGTGGCTTGAGCGATATACCTCTGCCACGTTCCTTTTTCCGAGGTGTAACTTTCACATTCTGGTCCTCCCCTGCTAGGATGTGGAGGAATGCTGCTTGATTGATGGATAACTGTGCCACTAATGATAGGAACCTTAATGTTTTAATCACTATATCTCCTAACACTGCAAGAGATGTGAAACGGTGCTTGTTTTAAAGGACATAACCCTTCATTTTTCCGTAACTTGTTCTTGTGTGGAGCAAGAAGGAAGTTCAATTTTGAGTTTCTTGGCTTTCACCTCCTAATTTCCCTTCTTTATTGGTACATTGGTTCCTTCCCGTAGTTAATAATTTTATTTTGTATTAGATTTCTTGCAGTGTGGCTGTTACGTGAATATTTTTGCTTTCCCCAGCAGTTTAAAGAGCAAAAGACATAAACATTAGTGAAGGATATAGATTATCTTCTTTTACTTTTTTAAATGATTTATCACTGGGTGTAGGCTGCACAAGACTTTTGTGTGAATCATATGGATTGCCTTGCTTTGAAATTTGATATGACAATTAATCATTTATTGTAACCAACTACAAGGATAACTGAAATTAATTTTCTAAAGAAACTGAATTATATCCTCTTCATAAAAACGAAAATACTAAAGAAAAAACAGCACTTACCCCTACCCCCAGTGGAATAAATTAAAAAGCTTTTCTGGTAAATCGAAACATCTGTTTTATTGCTGTAGATGGTATAGACTTTAGCATGCCTCTTGATCTGAATAATGGCTTTCAAATTTCTCAATGAAATCCCTCAGAAAGTGTCCCCGTTTGTTTTACTGTAGTACGTTACCGAAGAGATCATCCTCCAACAGACATTTGGCCTTACGTTTCCATACTGTAAGATCTAATGAAGGATATAGTGAGAGCCCGCTCTTCTTACTGTTATCACTTCTACTGCCCTGAACAGATGAGCTAGATGGTATGCCGCTTGTCTCTCTAAACGCTTTAAAATAGTGGTCTCAAGTTCCCCTATTATAGATGAACATATAGGTGATAACAGCGCTACTCTTGTGGATGAAATATACGCCCTCAGCTGAGAGTATCCCACAGTAACGCTACCTTTGACGGGGAACTAGTGTCCTGGAGTGCTGCCATATTTGTTTCCACTGTTCTTATGTACAATGTGCCCCCCTATTATAAATAGATGTTGCATATGCAAAGCAAAGCCTGCAAGTAAAAAAAAGGATTATTCTTCTACTTTATTTCCAACTTCTTCAATTTATCATTCTTATGAGTAACATCTTTTGTTGGTAGGTTCACCCTTACTACTTTAGTTTAACACATCAGACATATTTTCTAGACATTGCAAATTCACTTTACCCTCTACCTCCTATAAACCATAGGAACTGATAAGAATAAATCCTGACTGTCATTAATACAGTACCACATGGCAGTATTCTTTGAATCATATCATTGGAACTTTGCCTGAATGGAACAAAATTCGATCTGACCAATCTGGTAAATTTTGCCCGATGTGGGTCTTCAACGCCAACATTGAAACGCAACCCCACTTTTGTTTGGTTGTGTGGTCTTCAACAACACGTTTTATTTTTACAACTGACAGACTTCCATGTGTTTATTGAATAATAAAACCAATCATCAGCCATGTGGTTTGGTTGTTTTTGTGCCATATATGTGCCCGATAATTGGCCATTCCTTCAGATTTTGAATGGGATTAGCCTTTTTTTGCCACAAAAAAGTTTTGCCTTGATCGTTCTTAAACTGTATTTTGTTGTATATTAAACATGAACAACCCTGCTGTTGTATCAAGACAATATAGGGCGCAGTCTCCATGATAAAGACAAATCAAAGGTTTTTTAGACAGCAAATAACAGGGATACATTTTAAGTTCAAAGTGATTTATCAAACATGTTTTTGTATCCATGGTTTTTTCCTCTCTCTGTGCACCTAGAAACATGAAATTTGTGGTTTCCCTCTGAGTATAATTGTCATTACTTACTAAAAAAGCAAGCAAGTAATCCTTAATCTGTTTTACCACAGATTGTTTTGCTGGGGGGGGTGCCTCGACAGATTTATTTTGTCTCTCTAGATATTTTTGTTAAAAAGTCACTTCGATAGCGGACCTCTGTACAACTTCAGCCCTCACAAGTTTTTCCACGGATATTTTAACCAAGTGTTTCTATCTACCTGGAGGACATCTGTATTCTCCCTCTTAGTTTAAGGTAGAGTGAACTTGGACACTGTGTTTTGTGTTGGAACTGTGTTGATTTTCGTGCAGTGAATGATGGTTTTTCTCTTTTGTTAACTTGCAGGCCAACACTTCATGGTTTTTATAGCAGAGCTTTTTCTGGTGGTTCGAATGTGAAACCTTGACTTTGTGTTCAGCCCCAGAGACGCTCAAAATTACAGAGGTAAAAGTAATTTTTGAGCTTTTGATCCGTTTTTTATTGTGGCTGGTTTATAATTCATTTATTTTCTAAATACTGCATCTTCGCTACAGAAATACTTTCACATTTGGTGGGCAGCCAAATTTCTAAGTTTGGTATAAAAAATGTCTGTTGACTTGTTGCACAGTTTTTCCTTCCTTGTAATTTAATTTGCTATACAGAAGATGTAATTAGTAGGGCCCTGTAGTTAGTACTCTTGGGATTATTGTTATAAGTGCTCTTTTCTGTAGCCACCAGGTTTTTTTTCTTTTTACTGTTCTAACTACCAGTTAAAAAAAATGCTTGGTTGTTCTGCAAATTAAAGAACACAAGCCAAAAGTACACCTCTTATGTAATAGCACCTCTTTTTGGTTGCTTGTTGCAATCCTATCTTCCATTGTCGTTGGTAACGATGTAAATCATTGTCCCTGTAATACGCTTTACTTCTACGAGTGAATTGTGCCTTCTCTATCCACTTGTACTGAATGTTAATTGTTTTTTCCAAAGCTAAAACACTCCCACTGCAGCATAAAGCGTCTTCCCCCGTACCGATATCCAATTGCAACAAAGCGTGGCTTTCCTACTAGCACCCAATCACGCAGATTCACAGACGATCAATACCAACTGCGTCCTAATCCTGTGGTCGAATCTATCTAACAGCCCTAGGATTCAGAAAAGTATTTTCATTTTATCTTTATTTTAAAATAGCTTTATTTAATTGCCTCTTTTTTAGTGTTTATTTTAAAGGCCATGTCCACCCCAAAATTTAACTTTTGATTATGGTAGGCAGCGTCCCCCAGCCCCAACTCGGCATTAAATAATGTTTAGATTAAACAGTCCCCCCGATCTACTTACATGCCCTCGTCTCCCCTGCTGCAGTGTTCGGCCTGCTTTGCATGGATTGAAAGCAAGGGGGCGGGACGCAGCCACATCCGTGATTGCTGAGAGGCAGGGAGGGGCTGCCACTGAGCATGCCTCACCTGATGAGGTTGAGAAGTCTCAGGCACAGCATGAGTCACACTGCCCTACACAGCAGTTTCCTGGACTTGCTGGGGCACCAGGGAACTATTTTGAGCAGTGAATTGTAAGGTAAGGATTGTTTTTAAACTCCTTGATGGTGGCCAGTAAGGGTTAATATTTTAGTTTGGGGGTGGACTGCCCTTTAAACACTTCTAGCCTAAACATCTTTCCTATCAAGCCCTACCATTAAGGGCATGTCCACCCCCAAATTAAATTTACACCACTACTGGCCCACTTGACTTTTAAAAAATCCTTACCTATATCTCTGTTAAAATTTGGTTCCCCTGCCGTGCTTTCTGTCCAAAGTCAGGAACTGAGAGTAGAAGCTGTCTTCCTCCAGGTTTCTGTCCTCTAATCTGTCCGTCCTGTAGGTATTGTGACATCACACGGGGAGGGCCCCTTCGCTCCCACTGTGTTTCTGCATTGCCAAGCAGCCACGTCGTGAGCTTGCGCTGCCTGTTCCGGCCTCTCTTTGCTAGTTCCGGCCAGCAGAGGAGCTGGCATCAATGCCCCCAGGAGCGAGGGCTGTAAGTAAGTTTCCTGAATCTTTTTTAGTAATCTACATAGTGGTTTGGGGGTGGGCAGTGGTAGCCTACATTATAACTAAAGTTTTTTTATTTAAGGGTGGAGATTCCCTTTTAAAGGTGAGCTGTCCGATTATTTACTTCTTTTTGATTGAACATGTCTGGCAACATGCATATGTATGTGTATTGCTTCAACTTGTTTGTCATCTGATCACCAAATCCTGGATGGTGGACTAGACCCTACTAAACATCCCTTGTCTTTTTCTGGCTAAATCTGGATTTTGTTCAGGTAATAAATTGCTGCACTGGTGACAAAATATCCATTACGATGTGACATGTATTCCCCCTTCCAAAAAAGTATTAAGGACAACTATATAACATTATTTATATGTACATAAAGCACCCTCCCACTAAAAGTACCCAGGTCAGGACCTAACATCTGTTTCCTTACCACGGTTGTTACATCTTCCTCTGATGTTGAAATTGTGGGTCCAGTCTAGCTCTACCCACACACTTTTTGCAGAGTGCATCTTCCATTGGTCCAGGCCATGGACACGGAGCAGGGGGTGGGGTGATCTGAACTTCAGAGGAAATTTCTTGGTGAATAAGTAAGTTAAGTCAAGTTTTAGGTCCTGACCGCGTTGTCATTTAATGGGAGAGGATTGTCAACCAGTATATTTGTTCCTTTTGATTTGTTTTTTAGTATAAGTTACTCCAAAACTTTTAGAATAACTGCCCCAGTTTTAATGGGCCCTACCTGTCAGTGAATAACTGTCCTTGTGGTTTAGTGGGAAAGGAGCACACTTCAGTCCATCACACCCCTGTTACCTTTAAGAAGCGAACAACAAAAGCCGCTGCATCAGAGAGAGTCCCCAGTAAGTTATACAGATGTAATATGTGTGGCAGTTTACAGATTCTTCTCTGTACACCCAATTATGAGTTTATTTTCTTTAATCATAGGATCGTCTAATCTTTGACACTGCAGACGGCCCCATCCTCGCACTTCAGTTATTGCATGGCCTAAACGAAAAGTCAAGGGGCGTGGGTTTATTTTATATGAATTTTTTAAGGTTACTTAGACTTTTTTTTTTCTTAGATTTTCTCCCAACCCTTTTGCTTCCAACCAGTCATACACTAGCCAACACAAATAGAATGTTTTGGTGACAATCATTAGCGTCTGGGATCATGGAAACGGGGGGGGGTGGGAGTAGGTTGCTCAGTTACAAGATTGTTTTTATGCATTTTATTTCGTATACAGAGCACGACATATTACACGTATTAAAATTATTTAATCCATTCACGTAAGCCCTGCGACGAAGAGCTACGATCTTATTTTCTTTGTTCGCACATCACACCTATTGTAGTATTTGTGATTGGCGAAAGTGCCCAGAAGAAACCCACCTAAGCACAGCATGAACAAACTTGCAGATGTGGTCCTAAGGAGAGGATTGAAATCCAAGGATTTTAGTGCTTGCAATGCAACCTATGAGCCACTGTTCTGCTCCAGTGGTGGCTCAGTGGTTAGAATATTAGAAAAATGTATTCGCAATGTTTTAAATACACACTTCTTCTTAGACTTTTTGTATTTTTTTTTAAATTACACAATACTCTAGTAACCCCCCAAATCCGTTTTCATCCTGATGCTTAGACCTATAGTCCCATACAGAACTGTTCAAATCAGACTCTCTACCTCACGAGGGATCTTCCCGTTGGCCAATCGGGAACTGTTATGGAGGGATGGAAGACACCATCACAACCAATTATGACTTTGAACAGTCTCGTTATGGGACTTTTATGATATGAGGCCCTATAGATCATGGACCGCCTAAGCGCTTTAACTAATCACGTTTGGACTGTCATATTTTTGTTTTTTATAAGCTCTCTCTTCATTGAAGATAATTTACGTTATTAAATCTGCTATATGACCGTACCATTATGATAATCTCAGAAACTTTATTGTGATTTTTTTTCTTTACATTTCTAGGCCTCTGTCTCGCCCACCCCATTTGCCTGCAACCATGTGATTGTATGATCGTGGATTCAACATCTGGTGAATAGTATTAGTCTTGCTAGGTCATATGCAAGGACAGCCTTGCCTACATCCAACATCATAACGCGACTCCAAAGCAATCAGAACCCCCTCACCATCTGTGCTTGGGTCCAGGAGCCTTTACTGAGGCAATTGAAATTGAAGGAGAGGCGGAGATCTTGTTTGCATTTATCATGAACGGACGAAACCTCCCAACTCGGGTGGACCTTGAGCTGGCAAAGGTGTTTCTTCTAGAGCTCTACCTAATGAAGCACTGCAAGAGAAAAAAGGCAAAGGATTTTAGAGAGGCAGACAGACCGTTTTTTTTTCTAGAACCTTATGCCGCAGTGTTTGAAACCATCTAAAGAAAGCATTGTTCTGCCCCAAAAAGAGAAGAGTACGGAGAGGGAAAAACACCAAAAGTTTTGCACGAAAGCAAAATGAGTAAACGTGGCCGCATGTCGAGGAAAAATGATCAATCACACTGGACGTGACTTGAACGAACGTTTATTACTCCCTTTCTAGTGTTGTAAAATCGACTTTCTTGGAACAATTCTTAGGAAAGATGCAGTGCAGCGTTCCTGCTGAATAATGAAATGCTCCCTTTGGTTCATGCGACCAGAGTGTCCGAGCCAACCGAACCAACTTAGATGGTTCTTTCTTCATGATGAAACATTGATATGTCGTGTGGAGGACAAGCTAGTGTGGACGCATCTAATCCTTGACCGACCCTCAAAACAGAGACTACTTGGACTGTATTAGGACCCGACCCAGATTCGGGACAATTTGATATTGAGGAATGTGAACACGGATCCTCCACCCTCCGCTTTGTTAATACATAGGGAGAAGAATCCGCTAAGCTACAGGAAGACAGAAAGTGAAAGACATGATGAATAGACGATATAATTTGACGCTCGAAGCCCTTGTTTAAGTACAATCTCTCAGCTAAGCCAAGTGCCTCTGTGGCAAGCCGGAAGTTGCCGAATTGACCCATCTTTGCAGAGGCGGAAATTCCAGCTGAACAGCTACAACAATCAATACTATGTAGTTCCAAAGACCTACCCCTGATGGTCTCGGAGTGCTGCCCGCTACCTTTGACCACATGGAAACTAAAGCGAGAACCGAGCCCCGGACAGAAAACAAAGATCCACCACTGTGTTGGCTTCTGATTAGTTCCAGCTTCACAAATGCACTGGAAGAAAAGAAGGCCTAGAGACTCAAAGAAAAAATGGAATCTTTGTTGCCGGCACACGCCTAAAACTGGGCAACGCCGCCTGTCCTCACGTTGTTAAAAGGGCAAACCATGAGGGCAACTCAGCCACTGAGGCCAGATCACTGTCCTAAAGATTATACGAACGAACTCTGAAAGATTTTGGATCCAGGTTTCGTCAGTGCCAAAGTGGAACAATTCTTCGAGAAAATGATGCAGAAAATGTGATGAACGATGCAAATTCAGAAGCTTTGGGAGATGTAAAAACAAATACCTGCCTTGTTAGAATGCAGATTATGCAATGTAATGTCCAATGCTAATCAGATGATGCGGACTCGAAGTTGAAATGCGAACGCATGTGACCTTTCAATTGAAAAGCTAAACGAAACATTCAGCCTCTTCAGCAGCCAAATGAAAATTTCCAGCAGCAAGAGATGCTTATGAGGCAGACCAAACCTTGTGTCTCAACCTCTACAAATAATACCCAAGACCATAAACGAAAAGCAACCGTGTATTCGGAACCTCTGTCACCGACTGAGCAACAAAGGTTCGTAAAGCAACCCGCTTTGGCAGGACTCACTCCTCTTCCTCGCTTGCGCTAGCTGATCAAAAGCAATCACAGGAAAATTTTTGGCCAAAAAACAAAAAAAGATTCATCTCGTGTTATAATACCCCAAACAAATAATAATAGAAACGTTCCCCCATTTAAAATCTGTGCGGCCCAAAATCGTCCCCATGGCCCCCACCAAGAACCTCTCAGTCATGGGTTTACAACAAGGAACTACTTATCAGGAGGATTCAGACTACACGATGACAACAATGAAGGACATTTGTCTAAACTATCCACTTCTTAAAGATGCAATTTATCTCTGAACAAATGCACAGGAAGGCCATAAACAGTTTGGCGAGTTTGCCTGTAATTACGCAACATCTGATAGCTCAGGGAAAGAAAACTCCCAGTGGACGAATCAAGAAAGTAAAAGCTTTTGAGGTGGATCTTTCAGAACTTATAGACCCAGACGAGGAGAAATGACATCCAGAAAACCCTCAGACATCATCACCGAGGATCAGAAATCCGGAGTTGGGTTTTTCTTTAAGGCAAGTATCTTTAATGTTCCCTAGTTTGCTTACCTGATCCTTAATGGAAGTTCACCCGTGCTTTTTAATGGGCATCTCTAGCCCCCCCTCCGAAATATGATGTGCTTAGACCGCAATACTTACTCTTGCAAGACATACCTAAGGAAGACTCAGCCTGAATTTTGCTGTCTGTCTTGGAGTTTGGGTATATATGTACATTTTCATTAGGGGTTGGACATGTATGCGTCTTACAGCTTTAATGCCGGCCTGTAGGGGTTTTGTGATTGATGCATCCTGCATATTTTGCATCATAAGGGCTTTTAAAGAAACAATTGAGGCATATTTGTATATTTCCTTACCTATTGAACCTTTCAACTATTATTATATGCATTTGCGAATAGTTGTTACTTGAAGGTGTAGTCGTAAAAGGGTATCAGAATCTAATCTGCACCCTAGATTGGGCCTTGTTCTTTTACGAGCTTCTTCAAGTTAGAACGCTCTGAATTGCTGATTACAGTCTAAATATCCACAACTGCTCTGTGAATGGATCAGATCCGCCTGGTTTTTTCGGTGATTAGAGAGGAACTGCCAGAGGGGCTTGGAAGCAGTAACTTCAAAATTTAATAAAATTATACAAAAATGAAAGAGGAATCAAATGATAACATTTGGGGCAGGTGCAATGTCAATCTAGCACCGTTACTTGCGGCCTTAAACTTTTCGAAAGCTACAATTTTATGTCCATACTTACCATTCTCCGAGAAGCTTGTAAACGGACATCCCCCCAGCTTCTGTGGTGGGTTATCTCAACCTTCATCGTTCATTATGCCATCCGCAGTGTGAGCATACTGACTGGGGGACACGCAAGCTTATAACTGGGGTAGCTGGCAATATACAAGAGTATCTAAATTGCTGTCTTTCCTGCATAAAGTTAACATTTTGAGCTTCGTTCTCCCTTTAGGCAGCAATGCAGGTTTGCTAGCTTCCTCTGTTTCTTCTTGCAAATCCTGACACCTGATATTAACATCTGTTCAGAAGCTTAGTGGGATTCAAAGCAGGAGAGTTAAAAAGTTGATTTGTGGCATCTCTCCGAGATTTAGGAGAAAGGCTGGGGTAACCATCAGCCATTATTTGTCCCGAAAGCGTTCGTTGAGAGAGAGGCGCAGCCGGGACAATGACTGTCAGTTGCGGCAATATGGCCAATAGTGGTTTCGCTCGTGATTTTACCAACGGACCCGATTCGAACGAATGGTGACGCGATCTTGTCGCGGCGCACCAGCCGCCACACCACATATGCCGACCGATAGTGCCCGTGGAATTTGTCAGTAATAATCTGCTGGTGTGTAACCCAGCCTTAGAGCCCAGACTGGCCATGTAGGCCTGAGAGACATATCTAGACTTTTGACTTGTCCCTGACTGACCCTCTCCTACTATTCCAGGCTTAATGTTTTTATGTAAAATATGAAACGGTGTGTCTTGATCTTTGTATTTGGATTGAGACTGGTTTAAAATGATAGATTACAAAGAGTCCGTTATTATGGAACCAGTGTGTTGTGGTTCCTTAGGGTTCTATCCTGGGTCCGTACTTTTTCAACCTATTTATAACTACTAAAGGTTCGTAGAACTGTGTTCACGCCTTTAGTATTGAACTTGAGAGTACGATCTCTGTGTTTGCCGTGATATAAATTGGCCGGAAATTAGGCTCAATACATATGTATCACCTTACACCTTGATTTAAATAAACTTGGTGATTGGCTACCAAGTGGCAATAAATTTTATATTTTGCCATGATCAAGAGTAGCCATGGTTTGTACCCCGTTCTGTGTCTTTGGGCGTACCAACATGCTGGTTTTACATTAAATGGTTGTTTAGTTCACTAAATTAGAGAAGGACTTGGGAATTTTATTGTGGGTAAAGACTTGTACTCTGAACATTGTAGGAACATCTGCTAAGGCAAATAAAATATTTCCTATATAAATAGGTCCATATAGTCATTCCTCCTCGGTTTAGAGTCCTTGTTAACAGCCTCATCTTGTGTATGCAGTGCACAATCCCATAAGAATATATACACGATAAGGGGTGGGAATGTGTGTTGCATAGCGAGATTATCCTTGTTTTCCTAAAGTGTAAAATCCTCCCCAGAAAAGCTTTACATAGTTTCATCATTCACCCCCCAAACGCCCAGTTTGTTTGTATTCTTCCCTTTACCACCTGACACTCCATGCTGAGGAATTAGAACTTGCCCCCCCCACTATTTCAGGCTTGAAGAAATCCATTTCAATCTAAAGGGCAACTACTGTATATACTTGAGTATACTTGAGATTTCCCAAGGCTTTAAAATTGCCTGAAGTCCTAATTTAGATCCATAAATGCTGCAATTGCAGATTGAACCAGTTGGGTGGCCCGTGTTAAAACCCCCCAAAAAACCTTCATCCTCATATAAGTTACAGGAGCAGCTGATCTGCCTTTACACTTCCTGCTTCCTGTAGTCTGGCTGCTGGACTCACTCAGCACTGTCACTGCTCATCGGATGCTGTAAATCTGATCAATCTTCTCAGTTTGTGGCAAGAAATGGCTGCTATTCTACAAATGACAGCTTGAAACTACAACTCTCAGGTGACATTTTTAACTACTGGGTCCGAGAAACCCTTTACTATATGGGTCAGAGGCCCTTAACTATATGGGGTCAGAGTGCCTTTACTAAACAGGGGCCAGAGTTTCCCTTCAACATATGGGGGTCAGAGAAGAATTGTACATGAGGGTAAGCTTAATTAAAATTTATTGAACTTCCATCCCAGGTATTTTAAACTAAACCCCACAACCAAAACAATGCTGGGAGTCGTTTCCAAACACCTGGAGTACCAGGAAATGTGGGTTACTGGCACTGGATTGGGCTATTACTGTATGGGATTATGGTATGGGAATTCCGGCTGTCCATTTAGGGCAAATTACGCCACAAAACAAATACAGATCAGAAGGCAGTAGTGGTCATAATTCTACCCTCGCTTATACTCGAGTCCAAAATCAGTTTTTCTAAATAAATTCTCAGGTAAAATAGTACCCACCTCGGCTTATACCTATCAACTTAACCTAAGTATATACGGTCTCGAAATTTTTTTTTTTTTTTAATGCCAATACTGGGAAGAATAATTCTATCTATAACCGAACTATACTGTACTATTATTTGTTAATCTGGCCCTTGTTCTTTAGAATATCCATCTGATTCATCATACCTTTCAGCTGTCCAATCAAGTTACCGTCATTATAAATAATGTTATAAACCCTTCTGCTGTGTGCAGTTTTTTGCTGTAGACTGGAATGGTGTATTGGAAATGCGTGGTGGAATTGCATTCGTTTCCAATGCTGCTCATAGTTTATTGCTGAGGCAAATTAATGTCTAGCAGAAAAATTGAGTTTTATTAACCTATATGTGGCCTTGCCGCACAATCCCTGGAAAAATGAACTTGCCCTACTCCTGTGTTAGAGAAACTTGTTTATATACGTATTCAAAAAGAAAGAATTAAATAATTTCTTCTTCATCTGTGAACGATCACGATTCCATTATTATTATAATTTATTACTTCCAATTTAGGAGACCAATCCAAGGGTTTTGCGGCAGTTTTTATGACACGCACAGCTATGAGTTGGAACATAACTAACACATGTAATGGTTTTTCTACTAACTTTAATTTACTCATACTGCACCGTACTAAGTGTGTATTATTTATTATTTTTAGATATTCATATAAAAACGTTTTTGGTCGGAACACACGTCATATGAAAAGAGTCTGTTTTGTTGGTTGTAGTTTGTAGTTTACAAACATCTTTGATGCACACCCTACTTGGCATTCAAGATGTTTGGAAACTACAACTCCAGCTAATAAAGTAATGCTGGGAGTTGTAGGTTCCCAAACATCTGAAGGCCCCTCCCCCTCAGTTCAGTTTGTACTGGGGCCTTCTGTCCCTGTGGACTCTTCTCCCTGGACTCCTGTGGACTCTTCTCCTTCTCCCCGTGGACTCTTATCCTGTGGACTCTCTCCCTGTGGACTCTTCTCCTGGATCTTCTCACTGTGGACTTTCTCCTGGAAACTCTTCTCATGTGTGACGACTTTTTCTTCTATCTGTGGGCTCTTCCCCATCCAATCGGGCAGGTACGGTATATCGGCTTCCGGCAGCCGCGCGCCCATTCTGTACCGGCGCGCCGGCTGACGTAATGCACTGCTGAGTCATCGCCGAGGCTTGGCGCCGGGCAGGGGACATCGTCAGGCCGGCGCGCCAGGACAGAAAAGGATCGCGCGGCTGCCGGAATGCCCAGGTAATTGGTTGACTCGAGTAGTAAAACCGAGTCCGGTTTTCAAGGCTGATTTTCAGCCTGAAAAACTCGGTTTATACTCGGTATATCGGTAATAAACATAGTATGGAGGATGTATAAAGCCTACGTCCATCTAGTATAACCTTTATACCCTACCCATCATGTCTGTATAACAGTACATAAATAACATAGTATTGGGATGGTGTATAAAGATTAAGTCATTTAGTCCAACCTTTAGCCTACCCATAAGTCTGTATAACAGTTCATAATAAACATAGTATGGAGGTGTATAAAGCCATAACGTCCATCTAAGTCCAACCTTTTTACCCTACCCATAATGTATGTCTAACAGTACATAGTAACATGTATTGGAGTTGTATAAGACATAAGTCCATCTAGTCAACCTTTTTTACCCTACCATAAGTGTCTGTTAACAGTTACATAGTAACATTAGTAGTGGAGGTTGAATAAAGCATACGTCCATCTAGTTCAACCTTTTATACCCCTACTATAATGTCTGTATAAGTACATAGTAACATCGTTTGGGTTGAATAAAGACATTACGTCCATCTAGTCCAACCTTTTTACCATACCCATATGTCTGTCTAACAGTTACATAGTACATCGTATTGGAGGTTGAAGAAAAGAACTACGGCCACTGTTCAACCTCCCATTTATTACCCTACCATACCTATTAATGTCTGATATAATGGTACATGTAAAATAGTATTGGAGGATGTATAAGAATACGTCCATCTAGTTAACCTTTATTTAAACCCTATTTTTGTTCACATAATGTCTGTATAAACATTACATAATAACAGTATTGGAGGTTGTATAAAGATATACGTCCATTAGTCCAACTTTAACCCTACCCCATAATGTCTGTATAACCGTATCCATAAATAACATAGTATGGAGGTGGGTTAAAGACATACGTCCATTAGTCCAACCTTTTTACCCCTCCCCATCATAAGGTATGTCTAACAGTTACATTAGTAAATAGTAGTGGAGGTTGTATTAAAGACATACGTCATCTAGTCCCAACCTTTTACCCTACCATAAGTCTGTTAACATTTAACAAGTAACATAGTATGGAGGTTGAATAAAGACATTACGTCCATCTAGTTCAACCTTTATACCCTACCTAAATGTCTGTATAAGTTGACATAGTAACAGTTTTGGAGGTTGAATAAGACATTACGTCATCTAGTCCAACCTTTTCCCTACCCATAAGTCTGTCTTAAATTACATAGTAACATAGTATTGGAGGTTGAATAAGGGACCATAAGTCCATTAGTTCACCTTCTACCCTACCCATAATGTCTGTATAAATTAACATAGTAACATAGTTTTGGAGGTTGATTACCTTTTACCCTCCACTGCTGACTGGTGTAAGGCGATTTTAAGCATTCTAAATGTATTACATTGGAAATAAATGTAAAAAAAAAGAAATCTGCGCCCATGGGGCTTTGATGTAAAGAGGCGCACAACAAATGGAAAGGAAGAAAAAGGCATTTAAAACCTTTAAGTCAGAGGGAACGGAAAGGGCCTTGGGGATTATAAAAACTGAAACAAGTATAAGTAATAAGAAAGCAATCAAACTAGCTAAAAATTAATAAATGACGTTAGGATAGCTGAACAAGCACCACTAAAGCCGAATTTTTTTTTTAGGTAAACCATTAATAGTAAGAAGATGCGGACTGAGATGTGGCACCATTAATTAATGGGGATAAGTTTGAGTTTACGGAGGATGGCGATAACGCAAATGTCTTGAATTATTTTTTCCCCGCTGTTATACACATAGAGATCCAAGTACAGATATCAGAGAGTATTTGCAATAATGGTATAAAAGATCAAGTGCACTTTGGTGAACTGAGGAATGGCTAAAGAAAGAACTAATAAGGTTAATATTAATAAACTTCCTGGACCGGATAAGAATACATCCTTCGAGGGTTGGTTACTTATGAGGAGCTAAGTTCAGTTTTATCTAGGTCATTGTTCATTTTTGCAGATTCCCTCATGCCCGGATGTGGCCTCTGGATGAAAAGCTGATGTTATTCCAATATTCAAAAAGGGTAGCATTCACAGCCGGGTGGTAAGTACAGCCTGTTAAGTGTAAATCAGTGGGGGGAAGGTAATGGAAAGTTTAATAAGGGAAATATTCTAGTATGTTTCAAGGACTGATATATAAGTAGTAACAAGCATGGCATTTAGGAGAATAGATCTCTGTCAAACTAACTTGCTGGCTTTATGAGGAAGTCGTAGAAATGTAGACTATGGCATAGCCAGTGATTGTAGTTTACTTGGATTTTGCAAAGCTTTGATACAGTCCCCCATAGGGATAATGGAAAGCTAAGGTAGTTGGTCTGGGGAGGACACATTTGTACATGGATAGAATTGGTTAATGAATGGATGCAGAGAGTAGTGGTAATTTGGGAGGCATCATTATGGACTAAAGTGCTAAGTGAGTGCCAAGGGTTCTGTGTTAGGGCCACTTCTATTTAATTAATATTTATTAATGATTGGAATGGGATTGTCAGCAAGGTTTTCGTGTTTTGTGACGAACACAACTTGTCGACCATTAAAACTTCAGAGGATGTGCATCGTTGCAGGGGGATCTAGCAGTTACAAAATGGTAAGGCCTCATTTGGAATATGCAGTGCAATGGAATCTTTGAAATGGAAGGGTTCAGAGAAGGGCAACTAATTATAAGGGGATTGGGGGGCTGAATATGAAGAAGAGACTGAAAGGTTACAATCATGTACCTAGAGAAAAGGCACTTGTGTGGGAATATGATATTACTGTGTAGAAATACATTAGGGCCCATACAATAAAGATATGGGGACATTGTTCACCAATAGAGCATGTCAGAGGATACGAGGACAGCCTTAAGACTGAGAAAAAAGGTTCGGGCTTCGGAAAGGTTTTTCACTCTGAGAAGGTAAAGCTAGGGAACTGTAACATACATAGTAACATAGTTAATTGGTGAATAAAGGGACATTAGTCCATTCAAGTCCAACCTATCTTTTTTTTTTTTTTTTACCCTACCTAACAGTTGATCAAGAGGAAGGCAAAAAACCCCAGCTAAAAAAAGGGGGAAAAAAATTCCTCCGACTCCAAGCGCAATCGGAGTATCCCTGGTCAACCGATCTATATGCATTAATACCAGTAATTCTCGATATTTTTAGTTTTAGAAACTATCCAGGCATTTTTTAAAGTTATTCAGAACTTTGCCATTACCACCTCTGCTGCAAGACAGTTCCACAGTTTCACCGTTCTCCACTGTAAAGAAACTCTCCTAACTTGAAGATGAACTTCTTTTCTTCAACCTTAAAGGATGTCCACGAAGTCCTCTGATATTACCTATTAGTGAACAAGGCACCAGAGAGTTCACTGTATGGGCCATTAATATTATTGCTATAAGAGTATTCATGTCCCCACGCAAACCGCAGCTTTCTCCAATGTAAAAAGCCCTAACTTGTCTAATCTGCCTGCATATTCAAGCCCTCCTTCCCCTTATTATTTAGTTGCCTCTCGGAAACTGCCTCAATTCCAAGATGTCCCTTTGTATATGGGATTCCAAAAAAACTGAAACCGCATATCCACATGTGGCCTTACCCAGTGCCTTTGTAAAGAGGGAGAATAATATTTTTATCTCTTGATTCCATTCCCCTCTTATACAAGACAATATCTTGCTAGCTCTAGCTGTTGCTACCTGGCATTCCATTGGACGTTGTTATGGCAGGTTCATTGGTCAGTTTCAAAAAAAAGCTGGGTGAGTTTCTGCAAACAAGGAATGTTACAAGTTACTGCTATTAATGCATAAAGTACAGTTGATCCAGGGAAATTTCCGATTGCCACTTGGAGTCAGGAAGGAATTTTTTCCCCTTCATAAATTTGGTGTTTTTTTTTACCTTCCAATGGATCAACAGTTAGGCAAGAAATGAGGATATTGCTAGATGGGTTGGACTGGATGGACGTATGTCTTTATTCAACCTCAAATACTATACTATACTATACTATACTAATAAGAATACCAACAGTGAAGGGGGAAAGCAAGACAGGAGAAGAACATGGTCATCCCATATGTAGCAGGGGTCTCTGAGAAATTAAGGATAATTTTCAAAAAACATCGCATCCCTGTCTGCTTTGAACCAAACAACACACTGAGGCAGCAATTGGTACATCCAAAATAATTCTCCATATGCAGTTGGCGAGGGCTGCTTGTATGGGGCATGTTTTGGTTATGGGAGATTTTAACTACCCTGACATAGATTGGAGTAAGGGAACTGCCAGCACCTCAAAAGGTATAAAGTTCTTAAATTTCCTATATGAGCATTTTCTTTCACAGATAGTAGAAGTTCCTACTAGATAGAATGCGTTGTTGGATCTAGTGATATCTAATAACCCTGAGCTCATTTTGAAGATGAAGGTAATGGGAAGCTTAGGGAACAGTGACCATGATATAGTGTCATTTAATATAGGGAATAGTGACCAGGATATAGTGTCATTTAATATAGGTTGCAAAAAACTAAAGTGCACTGGGTTAACAAAAACTTTCAACTTTAGGAAAGCTAATTTTGTGCTGTTAAAGGAATCACTCCTGCTCATAGACTGGGGGGAATTGTTTCCAGGTAAAGATACAGAGCAGATGTGGACCACTTTTAAAGGGATATTAAACTATTACATTTATAAATTTGCACCTTTAGGGAACAAGTGTAAAAAAAGTAGGTCCTCTCCTGCATGGCTTAAAGGGTATGTCCACCCTAAAATGTATTTTTTTATATCCTGCTCCCCCAAAAAGGGAAATGGGAAAAAGAAAAAGGCTTTTAAAATTTTGAAATCGGAGGGAACAGAAAAGGCTTACAGGGAGTATGAAAGCTGTAATAAAGAGTGCAAGAAAGCAATTAAACTAGCTAAAATAGAAAAAGAAATACAGATTGCCGAACAAAGTATATAAATGGTATAAAGATGAGGACTGAGAATGTGGGACCATTAAACAATGGGGCTGAGATGGTTGTAGAGGATGCCAAAAAGGCTAATCTGCTAAACCATTTTTTTTTACATTGGTTTTCACTGTTGAGAATCCTAGTCCTTACAGCAGGGATTGTAATAATATACAGAGGAGAAATGAGTATTCACATTGGCTGAAGGAGGATATAGTAAGGAAACAATGAGACAAAGTTAATATCAAAAAAGCCCCAGGACCGGATGGAACACACCGTCGGATTTTTAAAGAACTTAGTTCAGTTCTATCTAGACCACTGTTTCTTATCTTTTCAGACTCACTTTGGTCTGGGGATGTGCCGCTGGATTGGAAAAAATCCAATGTAATACCAATCCATAATGTCTGTATAACAGTTACATAGTAACATAGTATTGTAGGTTGTATAAAGATATACGTCCATCTAGTCCAACCTTTATACCCTACCCATAATGTCTGTTTAACAGTTACATAGTAACATAGTATTGGAGGTTGTATAAAGATATACGTCCATCTAGTCTAACCTTTATACCCTACCCATAATGTCTATCTAACAGTAACATAGTAACATAGTGTTGGAGTTGTATAAAGACATATGTCCATCTAGTCCAACTTTTATACCCTACCCATAATGTCTGTATAACAGTTACATAGTAACATAGTATTGGAGATTGTATAAAGACATACATCCATGTAGTCCAACCTTAATAACCTACCCATAATGTCTGTATAACAGTTACATAGTAACATAGTGTTGGAGTTATTTAAAGACATATGTCCATGTAGTCCAACCTTTATACCCTACCCATAATGTCTGTATAACAGTTACATAGTAACATAGTATTGGAGCTTGTACAAAGACATGCATACATCTAGTCCAACCTTTATACCCTACCCATAATGTCTGTATAACAGTTACATAGTAACATAGTATTGGAGATTGTATAAAGACATACGTCCATCTAGTCCAACCTTTATACCCTACCCATAATGACTGTATAACAGTTACATAGTAACATAGTATTGGAGATTGTATAAAGACATACGTCCATCTAGTCCAACCTTTATACCCTACCCATAATGTCTGTCTAACAGTTACATAGTAACATAGTATTGGAGGTTATATAAAGACATACATCCATCTAGCCAACCTTTATACCCTACCCATAATGTCTGTATAACAGTTACATAGTAACATAGTATTGGAGGTTGTACAAAGACATGCATACATCTAGTCGAACCTGTATACCCTACCCATAATGTCTGTATAACAGTTACATAGTAACACAGTATTGGAGGTTGTATAAAGACATATGTCCATCTAGTCCAACCTTTATACCCTACCCATAATGTCTGTATAACAGTTAAATAGTAAAATACTGTAGTATTGGAGGTTGTATAAAGACATATGTCCATCTAGTCCAACTTTTATACCCTACCCATAATGTCTAACAGTTACATAGTAACTGCTGAATGAATGCTGAATGAATGCATACGTCCATCTAGTCCATTGTTATTATTGTTATTATTCTTATTAATATTACTAATTTTGATTTACATAGCGCCAACACATTCCGTGGTGCTTGACATAGACATCATTACTTATAAATACATAATATATATGTATTTATATAAATATATAATACATATTTTGCAAAGTCATACTGTACGTATTACATACAAAGGTAACATTATAAGTACACACAATGATCAGTTATTTACAGTCATACCATGATACAATAGGAAAGTGGACCCTGCCCATCCTTTTTACCTTACCTTAACCGAAATAACAGTTGCAATGGATCCCACAATCAACACAAATTATATGAATTAAAACCAATAGTTTTCAATATTTTAGAAACATATCCCCTCCCTCCCTTGAAGTTATTTAATGAATTTGTAATTTCCACATTTACTGGTAGACAGTTCCATGGCTTAGCACTAGAATGGTTGACAGCCCATTGCAATCCATCTTGGGTGAAGATAATGAAAAGTAGAGTTTAGAGTGACATCTATTATGTGTTTACAGATTCCCCGCTCTATTTGCAGTGAGAGCTGCAATCCTGGATACAGGAAAGCTGCATTGGAAACCCCATTTTCCTGCTGTTATGGGTGTGTGCCCTGCACAGAGGGACAAATATCCAGCACAACCGGTTAGTAATATTGTTATATGGAGTTTAACATTGGCAGGTGACGTGGGACCAGCCCGAGTTCGGGACTCTGAGAATAGTTGTGTGGGACAACCAATAGGTTTAAAAAATCCCCAACCCCGGAATAAGGAAAGAAAAAAATGTAAATTCAGTGTTAACCACAAATGATTTGCAACTCTTGGCTTTACTACAAGGATAAAAAATTCACATATCTGTGTGGGTCATATCTGTATGAAACAGGAGAAATAGAACTCTGGGTCGAACTGGGGAGTAAGATCAGATACCTGATCATTTCTGTAATATCACTAGTGGATAGTTTTATGAAAATGTCCATTTTGTTCATAATTTACTATAAAATGCACATGAAGATGAAGGAGAGCACCACTGTAAATAAAAATTGCCCACAATTTGTCATATGTCACTTTAGTGTGTTTTTATTAAAGGATGCCCTACAAAGTACCAAGGGACCTTTGTATGTGTCGGATGTGAGTGGGTTGCCCATTGGGAATCTGAGGTGCAGAATCTAAAGGGGAAACTTGCAGCATTGCAGAGCTTGGCAGAACTGGGGGAAATTAAGACACTGGCTGGGCACAGTAAACTGAAGGGGTGAAATGGTGGTGAAAAATATGGGTGGAGCTGGGTACAGGAAGCAAGAAGGACGGTAAATTAATTGTTGGTGTCTGTTATAAATAAATACCAGTGAGGAGGTGAAAATGAATCTCCAAATGCAGTTGGCAAAGGGGAAATGGAAAAAAAAGATATGGATAGCAGAGAAAGTCCAACCCCAAAATTCACTATAGAGAATCCTAGTCCTTATAGTAGAAACTATAATAATATGAAGGGTATAAATAAGGAATATTCACTCTGAAAGGGAATATGTTACGGAAACAATTAGACAAAGATATTAATTATGCCCCAGGACCTCAGGGTTCTGTACTGGGGCCGCTTCTGTTTAATCTGTTTATAAATGACTTAGAAGGGGGCATTGAGAGCAAGGTCTCTTTGTTTGCTGATGACACTAAACTATGCAGAGCTTTGGAAACTTCAAATGATGTGCAAGTGCTGCAAGCAGACCTAGATAGATTATCAAAATGGGCAGCAGACTGGCAGATGGGATTCAATGTTGATAAATGTAAGGTGATGCATTTGGGATTTAATAATCCCTGTGCCCCCTACACCATAAATAACTCTGTGTTAAGTGCATCTGTAATGGAAAAAGATTTGGGGGTTCTGGTAGATAACAGACTTAACTGTAGCAAACAATGCCAGGTAGCAACAGCTAGAGCTAGCAAGATATTGTCTTGTATAAAGAGGGGAATAGATTCAAGAGAGAAAGATATTATTCTCCCTCTTTACAAGGCACTGGTAAGGCCTCATTTGGAATATGCGGTGCAGTTTAGGAATCCCATAAACAAATGGGACTTTTTGGAAATGGAAGCAGTTCAGAGAAGGGCAACTAAAATAATAAAGGGAATGGAGGGGCTTGACTATAAAGGCAGGTTAGACAAGTTGGGTCTGTTTTCATTGGAGATGCGGCATTTGCACGGGGATATGGTTACTTTATACAAATATATTAATGGGCCATATAATATACTCTCTGGTTTGTTCACTAATAGGTCATATCAGAGGACACGTGGACATCCTTTAAGGTTGGAAGAAAAGAAGTTTCATCTTCAGGTTAGGAAAGGTTTCTTTACAGTGAGAATTTTAAAACTGTGAATCTGTCTTCCAGCAGATGTGGTAATGGCAAGTTCATTGAATAGCTTTAAACGTGGGCTAGATATGTTTCTAAAACAAAATAATATTCTAAATTACTGGTATTAATACATATACTGTATACATATACTGGTTGGTCCTTCCTAGTTGCCTGATACTTCCTAGTTGCCATTTGGAGTCAGGAAGGAATTTTTGTTACAAGGGTTTTTTTGCCTTCCTCTGGATCAACTGCTAAGTAGGGTTAAAGAGTAGGGTGTAAAGGTTGGACTAGATGTACGTATGTCTTTATTCAACCTCAATTACTATGTTACGATTTACACTTCAGCAGCCTGTAGGCACAAAAATCCCACTGCCCTTAGCCCCACTTCTAAACAAAGACCACACCCCCATCCACACCCATTTTCTATTTTTTTGGGGGGATAGTAAAATAGACAATGGGGTTTAGGGTTGTGGGCAAAATGCTTTGAATAATTCCTTTATAACCTACCCCTGTAGTGGATTTCTATGGGAGGAACTGTAAGATTATAGCCTTATAACCTACCCCTGTAGTGGATTTCTATGGGAGGAACTGTAAGATTATATCTTATAACTACCCCCTGTAGTGGATTTCTATGGAGGAACTGTAAGATATATCCTTTAACCTACCCCTGTATGGATTCTATGGGAGGAACTGTAAGATTATAGCCTTATAACCTACCCCTGTAGTGGATTTCTATGGGAGGAACTTGTAAGATTATAGCCTTATACCTCCCCTGTAGTGGATTTCTATGGGAGGAACTGTAATATTATAGCCTTATAACCTCCCCTGTAGTGGATTTCTATGGGAGGAACTGTAAGATATATCCTTATAACCTACCCCTGTATGGATTTTCTATGGGAGGAACTGTAAATTAATCCTTTAACCTACCTCCCCTGTAGTGGATTTCTATGGGAGGAACTGTAATATTATAGCCTTAACCTACCCCTGTAGTGGATTTCTATGGGAGGAACTGTAAGATTATATCCTTATAACCTACCCCTGTATTGGATTTCTATGGGAGGATACTGTAAGATTTATCCTATAACCTACCCCGTAGTGGATTTCTATGGGAGACTGTAAGATTATAGCCTTATAACCTACCCCTGTAGTGGATTTCTATGGGAGGAACTGTAAGATTATAGCTTTATAACTACTACCCCTTTAGTGGATTTCTATGGGAGGACTGTAAGATTTAGCCTTATAACCTACCCCTGTAGTGGATTTCTAGGGAGAACCGTAAGATATAGCCTTATAACCTACCCTGTAGTGGATTTCTATGGGAGGAACTGTAAGATTATATCCTTAAACCTACCCCTGTAGTGGATTTCTATGGGAGGAACTGAAAGATTATAGCCTTATAACCTACCCCTGTAGTGGATTCTATGGGAGGAACCGTAAGATTATAGCCTTATAACCTACCCCTGTAGTGGATTTTCTATGGGAGGAACCGTAAGATTATAGCCTTATAACCTACCCCTGTAGTGGATTCCTATGGGAGGAACTGTAAGATTATACCTTATAACCTACCCCTGTAGTGGATTTTGGGGAGGAACTGTAAGATTATAGCCTTATAACCTACCCCTGTAGTGGATTTCTATGGGAGACTGTAAGGTTATAGCCTTATAACCTACCCCTGTAGTGGATTTCTATGGGAGGAACCGTAAGATTATAGCCTTATAACCTACCCCTGTAGTGGATTTCTATGGGAGGAACCGTAAGATTATAGCCTTAGGAAACCAGAAGCCATAAAGGGGTAGGTTATAATAAATAATGCACCCTGAACTGTAAATTAAAGGGATATTAGAAGTCACCTTGGAGTTCCGTGCCCTGTATAATAGGTACTCGGCCAGCGGCCTCGTGCTTTTATATGGTCTCGGAACTCCTTGTGACTTCTAATACCCTTATAATTTACAGTTGGGGGTGCATTATCCACTATCTAAGGTGGATATATATATATATATTGTATATCTAATTTATAATAATCTTCCATAAAATTCCTACCATCTAACGGCCTTTAACTGATCACCAGGAAGACTATCCTGAGGAGCGACATCTCCTCCAACACATCCATCTCACCTCACACTGAGCTTTGACAGGGTGTTAGGGGGCGGGGTTAAGATTTATACAACGCGGGAGGAGTTACAGCCCAGGACTGACGCTCGTTCCTCAATCGAGGGCGGGGTTTCTAGACGCGCATGTGTAATGGATCCTTTGAAGTTTTCCCTCACCCTAGTAATCGATCCGCGCGTGTGCAGTTCTGTCTGGTCCTCTTACCTCAGCCTGTTGGGAGGGGGGGGAAATCTACCTTGCACATGCGCATTTGTCTCTCGCTCGCCAGTCGTTGGATTCCTTTCCCCGGCTGTAGCAACGATTCGCGCATGCGCATCCGAGAGGTTGCTGTGTGAGGCGGCAGTGAGGGGGGGGATCCCTGTCGGTTTGTTCCCCCTGTGACCCGTCGCGCGCCCGAGGGGAGGGGATACGGGGTTGGGCGGGAAGAGCTCGAGGCCTGGTGACAGGAGGGAGGGGCTCGGTGTCTGGGAGCCGGGTGTCATGTAGAGGGCCGAGGGGGACTGGGACCGGCTCCTTCCCATTCATCCATCCACGGAGGTAGGTACAGCCCTGGACACTGATAGGGAGGGGGACAAAGGCTGCTGGGAAATGTGTCTATAACAATGTGTCAGGTGTTGACTGGGGTGCAAAGGATGCTGGGAAACCTGTCAGTCAGTGAGAGAATGAAGGCTGCTGGGTAATGCCTATATATTGTTATACAGTGGGGTGGCAGAGGCTGCTGGGTAATCGTGTCTGTGGCCCTATATACTGGGGGTGGCTGAGGCTACTGGGTAGTCATGTTTGTGTCACTATATACTGGGGGTGGCTGAGGCTGCTGGGTAGTCATGTTTGGATTACAGTATAGACCTGGGGTGGCAATGGCTTATGGGAAATGCATGTCTGTCATTAAGTAAACAGCGTCCTAATGAGTTGAAATAATACGTGTGTGGATGTACAGGAGCCATAGAGACCAGACTATTTATAATATATATAGGAGCAGGTCCATGAAATGCTAGGATTTGTAATAGGCCCTGTGTCTATATATAAGGGTTGTTAATAAGGTGGTGTTTCCATACAAGCTGCCATTGTGATGACAGGACTGTAAGGGAATCGTGTCCCGGGAATGCTGAGGCTTTGTCATTTCTATCCTGTCATTTTAGGATGTAAGGGAAGCCCTGGTCCTTTTTTTTTATTGCACTTGGCATCAAAGAGGGTGGGGATGCCAGGAACCCTGTGTACATTAAATTTGTTTACATGGCTAGTGCATGTCCTATAATGCCTGGACTAGTAGGCCAAAGCAATATAACCAAATGCTCATCATTCTACCTCCTCTTTCTGCCTGTCAGGGGTTGCTAGGCCCCTTGTGTTTGAATAGGTGATGTATAAGCTGCCATGGACATTATAATTTATTAAAAAAAGGTGGAGTGTTTCAGTGTATTTAATATCTAAATACCTACTGTGTATTTTTATTCTTATCATTGACTGTGTGGGATACGATATGGTAAACTGTTTATCCATGGTAATCAAATGCCCTGAAATGACACACTACCAGCTAAAATATCTTCCTCTGTCCTGATGTTTAAGTCTGCAGACTGGCTGCTTATATTTTGAAATCACCCTTTCATTTTGTTATCACTGTCTAGTTAGCATATTAAAGCAAAGGTTAAACGGTTATAGTTGAATTAAAGGATGCTTAGAACCTGTTAGGTGTTTAAGGTAGGAATTAGGCCAAGGGTAGTTATGGGAAAGGAATTTCTTATGGTGGGGTGGAGGTTTGTGGATAATGGATTGTCGAGCATGCTGGGATCCAGGCCTGCTAGTAGTCTAGGATCTATCAGGGACAAGTGTGAGTAAGATATGTCAATATTAAGTCTCTGGTTTTGTAAAATGAACATTACGGAGAGGGTTTTGTACAAATTTTGTCTCCACATAGTCGGGGTGGAATATTGCTCTGAACTGGGAAGCAAAACACCTACAAAGACACCTTTTTTAACATTCTTTATTACTTGGATTTGAAACGCATATGTACAGATCATGTGAGTCAACATAGCAACAGATCCTATATAGCATCTTTCGTAAAGGTGAAGATTAGTAGCAGAATAGTCTGTTGCTGAATAAGGACAATAGTGATGCTGCGTGTGAACAGTTCCGGGATGAGTGCAGTTTTCATACATGGTGTCTTTGTCGTAAGAAGGGATGCTGGTGTAGAGCACAGTTGGAGACAGGGTGGGATTATCTAGTTTGCCCGTGTCAGCAGCTGCCTTTGTATATTTGATGTGTGGGAATAGTCTGCAACCTAACAAAAACACACAATTATCCTGCAGTACAAGCCAGTCTCCACAAAAAGATTCCATTCCTATGAGCGTTTTAGACAAAAGCAAATATTTGCTGGTGTTTTTTAAGATTATCTTTCAGACCCATTAATAAAAAAAATATCATGCTTTTTATTATTCATTGTACAGAGCTGTGCCTCCCTTTCTACTGTTAGTGTGAAGTCAAGGTAGACCTTTGGTTTGAATTTAGCACTTACTGTGTTCATTTTAACTTTATAGATCATCACTCAGAGTAGTGAAACTGCAACCTTATACCTCTATAACCAAATGTAATTAATAGCCCATTTATTTAGTTTCTTGCAAATTCTGTGTGTAAAAGACCCGACTAGTTGTCTTTGTAAAACAAACAATACCCTTTAAGGTTTAAAACTTTTTACGAGAAGCAGGTGTTGTATCTGAGAATGCCTTTAACGATGTTACACACTTGTGTTTGTTTTATGAGTTTTATTTTAACTTTTTTATTGACTTTAAGTAAGAAATGTGTCTTTGCTTTTTTTCTCTCGATGTCAATTATCATTGGGTTGCAAGCCATACTGACAGCTTTGCTTTTTAATGTCATGTTAAACTTAAATAATGTAGATCTAATGCAACTTTCTGTGACAATGCTTATTGTAGATGGTGGATGCTGGTGTGTGCGCTTCTGGAGACGGTACGAGGAGAAAAATGGATTCCTACGCAGACTCTGCGGTAGAGGTTGTACCACTTGATATGTACGACTCCTACAGGGCTAAAATCGCTGCTAACTTACAGTGGATTTGTGCTAAAGCCTATGGAATTGGTAAGAATGTGTTGCCAAAAACATTGCCTTTGTTTATGCTCTAAAGGTCAATGTTCTGTTTTCAGTGGAGCCTGTTAAAATGTCTAAAGTTTTATTTGTACCATTTGTTATGTTGACGGGCAAACTCCAGGATGGAAAATGGTTCCGACCTTGGCTCATACACTAGATTCAGTAGCATTAACAATTATTCAAAAAGTTTTTATACTGTGGAAAAAATGGTCACTCTTCTTGCTTTTACCTTTTGCTTGTAACACTTATATAATATAAATGTCCTATATACAAATGGTACTCCAACAAAACTCCTTTCCCTTTAAGACTCCCCCCCCGCAATGATTTTACACATTTATTTGACACGTACAACCTATCTGTATGTCTTTATGATTGTTGGGGAAACCGGAGTGCCCGGAGGAAACCCACGCAAGCATGGGGAGAACATACAAACTCCTTGCAGATGTGTCCAAGGGTGGAATCGAACTCAGGACTTAAGCACTGCAAGGAATCAGTTCTAACCACTGAGCCACCGTGCTGCCCTGATAACTTTAGTCATATTTGTCCTAGATTTGAGTTTGATATGTTTAAAATGTAATGTAAGAAGCTGCTATGCTAGACATTCCTTAAAGGTGAAGCTACTTCTCTTTGCAACATACCTAGAAAACCGCCCTCTGGTTTCAGGAAAAAAGTAATCCTGTGTTCATTGTGTTGACGTGTAGATATATACGGCAAATAGTTTTATAGCTAGATGAACACCCACTCCATTGTAGAAAGTATTCTTTTTTTTATTCTCCTTGTAGATGGGTGTTACTTCTCTGTGTTAAACAAAGAATATGTGTGAACATGAAGCTACGCCTATAGTTGCTATTTAGCATTCATTATTCAGAAATATGGAATGTTTTAAGCCGTTTCCAAAAGGTAATTAGTGTTGAGGGGGGGGTGTTTGCAATTTTTTTAAGAGGAATTGAAAAAGGATTGATCAAGCCTTAAAAATATTGACTCCTGTAACAAAAAATACCTCATTAATAACAATAAGGAGTTTTGCCTGACTACATTGGAAAATATATATTGGAAAACGTATCCTCTACTGTAAATTATAAGGATATTAATAGTAACAAAGGAGTTCCATGGCCACATAAAGCGTACAGAACTCCTTGATGTCTTTTTCTTATCTGCAATATTTTTAATTACATCAGACAGACCAAGAAAGGCAGCTGTCCATTCAACCATTAACTCTCCTTTAAAAAGGAAACCAATATGAACTGTTGGACTCTCAGCTGAAACCAGTAAATCCAGAGCATAGGCTGCTTTCTTCCATTTCTCTCTCTTGTTTATTATGTTTTTGGGTTTGCTAATTGGTGCGCTACTCTATAGTGATGCACCGATTATAAGATTATTTTTTAGAGGTCAGACCCTAATGTAAATAAATAAAATTGTGTCAGGTAAGGAAAGTTCAAATGAAAATTAATCTTAACGGGTAAATCCACCCTAAACAAACAATTGTATTCTGCCTTATTGCCCCCCAAAACCTCAACCACTGCTGAAAAGTGCCCTCGTTCCCTCGGCTGTCTTCTGTGCCTTTTTGTGCACGGAAGCTGCAGTAGAGGCCGGACAGGCAACAGCACCTAGGATTGGCTAAGAGGCGATGTCTCAGCCAATCACAGGCTGTTTGAAGGTCAATAGGTACACATGGACAAAATATAGGCGGTACTTTTTTAGCTGCCGCTGATCAATGTCTGCTTTCTGTACCAGCCTTTAGAGATCTCTTTTTAATGGGTCTTGTATCGAGAACACTTGTCTGAAGACCACAGTTCCCCCTAAACATGTTTATCCAATCGGGTGGTAGTTTAAAGGACAGGCAGAAAAATTAATAGGAATTGACAGGCATAATTTGAAAAGCATGTCATTATAATATTTTAAATAAAAGGGCATGTCCACTCAAAAGAAAACTTTAGCTAATAATGTAGATAAAACACCCCCCCCCCCCCCCCCAATTTGCATTACTAACTTATGCCAAAGATGCTCCGGAACCTTCTTACCTGACCCGGCCCCTCGCTGCTTCTACTCTTCTGGTGACAGCGGCTCCACTTCTTGGTTGACATAAAGTTGCGCCAAATCGCCTGACAGCCGAGACTATGAAGTGGATCGTCTGTCAGCGCAGAAACACACTGCCACTGTTTTTGCTCAAAACAGGAGCAGGGGTGGCACCTAGACTGTGACGGACTAGGTAAGGTAAGTAAGTAATGCAAAACCAAGTTTTAGGGCTGCACTCTGAAAACCCTTAATGCCTGTCTAACCGTTACCTAGTTACATATTATTGGAGATTGTATAAAGACATACGTCCGTCTAGTCCAACCTTTATACCCTACCAATAATGTCTGTATAACAGTTACATAGTAACATAGTATTGGAGGTTGTATAAAGACATATGTCCATCTAGTCCAACCTTTATACCCTACCCATAATGTCTGTATAACAGTTACATAGTAACATAGTATTGGAGGTTGTATAAAGACATACGTCCATCTAGTCCAACCTTTATACCCTAACCCATAATGTCTTATAACAGTTACATAGTAACATAGTATTGGAGGTTGTATAAAGACATACGTCCATCTAGTCCAACTTTATACCCTACCATAATGTCTGTATAACAGTTACATAGTACATATTATTGGAGGTTGTATAAAGACATACGTCCATCTAGTCCACCTTTATACCCTACCCATAATGTCTGTATAAACAGTTACTATTTACATATTATTGGATATTGTATAAGACATCTCCATCTAGTCCAACCTTTATACCCTACCCATAATGTCTGTATAACAGTTACATAGTAACATAGTATTGGAGGTTTGTATAAGAACAACGTCCATCTAGTCCACCTTTATACCCTACCCATAATGTCTGTATACAGTTACATAGTAACATAGTATTGGAGGTTGTATAAAGACATACGTCCATCTAGTCCAACCTTTATACCCTACCCATAATGTCTGTTAACAGTTACATAGTAACATAGTTGAGGTTGTATAAAGACATACGTCCATCTAGTCCAACCTAATACCCTACCCATAATGTCTGTTAAAAGTTACATAGTAACATAGTATGTAGGTTGTATAAAACATACGTCCATCTAGTCCACCTTTATACCCTACCCCTAATGTCTGTATAACAGTTACATAGTAACATAGTATTGGAGGTTGTATAAAGACATACGTCCATCTAGTCCAACCTATACCCTACCCATAATGTCTTCTAACAGTTTACATAGTAACATAGTATTGGAGGTTGTATAAAGACATACGTCCATCTAGTCCAACCTTTATACCCTACCCATATGTCTATAACGTTACATAGAAACATAGTATTGGAGATGAATAAAGACATACGTCCATCTAGTTCCAACCTTTATACCCTACCCATATATTCTGTATAACAGTTACATAGTACATATTGGATGTTGATAAAGACATCCGTCCATCTAGTCCAACCTTTATACCCTACCCATAATGTCTTATAACAGTTACATAGTAACATAGTATTGGAATGATAAAGACATACGTCCATTAGTCCAACCTTTATACCCTACCATAATGTCTTTAACAGTTACATAGTAACAGTATTGGAGGTTGTATAAGACATCCATCCATCTAGTCCAACCTTATACCCTACCCATAATGTCGTAAAAACAGTTACATAGTACAAGTATTGGAGGTTTATCACTTCTAACAGTTACCTATTACATATTATTGAGATTGATAAAGACAATCTATTCCAACCTTTATACCCTACCCATAATGTCTGTATAACAGTTACATAGTAACATAGTATTGAGGTTGTATAAAGACATACGTCCATCTAGTCAACCTTTATACCCTACCCATAATGTCTGTATACATTTACATAGTAACATAGTATTGGAGGTTGTATAAAGACATACGTCCATCTAGTCCCAACCTTTATACCCTACCCATAATGTCTGTATAACAGTTACATAGTAATAGTATTGGAGGTTTATAAAGACATACGTCCATCAGTCCAACCTTTATACCCTACCCATTGTCTGTATAACAGTTACATAGTAACATAGTATTGGAGGTTATATAAGACATACGTCCATCTAGTCCAACCTTAATACCCTACCCATAATGTCTGTATAACAGTTACATAGTATAGTATTGGAGTGTATAAAGACATACTCCATCTAGTCCAACCTTTATACCCTACCCATAATGTCTGTATAACAGTTACATAGTAACATAGTATTGGAGGTTGTATAAAGACATACGTCCATCTAGTCCAACCTTTAACCTACCCATATGTCTGTATAACAGTTACATAGTAACTATATTGGAGGATTATAAGACATACGTCCATCTAGTCCAACCTTTATACCCTACCCACAATTCTGTATAACAGTTACATAGTAACATAGTATTGGAGGTTGTATAAAGAATATGTCCATCTAGTCCAACCTTTATACCCTACCCATATGTCTCGTTGAACAGTTTGCATATAACATTATTTTGGTTTTTTTTTTTTTTTTGTTTTTTGTGTTGTTTGTTGTTTGTATGTTTGTATAAGATTATACGTCCATCTAGTCCAACTTTTACCCTACCCATATGCCTGTATACATTTTCCATATTAACATAGTATTGGAGGTTGTATAAAGATATACGTCCATCTAGTCCAACCTTTATAACCCTACCCATAATGTCTGTATAACAGTTACATAGTAACATAGTTTGGAGGTTTGTAAAGTATACATCCATCTAGTCCAACCTTATATACCCTACCCAAATGTCTGTATAACAGTTACATAGTAACATAGTATTGGATGAGGTTAAATACACTGCTCCATCTAGAAGTCCAACCTTTATAACCCTACCCAGAAATATCTTTTTTCTAGGTGTTTTTTTTTTCTGTCTTGTTTTCTTTTTTCTCCTCTTTTTTTCCCTTTTTGGAGTGTTATAAAGACATATTGTCCTCTAGTCCAACCTTTATACCCTACCCATAATGTCTGTATAACAGTTACATAGTAACATAGTATTGGAGGTTGTATAAAGATATACGTCCATCTAGTCCAACCTTTATACCCTACCCATAATGTCTGTATAACAGTTACATAGTAACATAGTATTGGAGGTTGTATAAAGACGTAGGTTCATCTAGTCCAACCTTTATACCCTACCATTCCTGCCTAAAAGTTGATTTAGAGTAAGTGATAAAATATCTAGTCTGCCATTTGGAATCTGTAAGGATCCCTGGATCAGGAAGGATTTTATGTATTTATACTAGTAACTTTCAACAATCCAGAGTTTTCTCTTTATGGCAAGAACACAGAGATGCAGCCTGGCTTTAATGCAGTTCTTATTACGTGTGTAGCGGCAGTTGTTGATTCTAGAAAGCCAAGCCATAATGATCCATATCCTAATGGCGCATAGTTAATTGCAAGGAAGGAAGGTTCCTTTTATGTAGAGTGAGACCATCAGTAACATTCCACACACCAGCAAGGAATAGTCACATTGCACTTCACATGCTCTGCAGTTCTTGCTTTTGGCTGCAGGCCCCACACTCCCACTACACTCCCTGATAAGTGAACAGGCTTCTTCAGCCTCATTGCAGTAACAATTAGAACTGGTGGTGCCGGTGGAGCTGATCACACACAGCTGATATTTACTGGCAATGGTGACAAATTACACAATTTCGAAATCTTGTAAAATTTTGCTGATGGACATTGAGGACCATAAGGTCCCCAGTCACTTCCAGTTTGTGTCTATTCATCCTAATCAAGTATTGCATCCGTTTTGATAAATAATCATGGATTCCTTAGGCTCATTTAATAGAAGGTTCAAAATTCTGCCTGTACTGTTTATTTGCATCGACCAATCAGATGTTTTCTAACTTAAGTAGTCCATTTAAAGGTAACATCTGATTGGTTTCTGCAGATTAATAACAGACACGTTTTATGCTTTACAAATGGGGACCCAGAGGAGTTCACCAGTTTATTGCATTTACTACCCCTGTGTGCCAGAGGAAAGGCTGAATATGTACTGCAGTGATATATCTTTCCTTCAGTTAAAGATTTTCCTGACTTTGTACTGCAGGATCTTGCTATAGCTTTTAATTAGCCGAGTATTTTTTTATCTTATACCTGGAGATGCTCAGAAGTATCATCATTCTAATGAATGAATTGCCTTTTCTCATCCGTTGCGCCTTCACATTAAACAAGATCTAGTCAAACTGCAATATTTGCTTTGATCGAAGAAATATACATGAACACTACACCAGGTGTGCAGCTTTTTCCTTAGGGATCTGGGAATGTAAATTCAGAAGCTGCACACTGGTCTCTGGGAACAAAGGGTTCATTCATGGCAGAAGTTAGATAATCTAGAGGCAGGGCTTTAGTTTAATGGTCGTTATTGTTCAACTGCCAGAACTATAATGGGGAAAATAACCTGTTACTGTTGCCTTTTAACTCTAAAGGGGTATTCTATTTATCTATGTTCACCAAATTCTTCTGGGGCTAGACAATCTGCTGTTTTACAAAAAGTAGATAAAAATGTGTTCGCTTGACGGTCGATCACGTGAACTGTCGGCCGCAGCCACTATTGCCGTGACCAACAGTCATTTGTCCTCGTGGAGAGCACGCTAGTAGCAAATGCTCGGTCGGGATAAAAATACCCACCACGTGTGTACCCACCTTTACACCGTATCAATCTCTGAAAAATGACAGACAGAATCTTACAGATGAGGCTACACACACGCATTCTCCCTATATTTAGGGAGAGTATAGGGCAAACGTTTGGGACTGACATTTTTTTTCCATGTTTCCCATGACCACGGACAACTCCCTATACTCTAATACAGGGGGCCGGCCAAGGTAACATTTCTGAATGCAACAACCGTTGTCGTCTGCATTGGAAGGCTTGTTTGTGCGGTACACACATTTCAGAGAAAGGGGGCAATTCTGTCAAAATCGTCCCGTTCATGTGTGTACACAGCTTAAAGGGTCATCAAGTTGGTAGGAGTAGGTACTGCAAACAATCACATGCTCATTACCTGCATGATAGGAACAAGTTAAAATAGTGTTTTTTTTAACTTGAACGGAAAGTTGTCATGGTCATTTTGGATCCAGACACTGTGCTCATTTCTCTAGAGGGGCCTGAATCAAAGAGACCAGCTTTAAGAGGAACAAGCGTGGGTTGAATAAAAGCCTTACAATCTTACCTTTTAAAAGGAGCCCTAGATCACATGTCTAAGTGGAACACGTGATCAATTATATTGCTGAAAAGGTTTAACAATAAAACTTCCTGAACATTTGCCACTTTCAGAGGTTGAAAAGAAGACAAAAGTCAGTCTAGTCCAATTGCTCAGCTGATCAGGGCCAATAATGTCGATCGGCGGAAATTTTTACCTGTCCAGATTATAAAATCATCCCGATTTAAAGGCAGGCAACATACACATATACACTGTATTGGCCCATATGGTCACTATAGCCAAGATCCCTACCCAATAGTTGATCTTTTTGGGACCAAAAAGATTGAGGGTTGAGGGCCGTGGATATCAATGCAGGCAGCCATGGCCCTTAACTGTCCATCTTTTTTTTTTCTTTGCAGCAATTTTCAAGTTTGCAACACTTGTGTTTTCCTTCCTCCACCGGTGTAAACCTTAAGCAGAAGACATATTTTTCTGTCTCTAAAAAGATCAAGAAGTCTGGGGATGGGTACTGTCATTTGTCTTGTCAGGGACTTCCTTGTATTCAATGAGCATGCTCATAACCTGGGTAGAGGAGATTAGTAGAGGGCACAAGTGATGTTACTTTAAGGACAACTGTAGGAAGATAACCCACCCTTCACTGTGCCCACCAATGTAATTTGCAGTACTAAGTCTCTGAAAGTCATGCTTGCCGGCTTATTTTGTTCATTATCACCTCAATCTCCGTCCTTTCTAATAGGAAGACATGCTTCTTGCAGAGTCTCTTCTTATTGGTAAGGCTGGGGCCGAATGGGGGAGCAGGACAAAGTGTACAAATGGGGGAGCAGGACAAAGTACTGGATATTAAAGGAAAACCCTGAGGTGAGGACCTACCTACCTAGTTTGGGTCCTCGCCCTGGGAACTACATATGGATGTACGGTGGGTTTTATTCCCATAGTTCTTCTTTAAGATTTAAGTGTTAACTTTAGTTAAAAAATGTATTATTATTATTTTGTTCCTTTTGACACTTATTTCTCTTTAATGTGCAAAAAAGGCAATATCGTTCCCTGAAATTCAGCTGTGCTTCTTTTATTCCCACTTGCCAGACCAGTCAATTTATTAATGTCTACTATGTCATTCATTTACTTTCTTGCAGATAATGTCCCTGAGGAGTTGAAGGACCCTTTCTACATAGACCAATATGATCAGGAGCACATTAAGCCACCTGTCATTAAGCTGCTGCTCTCTAGTGAGCTTTACTGTCGAGTCTGCAGCCTTATTTTAAAAGGGGATGAGGTAGCAGCATTGCAGTGTCACCAGCACGTGATTCAGGCTTTATCCTGGAAAGGCATTTACGTCATGGAGAGCGATGATGCACCTGTGGCTGAATCGGACCTCAGCTGCTCACCAATCAAAATGGTCAGCATTAAAGAACATGTATTGTTTCCTCTTTGTGTTCTTCTTTCTCAAATCAAACCCCCTCTTCCAAATTATACTTCCCAAAATAACCAAAATGGAGTCTCTTTCAGCCATATCTGGGTTTTACTTTTAAAATAGGGATTTGTGGGCACTTTGCAGATTATTGCATTATAAAGGCATTAAGGGTTAGGAGTATTGATTAAGAGAGTCGGGTATGATGGAATGCATGGCTGGATTTAGGACTGTATTCAAAAAGGTGCAAAATGTTGCCCTTGTTCTTAATCTGCATCAAAGAATCCTTCATTCTCCTCCACTTGCAGCTCTGCGCAATGTTGTTAATAAGTCTACCTATTAAAGGGGTGATGTAGAGTTTGCCCCGCCCAACAAACAAGGTAATGCCGGGGAAGCTCTGCAGTAAATGTTAAAGGAGGTGATGCTGCCCCCTAGCAATTGTGCTGCCCTAGGTTATGGCCTAGTGAGAAATCCTGCCACGATGAAATGTTTAACTTTCTTTGTATAACGCCTGCACGGCCCGATACCACATGATATTAAAATACCGACATGTCCGATAGCTGCGAATGACTGACCAATACTCAAGAATATCGGTCTGTTTGGCCAGAAAAATCTGCTTGTGTGTACCCAGCCTAAACATTCTGTGGCAAATTGTCCCCATCTTATTTGGTTATATTATGGTATTGGTTTCCCTTTAGGACAGACAAGTTAGGTACAGACATGTGGCCAAAACGCAGACTGCCCAAGGAACAACCATTCCTGTATGGGTGTTCAGGCATTGTAGATGATCCGATCTGTTTTATGGTCTCTCCCTTCCCCTAACACACAATCGGTTTTCTGGACTATCCCACCCCCAACCGCTATATTTATTTGTAAAACATTACTTTCCTTCATTCCCCCCGGCGTCCTGTAATGCCTGCAGCTGTGTCCGTGATTGGCTGCCTCTCAGCCAATCACGGACGCGGCTGCAGGTCTGGCCCCCTGCTTGCAGTTCCAGCAAGCAGAGGGCCAAGATTACAGCGGGGGAATGAAGGAAAGTAAGTATTGTTAGGATCGTTTTTTTTTTACAAATAAATATAGCATTTGAGGGTGGGATAGGGACTACTACAATATATAAAAACATGTATCTGAGGGTGAACATGCCCTTTAACCTTTTGTATTTTGTTGTCTGCACATTCCTGCCATTCTCGTAATCCTTTATCAAGTTGCCTTGGCTCAGATGCTCATGATTTTTAACTGTCCAGTATGTGGTACTGTTTCCAACATTCATAGGGCTGCTTGCCAGTTTCAGGAAGACCAAATGTGGCTTTAAACTTTGCCTGTTTTTTTTTGTCTTTGTTATTTTTGCCTGAATAGAGTGCACACATGTCAATGATCGATGCTCTGATGATGGCCTATACAGTGGAAATGATCAGCATTGAAAAAGTCATTGATTGTGTCAAAAGATTTTCTACATTTTGTGCCTCAAAGGAGCTACCGTATGATCTTGAAGATGCTATGGTCTTCTGGATCAATAAGGTATGTGTGAAACGGATAATTTCTACAGTACTGTGCAATATTTTACCATGAAAATCTGAGAACAATTTTTGTTCGCAGATATATATTTTTTGTGCGCATACAAAATGGAACACTGCCCAAGAATACAGCTTCTCTGTGTAACTCTGTGTGTTCACTTGATATTTCAGTGCCAGATCCTTTTAGTAATTGGTCTAAGGCTGAAGTACTGTACATCTTTTAAAATGTTTACTTACAACCTGTACATTTGTTTTCATCTTTATTTTTCATTCATTGTTGTCATACTTTTCCAGGTTAATTTAAAAATGAGAGAAATGCTGGAGAGAGAGCAAAGAATAAAGCAGCAACAAGTTATAGAAAGTCCAAGTCACCCTAAGGTAAAGGCATGAATGTGTTCTTATAAAAGTTATCAGAGATCTTATTTATTTGTGATTATATGACATGACAATGGTTTTACAGCAGGACACCTTTATATTCAGTATAAATGTGCTGTCTGCTGTGAGCATTTGCGTAAAATGACAGTATACCGAATTGTATACCTTGATAAATTGTTGAATTAAACTTTTTTGTTGCTGTTTCCTGTGTTTCTTAATATATGTATCAAATTTGAGGAACAGGTTGGACCTTACACCGTAGCAGATCCCGTTAAGTTGTTAGAATGCCTGCTGCTGTAAGGTCAACATTATCTTCCGCTGTCATTAAATTATTGTTCAATGTAAATAAAAGACTTGCACAGAACTGCTTCATTTTCTGATTGGTAAAAATCTGATTCTAATCTTATTTTAATGGGTGATTGGTATTTTGGTTGCCACTATATCTATCTGAAAGCTATCATCCCATCTTTCATATAGCGAGAGACGGGAGAATGACAAGCAGTCATTTTTCATTCAAAATCACAGATCCTGAAAAGGCCAGTCTGTTACCAGACACAGGATTAATAATTTTAGGCAGATTTTAATATTTTCCCTTATAATGGGGAATAAAGATGGACGTACATTATGTAATGTTGAGTGGAGTAGAAGTTTCACCTGCTGATGTTCCTGCAACGTTTCCTGGCAGGATCAAAATGATTGGGCCTGGTGGTTGTTGAAATGCCGCAGGAACATTGATAGGTGATGTTTGTAGTATACAGCCAGCTTAAAAGGACAACTGTAGTGTTATTGCTTCGCCCCCCTTCTGGCCCAGGGCCTAACCAATGGGATGACGCTTTGCCAGAAGCTCTTTTTCTCATTGGATAGATCCCAGAATGGTGGAGGCGGAGCTTGGACAATACACTTGTCATTGAAGAGGGGACATGCGTGGACTGCTTTCCACATGTATATAATGTATTTATAAATTTATAATGTCATAAAAACTCTTTACAAAAACCTCTGGAACATTCCTGATGTTTCATTATACTGATAAGTGACAGTGATGTTATTTCTGACCACAAGAGCACCTACCAAGTACTTTATAGACGAATGTGCTACTACGTCTTCTCACTTTAATTATCACCAGCTGCCACAGAAATGTTTTTCTGGCCCGAAATGTGTGTTTTATGGCTCGAAGAAATGTGATATTTACCAATTTCAAGATAAAGACCAGCGTTAAAAGTTCAGTGAGTCTGGGGCAGGATTTTACCTTAAAACACCAGTGCTCCTGTTACTAATTAGTATCTTAATCCCGTCCCTTTTACCCACCTGTAACCCTTAAACATTGCATGTGGGATTAAGCATTGCCCCCTTTGCATTGCATTTCCCCCTCTGTCTTGAAAGAGATGGATCTTTCCCTTGGGGGTCTTGGAACCCTAAGTGCTTTTACACCCTTTGCACTAGTACCTTTATCCCTTGTTTGACTGTCTTGCCGTCGATGTATCAGTTAGTGTTAAGAACTAGACTTAAAAGCAACTAAAGCCTGACAAGGAGGATAGAGACTACATAATAAGGGCAAATCTCCTTTGGAACAGTATTTAAGATTTAATTTGGGAAATTAAAGGACGACTGTACTGTAAAAATTTAGTTTTTAGAAATGAGCAATCCCGGGGACAGGAAAATAGGATTGATTATTTCCACTTTCCAGTATTGTTTAGTTGAGGAGCTACAGCACATACAGTTCATCTGCCAGGTTATGGCCCTGTAACACTCACAAGCCTGGCAGAAGCATTTTTCTTCGTGCTGGCGTTCCTCGTTCTATTGGGTAGAGATTACCAATCCTACCACCCTTCCCCAGGTACTTTTCATTTTAACCGTTTTTGAAAAAAGTTTATAGGCACTAAAGTTTTCCTTTAATCCCTATTCTTGCTGCATTTAAAGGCAACACCTATGAGAGGAATATACAGTAGGGAAGAGAACCAATAAACTCATTCATACTGCAGGCAGAATGAACATAGATGCTGCCATCTTTGTATACGTACATAGCGAGTGATGCAGCATGGGAATTTTTTCAGAATTCAAAAGTGAATCCTTTATTTGGACTAAATTGTGTAAAGTTATGCGTAAGGTATGTAATGTTTAGCCAGGTGTTAGTTGTCATTTTAAGGGAACGTTTTCCTAACCCATAGATGTGCTTGAGCATGAAACAGTCTGTATGACGGTCCCTTGAATAACCTGCATTTTAACCTTTTTGTTTGTTTTGCAAATAATGAGCTGAAAAACTCTCCTTACTTTTGCCTAATTTCTCTTCCTTGTTTCCCATTTAAAAAGTCTCCTTCAAAATGGTATTGGAAATTAGTACCTGTAAGTGAAATGTTAGATCATTTATTTGTTTTTTTTTTGTTCGTATAAAAAAAAACCATCCATTCATTTAACCATGGCGCAATTTCATATTAGCGTTTCACTTTTAACAGTTTTCATGGTCACCCATAATGTGGAAACTTCTGTAAGTAGAGAGTCCTTTAGATTAATGACTAAAACAAAACTGGACAACTTCATTACTTATCCCTGATAGTTTCAAAAATAGTGGGATGCACATCCTGTCTACACTTGCCAAATCAGTTGAAAAATATTTTTGTGTATGAACACTGCGTCTGTTAGCAGTATATACATACTTGATATACACCCAAAAAGGGCAATCGACTATTGCATTTGCCTTCATTGTATGCTTTGGTGTTTTTGTATTGTTTTGTGAAGATGTTGTCCACTTGCATTTCATTCGTAACATGTCTAATCATCATTTATGTTTACTGTTTTGTCTGTTCTGTATTTTTTTTTCCCTTGTGTCAGCCTGATCTAATGCATGCTCTAGTGCATTGCATGCAAGTACCTCCTGAATATGCACGTGTGGTATAGTATATAATACTTTTGTTAGTTCAGACTTCGTAGGAACTGTACAAGGCTGACGTAGTTTAGTTTATTAATGTGCATAACTGTTAATTGTACGTACGTTTCCCACTAAATAATGTTGTTCTGTCATTGATCAAGCAGTTTTTAAATGCTAGCCCTAAAACTACTGCCTTCTATTAAGTGGCACTGCTTTCTTAAATAGGAACTGAGCTCCAAACAGGTTAAGTGAAAGGCAGCTGTCATAACTTCAAAACAAGCCCTAAATCAGGGCTCTAAGTGCAGCTTGACGGAAGATATGGAGCTAAAAAGGTTAACTTTTCTGCTTCCTGTGGCTTGAGCGATATCCTCTGCAACGTTCCTTTCCCTACGGTGTAAGCTTTCACATTCTGGTCCTCCTGCTAGGATGTGGAGGAAGTGCTGCTTGATTGATGGAATACTGTGCCATCTAATGATCGGAACATTAATGTTTTAATCACTATATCTCCTAACATGCAAGAGATGTGAAACGGGGCTTGTTTTAAAGGACAACCTTTCATTTTTCCGTAACTTGTTCTTGTGTAGCAGAATTGAAGTTCAATTTTAGTTTCTTGGCTTTCACCTCCCTAATTTCCTTCCTTTATTTGTAAATTGTTTCCTTCCCTGTAGTTAATAGATTTTATTTTGTATTAGATTCTTGCAGTGTGGCTGTTAAGTGAATAGTTTTGCTTCCCCAGCAGTTTAAAGAGCAAAAGACATAAAACATTAGTGAAGGAATATAGATATCTTCTTTTACTTTTTTAAATGATTTATCACTGGGGTGTAGGCTGCACAAGACTTTGTGTGAATCATATGGATTGCCTTGTTTGATAATTTGATATGATCAATTAATCATTTTATTGTAACCAACTACAAGGATAACTGAAATTATTTTCTAAAGAAATGAATTATCCATCTTCATAAAAACGAAAATATAAAGGAAAAAACAGCACTTACCCCATACCCCCCAGTGGAATAAATTTAAAAAGCTTTTCTGGTAAATAGAAACATCTGTTTATTAGCTGTAGATGGTATAGACTTTAGCATAGCCTCTTGATCTGATATGGCTTTCAAATTTCTCAATGGAATCCCTCAGTAAAGTGTCCTGTTGTTTACTGTAGGTACGTTATCGAAGAGATCATCCCTCCAACAGACATTTGCCTTACTTTCCAATACTTGAAGATCTAATGAAGGATATTAGTGATGGAGCCGCTCTTCTTACTGTTATACACTTCTACTGCCCTGAACAGATGAAGCTAGATGGTATGCGCTTGTCTCTCTACGCTATAGTGGTCTCAAGTCCCCCTATTATAGATGAACATATAGGTGATAAACAGCGCTACTCTTGTGGATGAAATAAGTCACCTCAAGCTGAGAGGTATCCCCAACAG
This sequence comes from Hymenochirus boettgeri, assembly GCA_019447015.1. Taxonomy (NCBI): domain Eukaryota; kingdom Metazoa; phylum Chordata; class Amphibia; order Anura; family Pipidae; genus Hymenochirus; species Hymenochirus boettgeri. The sequence goes on along the minus strand of CM033476.1, from coordinate 115,067,021 downwards.
TACGCACCTTTGGACGGGGACTATGTCTCTGGAGTGCTGCCATATTTGTTTCCAGTGTTCTATGTACATGTGCCCCCTATTATAGATGTTTGCATATGCAAAGAAAGCATGCAAGTGAAAAAAAAGGATTATTCTACCTTTTATTTACACTTCTTCAATTTATCATTCTTATGAGTAACATCTTTTGTTGGGAGGTTCATCCTTGCTTTGCTTTAGTTTAACACATCAGACATATTTCTAGACAATTTGCAAATTCACTTTAACCATCTACCTCCCTATACCATTAGGAAACTGATAAGATAAATCCTGGATCTGTTATTAAGACACAGTACACATGGCAGTGATATTCTTTGAAAGCAGATCAGTGGAACTTTTGCCTGAATTGGACGAAAATTCGATCTGACCAATCTGTAAATTTTGCCCGATTGTGGGGTCTTCAACGCCACATTGAAACGCAGACCACCACTTTTGTTTTGTTGTGTGGTCTTCAACAACACGTTTTATTTTTACAACTGACAGACTTCCAATGTGTTTATTGATAATAACAATCATCAGCCATTGGTTTGGTTGTTTTTGTGCCATATATGTGCCCGATAATTGGCCAATTCCTTCAGATTTGATGGGATTAGCCTGTTTTTTGGCCACAAAAAAGTTTGCCTTGATCGTTTCTTAAACTGTATATTTGTTGTATATTAAACATAACAAGCCCTTCTGTTGTATCAAGAAAGATATAGGCGCAGTCTCCATGATAAAGAAATAAATAGATTTTTTAGACAAGCAAAATAACAGGGATACATTTTAAGTTCAAGTGAAATTTATCATACACATGTTTTTATGCCATGGTTTTCTCTCTCTGTGCACTAGATCATTTGTGGTTTGCCTCTGAAGTATAAATTGTAATTACATTACTAAAAAAGCAAGCAGTAACATTATCTGTTTTACCACAGAATTGTTTTTGCATTCTCACAGAATTATTTTTGTCTTCTCTAGATATTTGTTTAAAAGAAGTCACTTCGATAGCGGACAGTCTGTACAACATTCAGCTCCTCAAAGAGTTTTCCACGGAATATTTAAACAAGTGTTTCTATCTAACCTTGGAGGACATGCTGTATTCTCCTTTAGTTCTTAAGGTAGATGAACTTGGACACTGGTGTTGTTTTGGAACTGGTGTTGTTTTCGTGCAGTGAATTGATGGTTTGTTCTCTTTTGTAATTGCAGCCAAACTTCATGGTTTTTATAGCAGAGCTTTTCTGGTGGTTCGAGAATGTGAAACCTGACTTTGTTCAGCCCAGAGACGCTCAAGAATTAAAAGAGGGTAAAGTATTTTGAGCTTTGATCCGTTTTTATTGTGGCTGGTTAGATTCAGTATTTTCTAAATACTGCATCTGCTACAGAAATACTTACATTTGGTGCAGCCATATTTCTAAGTTGTGTATAAAAATGTCTGTTGACTTGTTGCACAGTTTTCCTTCCTTGTATTAATATTGCTATACAGAAGATGTAATTAAGTAGGGCCTGTAGTTAGTACTCTTGGGATTATTTTATAATGTGCTCTTTTCTGTAGCCACCAGGTTTTTTTCTTTTTACTGGTCTACTACAGTTAGAAAACAAATGCTTGGTTGCTGCAAATTAAGAACACAAGCAAAAGATTACACCTCTTATTAAATAAGCACCTCTTTGTTGTTGCTTGTTGCATCCTATCTTCCATTGTCTGTGGTAACGATGTAATACATTGTCTGTAATACGCTTTACTCTACGAGGTGAATTGGCCTTTCCTATCCACTTGTACTGAAATGTTATTGTTTTTCCACAGCTAAAACACTCCCACTGCAGAAAAGCAGTCGTCCCCCGGTACCGATATCCAATGCAACAAAGCGTAGTTTCCTAGCTAGCCCCTCAAGCACGGCAGATTCACAGACATCAATACAAACTGCGTCCGAATCCTGTGGTCGAATCTATCTACAGCCCGAGGATGCAGAAAAGTATTTTAATTTTATTCTTTATTTTAAAAAATAGCCTTTATTTATTGCACTTCTTTTTTAGGTTATTTAAAGGGCATGTCCACCCCAAAATTTAACTTTTGATATGTGGTAGGGCATGCTCCCCCAGCCCCAACCGCATTAATATAATTGTTAGAAAGTCCCCCGATTGTTACTCACCTGCCCTCTCTCCTCCGCTGCAGTGTTCAGGCCCTCTGCTTGCATGGAATTGAAAGCAGGGGGCGGGACCGGCAGCCACATCCGTGATTGGCTGAGAGGCAGGGAGGGCTGCACTGAGCATGCCTCAACCTTGATGAGGTTGAGGAAGTCTCAGGCACAGCATGAGTCACACACTGCTCCTACACAGCAGTTTCCTGGACTTTGGAGGGGCACAGCAGGGGAACTATTTTGAGCAGGAATGTAAGGTAAGGATTGTTTTAAACTACTTGATGTGGCCAGTAAGGGGTTAAATTTTAGTTTTGGGGGTGGACATGCCCTTTAAACACTTCTAGCCTAAAACATTCTTTTCCTAGCAAGCCCTACAATTAAAGGGCATGTCCACCCCCCAAATTAAAATTTAACCCACTACTGGCCCCACTGTGACTTTTAAAAAAATCCTTACCTTATATCTCTGTTAATTATGGTTCCCCTGCAGTGCTTGTCCAAAGTCCAGGAAACTGAGGAGTAGGAGCTGTCTTCCTCCATAGGTTTCTGTCTCTAATCTGTCCTCCTGTAGGTATTGTGACATGCACACGGGGGAGCCCTTCGCTCCCACTGTGTTCTGCATTGCCAGCAGCCACGTCTGTGATTGGCTGCCTGTCCGGCCTCTCTTTGCTAGTTCCGGCAAGCAGGGAGCTGGATCAGAGTGCCCCAGGAGCGAGGGGCTGTAAGTAGAGTTCTGAATCTTTTTTTAGTAATCTGACATAGTGGTTGGGGGTGGGCAGGGGTAGCCTACATTATACTAAAGTTTTTTATTTAGGGTGGAGATTCCCTTTAAAGTTGAGCTGTCCGATTAGTTACTTTCTTTTTGATTGAACATTCTGGCAAAACATGCCATATTTATGTGTATTGCTATCAACTGTTTGCTCATCTTGATCGACCAAAAATCTGGATGTGTGTACTAGACCCTAAGAAACATCCCTTGTCTTTTTCTGGGCTAAAATCTGGGATTTTTTCAGGTAATAAATGTGACTGCACGGGTGAAAAAATATCCATTTACGATGTGACATGTATTTCCCCCCTTCCAAAAAAGTAATTAAAGGACAACTATATACATATATTTATGTAACAATTAAAAGCCAACCCTCCCAATAAAAGTACCCAGGGTCAGGACCTAAACATCTGTTCCTTACCACTGTGTTTACATTCTTCCTCTGATGTTGAAATTGTGGGTCCAGTCTAGCTCTACCCACACACTTTTTGCAGAGTGCATCTTCCAATTGGTCAGGCCATGGACACGAGCAGGGGGTGGGGTGATCTGAACTTCAGAGGAATATTTCTGGTGAATAAAGGTAAGGTCCTAGCAGTTTAGGTCCTGACCCTGTGTACATTTAATGGGAGAGGATTGTCAACAGTATATTTGTCCTTTTATTTGTTTTTAGTAATAAGTTATCCAAAACTTTTAGAAATAACTGCCCCAGTTTTAATGGGCACCTGCAGTGAATAACTGTCTTGTTGTTTAGTGGGAAAGGATGCACAGCTTTCAGTCCATCACACCCATTGTTACCTTTAAGACAGAAACAACAAAAGCCGCTGCCATCAGAGGAGAGTCCCAGTAAGTATTACAGATTGTAAATCAGTGTGGCAGTTTACAGATTACTTCTCTGTACATCCCAATTATGAGTTTATTTTCTTTAAGATCATAGGGATCGTTCTAATTCTTTGACACGGACAGACGGCCATCCTCGCACTTCAGTTATTGCATGGCCTGAAAGAAAAGCAAGGTGGGTGGTTTTTTTTATATAGAATTTTAGGGTTACTTTTTTTCTTAAGATTTTCTTCCCAAACTCCTTTTGCTTCCAACCAGTCATACACTAGCCAACACAATAGAATTTTGGTTGACATCATTAGCTCTGGGGGATCATGGGAAACTGGGAGAGGTTGCATCAGTTACAAGATTGTTTTATGCATTTTATTTCGTATACAGCACTACATATTACACGTATTAAAATTATTTAATCCATTCACGTCAAGCCCTGCCTCGAAGAGCTTACGATCTGATTTTCTTTGTTTCGCATATACAACCTATTAGTATGTATTTGTGATTGCGAAGAGTGCCCAGAAGAAACCCACCTAAGCACAGGCAGAACAAACTTGCAGATGTGTCTAAGGGAGGGATGAAATCCAGGATTTTAGTGCTGCAATGCAAACCTATGAGCCACTGTTCTGCTCCAGGGTGGCTCAGTGGTTAGAATATTGAAAAATGTTATTCAGGCAATGTTTAAATCAAACTTCTTGCTTAGACTTTTTGTATTTTTTTTTAAATTACAACAATACTCTAGGTAACCCCCAAATCCTTTTCACCTGATGCTAATACCCTATAAGTCCCATACAGAACTGTCAAAATCAGACTCGTCTACCTCACAGAGGGAATCTTTCCGTTGGCCATATCGTGGAACTGTTATGGAGGGAGGGAAGACACCATCACAACCAATTAGACTTTGACAGTCCTTTATGGGACTTTTATAGATGAGGACCCTATAGATAATGACCTAGCGCTTTACTATCACGTTTGGGACTGTATATTTTTGTTTTTTAATAAGCTCTCTCTTCATTGAGATAATTTACAGTTTATTAAATCTGCTAAGAGCACGTACAACATTATGAGTACTAGAAAATTTATTGTGATTTTTTTTCTTTACATTTCTAGGCCTCTGTCTCAGCCAACCCCATTTGGCCTGCACCATGTGATTGATGACGTGGATTCAACATCTGGTGATAGTATTAGTCTTGCTAGGTCAATTAGCAAGGACAGCCTTGCCTCCAACATCATAAACGCGACTCCAAAGCATCAGACCCACCTCACACCTGTGCTGGGCGGATCCAGGAGCTTACTGAGCAATGTAGAAATTGAAGACGAGGAGGAAGAGCTTGTTGCATTTATCAGGACGGACGAAACCTCCCAACTCGGGGACCTTGAGCTGCAAAGTGTTTCTTCTAGAGCCTCTAGCAATATGAGCACTGCAAGAGAAAAAAGGCCAAAGGATTTAGAGAGCAGGACAGACAGTTTTTTTCTAGAACCTTTAATGCCTGCAGTGTTGAAACCAGCTAAAGAAAAGCAAATTGTCCCCAAAAGAGAAGAGTACGGAGAGGGAAAACCAAAAAGTTTTGCATCGAAAAGGCAAAATGAGGTAAACGTGCCAGCAGTGTCGAGGAAGAAAATGATCAATCACACTGGACGTGACTTGAACAGAACGTTTACTCCCATTTCTAGTGTTGAATCGACTTCTGGAACAGATTCATTAAGGAAAGAGGCAGTGCAGCTTTCTGCTGAAAATGGAAATGGCTCCTTTAGGGTTCATGCTACCAGCGGTGTCGAGCCAACCGAACACACTAGAGGGTTCTTTCTTCATGATGATAAAATTGATGATGTCGTGGTGGAGGACAAAGCTAGTGTGGACCATCTAATCCTTGACGACCCTCAAAAGCCAGAGACTACTTGGACTGTATTAGGACCTGACACAGATTCGGACAATTTAGATATTGAGGAATGTGAACAAAGGATTCCTTCCACCCTCCCTGTTGTTAAATACATAGGGGAAGAAGAATCCGCTAAGCTACAGGAAGACATGAAAGTGAAAGAACATGATGACAAGGACGATATAAGTGGACGCTCGAGCCCTTGTTTAAGTACAATCTCTCAGCTAAGCAGTGCCTCTGTGGCAAGCGGAAGTTGTCGAATGACCAGCTTTGCAGAGCGGAAATTCCAAAGGCTGAACAGCTACGAAACAAAGTCAAGTACTAGTAGTTCACAAAAGACTACACCCGATGGCTCGGAGTGCTGCCCGCTACCTTTGACCACATGGAAACTAAAGCGAGAACAGAGCCCCGGAAGACAAAACAAAGATCCAGCCAATGTGTTGGCTTCTGAATTAGTCCAGCTTCACATGCAGCTGGAAGAGAAGAGAAGGGCCATAGAGACTCAAAAGAAAAAAATGGAATCTTTGTCTGCCAGGCAACGCCTAAAACTGGGCAAAGCCGCCTTCCTGCACGTTGTTAAAAAGGGCAAACATGAAGGGGCACCTCAGCCACTGAGGCCAGATCACTGTCCTAAAGATTATACGAAACAGAACTCTGAAGATTTGGATCAGGTTTCCGTCAGTGCCAAAGTGGAACAATTCTTCGAGAAAATGGATGCAGAAAATGTGATGAACGATGCAAAAATTCAAGAAGCTTTGGGAGATGTAAAACAGAAAGACCTGACCTTGTTAGATGCAGATATATGCAATTTAATGTCCAATGCTAATCCAGATGATGCGGACTCGGAAGTTGATGCGAACGAATGTGACCTTTCAATTGAAAAGCTAAACGAAACGATCAGCACTCTTCAGCAAGCCATAATGAAAATTTCCCAGCAGCAAGAGATGCTTATGAAGGCACCAAACCTTGTTCTTCCACCTCCTACAAATAATACCCAAGACCATAAACTCAAAGCACCTGTTCATTTCGTGGAACCTCTGTCACCGACTGGAGCACCAAATGTTCGTAAAGCAACCCGCTTTGGGCAGGGACGCACTCCTCGCTTGCGGCTAGCTGATCAAAAAGCATCAAAGGAGAAAATGCAGAATTCATCTCGTGTTATAACCCCAACAAATAATATAGAAACGGTCCCCCATTTAAAATCTGTGCAGGCCCCAAAATCGCCCATGGCCCCCACCAATGAGACCTCTTCAGTCAGTGGGTTACAACAAGGAACTACTTATCAGGAGGGATTCAGACTACACGATGACAACAATGAAAGGACATTTGTTCTATCCACTTCTAAAGATGCAAATATTATCTCTGAACAAATGCACAGGGAGGCAATAAACAGTTTGCGAGTTGCTGGAATAAGCACATCTGATAGCTCAGGGAAAGAAAACATCCCAGTGGACGAATCACAGAAAAGTAAAAGCCTTATTGAGGTGGATCTTTCAGAACTTATAGACCCAGACGAGGAAGAAATAGACCATCCAGAAAAATCCTCAGACATCATCACCGAGGATCAGAAATCCGGAGTTGGGTTTTTCTTTAAGGCAAGTATCTTTAATGTTACATAGTTGCTTAACTTTATCCTTAAATGGAAGTTCACCCGTGCTTTTTAATGGGCATCTCTAGCCCCCATCCGAAAATATAGATGTAGCTTAGACCGCAATACTTACTCTTGCAAGACATACCTGAAGGAAGATCTTCAGCCTGATGTTTGCTGTCTGTCTTGGAGTTTGGGTGATATATGTACATTTTCAGTTAGGGGGTGGACATGTAATGCTTCTTAACAGCTTTAATGCAGGCTGTAGGGGTTTTGTGAATTGATGCATCCTGCATATTTTGCATCATAAGGGCTTTTTAAGAAACAGATCTGAGGCATATTGTATATTTCCTTACCTATTGACCTTTCACTATTATTATATGCATTTGCTGAATAGTTGTTACTTGAAGGTGTAGTCCGTAAAAGGTAGCGAATCTGCACCCTAGATTGGGACCTTGTTCATTTTAGAGCTTCATTCAAGTTAGAACGCTCTGAAATTTGCTGATTACAGTCTAAATGAGCCACAAGCTGCTCTGTGAATGGATCAGATCCCCTGGTTGTTCGGTGATTAGGAGAGGAACTGCCAGAGGGGCTTGGAAGCAGTAACTTCAAAATTATAAAATTATACAAAAATGAAAGAAGGAAATCAAATTGATAACATTTGGGCAAGGTGCAATGTCAATCTAGCACCGTGAATTGCGGCCTTAAACTTTTCGAAAGCTACAATTTTATGGATCCATACTTAACATTCTCCGAGAAGCTGTAAAACGGACATCCCCCAGCTCTGTGTGGTAATCTCAACCTTCCTCGTTCATTATGCCATCAGCAGTGTGAGCCATACTGACTGGGGGACACGGCAAGCTTATAAACTGGGGATAGGCTGGCAAGATACAAGAGTATCTAAATTGCTGTCTTTTCCTGCATAAAGTTAACATTTTGAGCTTCGTTCTCCTTTAAGGCAGCAATGCAGGGTTGCTAGATTTCCTCTGTTATCTTATTGCAAATCCTGACACCTGATATTAACATCTGTTAAGAAGCTTAGTGAATTCACAGCAGGAGAGTTAAAAAGTTGATTTGTGCATCTCCGGATATTTAGGAGAAAGGCTGGGTAAACATCAGCCCATTATTTGTCCCGATCAAGCGTTCGTTGAGAGAGAGCGCTCAGCCGGGACAAATGACTGTCAGTTGCGGCAATAGTGGCCAATAGTGGTTCGCTCGTGATTTACCAACGGACCCGATTCGGACGAATGGGTGACCGAGCTTGGTCGCGGCCGGCCACCAGCCCCACACCAGCATTGCCGACCGATAGTGCCGTGGATTTGTCAGTAAATATCTGCTGGTGTGTACCCAGCCTTAGAGCCCAGACTGGGCCAATGTAAGGCCTGAGAGACATATCTAGACCTTTTGACTTGTCCCTGACTGACCCTCTCCTACTATTCCAGGACTTAAATGTTGTTATGTAAAATAGGAAACGGTGGTCTTGATCTTTGTATTTGGATTGAGAACTGGTTAAATGATAGATTACAAAGAGTCGTTATTAATGGAACAGTGATGTTGTGATGTTCCTTAGGGTTCTATCCTGGGTCCAGTACTTTTCAACCTATTTATAAACTACTAAAGGTTCGTAGACGTGTTCACGAACCTTTAGTATTGGACATTGAGAGTACGATCTCTGTGTTTGCCGATGATACTAAATTGTGCAGGAAATTAGGCTCAATACAAGATGTATCCACCTTACAAATTGATTTAAATAAACTTGGTGATTGGGCTACAAAGTGGCAATAAAATTTTATATTTTGCACATGTTCAAGAGTAGCCAGTGTTTGTACCCAGTTCTGTTGTCTTTGGGCGATACCAACATGCTGGTTTTACATTAAATGGTAGTGTTAGTTCACTAAATAGAGAAGGACTTGGGAGTTATTGTGGGTAAAAGACTTAGTAGCTCTGAACAGTGTAGGGAACATCTGCTAAGGCAAATAACAATATTTCCTATATAAATAGGTCCATATAGTCATTCCTCCTCGGTGTAGAGTCCTTGTACAGCCTCATCTTGTGTATGCAGTGCACAAGTCCATAGAAATGATATAAACGATAAGGGGTGGAGAATGTGTGTTGCATAGCGAGATTATCCTTGTTTTCCTTAAAGTGTAAATCCATCCCCAGAAAAGCTTTACATAGTTTCACCCCCCAAAAGCCCAGTTTTGTTGTATTCTTCCCTTTACCTGACACTCCCATGCTGAGGAATTAGAACTTGCCACTATTTCAGGCTTGAAGAAAATCCATTTCATCCTAAAGGGCAACTACTGTATATACTTGAGTATAAGCTGAGATTTCCAGGCTTTAAAATTAGCCTGAAGTCCTAATTTAGATCCATATGCTGCAATTGCAGATTGTAACCAGTTGGTGGCCCTGTGTTAAAAAACCCCCCAAAAAACCTTCACCTGCATAGAAAGTTACAGGAGCAGCTGATCTGCCTTTACACTTCCTGCTTCCTGTAGTCTGGCTGCTGGACTCACTCAGCACTGTCACTGCTCATCTGGATGCTGTAAATCTGATCAGTCTTCTCAGTTTGTGGCAAGAAATGGCTGCTAGTTCAATACAAATGACAGCTTGAAACTACAACTCTCAGGTGACATTTTTAACTACTGGGGTCAGAGAGCCCTTTACTATATGGGGGTCAGAGGGCCCTTTACTATATGGGGGTCAGAGTGCCCTTTACTAAACAGGGGCCAGAGTTCCCTTCACCATATGGGGGTCAGGAGAATTGTAAATGATGGTAAGCTTAATTAAAAGTTTATTGAACCTTGCCACTCCACATATTTTGAAACTACAACTCCCAGCAACCAAAACAATGCTGGGAGTCGTTTCCAAACACCTGGAGTACCAAGGAATTGGGGGTTACTGGAACTGGATTTGGCTATTACTGTATGGGATTATGGTATGGGAATTCTGCTGTCCATTTAAAGGGCAAATTAAGCCACAAAACAATACAGAATCAGAAGGCAGTAGTGGTCATAAATTCTACCCTCGGCTTATACTCGAGTCAATCAGTTTTTATAAATTCTTCAGGTAAAAATAGGTACCTCGGCTTATACTCGGATCAACTTATACTCAAGTATATACGGTATACAGAAATTTTTTTTTTTTTTAAATGCCCAATACTGGAAGCAATAATTCTACCGAACTATTACTGTACTATTTATTTGTTAATCTGCCCCTTGTTCTTTTAGATATCCATTCTGATTCATCATACATTTCAGCTGCCAATCAAGTACCTCATTATAAAATAATGTATAAACCCTTCTGCTGTGTGCAGTTTTGCTGTAACTGGAATGGTGATAGTTGGAATGCGTGGGTGAATTGCATTCTTTTCCAATGCTGCTTCATAGTTATTGCTGAGCAAATTAATGTCTAGCAGAATTGAGTTTATTAACCTATTAGTGTGGCCTTCCGCAACAATCCCTGGAAAAATGAACTTGCCTACTCCTGTTTATACGATTGTTTATACGATATTTCAAAAAGAAAGATTAAATAATTTCTTCATCTGTGAACGATCACGATTCTCATTATTATTATAATTTATTAATTCCAATTTAGGAGACATCCAAGGGTTTGCGCAGTTTTATGAAACGCACAGCTATGATTTGGAACATTACTACACATGTAATGGTTTTCTACTAACTTTAATTCATACTGCACCGTACTAAAGTGTGTATTAGTTTATTATTTTAGATATTCATATAAAAACGTTTTTGGTCTGGAAACCGTAATAGTGAAAAGAGTCTGTTTGTTTGATAAGGGTGACTAAGGGCTGTTTATTCATATACTAATGTTCATCAGTTGTTTATTTTTTGAAAGACCAAAATGTGAAATACCTGAACAGATCTGGCTTATTTAAGAAATGATAGCCATTTGTCTTTCTGAAACTTTCTTTTTTCTTTCATTAGTCTTTCTGAAACTACTAGGTTGGCTCATGTGGGATCCTTCTTATTTTGATTAGATAGTATGGCATTGTATACGTATTCCAGCTTACCTTGATCTTCTGTTAAAGGATAGACACCAACTACACATTTAGTTAAATTTTCAATCACTGGCCTGTTTACAGATCCACTCCCTTTCAGCCTGTTTCCTAACCAATGGGAAGACGTTCTCTGGAAGTAGTCTTCTTATTGTACAGGTCTCGAATAGGGTTGGGGAAGGGTTAAATATAAAAATGGTGATAAAGAAAGACCCAGTGGTGAGGACCTTGCAGTTTAGGTCCTCACCAAGGTTAGTCTTAATAATAAATATATAATTTATATATTATTAAATTAGACCATGATACAGGCTAAGATGTAGATTTTTATATGCAAATTTTAACAGCCTTTGCAAAATCCAAGTAAACTACATCTACTGCTATGCCAGAGTCTAAATTTCTACTCACTTCCTCATAAAAGCCAAGCAAGTTAGTTTGACAAGATCTATTCCTCCTAAATCCATGCTGGTTACTACTTATAATGTCAGTCCTTGAAACATACTCTAGAACATGTTCCCTTATTAAACTTTCCAGGATCTACCCCACTACTGAAGTTAAACTTACAGGCCTGTAATTACCCGGCTGTGAACGACGTCCCTTTTTGAACATTGGAATAACATCAGCCTTTTTCCAATCCCGATGTAAAAAATAAGAGTACTGTGCACACATCCGGACATGAGGGAATCTGCAAAAATAAGAAACAACAGCCTAGTTAAAACTGAACTTAGCTCCCTAAGTACCCGAGGATGTTATTTTATCCGGTCCAGGAGATTTATTAAAGGGTATCTCCACTCGTATTTTCAAGGTTTGGTAATCCAGTTCTATTGAAGAACGGGAGGTAAAGGAGCTGTGCCTTACCTTCCGTTCTTCAATAGAACAAACAGGAGACTGGTGAGAAGTTAAGAAACTTACCCGCTCGCTCGCTCCCCCGGCGCTTAGTATGACAAGTCCCGACGGACCTTTGTCTTTTATGCGCATAGATGACAAGGTCCGTCGGGACCTGTCAGACTACACGCGGAGGGAGCGAGCGGGTAAGAACTGGATTACCAAACCTTGAAAATACGAGTGGAGATACCCTTTAATATTAACCTTATTTAGTTCTTTCTGTACCATCTCCTCGGTTAACCAAAGTGCACTTGAATCTTGTATACCTTTATTGCTACTATACTCTATGATATCTGTACTTGGATCTTATATAGTGTATACAGAGGGGGAAAAAGTATTAAAGACATTTGCTTTATCGCCATCCTCCGTAACTAACTTATCCCCGTTAATTAATGGTGCCACATTCTCAGTCCTCATCTTCTTACTATTAACAACTATTTAAACTATTTAAAAACAAAAATTGAAAAATAAATAGGTTAAGATTAAGATCTCTGTAAAAAAATCAGTTTAAAATGATAAAATATATAGGTCCCAAAAACCTCTGCACACAGGAATAAACTTTATTGTAACAATTAAAAACAATAAAAAAACACTAAAAAACCTTGCAGAAACAGTCCATTACCCGTTGTTGAAGTTGAACCTCTCTGCTATGGTGCAGCTCCTTTAATTTGAGGTCTTGTGGTAAGGTATAATCCACTGGTAATGGCTTGTAAGGTAGATCCTACGCGCTTCACTATTTTAATCCTTACAGCTTCACCAGAGCGTGGAGAGAGTTGCCCCTTCTACTAGACGTTCTCTTTGGCTTAACATAAAATCGCATAAACATGGTAAGGATTGTAGTGATTGTTTTTGCCATTGAAACCTTTCAGGATGAACAAAAAGCAGAAGATGAACTGGCAAAGAAACGAGCTGCATTTCTGTTAAAACAACAGCGCAAGGCCGAGGAGGCCAGGATCAGAAAGCAACTGATGGAGGCTGAAGTGGAACAAAAGAGAGACGAGGCTCGGTAATTTTCCAATCTTAGTTACATACGTGGTCCTGGGAACTCTCTGAAACATTGGTAAAGCATTTTCTGCCCTTCAGGACCTCCCTAGTATTGTACAAAAGTTTAAACTGCGAATGTAGTTCAGGTTTAAAAGTCCATTTCCCAGGGATGTAAGGGGATCCTGCTAGCATAAGCAATTAACTGTCAAAGGTTCGCTCATAACGCACCTGTCAGGTCACTGCTCGCTGCTCTGCACACCATCTCCTCTCCAAGCTCATCATGAGCTCACGTGCTCAAAGCGAGCAGCAAGGGGAATAGCATTTAGTCATATATATATTATTATATATCAGTGGTGGCTTTACCCTTTAACGCTAATATAGATAGAAAACACACGTGTCCGAATCCTGTAAAGTTCGTTATTACTTGTCTAAATATAATGCCTGTTTGTCTAATTCTGTTCCTTTCTGATCTTCCCAAAGTCGCAAAGCCGATGAAGACAGAATACGAAAAGACGAGGAAAAGGCCAGAAGGGAACTGATCAAGCAAGAGTATCTCCGAAAAAAGCAGCAGCAGATTTTAGAAGAACAGGGGCTTGGCAGGCCGAAGCCTAAACCTAAACCTAAAAAAACCAGGCCCAAATCTGTTCATCGCGAGGAATCGTACAGTGACTCTGGAACAAAATACTCCACTACGCGTAAGTTATTCGGCCATTTCGCTGAATTATTCTCGATTCCAAATTAGTCTTTGATTTTCTTTCATGTGTTTTTTTCCCTTTTGTTCTACAGCTGATAATTTAAGCAGCGCCCAGTCTGGTTCAAGTTTGTCATTAGCATCTGGCGCTACCACGGAAGCTGAAAGTGTGCACTCTGGAGGGACGCCCTCACACAGGTACATGGAAGGGGTTGATGTTGGGAATACACTGAAATTGTGTATATTTATCAGTGTAATGTTTTAATATTTCATTATATCCTTAAATAGAGTGGACAGTGTGGATGCGCTCTCAGGCCTGGGCCGACACCAGAACAGGAGTGCTGAGCGAGACTGGGAAAATGCGTCAACTGCCTCTTCTATTGCATCAGTAGCAGAGTATTCAGGCAAGACTATAGTCTGTTAACTTCCAGGCAATCAATGTATGATTGTGTAGATATACACACAGATTTTATCTACAATAACTATGTGTTATCAGAAGCAAAAGATTAAGCAGTTAAGAGTATTTCTTAGGTCAGAGTAAAAAAAAGACAAGACTTTACATGCTTACCGTATATACTTGAGTATAAGCCGACCAGAGTATAAGTTGAGGCATTTTTACCTAAAACAATGAGTAAAACTTTATTGACTCGAGTATAAGTCGAGGATTGAAATTATAACCACTACTGCCTTCTGATTCTGTATTGTTCTGAGGCTTTAGTTGCCCTTTAAATGGACAGCAGAATTCCCATACAGTAATAACCAAATCCAGTATGGCTTTTACTGTATGGGACTAATGTATGGGAACTGTTAATTTAAAGGGCAACTAAAGCCTGAAAACAATAAAGATTCAGAAGGCAATCTTTAACAATAGATACCATCTTCCTGATTCTGTATTGTTTTGAGGCATTAGTTGCCCTTTAAATGGAGAGTAATCCCGCACAGTAACCCCCAATTCCTTGGCACTCCAGATGTTTGGAAACTACAACTCCCAGCATGCTTTAGTTGCTGGCAGTTGTAGTTTTCAAACATCTGCTGTAGTAAGGAATATGGGGATTACTAAGTGGGATTACCGGCGCAGAGTAGTGACGTCAGCCAGCAGATGCAGAGCGAGTGGCAGCCGGATTTCACACTGAGGTGAGTAACTAGAGTATAAGTTGAGGCTCGGTTTTCAGGCTATTTTGAAAACCTCGGCTTATATATACTCACGGATATACGGTATATTAAGAAAACTGTCAACGGCTTTCACCTCCCCTCCTTTGCTCTTTCCAGTGATGTCTGGAATACAGATAACCTTTTAGGTTTTTTTTTAAATTGTGGAATTGTGCAGCCATATGAAGGGAGGTAAACATACTCTTACTAGATTTTGTGGTTTGGGGGGTTGTGTTAGGGCAGTGGAGGTGCATTTAGTGGACTATGTAGGCGCTAATCAGGGGCTTAACTACCAGGGAAGCAGAACTTTTTCCTATGATGGATAAAGCCTCCCAGAAAACCACTCATGATGAAGCATGGATAGGGGCCTATAGTGATTCATAATTCACCCTTTTTACCAATGTTTGAGATATGATGAGGAAAAAGGCAACAGCGCATCTAGTAATCTAATAGTGACATTAGCATAGCGTAGAGCTAGTTTCCTTGAAGTTCACACCTTTAGAACTTGTTGGTGCTGCAGGGAGAATTGTTGTTAAATGATGGATTTAAAGAGGTATAACAAAGAACTTTCATATGAAATTGGTTTGTGTTTTGGTCGCAGTTCTCCTTTGAAGGATACTTTTTTGTTTTTTAAAAACCTGATTTTTTTTTTTTTCTTTTATTATTTTCCAGGCCCAAAACTTTATAAGGAGCCAAGCAGCAAATCAAATAAGCCAATTATCCATAATGCAATATCTCATTGCTGTCTAGCTGGAAAGGTCAATGAGACGATCAAAAACTCAACCTTGGAGGTAGGTTGTCGGACTACACATATTAGCACCATTTTTAATGATAAAAACTTTTATTGAATCTCCTTGATTGTGTTTTTTTAAGGAGCAGAGTAACATTCTCTCTCTCTCTCTCTCTCTCTCTCTCTCACTCTACTCTCTCTCACACTCTACTCTCTCTCACACTTTACTCTCTCACTCTACTCTCACTCTACTCTCTCTCTCTCACTCTACTCTCTCTCACACTCTACTCTCTCTCACACTCTACTCTCTCTTTCACACTCTACTCTCTCTCTCTCACACTCTACTACTCTCTCTCACACTCTACTCTCTCTCACACTCTACTCTTTCTCTCTCTCTCTCACACTCTACTCTTTCTTTCTTTCTTTCTCTCTCTCTCTCTCTCACAATCTACTCTCTCACAATCTACGCTCTCTCACAATCTTCGCTCTCTCACAATCTACTCTCTCTCTCACTCTACTCTCTCCTCTCTCACACTCTACTCTCTCTCTCTCACACTCTACTCTCTCTCGCACTCTACTCTCTCTCACACTCTACTCTCTCTCTCTCACAATCTACTCTTTCTCTCTCTCTCTCACACTCTACTCTCTCTCTCTCTCTCTCACACTCTACTCTCTCTCTCTCGCACTCTACTCTCTCTCACACTCTACTCTCTCTCTCTCACAATCTACTCTTTCTCTCTCTCTCACACTCTACTCTTTCTCTCTCTCTCTCTCTCACACTCTACTCTTTCTCTCTCTCTCTCTCACACTCTACTCTTTCTCTCTCTCTCTCTCTCTCACACTCTACTCTTTCTCTCTTTCTCTCTCTCACAATCTACTCTTTCTCTCTCTCTCTCTCTCTCTCACAATCTACTCTCTCTCTCTCTCTCTCTCACACTCTATTCTTTCTCTCTCTCTCACACTCTACTCTTTCTCTCTCTCTCTCACACAATCTACTCTTTCTCTCTCTCTCTCTCTCTCACACTCTACTCTTTCTCTCTTTCTCTCTCTCTCTCACAATCTACTCTTTCTCTCTCTCTCTCTCTCACAATCTACTCTCTCTCTCTCTCTCTCTCTCACAATCTGCTCTCTCTCTCACACTCTACTCTTTCTCTATCTCTATCTCTCTCTCACAATCTACTCTCTCTCTCGCACTTTTATGTTAGGAGTTAGAGAAATGCGACTCCAACCATTACATTATTCTTTTCCGTGATGCCGGATGCCAGTTTCGAGCACTTTATTCCTACTACCCTGACACGGAAGAAATTTGTAAACTTACAGGGACTGGCCCGAAAACCATCACAAAGAAAATGATCGACAAACTATACAAATACAGTTCCGACAGAAAACAATTTACTGTGATCCCAGCCAAAACCATGTCCGCTAGCGTGGACGCCCTGACTATCCATAACCACTTGTGGCAAAACAAGAGACCCGCATTGCCAAAGAAAAACCCTGCATACAAATAAACACCCGCCGAACACACACCGGGTCTGAGAGGTTGAGAAATTTGTTTACTCTATTTTCACCCATGGATACAAATTGTGCAGCACTTGAATGTTTCTTGAAATGGGATTTTTAAAGGAGAAGTTTGTTGGCTGACTATATTAATATCCAAAAGCTACAGTCCTGGAAGTCAACTCTACTACAGATCTCTCCAGCACCAAACGGATTATACCCAGTGTTCTTCATCCCTGTTCTGTTTTGTTGCTGGCCTCATTTTGTTTGAATGAATGAGTGAAAAAGACTGTTCAATGGAAGAGTTTGCATGCTGCAAAAAAATCTGGCGGGTTTCCTTTAACTTGAAGTTCTCTCGAACATTGTATAAAGGTCTCGGTATTCTCAGTCTCAGTGAAATTTAGTTTGAAAATAGTTCCATGTTTTTTCACAGTTCTTAAAGGAACCCTGGTTTTTAAAGTTTTTTTTTCACACCTTCGATGTTACATTTAAACACTGGGGTTTCAATTCAAAGGCGATAGAAAATAGATAAATCCATAATGTTAGATTTGCGCAAGGATATTTTTCCGCTGAAGTTGAGTTGTCCCTTTTAGGATGTTTTTGAAAACATGAAATCATGAGGAATTATTAGATCTGACAAGGGAATACACAATGAATGTCTTTCCCATCATTAGTGGAATTATCCAAATAAACACTACGTCCCAACCATTTTATTGTATAGAAGTAGAAACAAAAAAACTCCCTCCTGCACACAATGCACGGTACTTCTGTCTGTATTCAATATGACAGTGCACTTGTATGGATACCGGTCCTTTTTAACGGTTTTATGATGTCTTCATATGTAATCTTATCTTTGTTGCTGTGTTGCTGCTGACACTACAGAGAGCGCGTGTGCTCAGATGAACATACTTTTTATTTTCGGTTGACTTATTTATTCTAATCTGAACCCAATATTTTTCTTTTTTTTTTTTTTTTTTTGGTTTGGCTCATTAAAATACAATGTATGATTTGCAATGGAATGTTGCGTTTTTGTGTTCTTAGCCTCTTCTATCTGTTTGTGTGTTTCTTGTGTTGGAGATCTAACACAATTTTCTTTGGCCCTTACTGACACACTAGCGGTTTAAGTTCAAGCGAACAATAAATTCAAGGTCTATTTTTTTTCTTCTTAAAGCACTTTGTTTATTTATTTTCATTTTGTATTGCTATGAAAACATTTAGAATTTCTGAATTTTGGTTTTGCTCACCCAACACTCTATTCTGCCTTTGATTGCACTTTTGTTTTTTGCTGGTTTTAAGTATTACTTGAAATGAGAAGTTGGTACAGAAGATGGCGCTCTTGTTTTATTTGCATTGGAATAAAGCTCCCCCTGTTCTGTAAACTCTTTAATACTGTACTGGTGTTAGATGTATAAAAGCATTGAAACGTAGCGTACAGATCTCCTTGGCAGTTCCATATTCATATCCCTTCCATTAATGCCTTTCTGTGTTTTTTAGATCTGCATTTGTGTATATACTGTATTGGTCATTGATCTCTAGAGATGTGTAAATAACCCAAAGCGTTACAATTATGAAGTGCTAAAGAGACTAATAATAATTAAAACATTCATCTCCCATGCTTTCCCACCACTGTGCTTCCCTCGCCCACAAAAAAAATTACGTATTTATTTTATGAAAGCACTGAAATTAAATAAAATTTAATAATATATGTTTTTTTCCATTTGTCTTTGTAATGTGTGCATCTTTTTATTTTCATTCATTTTATCATTTAGTGATTAAACTAATAGTGTCGTGTCTAGATAATGTCATCTCATCATGTTTACAATTCATTAAAAGAATCCCTCGCTGTAACCCTATTTGTGTAATAATCCTAAAAGGGGCTGTATCATTCTTAAAGTGATTTGTCTGCACTCTGAAATGCTTTACCTGCAGTTTCCTGCAGACATCAGAAACTGACATCTCCCACCTCAGTCTCTACTTTGATTGGACTGTCCCCACCCCCCTGTTGACAGTCAAGTGGGAGAAAATTGGACTGAATAAATAAGTTGGCTGAACTCCGGGCAACTATTGTGTCCAAACAATGTCCTCCCTCGGTGCTACGCCACACCAATGCGATTTCACACGCACCAACAATTAAGCTTGCGATTCATTTTCAGAGTACATGTGGTCACCAATTTTTTGCATAACGCATGAAATCCGATGAAGTGTGACCTCAAACTACATTTATCAGTGATGTGAGCTGTTGAAAAGTTACTTGTCTCACAGCTGTCAGCTCATAAGAAAGTCCTATTTAAAACGGAACTTCTTTCAAATAGAATGCATATTCAGAAAGACATGTTAGCGAGCCAAGATTGTTTTTTGTGTCTATATAAAAAGGGAGCACAGTCCCTTTAATTGAATCACTTCTCATACCCAGAACAGTTATTAATAATCACCATTCTGTAAGACTATCAATACTGTAAGTATTTGTGCCACTAATAATTCTTGCCAACGGTTGAAATCTTATGCTGATGTATTCTATACTGTCACAAAAATCTTTGGATAAAACGAGTGTCTGCCTTAAGTTGGCTGTACGCATGCAATTGTGATCTGTCAGTAGTTTACAACAATGCAAAAATAACCCCACATGCAATGAGTTTAAACTATACAACCACAGTAGGGAAAAAATATTTATATCACAAGATCAGGTGTCTTATTCTGTGTCTGTGCGCTTTTAAGGCCCAACCTAAACACGGGGGGCGATGTGAATTAACGGCCTGGCTGGCGATCCTCCTTTTTATGGGTACTTCATTAGCAGAAACAGGCGTTTAGTTTGGACTCATTGCCTGATTTGCTGGGCGGATCATTGATAAGCCCCGACTGAACGTCTGTGCTGGGCGATGAAGCACCCATACATGAAAAGTTAGTCGGGCGAGACTGCCGTTCTGCCTGCAAGTAAACGCGATTGGCCGTCATGCCTCGTCTGATGTCGCACGTGTGTACAAGGCTTAAGGTAAGATACTACACAGATTTTTTTCTTTTAACTTGCACTGGACTGTGTGTCCCTGAGTCCGATCCACTTTTTTATCCAGTTTTGATGGAAAAATCAGATTGTGTAGTGGTCTGTAGTAAGCTGCCATTTCAGGTTGTGCAACATTCCTCTTCCCAGGATGCACCAGTTTCTTGGAATGTTCCTAACAGTTATTTCTACTGATTGGCTGTTGGGTGGGTCAAACATGCTCAGATATCTACTGAGCAACTGAATCAACCCAGGGACTTGGACTGTAACGGACAGGAAGTCAGTACTTTGGAAGTATTTATGCACAGAGAAATCATTGGATGGGCAAAGTATGGTCATTGAAAGCACGTGTATTTGTGCTGACCTTCCCCTTTAAATAAAATAAAAGAACAATGTTTGCTGTAACAATTAGAATAAACCTTGATTCTTTCCTTGCTTGTACACTCCAATAGATTTATAGTTTTGCTGCTGATACGGCAATGGATTTTGACATCTCGCACTGAAACTCGAGTAGAAAATGAACTATTCCTGCTGGTGTCCATGCTTGTTCATGAAGTTTATGATACTTAATTCCCCCTTTCCTTGGTGACCATTGCAAACTTGAATTCTTAAGCAGTACATACACTAGTAGATGGCTGTCAAATAAGATCATGTATTTCTGTGAAACTTTCCCTACTACCAGGAAGTGAGGAATTACTGGGATATCCCTCTGCAAAGCCCTGTCCATAAAAAGGTAAAGGAAAGGCAAAGTAAAGCTATAAATGTTGTTTTGGTAATGGTAAATATATTCTTTTTAAGGGCAGGCCCACCTTTAAAAAAAAAAATGGTCACGTGTCTGTTACCTGCACCCAACTCCATCTGATATATTCAGCACAGTATTAGATGTATTACTAACCAGATATTTAGTATAATTATTGCCTCCATTCTGGTAGATTAAGCTGGCTCCTCCCTCCATGCCGTCAATCAAGGCTGTCACTGCTGACATCATAACTAATGATTGATTGCTGCTTCCTCTGCACCTGCTCAAGGTTATAAAAAGCTCATTGAGCAGAGGGAGGATGCAGGTTCCTTTTCCAGAAAGGAATAAAACTTATCATTAAATACCTGGTTACAAATACATGTAATAAATTGTTAATAATAGCAATTTGGGTTGCAGGCGGATCACTGACAAGTCACCATGGACATGTCCTATAATAGAATATTGAGATCAATTAGAGAAACGTATAAGGTTTATCAAGATCTGAATTATTTCCTGCTCTTTGTTTCTCTGCCCATTTAGTCCTAGGACATCCAACTTGTTAATCTTTATCAACTGTTGCCTTTCATTGCAATGCCTGACCAGCCAAGCAGAGCACAGACTCACTGGTTGACAAGGGAACTATTATAAGGGGTCATCAGAAACACGTCCTAACATGCCAACCACCAAATGATCTTAATTTCTAATCTTTATTTTCAACTGGTTTTCCACACCCAGTCGCTGAGCAGCTTGCAAGAAGCAACTTCATCAGGATGAAAAGTAAGTAAAAATAATAGAATTGAAATGCTATGTTTGCATGCAAACGCAAACATAGTATTATCCTAATGTACAAACGTGCATCTTTGTAATTAATGTTTGCATCATTAAAAAATGGTGCTAATTTTGCCCCAACCAATCAGATCTTATTTAACATTTGAAAGCTAACATCTGATTGGTTGGGGCAAAATTAGCACCATTTTTAAAGATAATCAGGGTTATTCAATAAAAGTTCTTATCGTTTAAAATAGTGCTAATTTTGCCCCAACCAATCAGATGTTAGCTTTGAAATGTTAAATAAGATCTGATTGGTTAGGGCAAAATTAGCACCATTTTTAACGATAAGAACTTTAATGGAATCTTCCTGAAGAACTTTTATTGAATCTCCCTGTTAGAATTAGACGCGACTCCAACCATTACATTATTCTTTTCCGTGATGCCGGATGCCAGTTTCGAGCACTTTATTCCTACTACCCTGACACGGAAGAAATTTGTAAACTTACAGGGACTGGCCCGAAAACCATCACAAAGAAAATGATCGACAAACTATACAAATACAGTTCCGACAGAAAAACAATTTACTGTGATCCCAGCCAAAACCATGTCCGCTAGCGTGGACGCCCTGACTATCCATAACCACTTGTGGCAAAACAAGAGACCCGCATTGCCAAAGAAAAACCCTGCATACAAATAAACACCCGCCGAAACACACCGGGTCTGAGAGGTTGAGAAATTTGTTTACTCTATTTTCACCCATGGATACAAATTGTGCAGCACTTGAATGTTCTTGAAATGGGATTTTTAAAAGGAGAAGTTTGTTGGCTGACTATATTAATATCCAAAAAGCTACAGTCCTGGAAGTCAACACTACTACAGATCTCTCAGCACCAACGGATTATACCCAGTGTTCTTCATCCCTGTTCTGTTTTGTTGCTGGCCTCATTTTGTTTAATGAATGAGTGATGAAAAAGACTGTTCAATGGAAGAGTTTGCATGCTGCCAAAAAAATCTGGCGGGTTTCCTTTAACTTGAAGTTCTCTCGAACATTGTATAAAGGTCTCGGTATTCTCAGTCTCAGTGAAATTTAGTTGAAAATAGTTCCATGTTTTTTCACAGTTCTTAAAGGAACCCTGGTTTTTAAAGTTTTTTTTTCACACCTTCGATGTTACATTTAAACACTGGGGTTTCAATTCAAAGGCGATAGAGAAAATAGATAAATCCATAATGTTAGATTTGCGCAAGGATATTTTTTCCGCTGAAGTTGAGTTGTCCCTTTAGGATGTGTTTTGAAAACATGAAATCATGAGGATTATTAGATTGACAGGGATACACATGAATGTCTTTCCCATCATTAGTGGAATTATCCAAATAAACACTACGTCCCAACCATTTTATTGTTGTAGTAGAAGTAGAAACAAAAAAACTCCCTCCTGCACAACATGCACGGTACTTCTGTCTGTATTCAATATGACAGTGCACTTGTATGGATACCGGTCCTTTTTAACGGTTTTATGATGTCTTCATATGTAATCTTATCTTTGTTGCTGTGTTGCTGCTGACACTACAGAGAGCGCGTGTGCTCAGATGAACATACTTTTTATTTTCGGTTACTTATTTATTCTAATCTGAACCCAATATTTTTCTTTTTTTTTTTTTTTTTGGTTGGGCTCATTAAAATACAATGTATGATTTGCAATGGAATGTTGCGTTTTTGTGTTCTTAGCCTCTTCTATCTGTTTGTGTGTTTCTTGTGTTGGAGATCTAACACAATTTTCTTTGGCCCTTATGACACACTAGCGGTTAAGTTCAAGAGCGAACAATAAATTCAAGGTCTATTTTTTTTCTTCTTAAAGCACTTTGTTTATTTATTTCATTTTGTATTGCTATGAAAACATTTAGAATTTCTGAATTTTGGTTTTGCTCACCCAACACTCTATTCTGCCTTTGATTGCACTTTTGTTTTTTGCTGGTGTTTAAGTATTACTTGAAATGAGAAGTTGGTACAGAAGATGGCGCTCTTGTTTTATTTGCATTGGAATAAAGCTCCCCCTGTTCTGTAAACTCTTTATCTGTACTGGTGTTAGATGTTAAGTATAAAAGCATTGAAACGTAGCGTACAGATCTCCTTGGCAGTTTCATATTCATATCCCTTCCATTAATGCCTTTCTGTGTTTTTTAGATCTGCATTTGTGTATATACTGTATTGGTCATTGATCTCTAGAGATGTGTAAATAACCCAAAGCGTTACAATTATGAAGTGCTAAAGAGACTAATAATAATTAAAACATCATCTCCCATGCTTTCCCACCACTGTGCTTCCCTCGCCCACAAAAAAAATTACGTATTTATTTTATGAAAGCACTGAAATTAAATAAAATTTAATAATATATGTTTTTTTCCATTGTCTTTGTAATGTGTGCATCTTTTATTTTCATTCATTTTATCATTTAGTGATTAAACTAATAGTGTCGTGTCTAGATAATGTCATCTCATCATGTTTACAATTCATTAAAAGAATCCCTCGCTGTAACCCTATTTGTGTAATAATCCTAAAAGGGGCTGTATCATTCTTAAAGTGATTTGTCTGCACTCTGAAATGCTTTACCCATCCAACACTCTGGTTGATGTTTTAAGAAGATAGTTACCTACCAAGTTTCCTGCAGACATCAGAAACTGACATCTCCCACCTCAGTCTCTACTTTGATTGGACTGTCCCCACCCCCCTGTTGACAGTCAAGTGGGAGAAAATTGGACTGAATAAATAAGTTGGCTGAACTCCGGGCAACTATTGTGTCCAAACAATGTCCTCCCTCGGTGCTACGCCACACCAATGCGATTTCACACGCACCAACAATTAAGCTTGCGGTTCATTTTCAGAGTACATGTGGTCACCAATTTTTTGCATAACGCATGAAATCCGATGAAGTGTGACCTCAAACTACATTTATCAGTGATGTGAGCTGTTGAAAAAGTTACTTGTCTCACAGCTGTCAGCTCATAAGAAAGTCCTATTTAAAACGGAAATTCTTTCAAATAGAATGCATATTCAGAAAGACATGTTAGCGAGCCAAGATTGTTTTTTTGTGTCTATATAAAAAGGGAGCACAGTCCCTTTAATTGAATCACTTCTCATACCAGAACAGTTATTAATAATCACCATTCTGTAAGACTATCAATACTGTAAGTTATTGTGCCACTAATAATTCTTGCCAATTGTTGAAATCTTATGCTGATGTATTCTATACTGTCACAAAAATCTTTGGATATAAAACGGTGTCAGGTTGCCTTAAGTTGGCTGTACGCATGCAATTGTGATCTGTCAGTAGTTTACAAACATGCAAAAAATAACCCCACATGCAATGAGTTTAAACTATACAACCACAGTAGGGAAAAAATTTTATATCACAAGATCAGGTGTCTTATTCTGTGTCTGTGCGCTTTTAAGGCCAACCTAAACACGGGGGGGGCGATGTGAATTAACGGCCTGGCTGGGATCCTCCTTTTTATGGTTACTTCATTAGCAGAAACAGGCGTTTAGTTTGGACTCATTGCCTGAATTGCTGGGGCGGATCATTGATAAGCCCCGACTGAACGTCTGTGCTGGGCGATGGAAGCACCCAATACATGAAAAGTTAGTCGGGCGGAGACTGCCGTTCTGCCTGCAAGTAAACGCGATTGGCCGTCATGCCTCGTCTGATGTCGTACGTGTGTACAGGCTTAAGGTAAGTGTGATAAACAGATACTACCAGATTTTTTTCTTTAACTTGCAATGGACTGTGGTCCCTGAGTCCGATCCACTTTTATCCAGTTTTGATGGAAAAATCAGATTGTGTAGTGGTCTGTAGTAAGCTGCATTTCAGGTGTGCAACATTCCTCTTCCCAGGATGCACCAGTTCTTGGAATGTTCCTAACAGTATTTCTAATTTGGCTGTTGGGTGGGTCAAACATGCTCAGATATCTACTGAGAACTGAATCAACCCAGGGACTTGGACTGTAACGGACAGGAAGTCAGTACTTTGGAAGTATTTATGCACAGAGAAATATGGATGGGCAAAGTATGGTCATTGAAAGCACGTGTATTTGTGCTGACCTTCCCTTTAAATAAATAAAAGAACAATGTTTGCTGTAACAATTAGAATAAACCTTGATTCTTTCCTTGCTTGTACACTCCAATAGATTTATAGTTTTGCTGCTGATACGGCAATGGATTTTGACCATTGCACTGAAACTCGAGTAGAAAATGAACTATTCTGTGGTGTCCATGCTTGTTCATGAAGTTTATGATGCTTAATTCCCCCTTTCCTGGTGACCATTGCAAACTTGAATTCTTAAGCAGTACATACATAGTAGATGGCTTGTCAAATAAGATCATGTATTTCTGTGAAAATTTCCCTACTACCAGGAAGTGAGGAATTACTGGGATATCCCTCTGCAAAGCCCTGTCCATAAAAAAGGTAAAGGAAAGGCAAAGTAAAGCTATAAATGTTGTTTTGGTTATGGTAAATATATTCTTTTTAAGGGCAGGCCCACTTTAAAAAAAAAAATGGTCACGTGTCTGTTACCTGCACCAACTCCATCTGATATATCAGCACAGTATTAGATGTATTATAACCAGATATTTAGTATATTTTGCCTCCATTCTGGTAGATTAAGCTGGCTCCTCCTCCATGCCGTCAATCAAGGTGTCACTGCTGACACACTAACTAATGATTGATTGCTGCTTCCTCTGCACCTGCTCAAGGTTATAAAAAGCCATTGAGCAGAGGGAGGATGCATGGTTCCTTTCCAGAAAGGAATAAAACTTATCATTAAATAACCTGGTTACAAATACATGTAAAAATGTTAATAATAGCAATTTGGTTGCAGGCGATCACTGACAAGTCACCATGGACATGTCCTATAATAGAATATTGAGATCAATTAGAGAAACGTATAAGGTTTATCAAGATCTGAATTATTTCCTGCTCTTTGTTCTCTGCCCATTTAGTCCTAGGACATCCAACTTGTTAATCTTTATCAACTGTTGCCTTTCATTGCAATGCCTGACCAGCCAAGCAGAGGCCACAGACTCACTGGTTGACAAGGGAACTATTATAAGGGGTCTCAGAAACACGTCCTAACATGCCAACCACCCAAATGATCTTAATTTCTAATCTTTATTTTTCAACTGGTTTCCACACCCAGTCGCTGAGCAGCTTGCAAGAAGCAACTTCATCAGGATGAAAAGTAAGTAAAAATAATAGAATTGAAATGCTATGTTTGCAGCAAAGCAAACATAGTATTATCTAATGTACAAACGTGATCTTTGTAATAATGTTGCATGCAAACGCAAACATAGTATTATCCTAATGTACAAACGTGCATCTTTGTAATTAATGTTTGCGTGCGCTATGTCACGCAAACATAGTATTATCCTAATGTACAAACGTGCATCTTTGTAATTAATGTGTGCGTGCGCTATGTCACGCAAACATAGTATTATCCTAATGTACAAACGTGCATCTTTGTAATTAATGTTTGCGTGCGCTATGTCCTGCAAAACATAGTATTATCCTAATGTACAAACGTGCATCTTTGTAATTAATGTTTGCGTGCGCTATGTCCTGCAAACATAGTATTATCCTAATGTACAAACGTGCATCTTTGTAATTAATGTTTCTGTGCGCTATGTCCTGCAAACATAGTATTATCCTAATGTACAAACGTGCATCTTTGTAATTAATGTTTGCGTGCGCTATGTCCTGCAAACATAGTATTATCCTAATGTACAAACGTGCAATTTGTAATTAATGTTTGCGTGCGCTATGTCCTGCAAACATAGTATTATCCTAATGTACAAACGTGCATCTTTGTAATTAATGTTTCTGTGCGCTATGTCACGCAAACATAGTATTATCCTAATGTACAAACGTGCATCTTTGTAATAATGTTTTGCGTGCGCTATGTCCTGCAAACATAGTATTATCCTAATGTACAAACGTGCATCTTGTAATTAATGTTGCGTGCGCTATGTCCTGCAAACATAGTTATCCTAATGTACAAACGGCATCTTTGTAATTAAGTTTCGGCGCTATGTCACGCAAACATAGTATTATCCTAATGTACAAAGTGCATCTTTGTAATTAATGTTTCTGGGTGCTATGTCACGCAAACATAGTATTATCTAATGTACAAACGTGCATCTTTGTATAATGTTTGCGTGCGCTATGTCCTGCAAACATAGTATTATCCTAATGTACAAACGTGCATCTTGTAATTAATGTTCTGTGCGCTATGTCACGCAAACATAGTATTATCCTAATGTTCCAAACGTGCATCTTTGTAATTAATGTTTGCGTGCGCTATGTCACGCAAACATAGTATACTAATGTACAAACGTGCATCTTTGTAAGTAATGTTTGCGTGCGCTATGTCCCGCAAACATAGTATTATCCTAATGTACAAACGTGCATCTTTGTAATTAATGTTTGCGTGCGCTATGTCCTGCAAACATAGTATTATCCTAATGTACAAACGTGCATCTTTGTAATTAATGTTTCTGTGCGCTATGTCCTGCAAACATAGTATTATCCTAATGTACAAACGTGCATCTTGTAATTAATGTTTTGTGCGCTATGTCACTGCAAACATAGTATTATCCTAATGTACAACGTGCATCTTTGTAATTAATGTTGCGTGCGGCTATGTCCTGCAAAACATAGTATTATCCTAATGTACAAACGTGCATCTTGTAATTAATGTTTGCGTGCGCTATGTCCTGCAAACATAGTATCCTAATGTACAAACGTGCATCTTTGTAATTAATGTTTGCCGTGCGCTATGTCCGCAAACATAGTATTATCCTAATGTACAAACGTGCATCTTTGTAATTAATGTTGCGTGCGTATGTCTGCAAACATAGTATTATATAATGTACAAACGTGCATCTTTGTAATTAATGTTTGTGTGCGTTATCTGTCCGCAAACATAGTATATCCTAATGTACAAACGTGCATCTTTGTAATTAATGTTTGCGTGGTATGTCACGCAAACATAGTATTATCTAATGTACAAACGTGATGCATCTTGTAATTAATGTTTGCTGTGCGCTATGTCACGCAAACATAGTATTATCCTAATGTACAAACGTGGCATCTTGTAATTAATGTTTGCTGTGCGCTATGTCACGCAAACATAGTATTATCCTAATGTACAAACGTGCATCTTTGTAATTAATGTTTGCTGTGTGCTGATGTCACGCAAACATAGTATTATCCTAGTACAAACGTGCATCTTGTAATTAATGTTTGTGGCGCTATGTCACGCAAACATAGTATTATCCTAATGACAAACGTGCATCTTTGTAATAATGTTTCTGTGCGCTATGTCACGCAAACATAGTATTATCCTAATGTACAAACGTGCATCTTTGTAATTAATGTTTGCGTGCGCTATGTCACGCAAACATAGTATTATCCTAATGTACAAACGTGCATCTTTGTAATTAATGTTTGCGTGCGCTATGGCACGCAAACATAGTATTATCCTAATGTACAAACGTGCATCTTTGTAAGTAATGTTTGCGTGCGCTATGTCACGCAAACATAGTATTATCCTAATGTACAAACGTGCATCTTTGTAAACGTGCACTGCTACAGCACTGATCCTTGAAATCGTATAGTTTAGTAAAATGAAATGTATGAAAATTACATTTTTCTCTCTCATTTGCAGCTTTATTGAGATTGATGGCGATGTGTGCAATATTGAACATTTCCAATGCTCAGTGTTACCACGAAGGGACGTATTTTTGCCTCGGTATTCCTGATGGTAAGATACTTGTTCTACTGCTTATCTGATACCAGTGATGGCTTTTTTTTGTTTTCATTGCCTGCAACTTTATTAAAAACCCAATGAAATGTAACAACATTGATAAGATTTTATCAAACATTTTATTTGATCTAGATTTAAAAAAAAAGTGCGAAAAGCAGTTACGAAATCAAGCAGTATGGCATTTCTATGTTTGTGCAACTTTTTCCCTCTCTATGGTTACCCTATTTTTCGATATTTTGCCGGTCAATTCTGGATTCGCTCTAATATGTGGTGATTTGGTTTCAGATTATCCCGCCAACATTACGTCTGTTCTTTTTACGAAAACTCCCAAGGACATTACATCGACCTTGTTTACAAGCCCAAACCTCAAGTCTGTGATAAAACTGACATTGCCATCCAATGGGATTGAATTTATCCAGCCGGGAGCTTTCAGAGTCTTCCAGAAATTAACCAGTTTTGCCATTTATGGCAGTTATCTAAAGACCATATCTCCTGCTTGGTTTTACCAGTTTGCTCCCTTGGAAATTCTCAACGTAACCAACAACACTATTCGTGAAATTAAGCCGGAGATGCTGACTGGATTGCCCAGGATACAAGTGCTCGATTTCTCCAAAAACAAAATTGGTAAAATCCGAGATGGCAGCTTCAGTAACCTATTGAAGATCTCGCTGCTAGACTTGTCCAACAATGAAATTTCACACCTGTCCAGAAACTTGGTCAGTCATTTACAAAATGCCTCCTTCATTTTGGGCCATAACCCGTGGAATTGCTCCTGTCCCTTAAAGGATTTTGCTGGTTTTCTGCAAGGTAATTTACTATAATCTTGTTTTGTTTGCCCGCAGGAAAGGGATTCCTGTAAACCGTGTTCTGATTGGTTGACTGCTTGAATTTTAAACCTTTTGCCTCTTCTATAAGCTGAGGCCTGGTTGAGTTGTGGACATGGGTCTGTGTATATAGTGAAAACATGTATCCTGTGTTGTAAGTTATAAGATTATTAGAAGCCACCAAGGAGTTCCATGATAATATCAGGATATGAGGCAATAGAGTATATTATTATTTATAATGTGCAACTTCTAGACAGTCGTGACACTGATATCAAATCTTGGTTAGATCTTAATTAGAGCATCCTGTAAATATATATAATATCAGGTCTGTATTGGTCAGCAGTAATTATAAAGCAGTTCCAAAGCACATCAAAGGGCAATTATACCCTAACACCCCCTCCTCACCAGATAGTACCTAGGATGAATATCAAAACTGCTAGGTCAGTGTTCTCTATATAGGGTCAAAGTTCACTCGCCTAGCACCCAGTGTCCACAGTCCAAGTCTGTTTCCTGACAGGCCAATGGGGAGACATTATCCTTTCATAGCATGTCATGTCTTCCCATTGAACAAATCTTGGAACAGTCTAGGAATCTGGGACGCGCCAGTGCCAAATTTGGCAGCTTTTTAAAGAACCTTTACAGAGAACCAGGGGTAAGGACCTAGCCTAGTGGTTTACCTCGACCTGGGTACTATCAGGTATATGGAGTGGTGGGATGTTAGCATGTGTGCAATGTGTCCTTTAATGCATATTCTTCAACTCCATACCTAAAAATACAACTTGGCACATTCTATAAATATTCTAATATTCTTTCTCTGCAGTGCACCAGGCTGTGGGCTTTTGTTCAGCCCTTTGCATTGTACTGCAGCTGTTCCTTATAATTTAAAGGTTTATATTTATCAAAAATATTATTTTCCTGTATTTTTCAATAATGGGAAAGTAAAATCTTTTATTAAAGGAGAACTGCAGATAAAATGGCTAAATGATAGATTGCTGTGAATTTCAATCCTGGAATCAGCATCTGGTTGATTCTGCAGGTTTCAGTTGTTTATAGAGTGGGTCACTGACCCAGATACACATTGCACATGCTCAGTTAATTCTATTGCCCCTCCCTCTCCCCCTTGCTGTTGGATGACCTGTTACTCGCTAGGAAGGAGAAGTTATAAAATATATGTATAAGATATGGAATAAAAATTGGATCAGAGCATCAGAATACATTGATTTAAATGGCAACAATAGTATTCTTGCTCCACCCCCTTTTGACCCAGGGCCTGACAAATTAAGAGATGTGCTCTGCAAGATGTGCTTTTTGCCATTGGATAGATCCCAAACTAAGGGCTGAGCTTGCACAATAAAGTTGTTCTTTAATGTTTGTTGTGACTTTTCTTTATCTTTCTTCCAGAGTTAAGAAATCGTTCACAATTGGTGGATTCTGAAAACGTGATCTGTCACTCTCCGCCCTCCCTGAAAGGAACATCTGTTTTGAACGTGTCCTTTAAGAACTGTTCGTGGACAAGCACAGAGTTACCCGCGGCCCAGTCATCCCATCAGATAATCTGGACGATTTTGCTGGTAATATTTGGTAAGGTTCCTACTCTTTTTAAATGATACACAAGGCAATTTACCCAGATCTGCAGTCTTACTGGTCCTAGCCATTTAATATCGCTTTTGCGACTGGATAAATATGGATTAACTTCCGCGCGTCTTCAATGGCAGCTGTTAGTGCTAATAGTGCCACATAAGCAATATTAAATTGGTTGTGCAGTCTTCTTTTTCACAACCCAGGCAGTGACAGCAATTCCTGTCCTAATGTCACTATAATCGCTGGTAGGTAAATAGGTTAGCGTGACTTTAAGATGGGAGTTTTTGCATTATGGCTCTGGGTTATTTGCTCTTTTAAGTGTTTATTGGTTTGTGGGATTTCGGAAAAATTTCAGGTTGAACTTAAAGATTCATCTGCTATGTTTATGTTTAAGTAACTTTTTTTCTCACTGCTCTTGATTAGACAGAGGACAGGGGCAGGTCACCCAGTAATTCTTTGACACCTCTGCCAGTAAGAACACATTGCCCCTTTGCAAAGTTAAATTCATGTACTCTGTGCTGCCTTAATCCTATATCTGTCAGTGACTCTGTTTAACCATGGTGTCAGATCTATGTGCAGCACTCCCCCCTTCTCCCTCCCCTCTGTTACCTCCTCCATGTCTCAGCTCCGGCTAACTGACAAGCTTTTTATGTGCAGTAGGAGTTAAAAGTTCAACATCCTGAAAAACACACCCACGCACAGTGGCCAATAGAAAGTAAGCTGTCCTGGAGACAGGGAAGAAGGAGATCAGTACAGTTTACGATCTCTCACTTTGTGACCCATCATCAATCAGTGAAAGCTATTAAGAAGGGGGGTCAAGTGCAGCCTTATATCTACCATCAAAGCTACCTCTCTCCCCCTGCTAATGCTCTTATCTCTATGTTAATTACAGAGCCGGGAGGGGGGATCACGTCACAGGGATTTGATTGACAGTCCAAATAGGAGTAGAGGAATGCAATCACGTATTCTTCTAACTGGTGTATCTCAGGACAGAGAGGGAATCTGAAAAAAGTGAAGACACTCTAGGGGTTGTGGGGAATTATAGAACTCATGGAAGGAAAGAAAAAAAAGTTCATTTTCCCACTATAGATGCCCTTTAAGGTCTTTTTCCCATCTCTGCTCATGTTATAACATTTTTGCTGTGATGAAGAGGTATGTGATCTCTGCTGAGTCAGTTTTGAGAACTGCAAAAGTAAACCAAGCATCTGTGATAATATCTTGTAGGCAGAGACACTGCCCAATCATCTTAGAAAAACCTCTGGAAGAGCCTGACATTGTCAATGGATTCATGGAAATTATTTACCAAAAAAACGAAACATATACAGCCTTATTCTACATCATTAAAAAAACTAATTTTTATTTCATTGTGGAATTACCTTTGGATGGTAATAAATTTTTCTAAAAAATAATTTTATTTAAAAAAAAAAATGATCTAAATCAAAAAAATCCATTTTTAAAATTAAAAAAAAAAAACATAGATTTTTTTTTATCCACCCTGTTTCAGACACAGTAGGTCCTTCCTCAGGTATAATTACACCATCACCCAGGAGAAAGACCTTCTCCGTGGCCTAGGATTTTCAAGGAGGGGGTCCTAAATGAGTTTATTGGCAGTAGCATAATCAGAGCACCACTGAAATGTTAGCCACGCCCATATTCACGTTTGGAGGCCACTCTCACTTTCCTCTGCATGTTCTAATGACAGTGATGCCCACGCTGCCCCTCCCTTTCAAACTAACCTGCACTATCAATATATAAGGGATAATAGGCTACCTACATAAGGATATTACGCCTCAGTGGCGTTATGACCATATAAAACCACAAGGCTTTTATAAGGGGCATGGAACTCAGAGGAGAAATAAATCTGTATATTACACTGTAAGTAGCATATTATTTCTTATAATACAGAGGCCAGGGCTGTTTCTAGCCAAACAAGGCAAAAACAAAAACAACACAGACATGCAATGTCGCCCCCCTCCCTGTATTTTATATATTATAGCCAAAAACAATTTTAAGTTAAGAATTTAAATATTCTTCAGTGCTTTTTACAGGTGCTTATTTGTTCTTTTTATCCTTGTTCCTTTCTGTCCCTGTATAAATGCCTTGGAACAGTACTGTGTGTAGTAAATGTATTAAATGGGTTAAAGGGTAACTGTGGTCCAAAAATGACTTCAGGTAAATTGACTGGAATTGCTTTCCCGAGTATTTTTGCAATATACTTTTATTTATTTTTTTACATAATTTTGAAGATATTTACATTTTTATGTGTGATATGAAAGCAGCATCACCATATCCCCTCCACTTCCTGCTCTAAAACCATATAACAGTCCCTCTTCTCTGTGTCTCCTCCTTGTGGGCCCCCATGGTCCCTCCCATTGCAGTCCCCTTGAAACCCCTTGTGGCCCCTCCCTCTCCTCCTTCAGTCACTCCATCTCTTCTGCTTTCTCCTGCACTGAGCATGTGCCAACCGCAGATTAGAGGAACTAGTATTGTGACCGCAGATTCAGAACTTTCCACCCCCTAACTTTCTGATCAGTGATTTCTTCATATCTTGGGCTCTGCAGAACATATAGAGGTAGTGGATGGCTCACTTTAAAGGTAGGAACATGGCTTTTCATTTAAAATCAACTGATTTGAAGACCACAGTTCCCCTTTAATTGATATTTTACATACATTTTTGCATGTGGACAAGCTCCTATTGGGCTCTATCACTATATATGTGAACAATCACACCTGTCCCTGAACTATTAACACTCACCTTGTACCTGACACCCTTTTTTTATTATTATTATTATTATTATTATTATTGTGAATTTGTATAGCTCCAATAGCGCTTTACAATTCACACCCCTGCCCCGAAGAGCTTACAATCTAAGCACATTTATTTGGCCCCTTAAACCTATCATTATGTCTTTATGCTTGTGAAGGGGAAACCTGAGTGCTAATCACTGAGCTGCTATGCTGCCCCCTGCTGAGATCATCAGAAACATTTTCTAATGCTCTCAGCAGGGGGCACCAGCAAGCTGCTACAAGGAGTTTAGGGCAGATGGTGTGGAGATAACTAGCATATCATTACTAAAAGTGCCAGAACAGCAGAAAGGAGGGTCACAGAGAGTCTGGCAGGGGACTGCGGGACTTAGCTTGAGAAAAACAAGTACTGTATTGAAGTCATGCAGCAACACACACACATCAGAGTAAGGGCTACTGACATATGTTTATTTATAGATTAAAATGAAGTTAGTTTTACAGTATAACTCCAAGACGTCATTCTTTTTACGTGTTTCTTTTTGGTAATGGGCCCTAAAAGTGTCAAGACATACAGGAAAACAGACACACAATCTGCAAAAAGGAAATGATTGGAAATCTTAATATAATAACAAAGATATGATATTTAATAAAATACAAAGCAACATAAAAATATAAATGAAATACACTTCACTACAAAAAGATCTGTCTATCATGAACATCACAAATCTGTTATTTCTGGAAAAACTTACAGAAACTTTTTGAACCACTAGAAGGAAGCAGCTCTAACCAGTGATGACTATGCTGAGTAATAGACACTAGCAGTGAAGTATTTTCCTTCTGTTACCACCAGACATGTTCCACTTGGGACAGACTAAGTACCGTTAAACTCGATCTGTTGTCTGTCTGATATCAAATAAATCTGTTTAGATGTTTAATGAAAATAAATAAATACAATTGTATGGTACTGTTGTAATATTCCACTTTATTTTCTAGCACAATCTTCTTCCACTAAACCATCAGCAATACTGTAGGGGCCTGGGCCCACCTGCAAGATTGGTGGCTGGGCCCCTAACACATTCCCCTCCCCAGTGCACCGTAATTGTCTGTTACAGAACCGGCAGAAGCTTTAAACAGCAGATAACAGCGCATAACTTTACTGCGTACGCATGATCAGCTGTTTAAAAACAGCTGCTCACGGGCTCTCTCAGTGACGTCTCCCACGCCGTTGCGGGCTGGTGGTTACGCTACTGCATTAGGAATCTGACGCTAGTTAGAATGATCTTTACGGATTGTTTAATTATTTTCAGAAAGTCACAAATTTACCAGTTATCCAATATAAATCAATGAATTGTGTGAAAAGCTTGCTGATGCCAAACAGAATTTGTATACATTCCAAAAACAACTGCATTGTTGTTTATTTTGTTGCAGTGATAATTTTGTTCCCTTTGCTGATTTATCTTGTGTGGAAGAAGAAACAAGATACACAACAAGTTCAACCGGACAGAAAAGGAGATGAACTAAGCAACGCAAGCGATAAAGGAAAGAGGAAAGCAGTGGAGTCTGGGAACAATCTATTGTCTAACCAGCATTGTGCTCCGTTCACTTCTGGGACATTTAACTTACTGAAAATGGGTCGTTCTAAATCTGCATCTGCCGTCCTGCTGAATTCCGATTTCTTGCAACCAAATAAGAAAGAGTGTGTTAAAAACGAACATAAAGATCAAAGCTGTAAGAAACACGAGTTCCCTGGCAATACGGATTCCTGTATTTCAACTTGCGACACGGAACTGTTTTATTACAACAGTTCTCAAAATGATAAAGTTAACAGTTCTCCGGTTTTCATCTCTCCGATAAATTCAGCTGAAATAACTCAAAATCTAGTCCCCCGGCAGTGTTTACATTTAAACACGGTTTCTCCCACCTGGGTAGCCACAATAAATTCTACAGACACTCATTGTAACCCACGACCATCAGATTCAATTCTAGATAACCTTGGGCCTTTGGTTTATTTGAGTGTTAAAAGTGAAGCTGAAGAACCAAGTCCAGTAATTTCGACTGCTGAAGTTCTTCAAAGTCCTCGAAATAGTATTTATCTTAAGCCACGTCCTTTAAAACGGACATACACTTGGCCGAACACAAAAGCTCAGTCGACCCAAGACAATGTTTCTTCATATGAGAACTTCTTAAAGACACTCCACCTTTCTCCAAAACCAGGTTATAGAACATCTAAAGACTGGCTACACCATAGTGACCAAACTCAGAAGTGTGGACCAGAAGGTGAAATTAAACCCAATTTTAACATGCTTAATATCTTAACAGAAAAACCAAGTTTAACCACAGCCGCTACTCCAGAGAGTGTTCTGGTTAAACAGAAAAAAGTGGAATGCAGAAGTCAGACAGGGGTAGTTCCCCAAAACTTGTCATCAACTCGGAAAATATACCAGAGGACGAGTCGTCGTAGTAGCCTACAAAAGAATCGCACGTCATCACCTAGTTCACGGAGAAAAGATCTTAATAGTAGAGACTCTATAGAGGGGGGTAATCGAAGGACCAGCCCAGATGATGATACTTTACTTGAAAACAATGAATACAACTTCATCGACCTCTTGCATGAAGTGGTAGAGAACCAAGGAAGATGGACTCGAGAGAGATGGAAACAGATTCACCAGCAAAGGATTGCAAATCGATCTTCTGCCCTGTCCTAGGGGTGTTAATTTCCAGAATATCTCTCGCTTTAAATACGTTAGGACTATGTGGACAGGGACCGTAGAGGTCTCGGCAGTCCACGTTTACTGGTGTTTATATGAGATGATTGTGTTTTACATTTAACTTTGCCAGGAAAGTTTTCCATAGTCCATAGACTGAAATTTAATAGGAGTTTAGCATTTTCTTTCCTTCAATAAATTGTGTTTCATAAAACAATAGGGCGTAAATTTACATAAACTATTGCTATCTTACTAAATATCTTTCATTTAAGAAGTTCACTTGAATTTTCTGGGTTTATATATGTTAAACTTACAATGCATAAAATGATTTTTAACTGCTCTGTCTTTATAATAAAGTTCTGGTGTTTTAACAACTTTACTCACATATAATGATATAAAAATTCTAATTATTTTTGGACAGTGATGCAATTGTACTGTAATGTAAACAACTTTATTTTCCTAATTTTTAAATTGTGCAATTTAAAGGGCACATTCACCTTCTTACACATAGAGTGTTCATCACAAACCTGCCTTGCCCAAACTCCATTTTCACAACACTTACCTTTCTGGCACTCATGAGTCCAGTCTTGAACTCTTCAGTCCCTCACTGCTCTCTGCTGTCTCCTTTATGGCTTTGTAAATTCTATGTAAGTTCAGGCAGCCATAGTAAGATATCTGTACTCAGATTGCAATAGTATTGGCAATGTAACAACTATTTTGCATCTGATGTAATGCAAAATAAAACATTTGAAAAGATGTATAGAGATAGCTTGGGCCTAGTTGTACAGATGTGCTGAGTGGGTGATTGTATGGTGTACTACAAGTCTTTTGAGGATATTTGTAGGATGTAAAACAGGAAGATGTTTGTAGGATGTGATACAGGTGTTTGGAGGGTGATTGCAGGATGTGATGCAGCTTTCTGAAAGATGTTTGTAGGGATGTGATACAGGTCTTTGGAGGGTGATTGCAGAATGTTATACAGGTCTTTGGATGGTGTTTATAGGATGTGGTACAGGTCTCTGGAGAATGTTTGTAGGATGTGATACAGGTCTTTGCAGGGTGTTTATAGGATGTGATGCAGGTCTTTGAAGGGTGTTTATAGGATGTGATGCAGGTCTTTGGAGGGTGTTTATAGCATGTGATGCAGGTCTTTGAAGGGTGTTTATAGGATGTGATGCAGCTCTTTGAAGGGTGTTTATAGCATGTGATACAGGTCTTTGCAGGGGTTTTATAGGATGTGATGCAGGTCTTTGAAGGGTGTTTATAGGATGTGATGCAGGTCTTTGAAGGGTGTTTTATAGGATGTGATGCAGGTCTTTGCAGGGTGTTTATAGCATGTGATGCAGGTCTTTGGAGGGTGTTTATAGCATGTGATACAGGTCTTTGCAGGTGTTTATAGGATGTGATGCAGGTCTTTGCAGGGTGTTTATAGCATGTGATACAGGTCTTTGCAGGGTGTTTATAGGATGTGATGCAGGTCTTTGAAGGGTGTTTATAGGATGTGATGCGCTCTTTGAAGGGTGTTTATAGCATGTGATGCAGGTCTTGGGAGGGTGTTTATAGCATGTGATGCAGCTCTTTGCAGGGTGTTTATAGGATGTGATGCAGGTCTTTGCAGGGTGTTTATAGCATGTGATACAGGTCTTTGCAGGGGTTTTATAGGATGTGATGCAGGTCTTTGAGGGTGTTTATAGGATGGTGATGCAGGTCTTTGCAGGGTTTTATAGGATGTGATGCAGGTCTTTGCAGGTGTTTTATAGGATGTGATGCAGGTCTTTCAGGGTGTTTATAGCATGTGATACAGGTCTTTGCAGGGTGTTTATAGCATGTGATACAGGTCTTTGCAGGGTGTTTATAGGATGTGATGCAGCTCTTTGAAGGGTGTTTATAGCATGTGATACAGGTCTTTGCGGGTGTTTATAGGATGTGATGCAGGTCTTTGCAGGGTGTTTATAGCATGTGATACAGGTCTTTGCAGGGTGTTTATAGATTGATGCGGTCTTTGAGGGTGTTTTAGGATGTGATGCGTCTTTGAGGGTGTTTATAGGATGTGATGCAGGTCTTTGAAGGGTGTTTATAGGATGTGATGCAGGTCTTTGCAGGGTGTTTATAGCATGTGATACAGGTCTTTGCAGGGTGTTTATAGGATGTGATGCAGCTCTTTGAAGGGTGTTTATAGCATGTGATACAGGTCTTTGCAGGGTGTTTATAGGATGTGATGCGTCTTTGCAGGGTGTTTTATAGCATTGATACGGTCTTTGCAGGGTGTTTATGATTGATGCAGGTCTTTGAAGGTGGTTTATAGGATGTGATGCAGGTCTTTGAGGTGTTTTATAGGATGTTATGCAGGTCTTTGAAGGGTGTTTTTAGGATGTGATGCAGCTCTTTGAAGGTGTTTATAGCATGTGATGCAGGTCTTTGGAGGGTGTTTATAGGGTGATGCAGCTCTTTGAGGGTGTTTATAGGATTTGATGCAGCTCTTTGAAGGGTGTTTTATAGCAGGTGATACAGGTCTTTGCAGGTTGTTTATAGCATTGATGCAGGTCTTTGCAGGGTGTTTATAGCATGTGATGCAGGTCTTTGGAGGGTGTTTATAGGATGTGATACAAGTCTCTGAAGGATGTGTGTAGGATGTGATACAAGTTTATGGGGGATGTATATATACAGCTTTTAGGATTTTTATTGGATGTCCTAAAGGTCTATGGGGCTGTTTTGTAGGATGTGATGCAGGTCTTTGAAGGGTGTTTATAGGATGTGATGCAGGTCTTTGAAGGGTGTTTATAGGATGTGATGCAGCTCTTTGAAGGGTGTTTATAGCATGTGATGCAGGTCTTTGGAGGGTGTTTATAGGATGTGATGCAGCTCTTTGAAGGGTGTTTATAGGATGTGATGCAGCTCTTTGAAGGGTGTTTATAGCATGTGATGCAGGTCTTTGCAGGGTGTTTATAGCATGTGATGCAGGTCTTTGGAGGGTGTTTATAGGATGTGATACAAGTCTCTGAAGGATGTGTGTAGGATGTGATACAAGTTTATGGGGGATGTATATCAAAATGTGATACAGGTCTTTGCAGGGTGGTTTATAGGATGTGATGCAGCTCTTTTGAAGGTGTTTATAGGCATGTGATACAGGTCTTTGCGGGTGTTTATAGGATGTGATGCAGGTCTTTCGGTGTTTATAGCATGTGATACAGGTCTTTGCAGGGTGTTTATAGGATGTGATGCAGGTCTTTGAAGGGTGTTTATAGGATGTGATGCAGGTCTTTGAAGGGTGTTTATAGGATGTGATGCAGGTCTTTGAAGGGTGTTTATAGAGTGATGCAGGTCTTTGAGGGTGTTATAGGATGTGATGCAGCTCTTTGAGGGTGTTTATAGCATGTGTATGCAGGTCTTTGGAGGGTGTTTATAGGTGTGATGCAGCTCTTTGAAGGGGTTTAAGGATGTGATGCAGCTCTTTTAGGGTGTTTATAGCATGTGATGCAGGTCTTTGCAGGGTGTTTATAGCATGTGATGCAGGTCTTTTGGAGGGTGTTTATAGGATGTGATACAAGTCTCTGAAGGATGTGTGTAGGATGTGATACAAGTTTATGGGGGATGTATATATACAGCTTTATAAAGGATGTTTATTGGATGTCCTAAAGGTCTATGGGGCATGTTTGTAGGATGTTTTACGGGTCTTTGGAGGGTGTTTGTAGGTCTCTTTATAGATCTCTCTGTTTTTCTGTCCAATAAGGAGCACTTTTTGCAATTACCTTGTGTGTTGCATGTTAAGTCAATCCTATATATGTCCTACAAGTTCTAAGTCTGAAGTATGTTGGTAGGATGTATTACAAACCTGTGGGTTAATTATTTACTAATGTCATGGCTGATTGCATAATTGTGCAAGGATTTTATCAAAAAAATTTGCCACTGTAGTCTGTGTTTTAAGTAAATTTTAAGTAACATTGCTGAACCTTTCTAGCAATAACTTCTCACAAATTTTATCTAGAGATGTGATTTAGGGTTCATTTTGAAGGAACGATAGAAGGGCATTTTATATAACCCTAAGAATTGGGCACCACAGTGACCCTTTAAGGAGAATTAAAGTGACATTAGAGGACTTTTGGTGTATTGAAAGACTTTTTCAGGTACTGCCGTACCCAGAAATATCCTTGATCTGCAAATGTACAATCCAGAAATTCAATACAAAAGTAACAAGGGGGCGTTGGAGAAAGCTGAGCTACCTGCTGCTTGGATTTTATATAATAGTGGGCAGGAACTTATAAATAGCATCTGGGAAACCTTTAAAAGGGTATTAATTCGCGCTGTGAGACTGCAGAGAAAAAGACGTATGTTGACGAACAAAGCGCGTCACGTTCTATTGAAAATACAGTTTATATGTAATTAACATTTCTTGTGGCTATTTTTTGCTATGATTTGTTCCCATGCGTGGAGTTTCCCTGGACTTAACCGAACAGGAATTCAAATTATTCTTATTATTTCTTGTACATTCCTTTGTATGGATGTATTTAGTGTGTGGGACTATTAAATGGTGTCAAATCCATGGGCATTAATAGATTTCTCCTTAAAGTATAAATATATACTCATCTACCTCCGAAACTCATTCACAAGGTTTAAAGGATATGTACCCTGGGAAATTCGTTTTAATTTGCCCATTACTGGAAACTTTAATTCTTTCCAACTATCACTGTACCATTTTTGTTGATCTGTGTTCCAGCTGGGTGGCATGAAAAAGCAGCCGGGTGGGACGGGGAAATGTGGTGGTAGGGAAAATTAAATGTGCTCTACTTTTACTAGTTAATTATTAATCATTTTCCAATACTTTTAAGGTTTGACATGCCCTTTAAACTCATGCAGTAATACTACATTGAAAGTAGATGTGTGAAAACTAAAACTCCCAGCATTCCTTGATTACAGAATGCAGGGAGTTGTAGTTTTAAACATCTGAAGGTAACCCAGAGGCAACATGGCAGCAAAGGCACATGTGACCCACATACAGAGGGCTTTGCTGGTTTGCTGTGCCACCTTTTTGCGGCCCCATGATCTTGCAAAAACTAGTTAACACATGCTAAAATAATCTCGTGTTCCTACCTACGTTAGTGATGAGAGCAGTCTTGGGGAAAATGACACTCAAAATAACAATGAAGTTTAAATGGAAGCTGTATGCCTAACTTACCTTACATCTTGGGTTATGTCTGCAGTCAGGTAAGCTCCTCCCCTCGAGAATTGGTGGACCTCGTTCCAGGCTTGGGTCCATAAATCATGTAGCAGTTACCTCCATACTCCCGTGTGACCTCATCACCCCAGCATGAGGTAACTGCTTACATGATTTATGGACCCAAGCCTCGAGGGGAGGAGCTTACCTGACTGCAGACATAACCCAAGATGTAAGGTAAGTTAGGCATACAGCTTCCATTTAAACATTTTCCCCAAGACTGCTCTCATCACTAACGTAGGTAGGAACACGTTAGGGAAGGAGACAGGAAGGCCAGGGCAATGTTAACATTAGGATATTGTAGAGTTAGTTTCTCCTACTTGGAGAATGAACTATAGATTCGTTACCCTATATAGTTATTTATCTGTTTGATTCCTGCTGTGGATTCTGCTATCAGATGGTGAGATCGATTCATTCTCTTCCAGGTGGGCTGTTCAGTGGTCTGTTTGTTTGGATGACTGTCTGTTTCCTAGAGAAAAGCTGGAAAAACAAAGTGAATAGCGCAGGTGGACAAATCACTAATCCGGAATGTAACGCACAAGAGAAAGTGGAAGGAAGGTCTCAACGTGGATTTGATGCCGGTCCTTTAAGATCACATTTTAACCCTACCAGTATGGCAATGAAAGAGGAAGTCGGTGACTCGGAGAGAACATGTGACAAAGATCTTTACCTCTTTAATCAGTACAAAGAACAAATAGAATGTCCCAGCAGAGCCTTGGTGACCATTGTAGATTCATGTTTTTCCACCTCAAGTGAGATCCATAAAACCGGCAAAGATCTGGACGGGATATTTAGCTTGAAAGACGGTAAATCCATAGGTGGAGAACCAATTTCCAAGGGTTTGTGTTCCCCTGGCGGTGTGTTTACACCCTATCCTGGGCGGTTACATGTAAGCGAAACACGGGATCAAGAACGTTTTAGCCCTTTAGATGCATCAAGATCGCAGACTGAATGTAACAAGGGCTTAAGGTCAACCAAACCCAACAATGAAAAGTCAGAGTCTAATGGAGAGATCTGGTATTCAAACACTGGTAAGTTATTAGACTGTATTTGTTTATTTACCTACCTACCATGTGAAATGAAATGCAGATCAGTTAAAGCAGAACTAAACTGAAAATAAGAGACGCCCCCCAACCTTTTGTGATGGCAGACTGCCTTAAAGGGCATCTCCACCCATAAAGCAAAAAACTGGTGACTTATCAGTTATCTGCCTGCAAACCCCAACTGCTTTTTTTAACCAGTAAATTATATGGTTTATTATATGCATGTGCAACCAGATATTTATTGATAACTTCTGTTCCTTTCTGGCAAAGGTATCCGCCTCCTTCCTCTGCTCAACGAGCTTTTTATAAGCTTGAGCATGTGCAGAGGAGGCAGCAGGGGAACAGCAGTCAATCATTGGTTGTGATGACAGCAGTCACAGCCTTGATTGACAGCATGGAGGGAGGGGCCAACTTACTCTGCCAGAATGGGGACTATAATTATCCTTAAATATCTGGTTAGTAATATCTGGTCGACCCAATGACTGCAACAGCTAAGAGAGAGAACACATTTTCATTGGTTGGCTCAGGGAAGCCGACCAATCCCTGCATCTGGGCAGCTGCAAGAGGACATTCTGTTTTATTTCATGTTTAATATGAGAAATGTAAGGGAGGATGGACCTGTTCATGTAATTGTTGTTTTGTATTACAAATTAAATTGTAAATGTAAAGCTTTTCTATAAATATCTCTTTATTTTGCCTTCCCCCCCCCCCCCCCAGAAATGCTGAAATATTTTGAAACAGATTATGGAAAGTCTGAATTAACTTTAAAACTGGGTGACATGTCACAGCAAAGCACTTGTAATGCTCATCATTGTCCACCAGAGGGGGCACCATCTGCAGCCAGCCAATTGCAGGATTCTCTACCCCTTCAAAAGAAATGCAAAACATGGAGTACTTTCCTTGATCTGTGTAACAATAATCGAGAGACGTGTGATAACCTTATCGGGGAAACCCACACTTTGCCGTCTGCGGTGAATGCAAATTTATCACCTTCGGCATATTGGAAGGAAAAAGGAAAAAATCGTTTCGATGGAAATAACCCTCAACGTGAACTGAATGTGAATTTACCCAAGAGTGAAGTATTAGATCTCCAGGATTCCGTATCTCAGGCCCAGACAGTAGATGTCTCATGTTCGGTGGTGACCTTGCCATTGG
This sequence comes from Hymenochirus boettgeri, assembly GCA_019447015.1. Classification (NCBI taxonomy): domain Eukaryota; kingdom Metazoa; phylum Chordata; class Amphibia; order Anura; family Pipidae; genus Hymenochirus; species Hymenochirus boettgeri. The sequence continues at coordinate 115,022,282 of CM033476.1, read as the reverse complement.
GAATCAATGAGGTGCAACCCGAGGAGAAAGCAAATAAAGAGTTTCAGGACAGTAACTCTCTCCTCTCTCTCCGAAGTAACTCTGCTTCTGGGGATGGCTTTCTTGTCGAAAACGAGCTTATAAAGAACTCCAATGGTAAACCTACCTCCATGGACCTCGTTAACACTACAAAGAATACTTTTATTTTAATACACGATCAGTCGGCAACAACAAAACTTTGGAAATACCACACACATTGCTGCGATGAGTCCAAACCGTGCCCGGCAGCTGCAAACGTTTTGAAACATATGAAAGACTTAAAAGATAAACAAGAACATAAAGAAAATCTTTCTGCTCCACCTACTGACAAGGACCTTCTCCAAGGTAATGACCGGGTTAAGGCCAGTCTCTTAGTCAGACTTGCACAAAGAAAGGAATGCAGGCGAACCCAGATGGCTCCGTGGAAGTAGTTGTTAAGTGAAATGGTAAATGTTCATGTTCTTTATAGAGATTCCTATTGTGCCTCAGTTGTTTGTTTAGACGATATAAAGTTGCCTTATTCTATCTAATTTAGGAAGACAAGATGTATATTTTGTCCTGAGATTATCGCTGTCTTATTGACCTGTTTTCTAGACGATATGTTGATAGTTTTTTCTTTACATTAAAGGTCAACATTAAAGACTCACACCCCAACCTGGAATCTATCCAATGGGAAGAAGCACTTCTTGCAGAACATGTCTTCTCATTGGTTAGGCCCAGGGCCAAAAGGGGGGTGGAGCAACAACCATACAGTTGTCTTTTAAGCTTAGTGAGTATTGATGAGCTGCTCTTTTAGCTTTACACAAGAGGCATGTATTGTGGTCAATGTGACTTATTCCATACTGTATGTAGATTATTTCTAGTATAGATTAAGGTTTAGACTATAAAAATCATATAACAACTCAAGCATTAAAGGGTATCTAAACTGCAAAAATATATATTTTTTAAATTGCCCATTACTGGAAACTATCCTTCTTCCCAACTACCACTGTACCAATTATTTGTTAATCTGTCCCCTATTTTTTTTAGATATCATATATTTAGCATTTAAAGGGCAAGTCCAGCCCTAAAATGAAAAATTACATACAGGTTAATCACCCCCCAAAACCCTAAACGTTAATAGTTTGAAATGTGAAAGGTGTAAGTCTAACCTGAAATCCTGCACAATGTCCTGTTTCCCGTTTCTGCTTCCTGGATCCTCCAGTTAGCAACTGTCAGTTATGGATTTGACAGTTGACATCACAGCCAATGACTGAATGTTAATCCCCTGTCTGCCTCTACTGAGCATGCCCAGGCTCAGTACAGGCTCAGTACAGGTTTCTAAATGGCTCAGTGTCCATGAGGCATCCAGAAGCATAGCAGGCATACAGTAATGAATTCATAGGATAAACTATGATATATCAACATATATTTAAGAGGCCTTTGTTTCTAAAAGATGTTCTTATGAAGGTGGAGTTGTCCTTTAACTTTGTTAGTCTTATTATGATAAACTCTTTTGCTGTGTGCAGTTAGGGGTGACAGTTGATGTGTGAATTGCATTCTGGGAAATTCCCTCTCACAATGTTGGCTCATAGTGATTACTGAGCATGCTTGCCCTCACAGTGAGTCGTGCCTGATAAAGTGGGAGAGGAAATGTTTTCATTAATAGATAAAGATGAAGAAAAGTCATTTTTTTTCAGTTTACATACCCTTTAACACGTGTTTATAATATTCCATAATTTAACATAGAAATAAATGTTAATGGAACCATTTTAAGATAATTTTCTGATCTTATTTAACTATAATTATAGTTAAAATATTGCATTCTGATGTTTTTTTGTTCATTTTTACAGAAACTATTGCTCGGCCCCCTTTATGTTCTGTAAACAGCAATGAGTTGCAACCTTCTTTGTGCTGTAAGAAAAGAGCCCTAACCTTGCCGGATCTGAACACTTACAAACAGTTTGGTTTTTCTCATGAGGTTACAGAATTAAAAATGGCTCCATCAGACCCTGTAACTGTTTCCCAATTTAACAATTGTTACAATGAAACTCAGGCAGACTTTGCCACTCAAGACTTTTGTAATGAAGAAACAGGAAGTTCAGGCTGCCATTCAGAAACAACAGAAGACCTGACTAATAGTTCAATTCAAGTGTTGGACTCTGAAGACCTAGATGACAGGAAAGTTAATATTTTGGCTCCAAAAAACACAAGTGTTTATCAGGTGATGGACTGTAAAGACCAACACGAGAGTGCTCTTAAAGGTTTGTTTTCTGAACCAACAACTGATTCTAAATGTGAAGGGTTGTGTTTAAAAACAAGGACCGTCCCTGCCAATCTTAACTTGCTGTCTGGTTTGTCAGTTTTGGGCTTGAATTCAGAAGGAAGAACAGTTACGTCAAGTCTAGGCTTAGATTCAGAAACATTGCTTGCTTCTTCAGATCATGGCTCAAAATTAGAAGAAATGATGTCTTCTTCAGCTCAAGGTCTATCCGAAACTATAACTCTTCAAACAGCTTGTGGCTTGTACTCAAAATCATTGAATGACCTTTGTATTAGCCTACTTCCAAAAGCTACAACAGACTTCACACAACAGGATGTGTCTTTATTAACAAAAAGAGGTTCTTTAGGTCAGAGGTTTTCATCTAATTCAGATATTGGCTCTTCAGCTTGTGGCCTGTACTCAGGACAAATGACTAGTTCAGAAACGGCAATCTGTTCTACAATGATTGGTAATTCACCTCAAGGCTTACCATCTAAAGAATTTATTGGGTTCAAAGGTCATAATGTGTCTTCAAGCTTTGTTGCATGCTCCTCACCACTAGACTTGTGTCCACAAGTATCAACACGTTCTGCAACTCAAGGTTTTTCTTCAGAATCAATGAATGGTTTAAATCATCAGGGTTTGAATTTAGACCCTATGACTTCTCCATTTGAAGAAAGGGTGGGGGGTTTATGCAAACCATACGAAACACTAGAAGCTAATGTAGATGGTAGAATAGTTGATGGAGATTGTGAAGAATCTATTGCTCAAGACTCTATAAGCTCATTAGAAGCTATAAGCATCTCTCAGGCCACTGTAAATAACGGAGATGATTCTGTCTTGAAAACCGAAAAGACATTCAGCAACCTTAGGCTCAGCAAAGTTGCTTTTTCAGACTGTAGCGCAAATACGCAAACCATATGTCCATCTGGCCTTTCATCTTCTGCCACGTCTATTGATGGTGTCTTTAAATGGAGAGGAACAGCAGGTTCATCTGAAGAGTCAAGTGACACAGCAGTTTCCTGGATAATATCCAGCTCAGATCAAGATGTCCTTCCAGTATTAGAAATGGCAAAACTAGGTGGTGAGCTAATACTGCAAAATTCCAACAGAATCATAACTGGTTTTGCTAAAGGTGATGATAAAGCACTGAATAATATAACATTGACAAATGCAATTCAACACCCATGTAGTGTAGTAGACATACAAACAGAAGACGATGTTGCAATGGTAAATGAGAAGCCACATGACCAGGGAATCTCTATCATCTCAAGCCAGTCAAACTTTAGAGAACCTTCTAAACATGACATGTCAGTGGACAAAAATAACCAAAATGTTGCTTCGGATCCCGTGGTAATAAACGCAGACACGTTTTCTATAATAAAGAAAACTCAGAGAATCCGATTGGGTGTCCAGAACCAGAGATCAAATCCAAAAGCTTTAAAGAAACAGAAATTTTGCGAAAACTCAACAGCAGAATCCAGATACAAAGAAGAAAAACCTGATCGAAAAGGCTTTCTGTTATCCAGAATTCCCAAAAGAGAATACCACTCCGTATTTCCAATGCCCATAAATCAATCCGGGAGCCAAGGCCCTAATAAAAACGAAGCGCGCAGCCCAGTTTTGTTTAATGCCGAACCTTATGAAGAACACGGAATGGAAAGACATTGCTCAGAGAGTTTGCTGGACCTTAATAGTTCTAGAGAATACATAAGATATCTGTATGCTGAAAGCCCAAAATGGCAGAGGACTTCTGACTGCTTTGAACAAAATAACGCAAAGGCAGAACAAGTAGGAAACAATCTCAGTGTCTTATCAAACCTTCATTTCTGTAAAGTCAGTGGAGACGTGTGCAAGGAAGTTCAAGAGATAAAGCCAAACACACAGGAGATAGGCCCCAAACTTACCCCTATTCAGCCAGATCATGGATATATACCACCTACTAAGGAAGAACTTAGGGCAGATAGTGAGCTGGCAGTTTTAAACATCATATGCAACTTAAAGAAGAGCCTGAATCTTCAAAATGATTTTCATGAATAACCTATTACCCAGTGAGGTGTAGGATGCCATTTGTATAGGCTGGAGACCATTGGATAATCCATGTGTGTTTTTCTGAGCTTTGTAACTGAACTATACAAAAGATATTGCAAGTTCTGCATCTCTATTATATCATGTAATCTCAATTACAATATTACACAGTATCTTTCACATTTATTTAATGCATAAGGGTCCCCTCTTGTTTTATATCATTAGTTTGTAATGGATGGGTTCCTTTAATAATTATACAGCTACTCTGGCTGGAAATAAATGCACCTTTATTGTACATTTACTCTAAAATCTCCTGGATGAAACGGTGAGTTTGAATTGATAAATTACTTTATGTTTTAATGTAGAGTTTGTTATTTGTGTGCTGAAAACTGATCCAATGTAGGTTTAAAGAAATTTGGGGCACTAGCGAATCACAAAGCAGACCCTAATCCCCACCCATGCACTACTGACTGAACCAATCACAGGGCAGACTCTAATCCCCACCCATGCACTACTGACTGAACCAATCACAGGGCAGACTTATTTATAGGTAGATTCTTTGGCAGTGGTCGGACTTTGTACTTGAGTCTCTGCTCCTTTCTGTTTGTGGATAAAAGATTTTCTGAAATCTAGTAAGTTTACTAGATCTTGTAATGTCCTTTAACCTTAAAAATATCTAAAGTCACAGGTTGACATAACACAATAAGTCTTTGCCCAGATCTGATCCTTTTACCCTCCCATGGTGCCTTGCGTCCCTTCTCTGCCAGCTCAATGTTATGGCATCCACCATCCCAGTCATTGTGATTATACTCATGCAGTAACTAACTCCTCCCACGCTTATTGTCACTGACAATTCTACCATCTCTTAACATATGTTAATGAAGGAGGAGGAGCTTAAAAACTATCAGCTACAGCATGAGTTTAATTCTCCTTTAAGAGCAGGTCTTATAATCTATGCAAGGTCCAATAGGAGACGGGAGTTGTCTAGGGTATCCCACTGCCCGTACCTCATAAATAAGGAATCGCAGACATACTTTCAGACAGCTACACGCTGTGTTTTTCTTTTAATCTTCATTTTATACATACAACCATGAAATTGTCTTTACAGGATTTTTTTTTTTATTTAAAAACCAATAGAACTGTACAAAACATATTAATCCTCGTTCCATTCATTTTCCAGGCTCCTAAAATAGTTTTATTTTGTGCAAGTCATAAAAAAAAGTCATGCTCTTTACTTTTGGGGACCAGTCTCATTCTATCAGGGGTCCTGGTTAGAGGGCCACATGGTCAGTGTGAAAATAAAGGCTATACATGCCTCAAACTGTTCAGTTACAAAAGAGTTTTAAAATACAGATTCACATTCAATATCCTTTCTGATTATTTATAAGTAAATATATATATTTATATAGAGAGAGAAAGAAAGATGGCGCCCTCCAGGAAACGCCACATCGATATCTACACAAAGCAAGTCTTATTGTAGGTTTTTGTAGGATTGTGGGAAACCATAACACAGGTAAACGCACATTGTCCTTGCTGAAAGCTCCCATGATGCTACAGCTGTAAGGCATTGTTTCTAGTTATGTAGAAATGTCATTAAAGTACAAATACACAGACAATAAGGACAGTAGTTATAAAGGATTGATATAGGTAATTACCAAAACTGATTAAAACTGTTTGGCATCTCAATAAGGTCTGGCAAATGGCTTCTTGTTAACCATAAATACGCTAGCGGGTAACGGGAATAATTCTACCTTTTACGGAACTTGAACTGCCCTACTACTTGAAAGGGGATGTAACTTTGCTAAAGGGAAAGTTCTGAACAAATAGGAGATTCAATAAAAGTTCTTATCGTTTAATATGGTGCTAATTTTGCCCCAACCAATCAGATTTTATTTAACATTAGCACCATTTTAAAGGATAAGAACTTTTATTGAATAACCCTGAGAGTGTTTTCTCATTCTACTAATAATCAGAAACAAAGAGAATATGTTGTATACCTAGTTATGTAAACAACAAGGTCCCCTTTAACTTTTGACTGTTGTGTAATTTTAGCTATTTAAACCATAACTCCCACAAATAAAGGGGTTTTATTTGGCATCATGTAGTAGAGGAAGGACATGGTACAAGATTGCACACCTGATTGCACAAGATTGCACACCTGATTGTGTGCAATCTTGTGCCAAATATAATAACTGACCAACAATCTAAACTAGCTATTGTGATTGGCTGAACAGAATATCATAGTCTGAATGCATTATGGGCATGATGACTGTCTCTGTGCAAGGGATTATGGGAATACCCTGCAATAATATTTCCAGCTGGCGTTAACCCGCCATAAGAAAGTCGCGTATCTGGCCAGCACCATCAGTGCCTATATAACATAGACGTCATTTTTGGACAAAACTTTTGTGCCTTTAACAGTGCTGTTCATTTCCTGTTAGGAGCAGCGCCAATTATCCAGAAGATTTGTAAGCAGGTTATAAAAATTTCAGGTTTAAAGTTCGATGTTCGTGTTTCGAATTTTTCTTTTTTAATAAACCTGCTTGAGGATAAAAAGTAATGATACCCTGTAAAAAATAAAGGGATTTTATTGTCACGGAACAGTCGTATTACAGTACACAGGTCATATTTATGTATATAACCTGTAGAATGGTTACATAATCCTCCTAGAATTTAATTATAAGTAAACTTTAGTTCGCTACATGGTACAAAATGATATTGCTGCCAGATATTTTGCGAGCATGCGGTATGGCCTGATTGGCTACAGATTACGTTATTTTACAACCCCACTGTAAAGTAAAGTTCCTTGATTGGTATTTTTTATTTTAACCACAGTCGATAAAGGAGCGTTTTGTGAAATAATTCCGTTATAAATACGGCCTCAGTAGTGAAAACCATATTTTATTAGTAAAGATTGAAAGGGGAGGATGGGGCATTTTTTTAAATCTAAACATTGTGCATAAAACATATCTATATATGTAATAAAATGTTTGCTAAATATTTGTGTTACATCCCTTGTACGTGCATTATAATCATTAAAGGACAGTGAAACCCTCTCTATACATATTTTTTTGTCCAAAACAAAATGCATTTTTTGTTTATTCACCCATATGTGAGATCTCTCCAGCAACGTTTCGGCCTTTATCAAGATCTCACATATGGGTGAATAAACAAAAAAAAATTTCAAAGAACTTTGGAGCATCCAGGTTCATTTTGTTTTGGACATATTAGAAGACTGAGAAGCAGTACAGTCTGCAGAGTGACGGTCCTGGAAGGAGAGTGGGATCCAAGAACTTGTGAGTCTTTATACATATTTTTTGTGTTTTTTTTCGTGAAAGCAGAATTCAGTAGGAGATAGGAACACTGGCTCCTATCTCCAATAGTGACTTGAAAGCCAAGATCACACACACTAGCTGAATTTTAGCACCGATGCAATCTCTGTTCCCTACCCCCCTACGCACACACATCCTAAGCAAAAGATAGGCCCTACATCGGGGTGTGAGGTGTGTCAAGGGTGAGCCAGTAGCAGATCTCTGCTCTCTAGCTCCGTGACAAGAGCAAGTACTCTTCTCTCCAACTGAATTATGCTGTTATTTCGGTTTTTTTGGGTTGCATGACCCTTTAAGTATCTACTTAAACAGTTGTGTGCTTTAAAGGGCTAATTAGTTACAACGAGGCAGTTAAAACCAGAAACACATATCGGTGTATAACATGGAAGCTAAACGTGCCTAATTCTACCAATGCATGGCGGCTAGGATAGGATGGATTATGGATTGTAACGTAATATAACTTTCCAGAAATCTCCCACGGTCAGTGACTAATAATGCTTGTTCTTTGTTGTTATTACACTACAAAATACAAAGGATTACACGGCAGCTCTACTGGCTTCTGTGTTTACACTAACCCCTGCCGCATTATTGTTTATTTTTCATTCATTTAGAATGAACACCCTGAATGAAACTTAGACAACCAAAAGGGTTTTAAATGATGTTTGCTGGAGTGGAGAAAATTGGAAAACGCACAAACCACAGCTTTTTTTTCTGGTTTGCTGTGGCCTAAACAATACAATACGAGGGAACAGAACAAATATAGAATATCCCCTCTCTGCAGATTCATATAGTGAGCGATTGTAACAGACGTGTATTTACTAATCGTGAATAGCCACTCTGCTTAGCAGTGTAACGGGCACAATGACTGTATTTCACCCTACCTCCCTGCCCCAGGTACTATTAACACGAACAGAACATGTGTACATACCCTAAGTATTGATTAAAACCTGTTCTAGTGCAGCTTGTTGGCGGTCAGTTGGAGTGGTTCCTGTGTTATCGGTTCCTTTACACGGGTTACAGAAATATACATTTTATTGCAGTGAATGTACTCAATAGGCCTCTTAGGTTTTCTTTGCAACATAAAGTACCAATAAACATTCTTACAGTGTTCATATTAGTTTATAACTTAATACTGATCTTATGCTGTTGAATAGATAGAAATAGGAATGATAATTTACCCACTATTGTAACAAAAGGGGCATCCGAAATCTCCAAGGAAATCAGAGACTGTAATTATTTTCTAATATCCTTATATTTTACAGTAGGGGGTACATTATTACCTGTAATACCCAATACGTTTCAGCAAGTCGTGTGGCACTGATGACATAGCTAAGCACCAATTACAACAGATAACATAACTGATCACCAATTATATTTTAGGACATAGCTAAGCACCATTATAATTGATGACAGGTAAAAAAATGATTATAACGGATGACATAGCTAAGTACTGATTATAAGTGATGACAGCTTATTACTTCTACTGATGACATAGCTAAGCACCGATTATAACCGATGACACAACAGAATTACTTATAACTGATAACATTGCTAGGAACCGATTATAACTACTGACATATCTAAGCACCGATTATAATAGATGACATAGCTAAGCACCGATTATAATAATATGATTTACAGGATATGCATGATTCCTTTGTATTATACTGGTAATAATTCTATTCCAAGTAACTTTCCTGGTAAACATGCATCTCGTTGTGCAATTTAACTGATTGTTGTACCATGTAACAGATTCATATGGCATGATGGGTATTAATGTAGTTTATATGAGACATTCCTTGTATCTTCTTTGATTTAGTCATACCATGTGACATAAAAGGGAATGATGGGTAAATGGCCAGAGCTTTTCTTTGCACTAAGGTGCATTCTGCTTTGGACAGACTGCGCCTGCAATTCTCTACCAGAAGGGGGCATCTGCAGTCCTATAAAAGAGCATGTAAGGACGATAAGTCTACTTTAGTGCATCTGCGGGGTCTAGTCCTCTGTTCAGACTTTGTGCAGTTTCAGTAACCCAAGCAGCGACTTTGACTTGTAAGAAATTGTAAACGAGATCTAGAGGTTCAAAGTCTTTCTTGGTACAAAAACCCCAAAACAACTAAACCAATATACATTGCATCTTAACACAACGGGCTCAATTTGCAGTTTAAAACCTTAAGATTTGATCGGTGACGAATTCTTTCCTCCGGCGTGGTGCTAGAGTCTAGACTTGTGTGTCTCTCGGATTGGACGAACTTTGTCATGTGTTCAGATGGCAGTGGTGATTCCATGTGATAAAATGTCCTTCCTGTCAATACTTTAATACTCACTGTCTCTGGCAATGCCACGAGGCTGTGGCTCCTAATAAATACAATATGGAAGTTGTTTGGTGGAATAGGCACAGTTTACGGTAGTCCAGTTGGCACTCAGAGCTGCGTCTCATCTCTCGTCTCTGGGTTGCCCACCTGTTCTGCTTTGAAGCTGCTTTTTCGACTGTGGGATTCATTGGCCACGTGTGCAAGCGGGTCAGATCTGATCAAGTATCTAACGGATAAAGTTTGAAATAAGGTCGTGAGGTTATACAGCGTTAAGGGGAACTAAGGTTAAAAGTTTACTTTGGCTTACGTGATTCTCGAGACTGACACACATGTCGAAAATTGTATTGTTTTATCGTAATAACATTTAGACTGAGCTTGGGTTTTTTGCAGTAGCTCGAGCCACAGACTGTTATGCAAGGACGTTTCATTTTGTTTATCCATTCATACAAATAGTTCCCTTTAACCTTTACCGACCTTGACACTGTTTACCCCTATGTGCTACTTACACAATATCGTTCAGTTCCAGGCGAGTGTCTGGTGGTGGATTAATCAAGACGTACGACAACGTGTTTTGGTGATCGTTCATTTCATCTGTTGAATGGAAAATGCAAATTAGTTGGTTATCTTAACCGCGATAAATAAAAGGACCACTAAACCCTACAAATAAGTCTTCCCCATCTATCTTAATTGTCTGCGAGTTAGGAGCAAGTATCCTACCTGGCGTTTTCCTCTAATTGAAAAGTAATTGGCATTGGACGTTTTGCAATGCTTGCTGCCCTCTGCCTGACTTCAATGAAAAGTATTGTGTCACTGCTAATGCTGGCCGTACATATAAGGGCAGATGTTGGAACGACAGGAGGTAATCTGATAATGTATGGCCAGCATTACTCCAAAGTAATAACAATCCATGTGAGACAGAACATTGCAGAACTAAAGCTAATTACTTTTAAAGTAAAATGGGTGTTAGGAATACTACTTCTTCCTCCTACAGAATTATTGATTGGGGGGGGATTTTTAGGGTTTAGTGGTCCTTAAATTCTTTGTTCAGATGACCTAATATTAACACTATGCCTAGTAATAAAAGGTCTTATTGTTAAAATTGTGCTTTCAATGGTATTTAACATCTGATTGGTTGGGGCAAAATGAGCCCCATTTTTAACAATAAGAACTTTTATTACATAGGCCTGATTGTGTTTACTGTACAAACTATAAGTTGGTCCCCTTTTTAAAGGGCATGTCCACCCTTTACACTAAAAACTGGCAACTTAACAGTTATCTGCCTGCAACCCCAACTGCTATTTTTCCCAGTTTATTACATGTATTTGCAACCAGATATTTAATATAAGTTCTATTTTTTTCTAGCAAAGTTATCTGCCTTCTCTCTCTATGCTCAATGAGCTTTTGATAAGTTGAGCATGTGCAGTGAAGGCAGCAGGTGAAACAGCAGTCAGTCTTGGTTGTGATGTCAGTTGTCTGCCTTGATTGACAGCATGGAGGGAGGGGCCAGTTTACTCCTCCAGAACAGAGGCAAATATTATGCCAAATATCTGGTTAGTAATACAGGTAATAAAGTGCTGAATATATCAGTTGGGATTGGGGGCAGGTAACGGACAGTTGACCAGTTTTTTTTGTTTTAGGGTGGACATTCCCTTTAACTGGAGGAGTATGGTTAAAATACAATCATCACCGTTCTAAGTATGTTAACAAGCTTTTGCCAAATTTGAGCTTTGTAGGTGAGGAAAAACATTTTAAATGCCTTCCAACATGTTCCAGATGGTTAGAGAGCATTCCCCAATGGAAGCCATTTACTTCATGCCAGTTTTTTCACGGGATGTCGATACATGCATAGTATGCAGTTTTGTAGCAGCCCTGTATTGGAGTTCATTAAATCTGTGGCATTGACCTCCCAGTAGATATCTTGTAACCTCTAAATGTTTACACTTCTATTCCAGAACCCTCAATGCCACGTTAACCCTTTATCTAGCCAAGTCAATGCTCAGTATGCACACAAACTTCAATAGTACAGGACATTGCAAGTGGATTTTACATCTTCTGATTGGCTGGGAGTAGCCGGCCATGTTGACATCATCATAAAGCCTGGTTTTCATGGGTTACATGTGACCAACATAGCAACTGCATGTGGGGAAAATAACAAGTGGAAAAATACTGAACTCTGTGATTTTGTGAATTGATGTAATGATAGAGGTAGGGAGAGGTTTATAGGTTTGTTACCTGATAAATTGTGATTTCCCATTTCTCTATGAGAAGCTGATGAGACGTTATGGCCACAGATATGGTCCACAAAAAAAAAAAATAATCTATGGCATCCTAAAAAGGCCAGTTAGTCAGGCAGTCCCTGTAAAGCCTTTATATTATATGTACGTTAGTAGTAAGATATATACAGAAATCCCAGGCGTAATCTGCAAGCTTTCGTTTTTATGGTTTGAAAGAGAAATGCAATTTTAGGTGTTAATGTTTAGGGAGGAATAAAGCTACTTCATGGGAGAGACAATTAATAAAGATATAAATGTCTTTAAGGATCTAAAGAAATTCCCTTAAAGGACGTGTAAATGATTTTTTCGCTGCCCCCCCATCTTCATTTTACTTAAACTTGGGAGCATCTTTGAAGGTGGACATGCCTGCAGGGACCTGGATGTGGCCCCCTTCGCCCCCGGGCACCATACAACTGCTGTGGTTGCTATAGTGATCTCTACACCCCTGACCTTATGTCTTTCTACTAACTTCAAAGTTTTATTTCCCTTGTTTGTTTTTTCCTGTCATTTGTAAATAGTAGATTTTAATTTCCAGTTTACTTCATAATATAGTAAGGAGTCTCCTCCCCTGGATTTCATCCCATATCAAGGAGTCTCCTCCCACTGGATTTCATCCTATAGTAAGGAGGCTCCTCCCACTGGATTTCATCCTATATCAAGGAGTCTCCTCCCACTGGATTTCATCCTATAGTAAGGAGTCTCCTCCCACTGGATTTCATCCTATATCAAGGAACTCCCCCCTGGATTCATCTATAGTAAGGGGCTCCTCCCACTGGATTTCATCCTATAGTAAGGAGTCTCCTCCCGCTGGATTTATCCTAAGTAAGGAGTCTCCTACCACTGGTTTCATCCATGTAAGGAGTCTCCTACCACTGGATTTCATCTATAGTAGGAGTCTCCTCCCACTTTTCATCCTATGTAAGGAGTCTCCTCCCACTGGATTTCATCCTTATCAAGAGTCCCTCCACTGGATTTCATCTATATCAAGGAGTCTCCTCCCACTGGATTTCATTCTATAGTAAGGAGTCTCCTCCCACTGGATTTCATTCTATAGTAAGGAGTCTCCCACTGTAAAGTCTCCTCCCTGGATTTCATTCTATATCAATGAGTCTCCTCCCACTGGATTTCATTCTATAGTAAGGAGTCTCCTCCCACTGTAAAGTCTCTCCCACTGGATTTCATCCTTAGTAAGGAGTCTCCTCCCACTGGTTTCATCCTATAGTAGGAGTCTCCTCCACTGGATTTCATCCTATATCAAGAGTCTCCTCCCACTGGATTTCATCCTATATAAGGAGTCTCCTCCCACTGGATTTCATCCTATAGTGGAGTCTCCCCACTGGATTCATCCTTAGTAAGGATCTCCTCCCACTGGATTTCATCCTATAGTAGGAGTCTCCTCCACTGGATTCATCTATAGTAAGGAGTCTCCTCCCACTGGATTTCATCCTATAGTAAGGATTCCCTCCCACTGATTTCATCCTATAGTAGGATTCTCCTCCCACTGGATTTCATCCTATAGTAAGGAGCTCCTCCACACTGATTTCCTTCTATATAAGGAGTCTCCTCCCACTGGATTTCATTCTAAGTAAGGGTCTCCTCCCACTGGATTTCATTCTATTAAGGATCTCCACTGTAAAGTCTCCTTCCTCTGGATTTCATTCTATATCAATGAGTCTCCTCCCACTGGATTTCATTCTAGTAAGGAGTCTCCTCCCACTGTAAGTCTCCTCCCACTGGATTTCATCCTATAGTAAGGAGTCTCCTCCCACTGGATTTCATCCTATAGTAAGGAGTCTCCTCCACTGGATTTCATCCTATATAAGGAGTCTCCTCCCACTGGATTTCATCCTATATCAAGGAGTCTCCTCCCACTGGATTTCATCCTATAGTAAGGAGTCTCCTCCCACTGGATTCCATCCTATAGTAAGGAGTCCCTCCCACTGGATTTCATCCTATAGTAAGGAGTCTCCCCCCACTGGATTTCATCTATATAAGGAGTCTCCTCCCACGGATTTCATCCTATAAGAAGAGTCTCCTCCCACTGGATTTCATCCTATAGTAAGGAGTCTCCTCCCACTGGATTTCATCCTATATAGGAGTCTCCTTCCACTGATTTCCTCCTATAAAGGAGCTCCTCCCCTGGATTTCATCCTATAGTAAGGAGTCTCCTCCCACTGGATTTCATCCTATAGTAAGGAGTCTCCTCCCACTGGATTTCATCCTATAGTAAGGAGTCTCCTCCACTGGATTTCATCCTATAGTAAGGAGTCTCCTCCCACTGGATTTCATCCTATAATGAGTCCCTCCCACTGGATTTCATCCTATAGTAAGGAGTCTCCTCCCACTGGATTTCATCCTATAGTAAGGAGTCTCCTCCCACTGGATTTCATCCTATAGTAAGGAGTCTCCTCCCACTGATTTCATCCTATAGTAAGGAGTCTCCTCCCTTCCAAAACTCCCACTGGTATTTCATCCTATAGTAGGAGTCTCCTCCCACTGGATTTTCATCCTATAGTAGAGTCTCCTCCCACTGATTTCATCTATAGTAAGGAGTGCTCCTCCACTGGATTTCATCCTATAGTAAGGAGTCTCCTCCCACTGGATTTCATCCTATAGTAAGGAGTCTCCTCCCACTGGATTTCATCCTATAGTAAGGAGTCTCCTCCCACTGGATTTCATCCTATAGTAAGGAGTCTCCTCCCACTGATTTCATCTATAGTAAGAGTCTCCTCCTCACTAGTTTTCCATTCCTATAGTAAGGAGTCTCCTCCCACTGTTTTCATCTCTAGTAAGGAGTCTCCTCCCACTTAAAGTCTCCCTCTGGATTTCATTCTAATATAATGAGTCTCCTCCCACTGGATTTCATCCTATAGTAAGGAGTCTCCTCCCACTGGATTTCATCCTATAGTAAGGAGTCTCCTTCCACTGGATTTCATCCTATAGTATGCAGTCTCCTCCCACTGGGTTCAATCCTATAGTAAGGAGTCTCCCCCTCGCTAGATTTCATCCTAGAGTAAGGAGTCCTCCCACTGGATTTCATTTTGTTTTCTATAGACGAACGTCTATAGTTGTGTATCGGCACCTTTAGTAGAAAGACCTAAGGTGAGGAAAAAAGGGTGTACACCGCCTTTAACATATTAAATAAATTGGCATGCATTTAGTAAGCTCAACCTAAGCTGGGTACACACAGTAACGAAAAGGCCCGATACCTTCGAATCCGACGGTATTGGGGTTTTATCGTCAGTTTTTAGCTTCTTTCCCGAATGAGTCCGCAGCCGCCGAACGTTCCCGTCAGCCTTGCCAAAAATTTCCCTTTGCCCACGTTCGTCTCTCTGTAGGGGAGTCACCCGCGGTCGTGGGAAACATGCAGGGAAAACGATCTGGACTGTGTGTATCCTGATCTTGCAAATCCTGTCTGTCATCTGTTGTGTGTACAGCTTTAAGTCAACGATTAGCGATGACTGCATTGTTCTTATATAACCTAATAACTTCATTCTCTGGATCATGGAACTCCGGCTATCTCTACATTCCATGGGTTTGGAACAGAACACAATCTATAACCATGGTGATATCACCAACACTACCGTTCTCAGCCTGGATGTAATAGCTAGGAAGCACATTCCATTTTATAATTAACGTGCTGCATGGAGGTTGTTTGAACACACGTGGCTCCTGTTCCTTTTGTTCCTCTGAAAATATTTCCTTCTTTGTGTTTTTAATTTGGTGTAATGACACACATTTCAATAAAATAACTTTATATATAAAAAAAAACCCACCCACTGTCAACCTGTCATTAAAAAGCATTAGGAGGTAGGAGGTGGGCGGTTAGCCATTGTGCTGCTATAATAAACGCAGATATAGATAAAACAATAATCCAAGGTGGATTAGCACAATCTCTGGGGACGTTTATATTCCTTTTGTTCATTTTTTACTCTGTATCCTTAAATAAGACATTTTGTGTTTTATCTCCCAATAGGAAACATTTCATTTTGGATTCAGGTGAATATAAATAAAATGGATTCCCAGACCCTACCAGCCTATATCTGCAGCAAATCTGCCAATCTAGCTTAGGAAAAAACAAAATAAAAATGCCAAATGTGGAGGGTACTAATGGTTTATACCCCAACACCTACCCCCAGAATTCACAACATATTCACCCAGTCAATGTTTCGGATATATTAAGTCACACTTTTTAAAGGAATAGTTCACTACCAAAGTGAACTATTCTTTTAATGCATTGATTGAAGTCTGGAAGGATAAGGAGCTATGCCCTACCTCCTGTTCTTCAATCAATACATTAAAGGAATAGTTCACTTTGGTAGTGAACTATTCCTTTAATACAATTTTAAAATACAATACAATTGTACCCTCTTAGGCCACTTTCCACCCTTAAAGGACAGTTATACTCCCCTCCGATCCGCTATGGCCTTAACCTCTGGGTACTTTACAGATCATCTGTAATACTTAGTGTTCCTTCATTGCACTGGTCCGATCCTTCTCTAGTCTCCTGTCACGGACCACATCACGCACTGCAGACGGGAGAGGAGCCGGCTGGCGGGAGAAATTTAAGTATTAGAGATGACCTTTGAAGTACCTAGAGGTGAGGACCTAGCAGTTTATGTCCTCACCCTGGGTACTATTGAGCGGTTCGAGGAAAGGAGCAATGTGTATAATTGTCCTTTAAAAAACGAATTAAAATTTTTTAACGTTGAACAATGAACTGGGCCACTGACTGCTATCCTATCTTTCGTAGTTTTCAAGCCGAAATCCACAGCGGTGCATTGTGGGGAATTACGATGGGTTCTTTCAATCCGATTTTCGCTCATTTGATCGGTAAACCATCAGCCTAGGTATGGCTAGCTTTATTATTTGTCTTTAACTGCCAATTCACTAGTACAGTATGTCCCATAATGGCTGAAAGCATGGCGGCTAACATCAACTTGTTTTTCATAAATCCAGGGTAACAATCTATATCACAGCCAATAAATACTTCTGTAGTCTCTACTCTTTGGGCGCTACATTTGGACATTCATTTATATAAACATGTTAATTCCCCTTTAAAAACAGATTATACACTTGTACTTCAGAACAGGAAAGCATTGAAACCCTGGTACATACATTCCATCCTCCAGTTCATTTAAAGGCACAATTAACTCAACCTCCACCTGGCTCTAGTTAAAAGGTTCCAAAATCTAAACATTCTGCTACAATATTGCATCTTCTGGCAACAAGATTCTCATGAAGTATCAATAAGGTAAATATCACACATACTTACACGTTTTAATATCATTTTTTTTTGTTGTGTTTTTGGAATTTATTTAAAAGAAACACACTTTATGGACTGGGTGGGTGTGTGGATACAAGTAGAAGCATGAGATGAGATTCAAGCAGTTATTACAAGGTTGGGTTTATGTCTTCAACCTGGGAAATTAGTTATTTCTTTTTTAAAGCCCTTTTATCCAAGACAATGGGACTTATTCAATAAGAGGTGTAAATTTTTGCCCACGGTCTTAATCCGCAACAGCCAATCAGATTTAATTAACTGTTTCCAACTGTAGTAGAACAATAAAAAGGGATCATCTGATTGGTTAAGGCACATTAACAGCTTCAACTTATCCCTCCTAACCATTGGTAAAGGAGAAATAAAGGCTGTTAAGTTATTTTTCTCTGTGTATTGCCCATATTTGGCTAAATTAAAATTGTGTATTCATTTACTTTAAATGAAATGATAAGAGAAGGAGAGTTTATCAGTCTTTACTCTTTGAACATAAATATAAGGGACACAGGAAATGTTATTTTAATGTAAAAAGCTTTAATACATCACAGACTTTCCCAGCCTTGCAATAAGAGCTCAGAATGAGAGGCTGTTAATGCAGGTTTTACATAGTGATCACATAGAAACGTGCCGGTTAGTGAATTATGACTGGTTGGTATTCAGTGTAAGACCCAGTAGGATTTATATCAGGTGCCCCCTCCATGGAAAAAGCTTTTTAAGGAATTTCATGCAGTCATGAGTCAAAGCCCTTCAACTCCTTATAGTATATTGCCATAGTATTGGTCACAAAGATAATCCAATCAGAAACCACCTCATTGAGCATCCCCATAGATCACCTGGTATTTTAAATACCCATCTTGACCATCTGCTGTTAATGTTACAAGATGGAGCACTACCCACTCAGCGCTGGGCCGAGGGCTTAGATATCCTCACTGCCAAGTCGCTAGAAGATTGTTTTAAGCTATGAAAAAACTACCTGGCAATATACAGTCATCGTGGGGTCTTCCATGAAGCCAGATTGGTGGCCAGACTGTGTTTCTGATCAATAAGCACATCAATGGGCGGAAAATGCCAACTTTACATGTGGATTTTTTAGGGGGAATTTTGTAAGTATAAAGTATAAAGCTCAGGGCAGGACCAGTTCAACCTTAAACTCATTCACCAATAGTCACTTATATACACATCTCTATAAGGCTGGAGAACATGGCACAGACCCTGGTCCTCTACTAAGAGCCACCAAGGATGAGTAAATTGAGAATTACTGTATACCCCCAGCTGCCATTAACATCTGGATTGTCTAGAGACTTTACAATAAGATATGGTTAGATAAATGCAGTAGGGAGCCTCACTCTTTGGCAAGTCAACTGTAGGACCTGAAGGTCTCAGTGATGACTCCAAAGAATTTACCATGATTTACTCTATTTTAGTCACAACAAGTTCAACAGAAATTAAAGGGCTATCAAGTTGCCTGTCGTGTGAATTTATCTTTAATCCAAATGGGTAATAACAGAATCTTTGTATTGTAAGAGGATAGATGCAGTCTTTGTTCTGACCTTGCCTTTAATAATGCCTTTAAGAATCTTGGTGTGATCAAAGTTACAGTGGTAAGAAGTAACATAATAAATTAGGCAGGAAGTTAAAAGGAAGTCATTTAATATAGAGAGATTGCTTTAAAATCTTAAAAAACATAAAACAAGAAAAATGAACAGCAGAATTTATTATTCTGTGTATACAAGATATCAATCTGTAACCAATCCCAAACAGTCCGGTGTATGGAAACATAAACACTCCAAGTTGTTATAATGTGTCCAGTGCAGTAACAATACAAGAGGAGCTTATACCAAGTTGGACTGTTTATGTTTCTGTTATTAGTGGACACACTGGACTGTTTGGGATTGGTTACAGATTGATATCCTGTACTAAATTCTGCTGTTCATTTTCTATGGGAGGCTGTTTCTTGGCTGTTTCAGTTATCTAAGGATAACTGGACTGTTATTGGCATTCAAGCTGCTGGTGCAGTGGGCGCTATTACTGCCCCAAAATCCCTGCCCTAAATGTGATGGGCTGTGCGCTTGAAGCCAGTTGGCATGTTCGCATACTCATTGTGTGCCGAGTCTTTCATGACTCCCAGGGAAAAGAATTTACCTTGCAAATATCCAAGGTTTACCCGATTCATGACATCACTGGCAGTTAAATTTGCTACATCCTCTATAGAACATACAGAAAGGTACAGACAGAAACAAAAGAGAAAGAGAAAAATATCAGCAAGAAAGTTAAGCAGCATAGAAGAAAAGGTTCTGAACTGAAAGGGACCGCTTTTATCAGACACAGGATATTATGGGTCCAAACCTATATCGTCCCCTTTGCTATTGCTGATCTCCCAGAGCTCATAGGAAAGATGCAGCATTGTTTAAACCATCTCTTTAGGCTGATATCCTCTTTTATCTGGGCTAGAAGTCAAGAAATCAAGAATGTGTATGCCTGCATTACGCCCTAAAACCATTACTTAACCTGCCATTGAGGACCAATGTTCTGGGTAAACGAGTGGTGCTAACAATACCAAAAGATAAGAACTGACTGAACAATAATGAGAACATGGCTGGGAATTCTACATGGTACCCAACTATACTATTGTTAGAAATTGTGCTTTGGATATTACACTCTTCCCTACTGGTCTGCAGTCATGTGTTTAGATTTGTGTATTGGATGGTAACAGTGTTAACAGAAGATAAATCATATCAATATTTGGTGTGACCACTCTTCAGAACACCATCAATTCTTCTAGAAGGAAGATTGTTTCAAACAACATGGAAACCTTCTGTGGAGGTAGGTTACTTTAAATTCTTCTGTATCTTCATGTAATCCCAGACACACTTAATATTGGTGAGATCAGGAATCTGAGTGGACCATACAATCAATTAGGGCTCTGGATGGACCATACCATCACTTCCAGGACTCTTTGTTCTTCTTTAAGCTAAAGATGTCTCTCAAGGACATTGCCTTTATGTTTGGGGTCATTGGTGCAGAATAACTTTGGGGCTAATGAGAATCTCCCTGATGGTATTGCATGATGGATCGGCTTGTATTTCTCAGCATTAAGGACACAATCCTGATTAAATTCCCAACAGATTGTCAGGAGAAACGCATTATTGCTCTCCAGACCATTGTCAAACAAACAGCCTTCTTCTAGAGTATAGCCAAATAATTGAAAATTTGACTCAACAGTCCAGAGCACCTGTTGCCATTTTCCTACATCCTAGTTCTTTATATGTTACAATGTTACGTGTATAATTCAGTTGCTTAACATTGTTTCCATATCTGATGTATGGCTTATTGGTTACAATTCTTCCGTGAAGACCTCTTCTGGCTAGACTTCCTCATACAGTAGATGGGTATATCTGGGTCCACCAGGTATGCTCTGTATTGGCTGGGAGGTATATGACCATAGGCCATATCTGCTCTGTATTGGCTTAGAGGTGTCTGGCCATATCTGCTCTATATTGGCTGGGAGGTGTTTGGCCATATCTGCTCTGTATTGGCTTAGAGGTGTCTGGCCATATCTTCTCTCTATTGGCTGGGAGGTGTCTGGCCATATCTGCTCTGTATAGGCTGGGAGGTGTCTGGCCATATCTGCTCTGTATTGGCTGGGAGGTGTCTGGCCATATCTGCTCTCTGTATTGGCTGGGAGGTTGTCTGGCCATATCTGCTCTGTATTGTCTGGGAGGTGTCTGGCCATATCTGCTCTGTTTGGCTTAAGGTGTCTGGCCATATCTGCTCTCTATTGGCTGGGAGGTGTCTGGCCATATCTGCTCTCTATTGGCTGGGGAGTGTCTGGCCATATCTGCTCTCTATTGGCTGGGAGGTGTCTGGCCATATTTGCTCTGTATTGGCTGGGAGTGTCTGGCCATATCTGTCTGTATTGGCTGGAGATGTCTGGCCATATCTGCTCTGTATTGGCTGGGAGGTGTCTGGCCATATCTGCTCTGTATTGGCTTAGAGGTGTCTGGCCATATCTGCTCTCTATTGGCTGGGAGGTGTCTGGCCATATCTGCTCTCTATTGGCTGGGAGGTGTCTGGCCATATCTGCTCTCTATTGGCTGGGAGGTGTCTGGCCATATCTGCTCTGTATTGGCTGGGAGGTGTCTGGCCATATCTGCTCTGTATTGGCTGGGAGATGTCTGGCCATATCTGCTCTGTATTGGCTGGGAGGTGTCTGGCCATATCTGATCTGTATTGGCTTAGAGGTGTCTGGCCATATCTGCTCTGTATTGGCTTAGAGGTGTCTGGCCATATCTGCTCTGTATTGGCTGGGAGGTGTCTGGCCATATCTGCTCCGTATTGGCTGGGAGGTGTCTGGCCATATCTGCTCCGTATTGGCTGGGAGGTGTCTGGCCATATTTGCTCTGTATTGGCTGGGAGTTGTCTGGCCATATCTGCTCTGTATTGGCTGGGAGGTGTCTGGCCATATCTGCTCTGTATTGGCTGGGAGGTGTCTGGCCATATCTGCTCTGTATTGGCTGGGAGGTGTCTGGCCATATCTGCTCCGTATTGGCTGGGAGGTGTCTGGCCATATCTGCTCCGTATTGGCTGGGAGGTGTCTGGCCATATCTGCTCCGTATTGGCTGGGAGGTGTCTGGCCATATTTGCTCTGTATTGGCTGGGAGTTGTCTGGCCATATCTGCTCTGTATTGGCTGGGAGGTATATGACCATATTTGCTTTGTATTGGCTGGGAGGTGTTTAAGGTAACAACTGACAAACAACAGCCATGCAGCATCTAACGTTTTGTCAAACAAATGCTGAAATAAGCACAAAGAGGGCATTGCAAATAAAGCAAACGGTGAACCACTACTACCCTCCTAAGACACAAAGTTCCATTAGAATCCTTATAGGCTATGGGCATTGCTTTGATAAAACATTAACTAACAAGCTCATCCTCACTGGACGTTGGAATGGAAGCCAAGAAACACTATAAAAGGCTCGAATAGCAGATGCTCTCTAGGACGGCTTCAATTCTGCTCGGTAAGTGAGCGAACATGTAACAGAAAGCGGGGAAACCTAACGCTATTCCATCTGTATATTCCCAATTATTCCTCTTTTCCCATCTACAGGCCAAGGGGTGTCGCCAACATCAAACCACATTAAAAAAATGGAACATGAGACGACGGTAGCAATGGAGTTTACATCGCGGAAAGCGGAGACAATGCGTTTGGTCGCTTGAAACTAACAACACGAGACAAGATAGGGGAAAAAAAACGGGATTGCATCTGAATGGCCATGGGGGCTAAGAATGTGATCCCCCTTGTGCTGAATCAATTGTTAGCTGTGCATTATATAGACCCTACGGTATATACAGGGTTATCCACCATAAATAACATTAGATACGTCGTAGAAGTCTAGAACAGACTCATTGACTGTGGTAATATCCCTTCAAACAAGCCTTGGAGGATGTCTCTAGCTTCTATGGTTCTTCAGTTATAGGCTTGTAAATTTACACTCAGACAGTCAGGATAAACAAGGAAGTGAGTGCCAGTCACATGATATTTTATAACCCTATTAAAAAAGATCTTTTCTGAAGCTAAAGACCGTTATAGCAGTAGGATACAACTGGGCATGCTCATACCTGAGGCAGGGGAGAGCAATGATACTGGTGAACTCAAAGTGCTAGCTGGAAACACCACCCTTTATACTGCTATAAGTTTGCATAGATTGCAGCTAGAAACATGATTCTGGAGCCGTTGTAAAGGTAGGAATGTACTTATTTTTAAAAAGGTGACTTGCGTGGAGACCACAGTTACCCTTTAAGTAACTAGATTCTAATAGGTAGTGAACTTAACTTACCATACCCAGTGGTGGGTAAACCAAGGTGCTTCATCCTGTTCTTCACCAGCTCAGAGAGTTCCTGACGTTCCGACCTCCTGTATAAGTTTATCCTCTGTTGACTTATCCATTCAGCCGTCTTATTCGCCTGCTTGTTGCCCTTCCTACTAAGCCGCCTTGCCCACTGCATACTTTTCCTTCTCAACAAAGGGTGTTCTGATTGGTCGCTCGATGTGGAGTTCCTTGGGTTGGTTTTGCCAGTCCAGTATTCCTTGCCTTCTTTCGTGTCCTCGCAATCCTCTACATTGATGGAGATCTGAGACTAGAAAAGTTGGTGGGTAGAACAGTTGGTTAGCCTGCCATCCATAACAAAACCAGGTTACCAATATTAGGATTAAAGGATAACGGACCCGCTTACCTGTGTTCTAATGTCATGAGGCTGTACAGGAAAAAAAGAAAAAAATTAGGTCCATTGCACATAATCAGTAAGCAGGAATCTACACAAAGATGTCTCCATGAATTCCCACACTAAGGAGGCCATGCAATGTTGTACATTGCGGGATCTCTGACAGGTAAGTGAGCCGGCTAACGCCTCCTATTCAGTGGCGTAAAGTTTTGTGCTATATAGTGCTGTTTTCGCGCTATATATGCTGGTAAACATAACCGATCGGTGTAAATAAAACAGGGTAACTAGACTTGGCCCCAAACAGAATGAGGTGCGTTAGTGAAGTAGATGTAAAGTAAAAGGTTAGAGGACTGTAATACTTTTACATGGACTAACCGTTTATTTACAAACTTCCAATCAGGTACAGTTTATTTTATATAACAAGCTTTCGAGGGTTCTACCCTCTTCACCAGGTAACAGTTTATTTTAGTTGACAAGCTTTTGGGGGCTGTACCCTCTTCGTCAGGTGAGAGCAGTACGCCTCTGACCTAATGAAGAGGGTCCGTCAACTAGAATAAACTGTCCGTCCATATAATAGTATGACAGTGATTTTTACTACACATATTGTGGACTAATCATTTTTTGTAGACGTTACACATTCTTATATATTTTAGCATAAAATAAGCAGAATATTCCGGAGTGGATTGGAAATACTCCGACATTCATTTATTTATTAAGTCTAGGTAACAAAAAAAAGATGTTTCTTACAGTGTAAACAATTTGGTTAGACGCCATTTGTTTTAATGCTAATTATACCGATTTATGCCTTGTGACTGTTTAATGGAGTGTACAGAGAAACCCGAGATTACATTTGCCATAGTCTCAGGTTTACAAGTGCTGAGTCATGTATATGTTAGGGGCGGGGCAAGCAATAAGCAAGTAACATAAACCAGTTAGAGCATCATATCTTCTGACTGGTTACATTTATATTTGATAGACATGAATCAACTTTTGTCCAACTAACAATTTTCACCCGATGATACTGAGGCTATTTTATTACTGTTACTGTCTTACCTCGGATGTAGGAAACATGTGGGATTGTGTCCTGTAAATTCCCACAGGAATTTCCGCACTGGAAGAGCAAAGTTTCTGAAACAACCTTCCGTACGTTCGAATCCACAAATCCTCCTCTGTGATTTTCATCTGAAAACGAAAACATTGTTACTTTCGCATCCGTAATTTCACCAGCTACAAGGTTTGATCCTGCAACTAAATCCGCCTATGTTTAAGAGACATGTGGAACTTACAGCACACAGGTAGCCAGAACCTGGCGTGGTGTCCAGACCTAACAGTAGCCTTGTAATTGTGATCATATAATCCTTCACAAAGGACTGTAAAGGACAAACACAGGATTAATACATTATACCGAATAGACACAGACAACTCTGTAATCAGAGGGCTCATTAGAAATAAATGTGAGAAGAAAGATTATGGAGATTTATAGTGAGAATGTGATGGGAGAGAGGGGTTTGTGTGGTTGGAGACAGTAGGACAGGACACAGACAATGTAGACCATTTAGTCTCTCCTGACCTGATATAACAACGTATCCAACATACTGATGCTAAAAACCCTTCCGGCAGCAAAGGGCAAACGAAACATGAAAGCCAAATTGGATCCGTTCTCCCGTTCTTTCTGAGGAGAGAAACATGGGGAGTAAGGAAGGTCGGACACCAATGCATTTAACTTTACACAAAGACTAATGTTCAATAACATGATATCACTCTCTCTACCTTATATTCCATTTGTGTGAGATTAAAGGGCTACTATGGTTTAAAAGCAAATGTACCCGGATTACAGCCCAAAAAACGTTAATTATAATGATGCGCAATTTGTTTTATTGCTAACTGTGTGAAGTCAGTAAAACCTTTATCCCATAGCCACCCTTCCCAGCTCTACCAGTGGTACACACATGCTCAGTGGGGCTCATCCTGGTGATAAGCTATTAAATTATCTACATTGTGTCCCACTGTACTAAAGGGGAGAAGAGGACGGAAATGAAAGTAACTGCAGAACTTATATAGTGAAAGATAGCACTGGCATTCCTTGGGAATCATATTGAGAGGCCATATATTGTTCTGATCAGCAGTTTAAAGGTTCGTACACACGTGCGATCGTAGGTCCTGACCCGAGACACACGATGTGTATGAACAACCGTTTCGCCCGATAAAGTGCATTAAAACATTGTATCTCCCATCACCCCCCACCCTGTCACTATAGGGGTAGCCGAGTAATTTACCTTCTCTAGCTTGGACAGGGCAAGAGAATACGAGTCCTTCGCTCGGAACTGCATGAAACGCATGTTAGATGGATGCGTCAACTCGGTGGTGATACTAAGGCTTGGGAATAACCTGTAATGAGAGGGAAACATACAAATAGGCTATACGCAGGTAATAATAAACATACAAGTAGACTATTCACATGTAATAATAAACATACAAGTAGACTATGTACATGTAATAATAAACATGCAAGTGACTATGTACATGTAATAATAAACATACAAGTAGACTAATACATGTAATAATAAACATACAAGTAGACTATACATGTAATAATAAACATACAAGTGACTATACATGTAATAATAAACATACAAGTGACTATGTACATGTAATAATAAACATACAAGTGACTATGTACATGTAATAAACAAACAAGTGAACTATGTACATGTAATAATAAACATACAAGTAGACCATATGCATGTAATAATAAACATACAAGTAGACTATGTACATGTAATAATAAACATACAAGTAGACCATATGCATGTAATAATAAACATACAAGTAGACTATGTACATGTAATAATAAACATACAAGAAAACTATGTACATGTAATAATAAACATACAAGTAGAATATGTACATGTAATAATAAACATACAAGTAGACTATGTATATGTAGTAATAAACATACAAGTAGACTATACATGTAATAATAAACATACAAGTAAACTATGTACATCTAATAATAAACATACAAGTAGACTCACGATCGGCCATGATTTACCAGCCCACCCGCAAAAATAATTTTAAAAAATCAATAAAACCAATGACGGACAATACAAAATGGTGGCCATATCCATCCTACCTGAACATGGTTTGTACATTGACGATTGTCTTTGCGTCTGCCATGTAATCTTCCTCCGCGCTCATTGTGCTTTCCTTATCTACCACTACCAAGTTGTCTGCGTAAATGATCCCGCACTGCAGTAAGTTATCCAGGCTGAGGACAAACAAAATGGATTCACTTTGGGTCATGACAATGCAGGACTTTCTATTGGTCTACGGTTTATCATTGTCTGTACCATACAGATTACTGGGTCTATGGTGCACTTGTTAACCCAATACAATGTACCGACAGTATAGCAGGATCTGGAGGGGGCAGATAATGGCGGAACTTTAGGGTAACAGCAGAATTAACAATGTGCCCATCTAAGTTCATTTCATGGAGAGGGGAGACAGGGATGTTGTATCCTCCAAACCCTCTTCAGATTAATACGTGTCTACTAGTGATGGCCCAGTTTGCGGATCCGAACCCGGATCCGCGGCGGATTTACCTTGTTCGCTAACGGCGGATATCGCAGATTTTCCTGTTTTCCGCCTTCCGGACTTTTCCGAACCGCGTTTTCGAAAATTCTCGAAATTACGGGGATTTCTCGTAATTTCGAAAATGCGGGATAATACGAGAAATCGCAGATTTCGTATTTTCGATGAATCCTTGTATTTTTGAAGAATCGTATTTTCGAAAAATCCTCATTTTTTCGAATTTTAATAGATTTTAATGGGTCCGCTCGCGGATTCCTCGAGCGGACCGGATTTTGCGAAGTTTGGGCATCTCTAGTGTCTACTGCAGAACCATAATAGCTTGCAGTTGGATACTTGGAGGTGCATATAGAATATAGTGTCATCCGAGAGCCAAGTTAGCAGTCCATTTAAGGGTAACTGTGGTCTCCATACAAGTACTCATTGAAAATAGCTCTCGTCTTTAATCCCTTTCAAACAAGCCACAGATTGCCCTGTGTCTATGTTATAACAGTTATATGACAGTTATAAGCTGTCATAATCCCACCCCAAAAATTAATCATTTCTAAAGCCGGTTACAGGCCTGCAACCATTCTCTGTCCTTTCCGCTACCTATAGGCACCTTAGGCTTGCGGCTAGCTTTAAAAACGATTAAGAAGTTTGGGGGGGGCGGGGCTTATGATGCAGCTGATGATGCTCTGTCTCAGCACTGGGCATGCTCCAACCTTAAACTTGGAGGCAGACCCCAAACACTGGTGATGTCACAGCTCACAGTGCTAGCAGGCAAATCACCCTTTATACTGCTGTAACTTTGGATAGACTGCAGCTAGAAACATGATCCTGGGGTCATTTTAAAAGGTGGGGCCAATCTTTTTATTAAAAGACACTTGTATAGAAACCACAGTTCCCCTTTAAAAGCCTCTGTGGTTTCAGTAAATAGCAGACAATGGATCACGTCATTTGTCATTTTTCCTTTCCGCGGGATGGATCATTAGCAAATAATAAACGTACTTATCTATTGTGCCGACCATGAAGTAAACCATCGGAAAGCAGCAAATGGCCTCTAGAAAGTGGTTGTCGGGCCTGGCAGGTAGGAAGAGCGAGTGATTATTTCATACACAATGGGTAAATAACAAGCCTATTCCTTCTAATGGCATCACGGTATAGATGGGATCATAACCAAATGAAAGGAAATATATAGATAATGATACCGCCATATTTCTGCAATGGTTTATGGGTAGACTGCTAGACATTTATATGGCGGGAGCCGTCCATCACAATTTATGATTGCATTTATCCCACTGCAGTCTAGCAAGGCTTTACTATAATTAGGCAGACATATTAACTAAAGACCCCAATGCAAACCAGCAGAACGTTATAATACACACATAGATCTGCATTGGATCTGATCTGTAGCGTTAATGTATAGAAAGAAGAATTAATCACCCCTATGTACTGATATAGGTCGTAAGTTAAATGATTTTGGGGGGGGCTTACGGGTTATCCAGAAGCAGGACAATGGGATTCAGCTCTTTTCTGGATCTGTAATACGCCCTCAGAGGAACGATGAAATTATATAGACCATTCCCAGCCGTCTCCGCCGACACGATGATCAGTTTGTTCTTAAATCCGTAGGCCTTGGCATCTTCAAAACTGTTGTGTTTGCAGCCCTGAGTTCAGACAGACCATGGCCCCATTAGATAACCCAGGACAGGATTGGACGAATCAGAAAACGATTTACTAACGGGCACGGTACCTTATCCAGGCGCAGGCAGCAGAACGCAGCTTTAGAGGGCAGCAGGTGGCAGAGGGTAGGGGAGCTCCCGATGTAGGGGGAATTTGGCGGGTAGCCCTTCACATACCTGCAAATTCAAAATAAATAAATAAATGACTCATTGAAAGTAGACCAGGCAGAGTTTAATGGATTCCTATACATAGTAATGCTTGTACCAGGTAAATTATATTTCTTTAAGTCACAGGGAGGATGGGAGCCCCCGGTATAGAACAACTCACAATTCATGTGGGTAGCGAGAGGCTCAGAGATAAGAGGGAAGAGAAATGGGTTGGTAGAGGACTGTGCTGGAGATCCATGTATAGGGAGATTTAATAACTTACCTACCTTTCCGCAACGTGCTAAAGACTTTGCAAGGGCATAATGGGAGTGTGGAAGGGAAACACAGGCCTGCAGTTTTTTAAATACCCCCCATATAGGATTATGGGCCCTATTTATAAAAGATCGATACCGTTATCGAAGAAACAACGATCGTTATCGTAAAATAGCGATCGTTATCTGAAAATACCAATCGTTATCGTTAAATAACGATCACTATTTTACGATAACGATCGCTATTTTACGATAACGATCGTTATTTTTTCGATAACGATATCGATCTTTTATAAATAGGGCCCTATGTACCGAGAGCCACGATTGCTCTCTATTGCCCCCTTTAGGCAATGCACCGAGCTAAACAACATAGCGGTGGTTGTGCGACACAGTTTTTGCGTACTGCCACAACCGCAGTTAGTTGTGTCTTAAAGTCGTGTGAACTTAAAGTCTGTTAACGGAACTTTAAGGCACAAATAGCTGATAGTGGCTCTCAGTACATAGCGCTGTAAGATGTGACTTAACCACCCAGAGAAATGCAGAAAGGAATAATAGTTCATGCCACTGAATAATGGAAATATTCCAGCCCAGGTTGGGAGGTTAGTGATATAACAGGAATTTCAGCAAGGTTGGAAGCAGATACTCCCTATCCAACCACCCCATGTAATGCATATTCCACCAGGGAAAGGAATCAAGAAGCCGTCATGATGTTGAGAAAAGCATTCTACTACAAGCACTCTGCTTAGGTTCAAACACCTGGAGGGCTGCTGGTTGCCTTAGGTTATTAAAGGAGAACTATATTGCGTATAAAAATTAAAAACCAAAGTTAAAATGAAAAGTACCTGGGGCAGGGAGGTAGGATTGGTATTTTGTACCTCCCAATATCATTTCTATGAGAAGCGGCAGTACAAAGAAAACTGCTTGTGCCAGTCCTACTGAGTGCTTCAGCACTATCTTTAATACAGGAAGGCCCAGGACACTAACCTGGCAGATGAAAACTGGATCTGTGCTGTAGCTCCTCAACGAAACAATATTATGAGGTAGGGAAAATCTATTCTACCTCCCTGCCCCAGGTAGTTTTCAATTTTTAAAAGTAGTTGTCCTTTAATCTACTTAGTAGATTAAAGTAAATGGCTTACAAACCATAAAATGTAAAAAAAATTCTAATGCCACAGCCATAATGACCAACATAATGGCCGATAGATCATTTATAAATACCATTTGTAAACACGGACAGACTACTTGATTCTACAGGTTCCTGGATGAATCCTGTCACGTTTTATCCATTTATAGCTTTATGGTGACGTTTTTATTCCTGTGCTAATATTCGAGTCATTCAAACCATTATTTCCGTTAATTCCCCTCTGTTTAATGCAGATCGAACAATGGAACACTTTGCGAGCTGACTCGACTCCTCTGTACAGAGATGCACATTATTTTAATAGTTGGGAGTCAATCTTCCCTTCCATCCCCATGGCAACCAGTAAATTGCTAAACTGCTTGCATCAATTAAACAGTGGACCGTGATGTTACGTATAATGTTATCCGTCCACAAGGTGGCAGTATTGTGCTTTTAACAAGGGATCCATGTATAAATCAGCAAGTCTTAAAGGGTATGTATACTGGCAAATTTGTCTTTTTAATTGCCCATTAGTGGAAACTATAATTCACCCCAACTTTCACTGCATGGATTTTTTTGTTGATCTGCCCCCTATTTCATTAGATATCCAATCTGAAACATCTTCCGTTTTAGCATTTTTGTAAGCAGTTTTGCTGTAACTGGAATGGTTTGACAGTTGGTGTGCTGTATACTGTATGCAGTATTGACAGTTGGTATGTGGGAAAATAGTCAGGTCAGTGGTCAGAACCTGAGCAAAACAAGTACTGTATTGAAGGCATGCAGCAACACACTCACCTCAGAGCAAGTGCTACTTACACGTATTTATTTATAGATTAAGATGACGCAAAGTAATTTTTTCAGTATACATACAATTTAAGAGCATGGTGAACTTTTGATATATACACACCCATTAATATATGTATTTCTACGTACTCTAATACTGTGAAACTTTCATCATCTGACTGAGTTAACTCGTCTTCTGATTGGTCGCTCAGCAGGTCACACGGTAGCAAGGTACTGCTGTCTGCGATTTCCAGAACTGGAGCTATACTGGGCCTTCTGTTTCCGGAACCATTTTCAGAAGGAAGCGTCAATTTGCTGCTGTTCATTGGACGGCATTCTGTGTTCTGGAGGTCCATTGCAACAGTACCTAGATACAGCAGGAAAAGGGAAAGTTAATTCTTTGTTGATTGATTTTTTATTAGTATAAATAATACGACTTTCTTTAAAACGTAAGCAAACGATAGATTCTTTCTATCAACAGAAATCTACAGATTTAAATGACACATCAACGAAATACAGTGTTACTGAGTTTATTTTTCTGCACTGTGGACAAAACCTCTGGTGTCCGCCCACATCTCTAGTTTATGGCCTGGGCATGCTCAGTTTGGTTCCTCCAAGGATAGCGAGAGCAGCTCTCCAATCAGCTTCTTTGCAGGACTTTTTAGAAAATGTTACAGTATTAAGGGCATTAATCCCTGTGTTACACTTACAGTCACTTTCAATGGTTACTTAACTGCTGTAACCCAGTAAAAATCTAACATTAGCTTGATTGCTTATTCCAATTTTCCATATTTTAGAACCGCCATTTTGCCTTCCTGTTCTGTACATTGCAATGGGACAATATAACTGCCCTTTAAATAAATATCAGACGTTTATCCAAATATTTTCACTTTAAAATCCAGTATTTGGGTTTTTTTTTTCCTTTAATCCTTTTATGATCTCAAAAAATAAAAATGAAATGAAATAAAATTATTCCTGAAGGCGCCTGGGAAATGGTAATTAGTTATCAATGGGATAAAGGGGGGTGGATTATATTCATAACCGCCGAGTACAATACACCGCCGGCGTCAAATGAAACCTATCACAGCAGAACAGAAACCAATTATTACTATTCCGTGTTATGTCTCCGTGTTCCAGACAAAGGGAGACAGATTCTGAGTTGTAATAAATTCGTTTTGAAACAGATAGCCCATAGGAACAGTTTATAACATTCACACCTGGACGCAGAGATGCGTTAAAAAAACGCACTGCTGCACATAGTTATAGGCAATGCGTTACCAGTGCTTAGAAATGTGCAGGACGCATTTTGTGTTTTTCCCTGGCGTTGCGTGAAAGTAGACTAAGACAAAGCTTCCATGTGTACGCTTAGAAAAAGCCAGCTACAGATGAACGGAACTGGCGCGTTTCGCCAGAGGTTCCGCAAAAATCGTTTCAAACCCAATTTTTGGACAGATTTTTGACCACGGTTTTCACTAAGTTCTATCTTTCAAAGTTCCATAGGCATGGCTTGTGGAGGTGGGTGTGCTGGGCTAACTGATACTGACTAGTAGACTGGAGGGATGACTATCACTAATTGGTGGACTGGAGTGCTGACTTAACACTGATTGGTGGACTTGTGCTGAAATGCAGTATTGCAGGAAGGAGGATTTTTTTTTAACTGCCGCCTTTTAAATGTGCGCCCCGAGCAAATGTTTCAGTTTGCTTCATAGTAGGGGCACCCCTGCTCACGCCATCTATTTCTCTTTGAAAGACATTGAATGCCTGTGTGGTTCCCTTGATGTAAACGCATATTAAAACAAGGTCTGTCCATGTTTATTTCTTATATGGAGGAAGCCCTTTCTATTGCAAGGTCCCTCTCTATCTGCTGTGCCTGTGATTGGTTCCCGTGTAATTACGGTTTACAGGGAATGTGACACAAGTACAAGTAGGACATGGCTAGGGATTGCTCAGTGCGCCAGAAAAACACATCCAATCCCAGTGAAGGACTTTTCATCTGTTAAAGGGCAACACTTTTTTTGGTGCACATCAGCATTTTCACCTTGCAGAGATTGTGAAAACCAACTACTTAACCCTTCACATACCGCAATCCCAGAGAAATATTTCCGTTACTGTAGCAAAATTCGATGTAGCAATAAGTTCCGTCAATTTATCATTATAACGCCCTGTCTGTGCTACCCGGCCACTTAGGCTGAGGCCACACTGCAACACACAGGAATTGTGCACAAAATTGCGAGCGTTTATCGCACGCGATTGTGTGCACTTTTCTTGTGCGTTCGTGTTTTGCGCGTTAACGCACCAAAAATGGTGAAAACATGCGTTACCAAAACGCGAACGGACGCACAATCGCATGCGCATTGGAAATCGTGGGAATTTTCACGTTCCCGCGTTTTCCATTTTGGCGAAAATCTCGGGCGCAATCGCGAGCACGGAACACGTGTACAAACGCGCGAAAAACGCGCTAGTGTGGCTTAGCCCTAAGAGGTTATCACCCACTATCCTTATAATAGAGATCAGTGATTGATAATCATGTGATAATTCATTTTTATTGCTGTCTTTTCAATTCTTCTTCTCTTTTATTCATCCAATATATTGGACTGTGTCTCCTCCCACAGCTTTCCAGCTGGAGACACGAAATTCGGTACAGACGATTCGGTATTACCAAATCTCAGTTATCTGCGAATTTACGGACACTTTTCAGCTATTCAGTTTGAATGGACCTGCTACTTTCTTGTTTAAATGCATCTGAGGGCTGATTACCACTTTCTAGAAACACCTGATCGAGGGCACTATAACGGGGCTCATATAAGAGCTTAGATTGTAAGCTCTTGGGGGCAAGGATCTCTTTCCTAAAATTTCAAGGCTTGAATTATATTATATATAGATATGTATTCTTAACCTTTGAAACTTTATTAATGTTATTTAATTCATCTTTATAATGGCTTGTACTTATCCCCTTGTTTGTATACTCTGTATTTTACAATGTACAGCGCTGCGTACACAAGTGGCGCTTTATAAATTCTACACACATAGCAATGCCACTTGTACGGTATCAGGATAGTCCAATACCAAATGTACAATCCTCGGTTCATACGACTAGTCTTTGGCTGGTTACTCTGTAAGTAAAGGGTTAAAGCGCAGGTTGGAATGGTCTATATTAAGCGTTAATGTGTAGCAATCCCTCCTGTATTTCCCCTGCATCCTGACTCTGCAGCGTGACAGTAGGAAAGGGGGAGAATCTCTCTCCTTCCATTACAAACTCCCACTCAGGGATTTCTCACCGGCTCCTCTGAATAACCCCCCGCGTCTCTCTTTCAGTCTTTGCATAAACCGAACATTCGAGAAATCACGCAATCCCCCTACATCTATAAGCAGCTGAACTGCATCTGTTACCAGTTTTCCAATTCCCTTAACACCCGTATCTGCTGATAAACAAATTAAATTGGGTTTGTTCTATTCCCATTTCAGTTCTACGGACGACATGGAACCAAATTACACAATCGTTTGCTTTTCGGTCAGCAGTCTCAAGTGTGGGAATGATTGCTGTATTTAAAGGGGAACTAAAACATTTAGGAGAAAGAACTCAAAAAAGAAACATGGTAGCAGAACCCCTGTCAATAGCACTTAATTATACCCTGACTGGGATAGAGATTTACAGTGACATCATTTTTATATGGCATTGAAACGGTTTGTGTTATGTTAGAAGACTATGCGCACTTTAAAGGGGAAGTTCAGTGAAAGGAAATCATTTATCTTCGGTATTCTACAAATTGTTTTCATTATTGAAAAATCAATTGATGACATCCCCTATGGTTTGCGGTGATCGGTTCTATGTGTTAATAAAGCATTATTATTATTATTACTATTATTATTATTATTACTACTATTATTATTATTATTATTATTATTATGATATTATTATATCATTATATATTATTATTATTATTATTATTATTGTTGTTGTTATTATTATTATTAGCATTATTGTTGTTATTATTATTATTATTATTATTATTATTATTGTTGTTATTATTATTAGCATTATTGTTGTTATTATTATTATTATTATTATTATTATTATTATTATTATGCCACATTGGTTTTGTGTACAATTGTTTTAAGGGGGTGCCATGTTTATTTATTTGTTACCCTTTTTAGTATTATCCTCCCGTGTTCCTGTGCAGAGCGGTCACACACAGGTCATCCTGTAGTTACTTGATAGCTCTGTCAGGGGAGAGGGAGGGGCTAGAGAACTGAGCATGTGCAGTTTTGTATCTGGGTCAGTGACCCGCAATGTCATTTTCCTCAAGTTGCTAAAGAGTTAATAGGTAAGAGATCTGTTAATTATCACTTAAAAAACAATACAAGGTGATTTATAATGCAGCTTTAGTTTCACTTTAATTCATTATAATACAGGGTCTATCCTGTCACACCAAACTAATTGCTGGTCCTATGCACTACTTGCTAATGTAGTTTTTAAAACAACATTTGGTAAATTGCTTCTTACATTAGTGCTTGAATGTCAACTGGTCCTGGGACGTTCAATCAATTCTGCAGGAATCACCTTTCCGGATCTTTTCCGGACATACAATCACAAAATTAATGGGCCACACAGGACCTCACAATCGTATGTTGGCCGCAAAGAAGATCTGTAAAGGCGGTTCCTGCAGCATTGATTGAATGTCGCAGGGTCAGTTGGCAGGTAGCGCTAATGTACGGGCACCTTAAGAAAGAGAAGCATGGTGGCTCAGTGGTTAGCACTGATACCTTGCAGCGCTGAAGTCCTGAGTTCGATTCCAACCTTGGACACATCTGCATGGAGTTTGTATGATCTCCCCGTGCTTGCGTGGGTTTCCTCCGGGCACTCCGGTTTCCCCCACAATCATAAAGACATACTGATAGGTTGTATGTGTCCAATAAATGTGATTAGATTGTAAGCTCTTCGGGGCAGGGCCTGATGTGAATGTATACATGTAAAGCGCTACGGAAGATGTTGGCGCTATATAAATCCACAATAATAATAAAAATAATTTAGGCCAATTCCCTGCAGACGTCATCAAACTGTTACGTGGACTAATAACGTCTTAGATTTAGGGACAGTGACATTGGGTACAATCGTCCTCTGTTTGCAATTAGACTTTGAAATGTAACACTGAGCGAGATGCGGATGAAAAGTGACATTGGCTTTATAGATGATGAATGAATGAAGGGTTAGTCAAGACCATTTGTGCTCTCACAATAAAGTGGAGGTAAAATTGGTACAATCTAGACAAGTTACCCATGCTGGCGATGATGCTATGTACCGGCAGCCTGGAAGGTCCATCGTACAACCCTCTCCCTTTTCTCTTTTGCTTCTCTTCTTGTTTGAAGATGAACGCGGAGTTCTCCTCCTTGGTGATGTTGATGTAGAAGCAAGTGTCTGAGGAGGCCATGATGTGTCTAGGTCCAGGGTTCAGCAGGATGCTCTTGTTTTCCTCTCTCTTCACTCCTATCAAACACACCCCGTATCTGTGGGGAAATAACAGATTAAGTGATAGAGACTTAACAACGTAATCTCTGGACAAACTGTGGCCGTTCAATGTTCACATAAAAGCTTCAAAAAGCCATCGCTTACTTCTTGTGCGCGTGGAAGGCGGCAAACGTGAAGCTCTTGCCTTCGTACTCCATGAAGAACTTGCTGTCACCCAACCGGATGTGATAGACTTCATTGCCTGAACACCTCCCGTACATCCTTTGCCACTGCTCTGGGGATTGTTGCCCTTCCCTGGGGGTATAAAGACATGTACACATGTTTACAATCATTTGACATGGCCATAACATATGGAGCATTGCACGACTAATGCTACAGGAATTCAATAACCTGTCATTTTAAAGAAAACCAGAAAACACATTCAGGCCTGTTTAATAACTTAATACTTGGGACCCCACATGCCACAATATAACATTAGGGGCTATGTGGTCAGCGCAAAACTGGACCAACGCACTGTGGACTGTGGACTGTGGGCAATTATATTTTAATGTTTCTACTCAAGTCTGAACCTTCCTCAGGACGTCATGATACAATTCCTTAAGTCTGGAGTGCGGTGATTCAGTTTATCTGCTGGATGAACACATGGTCCTGTTTAATTACTATTAATGATAAAACCATCAGGTGGGCTCTATAAACTGTATTAAACCTGCACCCAACAATATAAATCAGAGTAATGCTAATTATATAGATCCGTCAGGCTTTGTATAATAAATCCGTTTTAGTATGTTTGGATACTTAGCTCCTTAGCTGCAGGTGCCAGGCTGGTTGTACCAGTACTGGGCTACAGTTTTCATTGGCTAATGAATTCCAGATTAAAGGAGACCTATACTGCCTTCAACCCAACCTAAACACCCCTGGGTTTTCCCCAGCTGTAGTCCTGGTCTTTTTCTACCTCCTCCATAGTTCCAGTATTTTGTCTAATGGGAAGAGTGGCTTTGGAAGTGCTGCCATAGGGCAGTCTGAGAACATTCCCAGATTGTGAGGGCTGGTTAGACCTTCACTACAAGCCAGATTTTGACTGAATAGTATTGGGCCTAGTGACTATGGGGCCTAGTCTGAAATCAAGTACCCGTATCTGTGTGGGTGTTGGGGTGTATTAGTAGGTGTAAGGTGGGTGTTGGGGTGTATTAGTAGGTGTAAGGTGGTGTTGGGGTGTATTAGTAGGTGTAAGGTGGGGGTTGGGGTGTATTAGTAGGTGTAAGGTGGGTGTTGGGGTTACTAGGTGTAAGGTGGGTGTTGGGGTGTATTACTAGGTGTAAGGTGGGTGTTGGGGTGTATTAGTAGGTGTAAGGTGGGTGTTGGTGTATTAGTAGGTGTAAGGTGGGTGTTGGGGGTGTTTAGTAGGTGTAAGGTGGGTGTTGGGGGTGTATTAGTAGGTGTGTGTACCTGTATCTGTGTGGGTGTTGGATTTAGTAGTAGGTGTAAGGTGGGTGATGGGTGTATTAGAGGTGTAAGGTGGGTGTTGGGGTGTATTAGTAGGTGTAAGGTGGGTGTTGGGGTGTATTAGTAGGTGTAAGGTGGGTGTTGGTGTGTATTAGTAGGTTTAAGGTGGGTGTTGGGGTGTATTAGTAGGTGTAAGGTGGGTGATGGGGTGTATTAGTAGGTGTGTGTACCTCTATCTGTGTGGGGTTGGGGGTATGTTTTTGTGTTTGTGGCCATAAAAGAAACATTTCTACAGTTCTCATTATGTACATCAGATGACATCGGGGAATGCTGGGAGTTGTAGTTTGCTGCAAACATCTGGATGACCACAGAATTGACATCCCTAAAGCTAAATTACATAATTAATTTTAAATACATAAAACATACATTGTGCTTTACATATATTTATTATTGTGCTTTTATTGTATACATTTTAGTTTAGTTTTAGACTTTAATTTTGTAATTGTGTGTTTGTGTCAGAGAGACTCGGTGTGTAGTTAGTGCAGCCGCGGACCCAAGTACATTTCAAGGTGACGGTTAGATCTGATCACATGACCCGTTTCAAGGTGACGGTTAGATCTGATCACATGACCCATTTCAAGGTGACCGTTAGATCTGATCACATGACACAGAATCCTCGGAATGTTGATGTCTGGAGGAGCTAAATTAATTATCCCGGGGCCTTTAATGGAACAATTTTAATATTCTAGGGGGAAAAATCATCCTATCTTTCTTTATTGTATTTCTCAGCATAAACCCCCTTAAGGTCCGACAAGCAGTTAGAGACTAATTAAATCCACTAGAAGGGATGGCTTGTTTCTCAGTTGGCCTAAACGTTACTGGTTAATTTTTTAAATAAAATCCCCATTGATTGCTGATTTATTATCAAACCTTATAAGAAACTGAGCCTGGATAGAGAATTGAACCCTATTCCATCTTCCAGTTAATGACCTCTGTAGGATACAGGTTTCTAGTTATCCTAAGGACCAAGCAGCTTAGGGACTGTAAGAGGCAATCTCATTGGTCCTCCATGCTATAAATATGAGATATGGAATAAATGATTAAATCTGCTGGAATCATTTTGAATGAGGGTCTGTTAATTAGTTAAAGAAATAACGAATTCTGCTTATATTTTGCATTCCGCATAAAACGTACCATAGGCAGGACTGTCTCTAGACATTTTGGCACCTGAAAAAAAATTCTGAAGGCTGCCCTCCTGTCCCCTGGGCCCACACTAATACCCCCCAACCTTGTATTAGTGTCGGGTCTCAGGAGGAGGTAGGAGAGCTGTCAGTGCTGGAGCCTGTAGCGGTGTTTCATTGGCAGTGCCGGACGAACGATTAAAGGTAAATAAAGTAAATGCCGGCACTGACACACTGAATATATATTTTTTTTTCTGCCATTAAACGGCCCCTCCCTACAGGGTGCAGCTCTGTAATGTGCTTCACCCTGCCTCATTAGGGAGGCGTCCCTGACCATAAGGGCAAGGCCACACTGCAACGCTCTGGAATCACGCACACAATCACTTTCGAGAATGCGCCCAAAACACGCTAGTGTGGCCTAGCCCTTAAGAATGTGTCTAGTTCCAATATCCAAGTTAATCTAATTTAGACTGTTAATGAAATAGTTAGAGAACATGTATATATATATATATGTAATAATAATAATACCAAGGGTTAACGTGACTTTAAGACATAACTAACAGCAGTTGAGCAACCGCAGCAAGCAATGTACCGAGCCGATGATGGCTCTTTAAGACAGAATCTGCTGGCGTTAAAGATTCGGAATGGGTAAACCTCATTCGCTGTACACCGAGAGCCGTTATCGGTTCAGTGCACTGCCTAGAGGAGGCAATAGAGATACCGGTTTCGGTACATAGCCCTAATAGTGTCACTTCCCCCAACGTTTAAAGAGATAATTATCAGTTAAATCTGAAACACTAGGAAAAAAATCTTATTCATACAAAGGAATAAAAGTAACGGGAATATTTGCTGATTGTATTATTATGGAAATCCCAGCGACATTATGTGTGGGTGTGATTGACAGTCTTCCTGAGCGTCCCCATGTTATCAGTGAATACAAAGGAAGGAAGTAAAGCTAAAATTAAAAGCTTAAAGGGGAACTATACTTACCCCTCCCACTACTCAGCACACGCATTGTGGGTGAGGAGAGGACCTAAACCGCAGGTCTTTACCCTGGGTACGATACAAGGAAATTAGTAGAGAAGAGGAGTGTGAGGAGGCCTTCTCTAGACTTTTTGGCACCTGAAAAAAAAATCCAAAAGCTGCCCCCTTCGCCGCGTCGCCAGAAGGGGTGTGGTTTTATAATTGAAAGTGGGTGATGCTTTGTCCGGAAGTGGGGTGTGGCTTGCCCAGAAGTAGGAGGGGCTTTATACACATAATGGGTAAATAATGCCCACAGTGACTTTTAAATGATGCCCACAGTTACTGGAATTAGATGCCCACAGTGACTGGTAAATGATGCCCAACATTGATTTTTGATCTGTAGGGCTAACAAACATTGATTTTGATCAAAAGAATTGCCAGTCAGAAGGGAATGGGAGGAGTCGTAGCTGCATTCCGTTGTGCAATGAAATTCATGGCTTTCCATGATATTTAAAGTGACAGTACCTCCTGAAAATATGTGGTTTTTATAAATGGCATTTTTGGGGCCCCCTGGCATCTAGGCCCCAGGCACATGGAGAAATCAATTGCCTTTTAGGATTTATTTAATGACTTTTTTTACTTTGCAAAGGATTGTGGGATGTGTTTTTGTATAAATCACTCATGATGCATAACGGCGGTTATCCCTATGACTAAGGGCAGTGGTCCCGAAACGCGTCAGGGGCCGGTTGTGTCGATTTGGTTCCCATGGGAACTTGGAGTTGCTGTACAGTTTCACCGCAGTGTGTTTAAGTCCAGCATCTCTCTGCTGGATTCTCTGCATGGATTCTAGAATTGCTAACTTCTGAAATCTATCATAGTTGTTAAATGACCCAGATACAGATTTTCTCAAGCTCAGTGATTTCTCTAGCCACTCCCCCTGCCTACTGGGTAACCTGTGCATGTCCTCTCTGTAATAAAGACCCATCAGTGAGAAAACTACTAGGAAAGAGAGCTGCAGAAATAAGGAAACGTCAATCAATTGTAAAAGTAAATTGTGCAGGCACCAAGCTCATCCAGTTATAAAGTAATGCTGGGCACACAGCATCCAACTTTTTGGGATGACCAACCAATATTTCAGCTTGCCAGCCCAAAAATTATGTTTGGATGAATGGGTGATTGGACACGCCGGAAAAACGGGTGCGATCCCTTATGGATTGCATGCTTGGTTCTGCAAACTGACAGCCGCAGAACCGACCAATCATCTGCTGGTGTGTGTGTACCCAGCTTCACATTCAGCATTAATAGTACTTCTGGTACTTACTGCCCCCGGGATGTGTGAACTAGCAGAGTGATTAACGTAGACGTGGCAGGGCACACGCAGTTCAGCGCCAACATGGCGTATTTAAACTCCTCCTCACAAACCACGTGATCTGTAACACAAATGTCATTGTAAATAGCAAAAACCACAATGCAGGTCGTTAGTGTAATTAAGTTACTGTTTATAAGGAAACTGATAGGAATGTCCCAGAATGACAAGTAACCGAAAGCCAAACAAGCCAGAATCATACAGAGGAGATATTAACGCTGGACAATGTTAACAAAGGGAATGTTCCACCTTAAAGTTCAGTTACCGGTATACCTACCTCCTCTTTGCTTCTCTTCTTATATCCACACTTTCTTCCAAGGGCGAGGGCCTTATTCTCTAGGTTTTCACCCCTGGGCTGTTCGCATTTACTGCTCTGCTCCCTCGTCCGCTTCCGTGATGCATCCACGCAGAGCGTGCCTTCCTATTGGCTTCGTCGCCAAGGAAGAGGAGGGGGCGGAGCTTACCGGAGCAGCGCTGTGTAAGTATAACAGTGTAAATGCGAACAGCCCAGGGATATGAGGGCTTCGCAATTTAGGCCCTTGGTAGAAAGCGTGGATATAAGAAGAGCAAATAGGAGGTAAGTAAAATTCTTCAAAAAACTGATCAATTGTCATTTTCCTGCCCCAACTGATATATTTAGCACATTATTACCTGCATTATTAACCAGATATTTAAGGATTATTATTATCCCCATTCTGGCAGAGTAAACTGGCTCCTCCCTCCATGCTGTCAATCAAGGGTGTGACTGCTGAAATCACAACCAATGATTGACTGCTGTTTCCTCTGCTGCCTTCACTGCTCATGCTCAAGCCTATAAAAAGCTCATTGAGCAGAGGGAGGAGACCTTTGCCAAAAAGGAACAGGATGTATCATTAAATAAACTGGTAAAAATAGCATTTGTACTATTTTTCCATACAGGGGAAGATACTGGGTTTTTTTGCAGCTGTACAAGAGATAGTTATAAAGTCAACCACAAATACAGCCCAGC
The DNA here is from genome assembly GCA_019447015.1 of Hymenochirus boettgeri. Classification (NCBI taxonomy): domain Eukaryota; kingdom Metazoa; phylum Chordata; class Amphibia; order Anura; family Pipidae; genus Hymenochirus; species Hymenochirus boettgeri. Next base: position 114,979,596 of record CM033476.1, on the reverse strand, counting down.
AGTTGTATGACAAAATGTTAACCTGACAACCAGGACCCACAAAAGTATTTTTGCAATACTTACCATGCTCTTTGGCATTCCTAATAGAAGATATTTACCTTGAAGTGTCCCTCACCACTCTCCCGGATGCTAGCCAATGACGTACAGCTACTGCGCAAGCAACCTGCTTTGCAACTGCGCAATCTTTTAAAGACCTCGTAAAGCCTTACAGAAGCTGGACAATTGCAGCGAGGGGACGGCGGACAACTAGGTAACTATCTTCCTTCAGAGGGAGCAAGGTGAGGGTTGTAAAAGTAGGTTTGGGCTCCTGGATGTGGGATAAAATAATTGTCATTGGGTGAACATGCCCTTTAAATACATTAAATATCGCTCACCTGCAAACTTTACGTGAAATTTGTTTTCCGGCTTTAGAATCTGGACATAAAGTGGACAGTTCGGGGCAAAATCTTTCACAGCCCAGGCCCTGAGGATAGTCTGATGGTCCTGATGATAATGAAAGTAGAATATATTACACATTATCACTGGAGATGAATTCAGAATTCAGAATTCTGTATTTTACGAATTTTTCCGAACCGTGGAACTATTTTAGAAAAATTCTTGAGCGTTTCTAGAAATCTTGAAAATACTACGCGGAATGCCAGAAACAGGAAGCGTGGGAAGTTCCTGGTACTGGACGGTGTTTTTTTTAAAGATTTTGGGCATTGATACCTGTTCCCCAGACCATTTCCCAGGTTCCTGAGCCATTAACAGTAAGTTATTTATACCTTCATTTTAGGCGGAACTTTAGGATTTTTTAACTCCCATTGACTACAATGGGTGCGCAAGAAAATTCGAAAATCCACAAATCTGCAAGCGAAGCGGATTTCAGTTAGTTCTCTAATTATCTCACACTATTTATATTTATTTTCAGGGTAAACAAATGTGTAAGTCTTCAAACAATGCTTTATTGGGGGCTCCAGGGATGGAATATTCTGAGACATTTTTGCATTTAGTAGATGTAAGTAATAGATTCTGTAACTAAGAAGGTTTCCGTGTTGTTGCCAGTACAATCCACAGCTCAATAAAGCTTCTTACACACGTGCAATTGCGGGGGGGGCGACTGGTGACGCACGATGTGTATGAGCACTTTTTCACCCCAAACGGACGCTTGGTTGAGCCTCGTTGACCGATTGGCTTAATTGTTTCATCCTAAAAGAGTAGTTTCATATGTTTGAGAAATAATTACAGCTGCTGTTCGATCCACCTCGTTCCGGCTGCTGAGTATGAAACAGGATTCAGCATCATCCATCCTGTAAGACATTAATTAGTGGGCCGGTGAACATTTTATATCACATTGGGTCGTTTTCTTAAAGGAGAACTTAACCCAAAATTTAAATAAGCATGAATGGATTTTGTAATTGCAGATATCTGTAAATGTCACCTCAAGTCCAGGTGTCTGGCATCTCCTGATTTCTGCAGCTCCTTTTCCTAGTGAGTTACAATTGTTTTTCTCATTGCTCAGTTCTTGATTACAGAGAGGACTCTGTCAGGTCACCCTCACCCAGTAGTTAAATTAACAGCTTTGGCTAGAGAATTCACAGAGCATGCGCAACTATGCATCTGGGTCAGTGACCCATTGTGTAAAATGGCTTCACCAAACAATTATTTATAAAAAGATCATCAATGGATCCATAAGGAACCGAATGTTAAATCATCCATGTGAACTTTACACTTACTTTGCTCTCATCAGATCTTGATCTTTTAAGGCTGAACCTTGGAGATAGATTACTCGCTGAGACCATAGGGGGATCTGAAGGACTCTCCGTACCTGAATATCCATTTCAGTTGGACAAAGTATCACCACATAGTAATCCTGAAAGGAGAAGGCATTCATGTTAATTCAATCCAACACCAAATCCGACTTATCCCACTTATCCCATTATACCTGCAACCGTGGGTGAGCGTAGAATTCATTCAGAAAATCCATCAACAGGTCAATCTTCAGGGAACTGACACAAAGGACAACATGTTTCTCTGTCTGGGCTCTGTGTCGGCTGTAGTTCCCTCCTGATTTCTGACGCTCCATCCACAGGTACACCAGCTCCTCAAACTGCCAATAAACATGGGAAAAATTGCTGTCTCATAAACTCGAAGAATAAAGAAATAAATGGAGAAAGGAGCTTAGGACCGGTTGACTGTGTGGGTACGGAATGAAATGTCTGTGGGTACAGAATGATATGATTGTGTGGGTAAGGAATGATATGTCTGTGTAGGTATATAATGATATGTCTGTGTGGGTACGGAATTATATGTCTGTGTGGGTACAGAATGATATGTCTGTATGGGTACGGGAATGATATGTCTGTGTGGGTACGGAATGATATGTTTGTGTGGGTACAGGAATTATATGTCTGTGTGGGTATGGGAATGATATGTCTGTGTGGGTATATAATGATATGTCTGTGTGGGTACGAGAATGATATGTCTGTGGGGTACGGGAATGATATGTCTGTGTGGTAATAATTATGTCTGTGTGGGTACGAGAATGGTATGTCTGTGTGGGTACGGGAATGATATGTCTGGTGGGTACGGAATGATATGTCTGTGTGGGTATATAATGATATGTCTGTGTGGGTACGGGAATGATATGTCTGTGTGGGTATATAATCATATGTCTGTGTGGGTATATAATCATATGTCTGTGTGGGTACGGGAATGATATGTCTGTGTAAGTACGGAATGATATGTCTGTGTGGGTACGGACTGATATGTCTGTGTGAGTACGGACTGATATGTCTGTGTGGGTACAGAATGATATGTCTGTGTGCGTACCGAATGATATGTCTGTGTGGGTACGGGAATGATATGTCTGTGTGGGTATGGAATGATATGTCTGTGTGGGTATGGAATGACATGTCTGTGTGGGTACGGAATGATATGTCTGTGTGGGTATGGAATGATATGTCTGTGTGGGTACGGGAATTATATGTCTGTGTGGGTACGGATTGATATGCCTGTGTGGGTATGGGAATGTGATTTTCTGGTCCATATAACTTTCCTCTAGATAATTATCACAAAGCTTATATACAATAAGGGAGAAAAACTACAACCCTGACGGGATTAACCTGATCCTGAAATCACTGTTTCCCCTGGAATAAACATAAATACATTGGAAAAATAACATAAATGAACAAAATAATACAAATTAACTGTCTAATCAAGAATTTTTATAAGGGCATTTGGTAAAAAATTCACCACCTCCAACCTAATAATTCACGACAACCAATTAGATATCGTCTTTTAGAATTCCAAATAAAAACTAATTAATGATTGGTTACTGGGAGAACAAAAAAATATGGCAACTCCTTGTGTAACTAAGGATATTGTATATGTTGTTGATTGCCAAGGTTGGCGTTGTCTAAGGATACTTAGAACATTTAACTTAGCAAATTTCTCAGGGTCTGTTGGGCTGCGTTGCCAGGTAAAGAGACAGTGAAGGACGTAATTCGAATTCTCATGAACGCCCCAGTAATTTGATGTTGACTCCTAACTATAAGCTTGTTATTTCTGGCCCAGAGGACAGCAGGCATGTTACTGATACCCACTGTGTCCTACAGGCTCCGTGGGAGAAAACAGTCATGTAAAAAACTTCTCTTTAGGAACAAACAATTCAAATTTTAATCAATTACAAACACTAAGCAAGGAGTGAATGCCCTTTCTACCAAGATCATATTGTGTTTCACGTGTGCTTCTGATCATGTTCTGCAATCCGTTTGTGCGGGAGAAACACAGAGCAGTGCATGTCAATGCGGACCTCCTCTGCACATGCTCAAGCCTATAAAAAGCTCATTGAGCAGAGTGAGGAGGCGGATACCTTTACCAGAAAGGAACAGAACTTATCGTTAAATATCTGGTTACAAAAACATGTAATAAACTGGTAAAAAAAAAAGCAGTTGGGGTTGCTGGCAGATAAATGACAAGTCACCCGTTTTATGTTTTAAGGGTGGACATGCAAATCACAAAAATCCAGTTTTAAAGGGTATCTCAACTTCTCATAAAAACTTTTTCTGTAGTGTAGTGGATCCTATCCCACCCCAACCACCATATTTGTGGTTCAGAAAGGTACCTACAGAGCTTCGTTCCCCGGCATTCAGACCTGGCCCTCTGCTGGCAGGAAATTGCAAGCAGGGGTCGGACAGGCAGCCGTGTCCATGATTGGCGGAGAGGCAGCCAATCACAGACCCAGCTGCCGGCAGTGCAGAACGCCTGGGGAACGAGGCTCTGTAAGTACATTTCGGATTATTAAACAAATATGGCAGTTGGGGGTGGGATAGGGTCCACTACACTACAGAAAAAGCATTTAATGCTAGGGCACAGGGCAGCAAACCGGGATTGGGAGGGAGGGAAGGGGGTAAAGGAGCTGCAGTGGACAAGCCAGAAACCTCCCAGAGGAAAGGTAAGAGGCGGAAACCTTTTCACTCACAGCCAGGCTCCTACTCTTCACTTTCTGGGACTTTGGACAGACATTGCAGGAGAACCATGAGGAGCAGAGAGGTAAGGTAAAGATTTTTACACACTGCACAGTGGGGCCAGTAGTGGGGGAAATTATAGTTTTGGGGGTGGACGTGTCCTTTAATGACAGCGCCTATTTTGTATCATTGATTTGACTTACCTGTAGAGGTAACACCACCAGCGCCACGCATATCATAATGACCACAAGCAGTTGTGACGGCCAAATTTGGGGCGTGACGTCGCCGTAACCCACGGTGGAGAAGGTGACGATGCAGAAGTAAAAGGATTTGAAGAGTGAGAGGTTATCTCCCGCCCTCTCCAAATGCTGAATGCCGCACATTCTGACAGGAAGGAGGAGAGAGAAACAGGCGGTAAAGAACGATCCTTAAAAACAACATGGCCGTCTAGATATTCTATAAACCAATCAAAACACAATCTTCCATTGTGACTTCATCACGGTGTGACTCTTAGTTCTAACCAGTTATCCCATAATTCTTTCAAGAATCCCCCTCACGGCGGTAACCCCCCTAACCCCTGGTACTGTGTCCGTGGTCCATCTGACAAACTGTGGGTTAGTATATAAGATCGGAAAATCTATTTGTCGTGTCCTTTCTGTACTGACGTCTGCTGATTATCCACCTTTGTGTTAAAGACGTCATGTCTGCTCGTCTTTTATTTCCAAAAGGTAATGGGATTTATTGTGGCCCCATAGACTGAGGAATTGAATTCATGTCCCATCCTCAGAAGCTCATTTTTCACTTTTAATAATGAATTGAGTTCCGGCCAATGAGTCACAAAACGTCTCTTTCTCTAATGGACCTTTACTTGGCTCTTCAGAACAGCAGGCGGGCGACAAGCTCACTAGGCCATTCTCCTAACTCCGTTACAAGCTAATTCGTCCTATTTAGCAGTTAATAATGCGGATGGAAGATCATTGTCCTGGACACATAAAACAACCGTAATTCAATTTGCTTGAAAGTACATAAAATGGATTTTCCCATTGTATAAACTCTATCAAGATAATATTAATAGTCCTAGAATGGAAACTCTACGGGATATAATAAAAAAAAGTTGTAATTTCTAAGGCTGGGTACACACCGACCGATTCACGGCACTTTCGGGGGAAAATATTGGCTGGTGTGGGGCAGCCGGCTGGATCGGATCAACCAACGATCGGATGCGTCGGAAAATTCCGATCGATCGTGTGGTTCCCTAAAGCTGGGTACACACGATTAGATATTTCGGTCCGATCGACCGATAGTTCAGTGTATCGGTCGATCGGACCGAAATTATCGCATTCGAATGTGCCCATGTCCGATCGACCGTTCGTCCAAATCGGACGAAAGGACGATCGGACAGGGTGGAAAACCTCGTCCGATCGTGCGGTCCTCTATGGACCGCACGATCGGTCGCGGTGACTATCGGACGCGGCTGCTTTTGCCGCGACCGACAGTCCTTCCTCCTGGCCGACCGTTCGAAAGTATCGAACGGTCGGTCAGGAGGAAAAATCGCTAGGTGTGTACCTAGCTTAAGGCAACACACGATCGATCATTCACGCACGAGCGCTCGCTCGGAACAAATAGTCTACCCGTGTGTACCCAGCCTAACTAATCAGAAGTTGTCTAACTGCAATAGACCAGTAGTAAGCTAACATCTCATTAGCTGCTTCAGATTAATAGCACAGCCAACCCCCTTTTCACCCCCTTTAAACTCCGCTGTGTTTTATAATTACTCTTAAGTCACTCAGACTCGCCCTCTACTGGGCACAGGTTATCACTGCAGCTACTCTCTGCAGAACAAATGCACACACTACTTTGCAACCAGCTCTGCAACAACAGTATCCATTTAATAGTCATTCCCGAAGACTAGATGACAATGTAACAAAACAGTCAAAACTATTTCCCCTTTAATCTTTTCGTACTCAGCCTAACATGACACCCAGAAGCCCAAAGATATAAATGACAGGGCCCTTTAAAATAATGTATTTATACACCCACACCTATCTATATCAGGGATTCTCAAACGCTGTGCCTTCAGATGTTTGAAAACTACAACTCCCAGCATTCCTTCCCTTTGTAGTTGAGGAATGCAGGGAGTTTTTAAACATCAGGATTTGAGAATCCCTGTATCTGTATAATAAAAAACATACTTCCCATTTAATTCTGAGTCTTGGGCAACATCATGTGGTATGAAAGTGTGAAAAGGTATTTAGATTGTAAGCTCTTGGGACAAGGCTTGATACGATGTCACAGATACAGATAAACAGCCTTACGGGTAACACTTGTTTGCTTAATGTACACCAAATAGAATTTTTCTTATTTTAACCTTCATTCACATAAAAAAGTCAAATATACAGAGTGTGGACAAACTATTTGTTTCTATTAATGTTAATTAGAGCTGCCACACTGATTGGTTTGGCTTTACTGCTAAAAAAAATCAGTAGTTAAAAAAAATGGTTTCCTTAATTTCCCCCCACATTGGATTGGGAAGAATCGCCCCCGTGTATGCAGTGGCATAACTAGGAATCACTGGTCCCCCCAGCAAAACTATGATGGGGCCCCTATCCGTGCTTCATCCACAGTGGTTTTCTGGGAGGAAGCTATATCTCTCATAATAAAAATAAGAAGATAGGGCCCCCTTGGCTCCTGGACCCCCCCTGCAGTTGCTCCCCTCTAGTTACGCCCCTGCTTGTATGTCCTGCTTAAAAGTCACGTGTATGTCCTGCTTACAAGACAACTCCCCCTCATAAGGAATTTCATTTACCATTAGTAGTCAACATTCTAGGTCCTAATCAATTAATATTATGTTATCAGTGTTATTATGTTATCAGTGTGATCTGCTAGCCCCCAACAAAACAAGGTTCCAGGTAGAGTGGTAACCCCCTATTATTATTAGCTGTGAATAGGGGCGCTGCCATACTGAAGCATTTCAGTATTCCTCCCTAATGAGATCCACATTATTTATGTTCTCGTTTCTATTTCCATAAAGCACGGAGGCATTTTCCGTCTTCCTACTCAAGTGCAGAGAATCACAGGCAAACCCTCTCTGGGTCTAATTTTAGGAGGCCATTAATAGCCGCTCCCCTCATAACTCCTAATTGTACAGATTGGAATAAAGTCGCTATTCAGTAAATGGCATTGGGCCCATAGAGAAGATAATTGCTGTGATGTCAAGGACGAGGGTTTTTACAATAACTCCATGGTACAGTGTTCTGTGCATCGGGGTCATACAAGCTATTAGAATTGGCTGGGTAAGACCTGCACATCCCACTGCGTTGCCATGGAGTCTGCAAGTCAAGTATGTGAAATGTCAGGCTCTAAAGCTTTGGTGAAATCACCCAGTATATCAATCAAGAAATGTGTCCTTGTTTGTCATCAACAGTGACTAGGAATGCTGGGGATTGTAGTCCCTTTGCAATCAATGTGCAAGTCTGCCAAGCATTTCCTTAAACCAAAGCAAAAGAAAAAAAACGAACTATTTTTTGCATGAATAGTATAATTTAAAATTAACTAGAAGACTTCCCACCTTGTATTACAGTTGGGTCTCCATCAGACACTTGGTTTCCCATGTGCATCAGGGAAAGCCTCCTAGAGCATCTACTGTGCATGTGCAAGGCAGAGTTGAGTCAGGGGAACAAGGCGGGGTTAACATGGGAGCCAATGAAGTGTCAGAGAGGAGTAAGGGGAACAAGGCGGGGTTAACATGGGAGCCAATGAAGTGTCAGAGAAGAGTATGGGGAACAAGGCGGGGTTAACATGGGAGCCAATGAAATGGCAGAGATGAGTAAGGGGAGCAAGGCGGGGTTAACATGGGAGCCAATGAAGTGGCAGAGAGGAGTAAGGGGAACAAGGCGGGGTTAACATGGGTGCCAATGAAGTGTCAGAGAAGAGTATGGGGAACAAGGCGGGGTTAACATGGGAGCCAATGAAATGGCAGAGAGAGTAAGGGGACAAGCGGGGTTAACAGGGAGCCAATGAAGTGGCAGAGAGGAGTAAGGGGAACAAGGCGGGGTTAACATGGGAGCCAATGAAGTGTCAGAGAAGAGTATGGGGAACAAGGCGGGGTTAACATGGGAGCCAATGAAATGGCAGAGATGAGTAAGGGGAGCAGCGGGGTTAACATGGAAGCCAATGAAGTGGCAGAGAGGAGTAAGGGGAACAAGGCGGGGTTAACATGGGTGCCAATGAAGTGTCAGAGAAGAGTATGGGGAACAAGGCGGGGTTAACATGGGAGCCAATGAAATGGCAGAGAGGAGTAAGGGGAACAAGGCGGGGTTAACATGGGAGCCAATGAAGTGGCAGAGAGGAGTAAGGGGAACAAGGCGGGGTTAACATGGGAGCCAATGAAGTGGCAGAGATGAGTAAGGGGAGCAGCGGGGTTAACATGGAAGCCAATGAAGTGGCAAGAGGAGTAAGGGGAACAAGGCGGGGTTACACTGGTGCCAATGAAGTGTCAGAGAAGATTATGGGGAACAAGGCGGGGTTAACATGGGAGCCAATGAAATGGCAGAGGGAGTAAGGGAAGCAAGGCGGGGTTAACATGGGAGCCAATGAAGTGGCAGAGAGGAGTAAGGGGAACAAGGCGGGGTTAACATGGGCCATGAAGTTTCAGAGAAGATTATGGGGACACAGGGCGGGTTAACATGGGAGCCAATGAAATGGCAGAGATGAGTAAGGGGAGCAGCGGGGTTAACATGGAAGCCAATGAAGTGGCAGAGAGGAGTAAGGGGAACAAGGCGGGCTTAACATGGGTGCCAATGAAGTGGCAGTGTTGAAAGGTGCACAGTGAATTCTCCAAGGGCGAATCATTGTGTTTTTCATTGGGTGAGTGTTAAGAGCATTTTCACCCCGTAACATAAATTGTTAGATAAAGACCCCATAGCATTGACTCGCTGTGCACCTTACATTAAATATGGAATTCTTCCCCTATACATATGACATGAAAAATTAGAAACATCCTGAGACAATACCCCGAGGACTATTAAAGGACTAAAGGGCGTGGCTATAGATAAATATAGAATGTTGCGTGTGTGTTTTAATGTATGTGACACCCACAGGCTGTATGTAAAGGGCAGGGCTAGGGAATCTAGAGAAATCTCCCTTCTCTATAAATCTGCAACATCCAGCCTTATGTTCGCCTTTTACAAAACAAAACCTTGTGCTTAACTAAATCTCAATATAACCAAGCTCCTCCCTTTATACCCAGCATCCATTGCAATAGGAACACCCCCTTCTCTGGTCAGTGGTCAGCACTGCAGTCATTAATATAAAGATGACACCAAAAAGTTGATCCTGCTCTGAACAATTCAAGTTTAGGTAAGTCATCAAATAGATCTGAATGTAGCCCATTAAGAGAGGAATCAGTTCCAGATTTAAGCTTTAGTTGTCCTTTATACAACATGCACTACATAAGCTAACAGTTTTTCTGCTTGCGCCCTATCCAGGTAAACAAGATGGAAGGCTGAGTACTTACCCAGTAAAGACCAAACACAGTAGGGTGCAGATGAGTATAATGACCTGATTAAACATGGCTGACTGTATTCTTTGGATGGCTCGGTGGAGGTCATTCTGAATTAGAAAAATTAATTATCATGTTATAATAAGCATTCAAACCCATCCTTATACGGAATAATTCACCCCCCATAATAGAATTTATTGGGGACTTTCAATATACTGCTATTACCATATAAAGGTACAAAGCCAAAGGGTGAGTTATGCAGGTCAGGGAGTTCCAAGGTGGCTTGTAATATTATATTCCTATAACCTACCCCTGCAGTGGATTTCCATGGGAGGAACTGTAAGATTATAGCCTTATAATCTTACAGTTCCAGGAGGAGAACGAAACCAGAAGCCACAAAGGGGTAGGTTATAATAAATAATGCACCCCCAACTGTAAATTAAAGGGATATTAGAAGTCACCTTGGAGTTCCGTGCCCTGTATAATAGGTACTCGGCCTGCGGCCTCGTGCTTTTATATGTCACGGAACTCCTCGGTGACTTCTAATATCCTTATAATTTACAGTTGGGGGTGCATTATTCACTATATAATACATTCATCTCAGTGAGTCATGTTACAAATAGCTTTGCAGCGTTTATAAGGATATAATTTACACAATCTTAATGGTGTTTGTGTATTACGGAACTTTAGCAGCAGAATATTATTTCTTTGACCTTAATATTTTTTGAATGGGAAAAGTCTATTACGGTGCCGTCTTTAGGATAAAATAAGAGAAAGCCTGATGGCTACTTTATGACAGATTTTATATGTGAGGTTACTGGAAACAATTCTTCTAATTCGCCTACCATCAATCTGACACTGGGCTACAATGACGCAGGACAGATTGTATTTGTTTACTAAACCCCCTTACAGTGGGTGGCGACAGTGGAATAAAGAAGGAAATCAAGAAAAAATACATCAGAAAAAATATTACAACTTAAAGAAAATGAAGTTTTATTACAATACAATGGATTACGTCGAACCAGTGGGAATTTCTTTATATCTATTTATATGTATGTGTTATACAAAATAACCCTAAATCTATAAGGACATCGCTACACCAAGCCAACTAACAAGGCGTACGACTGTTTAAATGCTAATAACTAGAGATGTCCGAAATTCGCAAAATCCGGTTCGCTCAAGGATCCGCAAATCTTTGTGAAAATTCGAAAATCCGCGAGCGGACCCTTTAAAATGAAAAAAATCCTCGAAAATACGAGAAATCCTCGTAATTTCGAAAATACGTATTTTCCCGCATTTTCGAAAATACGTATTTACATGCATTTTCGAAAATACGAGAAATCCTCGTAATTTCGAAAATTTTCGAAAACGCGGGTTCAGAAAAGTTCGGAAGGCAGAAAACCGGAAAATCCGCGATATCCGCCGTTCGCGGACAAGGTAAATCCGCAGTGGATTCGGGTTCGGATCCGCAAACTGGGCCATCACTACTAATAACATATTTTTCCGAGCTTCCACTCTCGATGGGAATGGCACTTTATCGTTAGCGTGTGTAGAGCATGTTTCGAATGATCTGCAGATTGTGTCATCTTTCAGAGAACTTTAGTATGTGTACCCAGCTTTAGGAATGTATCCTCGGCAGTAGCCTCGGATATTGTTTTGGTATACTGGGAGGATATTGTTCGGTTGGGGAATCTGAAATGAATTAACCAGTAAATCTTTTTAATTCCTCTTTTTTTTCCCAGGTAAAATCTCTTCTTACGATTTCTCCTGGGCAGCTAATCATTGGGCAGAACTGTAATCAAGAGAATGAAAGGTTGTAGCAGTACAATCATAAAGCCCTTTCTCTAGGCTCTTTATATTGTGCCCTAAATCAAATAGGTTACGTATATGGAACATTATTGTGGGAAAGGCATCCAACTGTTAAAAGAAAAAATCCAGAGACTGCTATTTAAATCAATGTATGTCTTGACTTTCTATGTACAGAAATCCCTGCAGTAATTGCCCCCTCCCCCAGCTCAATGAGCTGACACATGCTCAATGTGAGAGAATAAATGATCCAATCAGATATTTTGTATTTTTCTGGCTTAATGGGAGGAAAGATTTTTATTAATAAATTATATTAATCTGCTGTTTCTGACTTTTATGTCAAGGAAAATTGACAGGGAGATTCAATAAAAGGTCTTATTGTTTAAAATGGTGCTAATTTGGCCCCAGCCAATCAGATATTATTTAACATTTGAAAGCTAACATCTGATTGGTTCAGGCAAAATTAGCACCATTTTAAACAATAAGAACTTTTATTGAATAACCCTGAGAAACTTTTATTGAATCCTTCTGTTAGTAAGAGGGTGTAATTTCCTTTTAAAGTGATTCTATAGGAATCATGGTTCTACACCTGGGGATCAGATGCTTCTATCCTTTATCACCTAAGTTGCCATCACCTGGATACTGTTACAGTACAAACAGCCTTGCAGTTACTGCCCCTCCCCTAAGTCAGCGGTCTCAGACATGCTCAGTATCCAGGAAACGGAGAATTCCCCTAATCAGAGACTTTGTATTTCCTTATTATTAGATGACTAGCTCAGTTAAACTGGTTACAGTGTCCACATTGTGATGTTTATTAACAGGTTAACTGTGGTTATATTGTATTGTACAGCAGATCTCTACAGTGTGATGTTTATTAACAGGTTAACTGTGGTTATATTGTATTGTACAGCAGATCTCTACAGTGTGATGTGTATTAACAGGTTAACTGTGGTTATATTGTATTGTACAGCAGATCTCTACAGTGTGATGTGTATTAACAGGTTAACTGTGGTTATATTGTATTGTACAGCAGATCTCTACAGTGTGATGTGTATTAACAGGTTAACTGGGTTATATTGTATTGTACAGCAGATCTCTACAGTGTGATTGTATTAACAGGTTAACTGTGGTTATATTGTATTGTACAGCAGATCTCTACAGTGTGATGTGTATTAACAGGTTAACTGGGGTATATGTATTGTACAGCAGATCTCTACAGTGTGATGTGTATTAACAGGTTAACTGTGGTTATATTGTATTGTACAGCAGATCTCTACAGTGTGATGTGTATTAACAGGTTAACTGTGGTATATTGTATTTGTACAGCAGATCCTACCAGTTTGTGAATGGTATTAACAGGTTAACTGTGGTTATATTGTATTGTACAGCAGATAAATATCCAGAAGCAGAGCGATTACTCACAATCATGTTTTCCAAGACGCATTTTGCCAGCCAACAGTTTAGAAAAACAGGAATGAATAGATTTCGCATGGACGGCCAAAATATCTGCAGGAAAAGGAATAATAACATTGTGTTTGATCAATCTAGAAATATTAAACCGTTTAATATCGGCCTCGGTGCAGAGGGAATGCACAACACTATCGGGCTGTTAGACTTCGGCGTACGTGAATACAAATCGCCTGTAATAACGCGGAATTGTGCGGCTGCGGTTTAAATTGTTTACAGTGAATTTCAGTTGCATTTTAATCATTTCCTTGGGAGAGAAACTTGTTTTTTTTAAATAAACGCTCAGCCGCAGACAAACAGATTTAACATAATAAACAGCCGAGAGGGGAGGCACAAGTCCTTGGAGCTTACGATCTATTCTGAGATAGAACTTGCTGGAGGGATTACTGAACACACAATGGCTGGGTATTGGGCAAGGGGATAACTGCTGTTCTATTGCTCATTAGTCATTTTGTTTTCTCCTGTATAATTAGCCCAGCAGGAGGAGACATTAGCCTCTCTGATCTTCCAGTAATGAGATTACCCACAGCCCAGATTACATCTCTGTGTTGTAATTCCCACTCGGAGTGACTGGACCAGATGTAGGACAGCTGCGACAATACCTAAATGCCGAAAACTACAACTCCCAGCATCCTTTTCCAGCTCAGAATCCCAATAATCACCGATACGCCGGGTTCGTAATGAACGTTTTTCTATTTAACACCCACAGCCCCAGTTGTAAATATCATAAAACTGGAATTTAAAGATTGGAGCGTTTTATTACGGCCTGTGATATAATACTGGTTAAATGGCACCACACGGTCGTAAAATACTGGTAAATGGTATTATTTTACGGCACGATCCGGATTTTACACTGTAGTCCGTTGTGTAATGCTGTGCCGTAGCTATTTTTCAATACTACAGCCTTAGTCTGCGGCGTCTCTACAACGCACCGAAACGCACACGCAATCACGAGCGTTATCGAACGCCATTTGCGTCTGCGATTTCAGTGCGTTGTTTTGCGCATGCGATTTTGCTATATATTTTTATATTATATATCGTTTTAGGACCAAGAGCCAAAAAAAGGTGTATTTCTAGGGGCCATTATCTACCTGGCTCCGTATTGGGTAAAAGGCGTCTATCCTGTTTAACCCTTTATATCACCCCTCCTTATTCGCCGACGCAGAACTGGCTATGGACAAGCAAAGGGTCTGCACCGTTATCCTATGACCTCTTCCTGCATTGATGGGCGAAACTTCCCCTATAGCAGGGACCCTTGTAACCCCCACTTTTTGTACATAACCCACCCCAACGATACATCATTATTTGCCATTAGTGAACCAATAAAAATCTCTGCTCGGTACAAACTCCCTGAACATGACTTATGGTATTAACACAACTCCCCGCAGCACCGTAATCTCCCTTCTAATTACCCAAGCGCCTTGTGATCCGCACTTTCCAAGCACATAAAATCCCTGCGTAGGAAAACAAAGAAAAACTTCCCCTTTCTCTCCCCGATAACACAAATTGCTTCTCCTCCTTCCCCACAGGGCAGGTTAATGGGTTTCCTGTGAATTTTCTTTCCCATTGAAACACAAGCACATCGACTTTTTGTAATAAAGAACAAACTCGCAGGGAGTCAGCCTGACATTCGTAATACCCCAGTTTTATTTGAATTCCCCGCCGGGGGTCTAATCACCGGGAGATGACAAATTAAAAAAGACGTTATTCAGCCTTTAAAGTTAATGAAAGATAATGTTAATGGCAGCTTCTGTTTACAAGTGTCATTATTTATTGCTGAGTTAATATTGCACCATGGAAGGTGTCAGTCTTACTAGGAACGTCTTCCCAGAACCTGCCGGAGCAAAACGCCTCGGACAAGAATCCGAGGGGTTACAGTTTGGAATTTTACCCAGAAGTCTCTTGAGTCTAATTTGCAGAATGAGAAAGAAAGGCATACCAATGGCTCACCTTAATCCCAAGTCAACCCTTCCTCATACTGTCCAAAATTCCCTTTAAATAGGTACACTATTGAGAAATGTATCACACAGAGCTGTGCTAAGATCAGGTTCACTTCATTATCCTCCCCCCTGCAGCTCTGTACTATGTTATTTCTATAAGTGTAACTATTAAAGTTGTGATATTGAGAAATACATTACACAGAGCTGTGCTAAGATCAGGTTCACTTCATTATCCTCCCCCCTGCAGCTCTGTACTATGTTATTTCTATAAGTGTAACTATTAAAGTTGTGATATTGAGAAATACATTACACAGAGCTGTGCTAAGATCAGGTTCACTTCATTATCCTCCCCCTGCAGCTCTGTACTATGTTATTTCTATAAGTGTAACTATTAAAGTTGTGATATTGAGAAATACATTACACAGAGCTGTGCTAAGATACGATTCACTTCATTATCCTCCCCCTGCAGCTCTGTACTATGTTATTTCTATAAGTGTAACTATTAAAGTTGTGATATTGAGAAATGTATCACACAGGGCTGTGCTAAGATCAGGTTCACTTCATTATCCTCCCCCTGCAGCTCTGTACTATGTTATTTCTATAAGTGTAACTATTAAAGTTGTGATATTGAGAAATACATTACACAGGGCTGTGCTAAGATCAGGTTCACTGCATTATCCTCCTGCAGCTCTGTACTATGTTATTTCTATAAGTGTAACTATTAAAGTTGTGATATTAAGAAATACATTACACAGGGTTGTGCTAAGATCAGGTTCACTGCATTATCCTCCTGCAGCTCTGTTCTATGTTATTTCTATAAGTGTAACTATTAAAGTTGTGATATTAAGAAATACATTACACTGGGCTGTGCTAAGATCGGGTTCACTTCATTATCCTCCCCCTGCAGATCTGTACTATGTTATTTCTATAAGTGTAACTATTAAAGTTGTGATATTGAGAAATACATTACACGGGGCTGGGCTAAGATCAGGTTCACTTCATTATCCTCCCCCTACAGCTCTGTACTATGTTATTTCTATAAGTGTAACTATTAAAGTTGTGATATTGAGAAATACATTACACAGGGCTGGGCTAAGATCAGGTTCACTTCATTATCCTCCCCCTACAGCTCTGTACTATGTTATTTCTATAAGTGTAACTATTAAAGTTGTGATATTGAGAAATACATTACACAGGGCTGAGCTAAGATCAGGTTCACTGCATTATCCTCCTGCAGCTCTGTATTATGTTATTTCTATAAATGTAACTATTAAAGTTGTGATATTGAGAAATACATTGTACAGAGCTGTGCTAAGATCAGGTTCACTTCATTATCCTCCCCCTGCAGCTCTGTTCTATGTTATTTCTATAAGTGTAACTATTAAAGTTGTGATATTAAGAAATACATTACACAGAGCTGTGCTAAGATCACATTCACTGCATTATCCTCTTCCTGCAGCTCTGCACTATGTTATTTACACATAGTATGTGTATCTATAAGTGTAACTATTAAAAGGGACAATGGTGTTTGTATAAGCTGCTGATTTCACAGATATCTGCTATTTAGTGGTAATAAAATCCATTCAGCCCAATTTATATTTTAACTTTAGTTCTCCTTTAAAAATTTTAAAATCTCTGGAAAAACAAGTCAGACAGAATGAATAGGAAAGTATTGTGACCTACTGTGATGATGAACGGTACAGTGTTGATCATTTCCAAGATAAAAGAAATTCGAATGATTTGTTCCCAAATGTTGCCCTGCGGAAAGGAGTGGAGATTAGAATGAGAGAGAAAATTGTTCCCTCCCCCACTAGAGCTCAGTGTCATTTCATCTCGGAACATGTCTCTTCTGGTTTCCCCGACATCTGAAGGGCCATAGAGGAACGTTCCCTGGTAAAGTCTCAGTAATGAGAAAAGTTGTTGAATTGTTTTTTCACAATTTCATTTTGCTGCTTAAACATTTAAATGCAAATATCTGAAAATTCCACAAACAGCTGCTACTTTAACAGTATTGCGTGTTCCGCCACCAGGAAATGAAATGAAATTTCAAATTAAATGGAAGCCTTAAAATGAGCCATAGGTAGCATTTCAAAGTGCAGTCTGATAGAAATGATGGTGTTGCAAAGGTTAATACTTCCTGCTTTCAGTAGTTTTATTGATATCACCTGTACCACCTTTTCCGCCCCAGTCCCCAGAGTCTATGCATGCTCACTGATAACTAAATGTTGGTAATAGAAGGAAGTGCCTGCAGTAACAACTAAAGATTAGAGATGTAATGTGGGTTTCAGATTGAATCTGAGGGTTTTCGAAGTCCCGACAAAACTTTCAGAACTCCCAAATTAAAATTTTTCGAATTCGAATTTTCGATTTTTATCGAAAATCGAAAGTAGATAATTATTGAAAATCAAAAGTAAATAATTACCGAAAAACGAAAATCGAAAGTAGACAATTTTCAAAAATCCGAAGTAGACGATTATCGAAAATCGAAAGTAGACGATTTTTCGAAAATCGAAACTCGAACTTTCAAACTTTCCAAAAGATTCGAAAACCAAACGAAACTCAACAGATTCGAACATCTCTATTAAAGACAGCCAAGACAGCCACCCAATGGGATAGGAGGATTATTCGAAAATACGGACCCGAAAATGTGGGTTGCTCCGTCCAAAAAATTTGAAAAATCCGTGAAAATTTGAATTTACGAGGATTTCTCGTATTTTCCCGTATTTTCGAAAATACAAGAAATCCTCGTAATTTCGAAAATTTTCGAAAACGCGGTTCGGAAAAGTTCGGAAGGCGGAAAACCGGAAAATCCGCAATATACGCCGTTCGCCAATGAGGTAAATCCGCTGGGCCATCACTAATGCTGTACTTATCCAGGAAAAGACCAAAAAAAAGTAGTCCCAGTAGTCTTACGTCTCTTTGTAGAGATTTTTTAGCCACACGAATCACTGTTTAAGGGGGACTAAAATAAAATAAATTTAAGTTCAGGGGATTTTGTGTTATAAGGACCTGAGCATATTTTCCAGTTTCCCATAGTACCATGTGGATGTTTACTGGGACTGATGGTCAATAAAGATTTAAAGGCCACCAAAGTGGCAGCAGCTAATTCTATAATACCATGTAACAGAAAGTGACAAAAAAAAGGATTAAAGGCAAAGTAGCCCATTCCTGTTATAGTTGGACTGTCACTGATAAATGGGGCTGCATATATCTGACCAATTTCCTGCTTGGTCTAATGACTCGGCCCCTGTAAAATCCATTTAACGCACAGACGGGAACTTGAACATTTCTGCTGAAGACGCCAGAAATAAAAACCTTGGGACCAATGTTGAGAGGCAAATCACAAAATGTTCAAAGAAAATGACATTATGTCTCCTGGGCAATTCAGCAGCTAATACATGTGCAAACACCTTCATTTACATAGTGCTAAGGGCTGATTTGCAAAGCAGATAAACAAGGTTATACTTTAATGGAACATTACTAAATAAAGTTTGATATCTTATTTATACAATATACACAGCCCTCCCGCTTAAAGGAGAAGTTCTACCTTATTTAGATATTTACCTGACTTTTAACCTGAAACCACTGATTCATTCCTAACCAGATACACTTGAAGTTAAGTGCTTCAGTAAATTCTAGTTCCTCCCACTCATCTATTCACTGACTCGGGCGTGCTCAGTGTGATTAACTCGGGGAGAAAGAGACAAATTCATAGATCAGATGGGGGTAGGGAGTGAAACAAAAGAAGTGAAGCGGTACACTGATTTAATGGGCAATTTAGCCAGAACCTCTCCTTTTAGAAAGTATTTCAGGTCACAGGTTATCCCAGGTGTAGTCTCTACGTATTTAAGTGACATGATAATGTGTTTGCAGTTTTCACCAAGTAGAGAAAGGAATAGGAGAATTAGCCTTACCTTATAGCTGAGATAGATGAGGAGCATGGTCTCAGAAAAGCTGATAATTGCTACTGTGACCTGTAAGCAAAGAAATTAGATCATTACGTCAATGATAACATCATCTTTCGTTGGGAGCGCTTAAGTGACAAAGCAAAACGTACCTGGATTGCCCATAGCGGCGTCGCTCTCTCCACCCACAAGATGGCTTCCCTGCACAAAAACAAAGCATCATTAAAAAAAAAGCATATAATAGGGGCAGATAGAATTACATTTAAAAACAATTAAAGACAAACTTAAGCAAAACTGTAAATGACCCGAGTGATCATGTTATTGCTCAGAGATCCTGCCTCTTTCTGACACAGAACAGTGTAGTGCTTTAGCAAACATATTTCAACACTCATGTCCCTGACAATTAAATATGTTGTTTCATACAAAAAAGAAAAGTATTTTTTTGCAGTTTATTTCTTAGCCATCATAGATATATCTGTAATATTCATCCATCCAGGTCACGGTATATCTGTAATATTCATCCATCCAGGTCACGGTTTATCTGTAATATTCATCCATCCAGGTCACGGTATATCTGTAATATTCATTCATCCAGGTCATGGTATATCTGTAATATTCATTCATCCAGGTCCATGGTATAGCTGTAATATTCATTCATCCAGGTCATGGTATATCTGTAATATTCATTCATCCAGGTCACGGTATATCTGTATATTCATCCATCCAGGTCACGGTAATATCGTAATAGTCATCCATCCAGGTCACGGTATATCTGTAATATTCATTCATCCAGGTCACGGTATATCTGTAATATTCATCCATCCAGGTCACGGTATATCTGTATATTCATTCATCCGTCACGGTAATCTGTAATATTCATCCATCCAGGTCCAGTATATCTGTAATATTCATTCATCCAGGTCACGGTATATCTGTAATATCATCCATCCAGGTCACGGTATATCTGTAATATTCATCCATCCAGGTCCGGTGATATCTGTAATATTCATCCATCCAGGTCACGGTATATCTGTAATATTCATCCATCCAGTCACGGTAATCTGTAATATTCATCCATCCAGGTCACGGTATATCTGTAATATTCATCATCCAGGTCACGGTATATCTGTAATATTCATCCATCCAGGTCACGGATATCTGATAATTCA
This sequence comes from Hymenochirus boettgeri, assembly GCA_019447015.1. Lineage (NCBI taxonomy): Eukaryota > Metazoa > Chordata > Amphibia > Anura > Pipidae > Hymenochirus > Hymenochirus boettgeri. Next base: position 114,959,361 of record CM033476.1, on the reverse strand, counting down.
TCCATCCAGGTCACGGTATATCTGTAATATTCATTCCATCCAGGTCACGGTATATCTGTAATATTCATCCATCCAGGTCACGGTATATCTGATATTCATTCATCCAGGTCACGGTATATCTGAATTTCATCCATCCAGGCACGGTATATCTGTAATATTCATCCTCCAGTCACGGTATATCTGTAATATTCATCCATCCAGGTCACGTATATCTGTAATATTCATTCATCCAGGTCACGGTATATCTGTAATATTCATCCATCCAGTCACGGTATATCTGTAATATTCATCCATCCAGGTCACGGTATATCTGTAATATTCATCCATCCAGGTCACGGTATATCTGTAATATTCATCCATCCAGGTCACGGTATATCTGTAATATTCATCCATCCAGGTCAGGGTATATCTGTAATATTCATTCATCCAGGTCACGGTATATCTGTAATATTCATTCCATCCAGGTCACGGTATATCTGTAATATTCATCCATCCAGGTCACGGTATATCTGTAATATTCATCATCCAGGTCACGGTATATCTGTAATATCATCCATCCAGGTCACGGTATATCTGTAATATTCATTCATCCAGGTCACGGTATATCTGTAATATTCTCCATCCAGGTCACGTTATATCTGTAATATTCATCCATCCAGGTCACGGTATATCTGTAATATTCATCCATCCAGGTCACGGTATATCTGTAATATTCATTCATCCAGGTCATGGTATATCTGTAATATTCATCCATCCAGGTCACGGTATATCTGTAATATTCATCCATCCAGGTCACGGTATATCTGTAATATTCATTCATCCCGGCTATCCCTAGTCATGGTATATCTGTTGGTACATTTCTAAACTTTATCTTAGCCTAGAAACTGAACAAAAGCAAAATAAGGCAGTAAAATCAGCTATTAGTTTTGTTCCTGGTAATCTGTTCATTGTGCGACTTGTGCTGGCTTCAAAATAATCCATCCCCTATCTTTAATTTAGTGAATCAAGCTAAAGTTTAAAGGGACACCGTCATTTTGTGTCCTGTCACCCTCACGCGCATTTAGCTGTTTAAATACAATTATTTCAACTGCTTACCATTGGATTTCATGTTTTCGTGGAGCTGTGTAGTTCCCTTTAGGACAGCTGTCATAGAAAGAAATAATGTAAAAAACCAAATATCCCTTTGTGAAAACTTTATTTGATTGCATTTTTCTGCCATCCCTTTCTAAAATGATTGTTTGATTGTCTAAGGAAAACACTATGGCAGCTCCCACCCATATGTATAAATATAAATATACTGTACACACAATAATCTACACCCTCATACTGTACTGTCTAAGGGAACCAATATGGCAGCTCCCACCCATATGTATAAATATAAATATACAGAGAAGGAATGTTCTGTACATACAATAAGCTATTCCCTCATACTGTACTGTCTAAGGGAAACACTATGGCAGCTCCCACCCATATGTATAAATATACAGAGAAGGAATGTTCTGTACATACAATAAGCTATAACCTCATACTGTTGTGTCTAAGGAAAACACTATGGCAGCTCCCACCCATATGTATAAATATACAGAGAAGGAATGTTCTGTACTCACAATAAGCCATACCCTCATACTATGCTGTCAAAGGGAAACAATATGGCAGCTCCCACCCATATGTATAAATATACAGATAAGGAATGTTCTGTACACACAATAAGCTATATCCTCATACTGTACTGTCTAAGGGAAACAATATGGCAGCTCCCACCCATATATAAAAATATAAATATACAGAGAAGGAATGTTCTGTACACACAATAAGTTGTACCCTCATACTGTAGTGTCTAAGGGAAACAATATGGCAGCTCCCACCCATATGTATAAATATACAGATAAGGAATGTTCTGTACACACAATAAGCTATATCCTCATACTGTACTGTCTAAGGGAAACAATACGGCAGCTCCCACCCATATGTATAAATATACAGAGAAGGAATGTTCTGTACACACAATACACTATATGCTATAATAAGCTATATGGCAGCTCTATACTTACCATATGGTGTGTTGTGTTGGATCGTCCATTAAAACCCGGACAATGTATAAGAAACATGAGAGTAACTTTAAGGAGAAGTTGAAGATACGAATTCGGAGACCTGCAATGGAAATACAGAAAGGATAGTGGTAAATGACTATGGAGAAGGGAATTTAGGGAATAAAATGTATGGTGTTGGAGCTGCCATACTGTTTAACACAAGATATAGAATTGTGGTTATAGAGAGACATTATCACTTTTTTAAAAAGTACTTACAAATATTTCACAGTCCATAACTGCTATAAAATAAACATTTTAACAACATTTTGCAGTCACTTTAAAGGATGTGGCAGAAATAGAGAAAAAAAAACACGACACTGCCATGCAGCTTTATCATACAGTCTGTGCTCCGTGACATCACATGGGGCATTACCTAATGAAACACACATTTGGTGACATCATCAGGCAATAGTGATGTTTGCACTGTGACTATGAATTCCCTATAGAATGGCTTCCAGTTACAAAGTGTTGACCTACAATCTTCTGTCTATAGAATATATCAGGGAGATTCAATAAAAGTTCTTATCGTTTAAAATGGTGCTAATTTTGCCCTAACCAATTGGATCTTATTTAACATTTGAAAGCTAACATCTGATTGGTTGGGGCAAAATTAGCACCATTTTAATGATAAGAACGTTTATTGAATAACCCTGATATATTTAACCTGTATCCTAAAGGGGAAGTAGATGTTACTCCATTTATGAATGTAGAAAAATTGTGTCCAGACATCCTTGTTTGTCCTACCTGGGCTACAATGTCAGATCACCTTGGACTAACGGATAGAGAGATTTGAATGTTAGTGAGAGGCAGATTAATGGGATTTCTATAGATGAACCAGTTTATTCCTAATCATTTACCCGTCTGTTATTTTATCTGTTTCTAGATCAAAATAACATTCAACTTATTTTACTTGTCTTAACTTGGACTTTAAATGCTAGATAATCAAACAACATACTGCCTGTTAGCGGCTGAATCTATCGGTGTGCTACTTTTAACCCTTTACAGCCGATCATGATCCAAAATGATCATGCAAGTAGCACACCAATAAATGTATCGTAATGTTTCATCCTTTATATCTTATCATTCATTAAAATAAATCTACAGATTGCAGAGATAAAACGAAAGGCTCTATTTCAATAAATGCAACCAGACATACACAAAAAAACAAGTTTGTGCACAAAAGTCCTTTTGTGCCACCTGGAAACACTTTTGTGTCACCTTCATGGTCAACTTTGGGAATTTAGATTTCTGCCATACAGTCTGGTTAGATAATTAATCTATATGACTGGTAATGTAGAAATAAATCGACGTTAATTCAATGTAGTTCCAGATGGAAACTTGATGGTTTAATAATTTTGTGGTTATGAAGGACAGATTCCATTTTGTAGAAATATTGGATTTTATAGCAGGTGGTAGACAGACAGAGCAATCTTGCAAGGTCCCCGAAACGTTGTGATACTTTTATGTGTGTGGTTCACTATTAAACTATTTGCTTGGAGTGCGACCCTCGTATTCATGTGATTGCTATATCAATTAACCCTTTGTTATATGTACCCCAAAATATGTAGAGACCCTACTAACAAGTCTTCTGCAGGTATAAAGGGTTAATCTGGATTGAGACCTGTATTGTTATATGCTGCCACAAGGTGGCAGCATAGTAGCACAAATAACTCAGATCTTCTACTCCAGCTAGCCCATAAGATATTTTACGCTTACATAACCAAAAAAGCAGAGTGGACTTTACTTAACAACCTCTTTTTACAGTGTTATGTATTTTTATATTGTTTTTATTTCAATAAAACATTACAGAAATTCCTGGTTCTCAACATTTTAATATTGAATTCAATTTCCTATCCCATTATATTTTTATTTTGTCCATAGCTGGATGATTATTACAAGCCAAACATATTATATACTGTGTGTTGTATACGTACTGCTTGGAGAATTTAAAGGAGACATTTAGACCAAAATTCAAATACCCCAATTTATAACCAATCACTTGCCAGGTAAAACAATGTATCATTCACCTTTCTAAACAGTCTTGCAGTTATGTTGGCCAGCTCACCTTTCCCTTAGTGTGTCACACTGAGCATGCCTAAGTCAGTGACTCAGTGTGGGGGAGGGATTGACTTTATGCATGTGTATCTTTGGTTAGGAATCAAGAAAAGGGACATCATTTTAATCTGCAGTCAGGAGAAAATGTGCAGGTGTCAAGCCCACTGGAAGATTGAATACAACTCACAGAACATGAAATTCCAGATTCAGGTCTTCCATGTGAATTGTACAGCAATCACAAGAATGCTTCTGGATAAAGGCAATTCTACATTGATAAATTATAATCAATAACCTTTCTGTTGCAGGGGAACAGCCATCAGAAAGTGTTTCCATTTTCTGCCTTTGCAACCTTAACCCAAGGAAAGTGACAGATGAATGTGACTAAAGCAGAGCCCATTGGTTCCATGGCAGATTGATGGATAAAGTTTACAATTCTGACATTGCTAAGCCACGCGTTTCAATTGCTGCGTTTCTCTTGCTTTTTCAGAAAACTGCTGGAATTATTTTTAGATTTATAAAAGGGAAAATAGTTCAGTGATTCCTCGAGATAGAGAATAATTTAAATTTCTCTGGGTACCAGGTGTTACAAACAATGTTCCCCCCCCCAACCCCACTTACTTGATCTTTGGTTTTTGATGAAAAACAGTTTGAGTCGCTCTTTGAAGGTGTTTTCATTAACGTAGAATTCCACTTGCACCCTGCAATGAACAAAAAGTAATAACTCTATTAGATGGTTCGAAAATGACTGGCACATTTGTAGTGTCACTGCAGGTTCCCTACTGTTCCCTCCCGAAAGGGACAGCTAGGGGGCGCTAATCTGCTTTTGGTATAAGGTACTTCGTATCAAGTTAGGATTATTCGCTGTCAAAGGAATTTATTATTAAAATACCAGCAGAGCAAAATCTGATCAATAAAATAACACTAATAGTGCAATGCATGCTTACAATTATACTTTTGTTCAATTATAAAGAGACATTAAAATGGGCAGCATGGTAGCTCAGTGGTTAGCACTGATGCCTTGCAGCGCTGAGGTCCTGAGTTCGATTCCACCCTTGGACACATCTGCAAGGAGTTTGTATGTTCTCCCCGTGCCTGCGTGGGTTTCCTCCGGGCACTCTGGTTTCCCCCACAATCATAAAGACATACTGATAGGTTGTATGTGTCCAATAAATGTGCTTAGATTGTAAGCTCTTCGGGGCAGGGCCTGATGTGAATGTATACATGGAATTGTAAAGCGATACGGAAGATGTTGGCGCTATATAAATCCACAATAATAATAATAATAAAATATTAGTTAACGCAATTTTTCCTGTGATAATTCTGGGATTAAAACTGCCTCATGGGTTAAATGTAATAGTTGAGATGCTAACAGGGTGATACACAAGAGGTCCAGTGCTCCTAAATGGAATTAAAGTCGTGCTAACTGATATTATAGACTGTAACGCCTTGCCTGCTGCATTTGTGCAGGTAACACAGAAGTAAACCACGCAGCAAGCGGTTATATGCGGAAAGCGCCTTGCGGGGACTTTGTAACTGCATTAAATCGGAATGACATATATATATATTAATTATTATTCCTGTTGTTTGTCAATTTAGTATTATTTTATTTTTATTTTGGAACAGCAATAATGTTAATTTATAATTAAAATAGTCAAAGAGTAAAACAATTTATTTCATTTTAAAAAAAAAACAAAAAAAAAACATTGTATCCCAAGCATAACGTAGGGTTCACCTACACATTTATTTTATATTCTATATTACAAACACGACAAGCATCACGATCCAGAATCTTATTGCCACAAAATAAACCAGAAATATCCCCCTATCCATAAAGCAATCTAATAGTTTCAATTTAAAGAAGATCTGTAAAACTTAATACATCTGAATAGAATCTATAATCGATATATCTCCCCTCTGAAATCAGCAGCATTGGGAAGAAATCATCTGTTTAATCCCACAGGTGTTTTACAGAGTGGGTCACTGACCCAGTTGCACATGCTCAGTCTATTGCTCCTCCCTCTCCCCCTGCCAGAGCTGACAAGCAAAGTTCCCTCTAATTTAAAATCGTTTGAGCACATGCAAAATGAAATTGTGCGCACTACACACCGCAGCATTTACATTCCAGCAATTTTTTTTGTGTGTGCGCCACTTTATCTCGTAGGCGCAAGGCCAGAGTTGTGTGCACGCTCTCAATAAGTTACAAAGGGTTTCACACGTGACAGTTACAACTAGAAAATTAATTCAGGATCGTTTACATTATTTCGTTTTGTTCTCCTTTAATGATGCAATAAAATATCAAAGCTCTGTCTGTAACTGGCAGACCGTGCGGGGAGGGTGGAACCGGAATGCGAGAAAGAACGCGTCACGTGGCGCCGAAAAGGTTTATAAATAAAAACAGGTTTGATTTCTCAAACCTCATTATGGAAAAATAAACTATTTCAGTCAAAAGAAAATACAGGGACATTGTGCTCCGTACAACGCGCAGATGGGCACGCGTTTAATTCCGCGTCGGGAACCTGTAAAGAAGAAAGACTGGCGTTTACCAGCCCACGATACATTTAACTGCTGCTTACCGAGGGGGCTAAAAGGGAGCCCGTGGAGTGAATGGGTTATTACACGCAGGTAACACAGAAATTATAACGGATTTCTATGGGATAAGAATTTCCAATTTCCCCCTGACGTAAATCACATCTACATTCGTTTCTTTCTTGTTCTAACTCCCAGTCTGTTCCATTTCCATTTCTCCAGAAATATCCCAGTCCCATTTCTCAATATGAGAATGTAATCCGGTTTAATACATACAATTGCTGTATGAACTCCGTTACCTCTGAAGCAATGTGTGTAGTATACGACTCAAACGTTCTTTAAGGGGGCGATGCGATGTGATCAGCCAACGGAGCTTACCTGCCCGATACAATAACCCCTGTGCAAGATTTAGTGCATCACTAGTTTACGGACAGGTAACTACGCCATCTTATGCCTCCGATTCAAGGGCGGAAAGTTTTGCGCTACATAGTAGAGATTATGGGAATAATCGCGGGACACAAGAGGAGGCAGGAATGGTGAGACATTGGAGTTAGGGAATGATCTATGATTGGACCTTGAATATTCAAGTGTGAAGATACAATGGGGAAGAATTACTCAGAGCTGTTAACGTTCTGGGTAAATCTTCGGTACGCGGTTCAATAACGTGTTTGTGGGCATGGTTAGAATCCAAAAGGGATTTACCACAGGGTGATTTTGATGCTGGCTATAACCCAGCGTTGAAATCTTGCGCTAAAAGTACCGCAAACGCGATATTACATCACGATCGACAGTTAACGCAACTCTGTAAAAGAGCCCAGGGCCTCCCCGTAAATGGGGCTGGATATAAGTAAATTTAGCTAATCAGATAATGTATAGTTGGTTGGGTTGATGGTTGTGTACAACAATTCACAAATGTGGCACATTAAACACAATCAGGGAGATTCAATAAAAGTTCTTATCGTTTAAAATGGTGCTAATTTTACCCCAACCAATCAGATGTTAACTTTCAAATGTTAAATAAGATCTGATTGGTTGGGGCAACATTAGCACCATTTTAAAGGATAAGAACTTTTATTGAATAACCCTGAAAGTTATTTCTCTTAAAGGGGTCTCCATACAAGTGACCTTTATTACAAAGGGCACACTCCTACCTTTAAATGACTTCATGATCATGTTTCTAGCTGCAGTTAATCCAAAGTTACAGCAGTATAAAGGGTGATTTGCTGAGCATCATCAGCTGCATCATAAGCCCCACCCCCAAGTTTGAAATCATTACTTGAAAAGGAAAATTTTCTTTCCCTAAGGAGCCCATAGGTAGAGGAAAGAATAGAGAATGGTTGCAGGTCTGTAACTAGCTTCAGGGAAAAAAATAAAATAAAATAGATTTTTGGGGGTGGGGCTTCTCACACAGAACATCATGTGACTGTCACAGAGACTCAGACAGACAGGACAGACCAGGAACTGTAACTTTACAAGCCTATAACTTAAGATCCAGAGTAGCTAACAACATCTTAGGCTTGACAAGAAAGAGCTATGTTAAATAGAGAGCACTTGTATGGATACCACAGTTACCCTTTAATCTTAATAAAGTGGTATATTACAATATAATCTCCGTATAAATCCGGCATTTAAAAAACATACAGAAATACTTCACCACGTTTTTCACGTAAAAATTATTTGCAAGTAATTAGTAAAGAAAAAAAACACTCAACATTTAGAAAAAACACATTCCCTTGTCCCTAGACCTGGTTGTCAATGATCTACTCACCTTGTAATGTAATAGATGGATATTTCCAAGGAAGTAAGGAATGAAAAGATCATCAGAGTTTACAATCTCTTCCCACCCCAAAAGACACATACAGGGAGATGTTATAAAAGTTCTTAACCTTAAAAATAGTGCAAACTATGCCCCAACCAATCAAAAGTTACCTTTCAAATGGCAAATAACATCTGATTGGTTGGAGCAAAATTAGCACCATTTTTATGGATAAGTGGGGCGATTTACCCAGGAGAGCTGCTAGCGCACAACGCTCCTGCCCCTTCTTAACGGCGCGCTAACTGAGCTCAGTTACCGTGACGTTAAGGCTTGCTTTGCGAGATCCAGAACAGGAACCTATTTACCAGAGGCGGCGCGGCTCTTAAGAGGTACGTATTTAACGCCACTAATAGCTAGCGTTAAATACATACATCAGGGTGAGATTCACCCAGAGCCGCGTAGTCTCTGGTAAATCCCGTACGGGAGATTTGCTCAGAGCAGTTGTGGCTCTGGGTGAATTTCCCTAAAGAATTTTTATTACGTCTCCCTGGTTAAAAGGAATTGCGGACATTCTAAAGTCTTCGCCCAATCAAATCTGACGATGTTTCAATTATTCTGACACTCTGTTAACAGAAAGACGACACTTACATTGTCCCAAACCTGCTCTCCGGTCAGCAAATGTCCTATGTCAACTAAAGATTCCTAGAAAATTCTCTTATTGGGATTTCATGGATTATAACCAACACCATATCTGAACCGTTGCAATCACAAGGCTCCAGTAAGTCGTAGGGCACTAGTATCTTCTCATCTGTTAACTCCCTGCGACAGCTGTAACTAATGCAAACCGATTCATTACTGGTCTGGCACAAACACACCAACAGAATGGCAGCAATCAAGTCCTAAACCTATAAAATGAACTGGCAACTATCAGTTTGTCTTCCACACAGGATTCTAACTATGACAAGCTCGATAGAATTGAACAATTATAAAAAAAAAATAATAATAATTCCAATTTTGGCTGAAGATGAAGATAGCTGTAGCAGTATGGCAGCTCCCCATCATATAAACTCTAATATGTAGACACCCAGGACAGAAAGGTTTGTGGGGGCTAATTTGCAAATAGCTTTATATTATACTGTTGCTTTAAGTCTTGATTCCTGTGGGTTCCTGTAGGGTTAAGGGCTTTCGGCTAAAAATAGCCCCGTATTCAAAATCCAGTAATATCAATTACATAAACAAACTCACCAAGTCCGGATAAGCGAGTATGTTAAAGGGATAAACACTGGTTCTAAACTACTGGTGCCATGTTTTAACATAAACAAGCCTTGCTATCTTATTTTATACCATATAAAAAAAAAAAATAATTATAAGGGAAGATTGGGGCACATAAAACACTTAAAGGACAACTATACTGTTAAATTAGTTTTTAGAAATTAAAAGTACCAGGGGCAAGGAGGTAGGATCGATTATTCCTACCTCCCAATATTGTATTGTTTGGGAGCTACAGCATATAACGTTTTCATCTGCCAGGTTGGTGTCCTGAGCCTTCCTGTATTAAAGATAGTATTGAAGCACTCAGGAAGCCTGGCAGAAGTAGTTTTCTTCATGTTGGCACTCCTTATAGAAATGATATTGGGAGGTAGAAACTATCAATCCTACCTCCCTGTCCCAGGTACTTTTCATTTTAACTGATTATGAAAAAACATTACACACACGATAGTTCTCCTTTTCAACCATTCAACCAGCATCCCCCAAACCCTAAAATTGTCATATTTAACTTGGTCCCCGGTGTTCTTGAACCAAGATCTTGAGCGACAACTGTGCCTGAAATGCAGTATTGCAGGAAGGAAGATATTTTTTAACTGCCGCCTTTTAAGTGTTCCGCAGGGGTGTGCCCTGAGCGAATGTTTCAGTTTGCTTTATGGTAGGGTCACCCCTGCAGACAATGAACTACTCTTGCCTATGAGGCTGTGCGAGCTTGTAAGGAGCTCTTAAAGCCATGAGAGGAGATCTCTGCTCAGGAAAACTGGGAACTAAGGTAGGTAGTGGTGAAATTTACTGTGGGGTGCGGACCTTTAAATGTCTTTTCCAGTTTAATCCTGAGACAGAATTGCAGCAATATATGAACCAAGTGGCACAGTAGGTGATTATTTAGCAAATTTGCATCATATATACAAAAAGAAAGATGTAAATCCACGGATACCATACCCACTGCAGTACCCTGAATGGCCATTAGGTGGTGCTGGAAAGAATGGGAAGAAATCTAACTAACCGAAGGATTACACCTGCACGGCTGCAAGCAGGGGAGGACTGGGACCTTTTGGCCTGGGAAAAATACAGCCAAGTGTATAATGTGGTTTAAGGACAATTATAGTCCTAAAATCTTCCCCATCCCCCTTACAAGTGTCCAGGTTTTTGACCTGAATTGCTAAGTTCTCACCCCTCGGTACACTTTCTAGGTCAAGTTATACTTACCCAAAGTTTCCCTTGTTCCTAATGAACTGAAGGGCTGATTAACACTGGCTAAGGAACTGGTGGGCTGACAATATTGGCTAATGAACTGGAGGGCTGACAACACTGGTTAATGAACTGGAGGGCTGATTAACACTGGCTAAGGAACTGGAGGGCTGACAATATTGGCTAATGAACTGGAGGGCTGACAACACTGGCTAATGAACTGGAGGGCTGGCAACACTGGCTAACTGGCTAGCATTTGCCCCTCAGCCTACTGGGCCAGTCCTCCCCTGTCCAGTTCTAATACTAGAAATAATATAATAAATCCCTCAATATGTCCTTAGCTCCAATCTCTTACCTCCCTGTACAGGTGTCCAGACCTCCACATCTACCCCCCTACTTCATCCACACAATAGGAATCACTAATCCCCTCCAGCTGCGCTAATTAGGGCTACTCCACACTCTCATGTTTTTGCTGCGTTTTTGATCGTTGCCATTTTCTAACACATGCAATCCGTTTCTGTTCATTTTTGTCAAAATCGCACTTCACATAAATCTATGGAAGCGCATGAAAAAGCAGACACAATTGGCTGCTTAAAAGGCACAGCCACACTGCACCGATTCTGCGATTGCAGTTTTCCCATGTGTGATGTGGCATTGTGCAAAAAAAAACGTGGATTGCACGCGTTACCAAATCGCTAACGCATGCGTGAATCGCAAGCCACAAGAAATCTCAAGATTTCGGTGCGTTGCCGCGATTTCTATGCAATTTGAAAACCACAAGCGCAATTGCAGGAAAATCACGCCAGCCTAGCGCTTCATTAGGACGATAAATGCAGAGTAATTAACTTTTAGCAAGTACGGACACCATCTCTGATTGGCCTAGAGGAATCGCCGTCCCAGATTGTTTAACATATCTACAGTAGGGATGGCCGCTTCACTGATCCGAACCCGGATCAACCGCGGATTTATCCCGTTCGCGAATGGCGGATTTGTCCGGATTTCCCACCTTCCGAACTTCCGCACCGCGGATTTCTCGTAATTTCGAAAATATTTTCGAGAATACATATTTTCGAAAATTTTCGAAGTTACGAGGATTTCTCGTATTTTCGAGGATTTTTTTCCATTTTAATGGTCCGCTCGCGGATTTTCGAATTTTGAAAATTCGTGGATCCTCGAGCGGACCGGATTTTGCGAAGTTCGGACATCTCTAGTCTACAGGTAGAATTAAAGTTTAGCTAAATAATCTATAAGGGAAGGGTAGATAGAACAATGGGTTTAAAACTTTAACAATACAGAGATATCAGCATCAGGACCTGGCAGGACCAGTAGTTGCCATTGCGTGCCCAGCAGCTGTCCGCATTGTAAATCTTTTCTCATGTGCACGCAGGGAAACTTGGACCCATTCTAGCGAAGTTATAATTAATTATTTTAAAATTCGATCCAATTCATTTGGCCAGAGGAATATTGCAGCTTGCGATTAAACATAGTCAGCAAGTACCAAACTGCAGGATGACGCTTTGTCTGTCCTGCTCAATCTTAAGTTGTAAGGACAAGTAAAGGTAAAATGTTAATAATCCTGACAATAATTATTATTAACCCCTTACTAGCAGAATTGCGGAGAACTCATCTGTAATGTAAACTAATTGTATCCCCTGTTCGATGTAACCTGTGCAGATTTTGCACTAGCATCTAGTGCGCCCTCTGCTGCCTGGCCAGGGTAATAGATTCAAGTAGAGGGCAGCTTCCCTCATGGACTATTTAGAAATAAACCATGTTCAAATCCTTAAAGGTACGGTACCTATTGTTTACTTTAAAGGAGAACTAACGTTTCCAGACAACATTGTCCCAATAGACAGAGATACATAAAACTGTATCTCACCTCTCCCTTTGCTGTAGATGCTGTGTGATTTATTAACCTGTTGGTAACAGGGATCCCATTATCCACCTTGGCTGGGTGAATCCCAATTCACATTCTCTGCTGTGCTCAACAGATCAGAACAAGTGTGTGTGTGTATGTGTGTGTTATAATCGAAAAATCCAGGTTCCGTGAAATTCGGGAGTTCCGAAAGATTCATCGGGACTTTGAAACCTTCAGATTCGATTCTAAACTGGGTTCTATTCCAACCCACATTGCATCTCTAGAGTGCGGGAGACCACCCCAAAAACCGTGAGATTCCAGCAACTAAGGGGAGGAGTGAGATATCATGTCAACCACACGGAAGCCTTGTATGTTACAGAATCTATTACTTACATCCACTAAATGCAACTTACTAGAGAAGAATCTTACAATGGAAGGTGTCTAATAGCATTCTGCTGTTAAAGGGGCAGTATGGGAATATTGGGAGCTGTAGTTTGAAAACATTTATAGACCTAAACGTTGGAGATTGATCCCGACTTTCTATGAACCACTAAGTATTTAAAAAAAAATTCCATAAACTGTTTTCAAAGCCCTGGACTGAAACCACAAAGGCCGTTATCTAAAATCTCTCCACGCGGCTTTTTATAAGTGGCACTCACGATCTAACACGTCCTATTAACGCCCATCAATTAGACCATGTTAATGGTTATTAGTCATGTCAATACAATACGGTGATCACCGTTGAAAGCCCCAAAAGAAATGGGCCGGATTGAATAATTTATGTTTTAACACATTATCCAAACAGCAGATAAGTAGAAATGCAACCTCTGGGCTTTCTCTGCTATTCCCAGTAGGGAACGTCACTGGAATGAGGCAAAGTTACGAAGACGTCTCAACAACATTAATGGTGGTTCGAGGCAAAGGAAACCCCAAATGCATTTATCATCGGGAACAACCCAATGGAAGACATTAACTCTACCGAGTGTACAGTACCATCCAAAGCCATGAAAATATCGAAATAATGCACCCCGGTTTAGCTCTACATACAGCATATATATGGTAATACACAAGAATATCCTGAAAATTATATTCTTAGAATACATAAGGCTCTGGACTTTCAAGGGGGATGTGCAGTGGGATATATCCTTATAAAAACCTCCTGGCTATGTAGTTAAGAGGTTTTTATAAGGATATATCCCCATTGACAGCCTTTCACCATTATCAATGAAGGATTTCGGTCATTTCCATGTAAAAAGGTTCACCAGGGCACAGACCTGAACGGTATCGTATTCCTTCAATCAGAACCAGCGTTATTTCCCCCTGCTGTGAGTTCCGATGTCCGCGTCCGTAAAGTGCAGCGCGGGAGACCGAACCCCTTCCTATGACTCGTAAAGTCACCACGGACACTGAAGCTCACGGCAGGGGGAAGTATCCCCAGTTCTGATTAAAGGAATACAATACCGTTCAGGTCTGTACCCAGGGTATGTCATCAGTTATAATCAGTGTTTAGCGATGTCATCAGTTATAATCAGTGTTTAGCGATGTCATCAGTTATAATCAGTGTTTAGCTATGTCATCAGGTATAATCAGTGTTTAGCTATGTCATTAGTTATAATCAGCGTTAAGCTATGTCATCAGTTATAATCAGCGTTTAGCTATGTCATCAGTTATAATCAGTGTTTAGCTATGTCATTAGTTATAATCAGTGTTTAGCTATGTGATTAGTTATAATCAGTGTTTAGCTTTGTCATCAGTATAATCAGTTTAGCTATGTTATCAGTTATAATCAGTGTTTAGCTATGTCATCAGGTATAATCAGTGTTTAGCTATGTCATTAGTTATAATCAGTGTTTAGCTATGTGATTAGTTATAATCAGTGTTTAGCTTTGTCATCAGTTATAATCAGTGTTTAGCTACGTCATCAGTTATAATCAGTGTTTAGCTATGTTATCAGTTATAATCAGTGTTTTTGCTATGTTCAGTTTTATAATCAGTGTTTAGCTATGTTATCAGTTAAATCAGTGTTTAGCTATGTCATCAGTTATAATCAGTGTTTAGCTATTTTCATCAGTTATAATCAGTGTTTAGCTAGTTATCATATATAATCAGTGTTTAGCTATGTCATCATCAGGTATAATCAGTGTTTAGTTATGTCTCATTATGTCCCATATAATTTACTCCCCTGCCTATTATAAGGTCTTGGAACCCCCTGGTGATTTCTATATATTTCTGCATTTGGTTTATATTATTTATTATATACAGCAAATTGCAGTACAGGTAATAACATGTTAGATAAATGTCTTCGCTTAGTGCACAAATAACATTTCAAATCTTCCCTGTAGTGTAGAGAATGTCAAAGTGACGCCAATAAATCTCTCTCTGTCTCGGTACCGGAGGACGTCACCTGTCACTGCGAACATCTGATTGGGAAGAAAGGAATTAGATTTGTATTTAATTGTGTAAAGGCCTCCGGTGCCCATCTCAGCAAAGCACATCTACCGAGCGATGTCCTGGGGGCACGAGAAATCTAATTGAACTGGTAGGGCAAACGCATTCCAATAAACACTGTGCAAGCTGGTTCGCAGCATTACATAGAAATGAAAACCCAAATCCTTAAAGAACACGTCCAATTTGCCTTTCTCTGTTAGGTCAAATGATATACCTGTCCGAGTTCAATAGAATCTATTACTTCAAACAACCCTCCCTCTTTTCTTCCCTCTCCTTTTAGATACAAACAGCCCAATGCACCGAGAGCCGATACCGGCCACCTGGAGAAAATTGCCGGCGATGTTATATGCCGATAGTGTCTCTCCATGCATTGCAAAGTGCAGAATGGCACTATCGGCATAGTTATCCGCGCCAGCCACCACAAGGGAGGAGTTTAAGTCACGCTAACTAAGGCACCAGGAGCCTCTTTCGCCCTGAAAGTACCTGATAGGAGAATTAGTCTCTCTCTCCCTGAATAGCACGGAGCATGTCCAAGCACACTGAGCTAGGGGAGGGGCAGTAAAAACAGGTATTTCTATACTGTAATATTTTATGGTGTATCTTTGGTTAGGGATTACATACAAACACAATGGGGGAGATTCAATATGGCCATTTTCTGTCTAAAACCCACGTTAACCCTAAAAAAATTTGGGTTAACGTGGGTTTTGGACGGATTTTCAAGCACAGCGCCATTTCCGAATGTTTTTGGAAATAGCGCTGTGCTAACGATCCAAAACTACTTTGTAGCGTGAAACTTAACGATTCGGGTTGTGGAGCGTTAAAGTCCCGCTCCTTACCTTTGCGGTCTAAGGTAAGTAACGGGAGAAGCGATATTGAATCTCCCCGTATATATTTAATCAGTAGATTTTGTCCCGAAAGTCAGAGAAAAACATGTTTATAGGGCAGAATATTTCTAGGAGGTTTTTCATCTCACTGACCTTTTTTAACCTTGTCCCAATTAAAGTTGACTTTTTCCTTGATGGTAATGGACTTTAATTGGAAGAGATTAAGGAACAAAACATTTTCTGTAATTATTAATAACCAAATGTTTACTAAGAAAAGAACTACAGTTCGTCTGGTTCCCCCAAACACAGACTTTATATGGCCGTCCTAGGTTGGGGTATTTGGAGTATACGGGCACTGTTAAAGGAGAACTAAGTTCTCCCGGCTTATAGAAACTGTAACAATACTTCACCTGCAGGTCTAACCAAAGTAACATTTGGTTCTGACGATTAATTTTACTGACTTTACACCATATTATTTTTGTATAGAAAGCGATATTAAAATTTCTAGCCCTTAAAGGGCATGTCTCGTCAGTTATCTGCCCCCAACCCCAACTGCTATTTTTCCCAGTTTATTACATAACCAATATTTAATTTAAGTTCTATTCTGCCTCCTCCCTCTGCTCAATGAGCTTTTTATAATCTTGAGCATGTGCAGAGGAGGCAGCTAGGGAAACTGCAGTTAATTTCTGGTTGTGATGTCACTTGTCACTGCCTTGATTGACAGCATGGAGAGAGGAGTCAGATTACTTTGCCATCTGGTTAAAAATACAGGTAATAAAGTGCTGAATATATAAGTTGGGGTTGGGGGCAGATAATGGGCAGGTGACCAGATTTTTGTTTATGTGTGTACATGCCCTTTACATCAGGACTAGGGATGGCCGGTTCGCGGATCCGAACCCGGATCCGCTGCGGATTTATCCCATTCGCGAATGGCGGATTTTTCCGGATTTTCCGCCTTCTGAACTTCCGTATCGCTGATTTCTCGTATTTTCGAAATTACAAAATTCTCGTATTTTCGAAAATACGAGAAAACTCGTAATTTCGAAAAATTTTGAAAATTATCGGAAATAAGAGAAATCTCGTAATTTCGATGATATTTTTCCTTTTAATGGGTCCGCTCGTGGATTTTCGAACATTCGCGGATCCTCGAGCGGACCGGATTTTGCGAAGTTCGGACATCTCTAATCAGGACCAACCATGTTTCAGCCTGAACGTGGCCTTTATGGAACTGGCTGCACAGTATAAACTGATACAGTAAAGAACCATTTCTAGTGGCCACGTCAGTCATTACTGCTATTGGATGTTTACATGAAAACCATGAATTGCCTTTAGCTAATTGGTCAGTACACAGAGACATAAAATTCCCTTCTCTGTATCTTTCTCCCCAGGGGAGTTTTGAACCTGCCTGTACTGCTGGGAGGTTTAGTTTAGCCGGATTCCTGCAGGTTTCGTGTGTATGAAAACAGGATGTGGTTTTAGTGTCAGCACATTTTTGCTATGACTTGCGAGCATTTTCTTTCCCTTTAAATCTGGAGTCATGTGCAAACTGGATGTATCTGCCATAATGAAGCCCAGATTTTCTTTAGTCTTTCTCAAACCCACCCCAGTCTTATTAAGACCGGCACCAGCCTTGCTTAAACCCGCCCCAGTCTTATTAAGACCGCCCCCAGCCTTGCTCAAACCCGCCCCAGTCTTATTTAGACCAGCCCCAGTCTTGCTTAAACCCGCCTTAGTCTTGTTTAGACCCACCCCAGCCTTAATTTAGACCAACCCCAGCCTTGCTTAACCCCGCCTCAGTCTTGTTTAGACCTGCCCTAGCCTTGCTTAAACCCACCCAGTCTTGTTTAGACCCACCCCAGCTTTCCTTAAACCTGCCCCAGTCTTGCTCAAACATGCCTCAGCCTTACTAAGACCTGCCCCAGCTTTGATCAGGCCCACACTAACTGCAACCTTCTCAGACCTGCCTTGGTTTATTTACCATTACTGCACCTATTTGTGTGGTATTACTATTTGTATGTGAATTACTAATTTATGCCTTTTACAGGGTCTGATTTTAGAGGCCTGATCTGACACTCTATATTCTATATATACAAAGCATCAAACAAGAGCGCAGATTAAAAACATAACACAAGATCAGTCAGGAGACTCTAACGAGATTTCAGTTGTGTTTAAAAGATAAATAAAGCCCTAGACTACATTTAGAAATCTGAGCACCTCTGTCTCACATTTTATTGCTTCTGTCTGTCACATTTGTCTGCCTTATTTCCCAGGATGCTTGTCTTCCGGGAACACCCACATTGTAGCACATTTCTTGCACATGCCCATTTGTACAACCTCATTAGAAGCTTCAAGGATCTCAGCAGTGTTGCCTGTATGGGCAAATGTTTGTACCCATACAGGCATCACAATAATGTTGTAATGGCACAGGCCTATTCTATCTACCCGCACATCTCTAGATAATTTTACGACTCACTGTGAGTAGGAGCGGTCCAGACAGAAATCTTCCGCACGAGTCCTACACAGCAAAGGGGCAAAAGACAGTCAATCATATACATATGTTCACACAGTCACATGTAACGTGCATCTAGCCATGCATCTACAGGCTCCGTGCTTACATAGTAGGTTCATTCAAACGGGCACATGCCAGCTGACGCCAAGGGAGCGATAAATAATGAAATGTGATTAAGGGCTAGGCCACACTAGCGCGTTTTTCGCGTGTTTGCGCACGCTTTTCGCGCTCGCGATTGCTCCCATGATTTTCGCTAAAATGGAAATAGCGGGAACGAGAAAATTCCCGCGATTTTCGATGCGCATGCGATTGCACGTCCGTTCACGTTTTGGTAACGCATGCGTTCACCATTTTTGGTGTGTTAACACATGCGTTTCCATAACACGAAAATGCGAAAACGCATGCGCAAAATGCGAACGCACAAGAAAAGCGCACACAATCGCGTGCGATAACGCCTCAGACTTAGGTGCAGGAAAACGCGTGCGCTCCTCCCGCGCATTACTGTCACAGTGTAATGTACGACAGATCTGCTGGGACATCCCAACTGGCTTCTCTCTATATAGCCGTGGCGGCAAAATAGGGTTGAGCAAACGTGTGAACGAAAGCACCAATCCGATATTGGCAGTTTAGAATGGAATCTTTAACGCCAGCGAATATTTCCGTTTTATATAGATACGAACCGTTTACATTCCGCTAACAGATCACTTGGTGGCTAGTGGTCCAATAAAACTCATATTGCTTAATGACAAAAACTTCTGGCTATACAATATTACAATTGTGTAGACCATGGAAGTCCCCGGTGACTTCTAATATCCTTATATTTTACTGTTGGTAGTACTCTATTTCATTGTATAAAAATGGCTTGTCTGCCCTCAACAGTGACTTTAACATTAATGGTGCGTTGTCCAAACAAAACAAAAAAAAAATAGAAATTTCCATCTGTGGATATCAGAGAATGGTGAGACTTATAGTTCAGCTACAATAGCTTAATATGAATCAAACATAAAGGAGATGTTTAGGCTAAGACACATTTTTTTGACCTATAGCCCAGAAGTGTTAGTAAATACACTTAAGCTGGGTACACACCATACAATAATTCCGTCCGACCGTCATTTAAGGGTTTTGGTCGGGCCTAATTATTGTATGGTTTCTTCTTGCGACCATGACCAACTGCGACCAACTGTTCATCTGAATTGGACGAACGCATGATTGCACATGTTGGAAAATCATGCAGTCCTCTAGGGTTAGGGGTCAGGGTTAAGGTATCCGGTCTGAAGCCTCAAATGGACGGTAGCTTGTGTTACCCCCCTTTACTCACCTTATCACAGGAAGCAACAAGATGTCATTGGACAGTTCCTTTCTTTTTCTTGAACTGAGCATGACTGGACCAGTAACTTAGTAAGAGGGAGGGGCTTAGTAATGATTGGAAGCCATTTCATACAGGTATATTTCTTATTAAGAAAGGGAAGTGACTGGGCTATAAAATAAAGGGAAGTGTGTTTATGTGGAATTGTTGTTTTGCAGGTTTGTCCAGCTTTTCCTGTGTATTTACCGGATACTGAATTCACATTTTAAGTGCTTTTAATTGGCACGTTAGCCCTAGGGGTTTTCCTGGAAACATATGTTCATTTACTTGAAACACATTTAAGCTCCAGGAAGAGATATTGATCTGCAAATAGTTTCCTTGTGTG
This sequence comes from Hymenochirus boettgeri, assembly GCA_019447015.1. NCBI lineage: Eukaryota > Metazoa > Chordata > Amphibia > Anura > Pipidae > Hymenochirus > Hymenochirus boettgeri. The sequence goes on along the minus strand of CM033476.1, from coordinate 114,939,147 downwards.
ATCTTTCCCATCATTTGGTATCTGGGTGTAAGATACGATTAATGGGCTTCTCCAACCCGCCAGATCCCTAGTGAATATCTTCTTTTAAGAACGTCAAGGAGGGAGCTACCATACTTTTTTGCATAGATAGTTACAATATGAAGCTATAAAATATAACATGAACACAACATACTATTTTAGTACATGTGTATTTATATGTATGCACATAGTTTCTGTTAAACAGCACAGCACAACAGTTGGATTTGGATACGGAGTGGGTACTGCCATTTTGCCTACCTCCGATTAAATGAACACTAAACATTACATTATATTCATCTCTATTGGTCATTATATTGTTGTCTATAGAAAATTGGATTATTCAAACCGGCCTTCCTTTATATACATTGAAGGAGAACTATAGTGCGAAAAAAGTTTTGCCAGTCTTTCTGAGTGCTTCAACATCATTTTAATACAGGGAGGCCCAGGGTACTAACCTGGCAGAAGAAAACTGTATCTGTTGTAGCTCCTCAACAAAACAAAATTGGGAGGTAGGAATAATTAACCGTACCACCCTGCCCCAGGTACTTTTCATTTTTAATAAGTTAATAGTTCTAGTATAGTTGTCCTTTAAGTGAAATGAATAGGACTCTATTCTAAAGGCCTTGATCCAATCCTTCCTGATGTTTCGAAGCCATGTTGACTGCAATTTCTGTAAGACTAATCAGACTGAATACTCGGCCCATAATTATAATAAGAGGCTGTCGAATGGAGTTGACGGCTTCACGCTGAGATCACAGCATTGCGCACTAAAGCTAGATAAGCTTGGGAACTGTTGCTGAACTGGGTTTGCCATTGTAAAGTTCGCTTTATGACTTACATTGGACATTATTGAAAGGGGGGCACAGTGGAGACATGGGAATAAAGGCAAATGATGTATTGTATGCAAAAAAAGGAATTCACCTGCTGAAAGTTAAGTAATTAGATGCTTGCTTAATATGAACTCTATAAAGTGCTCAGAAAACTATGTAGGTGGAAATGTTCTGCTCAATATAGAACAGTTTGTCTCTGTAATTTAAACCATATCCAACCTTAAACCACAAGGACCAACACTGATGGAAATTTTGGGTGAGACTTCAGCCTCATGCTTCTATATGGTCATAGAACTCCTCAGAGACGTAATATCCTTATATTATAGTAGTATAATAGCACATTATTAGTGACGTAATATCCTTATAGTGTATAATAGCTCATTATTAGTGACGTATAATCCTTATAGTAGTATAATAGCACATTATTAGTGACGTAATATCCTTATAGTAGTATAATAGCACATTATTAGTGACGTAATATCCTTATATTATAGTAATATAATAGCTCATTAATGACGTAATATCCTTATATTATAGTAGTATAATAGCACATTATTAGTGACGTAATATCCTTATAGTAGTATAAAATGCTCATTACAGTGATAAATCCTTATATTATAGTAGTATAAAAGCACATTATTAGTGACGTAATATCCTTATAGTATTATAGCACATTATCAGTAATGTAATATCCTTTATATAGTAATATAGTAGCACATTATTAGTGACGTAATATCCTTATAGTAATATAGTAGCACATTATCAGTAATGTAATATCCTTGTATTATAGTAATATAGTAGCACATTATCGTAATGTAATACTCTTATATTATAGTAATATAGTAGCACATGATCAGTATGTAATATCCTTATATTATAGTAATATAGTAGCACATTATCATAATGTATATCCTTATATCTATAGTCTATATTAGCCATATCAGTAATGTAATATCTTAATATTATATAATATAGTAGCACATTATCAGAATGTAATATCCTTTATATTATAGTAATATAGTAGCACATTATCAGTAATGTATATCCTTATTATAGTAATAGTAGCACATTATCAGTAATTATATCCTTATATTATAGTATTATAGTAGCACATTATCAGTAGTAATATCCTTATATTATAGTATTATAGTAGCACATTATCAGTAATGTAATATCCTTATATTATAGTATTATAGTAGCACATTATCAGTGACGTAATATCCTTATATATAGTATTATGTAGCACTTATCAGTGACTAATATCCTTTATATTATAGTAATATAGTAGCAATTATCAGTATGTATAATCCTTATATTATAGTATTATAGTAAAGCACATTATCAGTATGTAATATCCTTATATTATAGTAATATAGTAGCACATTATCAGTAATGTAATATCTTTATATTATAGTATATAGTAGCAACATTATCAGTAATGTATCATCCTTATATTATAGTAATATAGTAGCACATTATCAGTAATGTAATTCTTATATTTATAGTATTATATTAGCACATTATCAGTAATGTAATATCCTTTATTATAGTATATAGTAGCACATTATCAGTAATGTATATCCTTATATTATAGTAATTATAGTAGCACATTATCAGTAATGTAATATCCTTATATTATAGTATATAGTAGCACATTATCAGTAATGTAATATCCTTATATTATAGTATTATAGTAGCACATTATCAGTAATGTAAATCTTTATATTATAATATAGTAGCACATTATCAGTAGCATACTATCCTTTATTTATAGTAATATAGTAGCACATTATCAGTGACGTAATATCCTTATATTATAGTATTATAGTAGCACATTATCATTGACTAATATCCTTATATATAGTATTTAGCAGCACTTATCAGTAAGTACTATCCTTTATTATAGTATTTAGTAGCACATTATCAGTAATGTACTATCCTTATATATAGTATTATAGCAGCACATTAGTAAGTACCTATCTTTATTAAGTATAAGTAGACATTATCAGTAATTAATATCCTTATATTATAGTATTATAGCAGCGCACATTATCAGTAATTACTTTATTATAGTATTAAGTAGCACATTATCGTAGTAATATCCTTATTTATAGTATTATAGCAGCACATTATCAGTAAATACTAAATCCTTATATTATATATTTAGTAGCACATTATCAGTAATGTAATATCCTTATAGTAAGTATTATAGCAGCACATTATCAGTAAGTAATATCCTTATATTATAGTATTATAGTAGCACATATCATTATGTAATATCCTTTATTATAGTATTATAGCAGCACATTATCAGTAAAGTAATCTTTATATATAGTATTTAGTAGCACATTATCAGTAATGTAATATCCTTATATTATAGTATATCGTAGCACTTATCAGTACGTAATATCCTTTATTATAGTATATAGTAGCACATATCAGTAATGTAATATCCTTTATATTATAGTAATAGTCTAGCACATTATCAGTAATGTAATATCCTTATATTATGTATTAAGTAGCACATTATCAGTAATGTAATATCTTTATATTATAGTAATATAGAGCACATTATCAGTATGTAATATCCTTGTATTATGTAATATGTACACATATCAGTAATGTAATATCTTTATATATAGTAATATATGTAGCACATTATCAGTAATGTAATATCCTTATATTATAGTATTAGTAGCACATTATCAGTATGTATATCCTTATATTATAGTATATGCAGCACATTATCAGTACGTAAATCCTTATATTATAGTATTATAGAGCACATATCAGTGATCGTAATATCCTTATATTATAGTATATAGTAGCACATTATCAGTAAGTAGTATCCTTTATTATAGTAAATAGTAGCACATTATCAGTAACTGTATATCCTTATATATGTAATATAGTAGCACATTATCAGTAGTATATCCTTATATTATAGTATATAGTGCACATTATCAGTAATGTAATATCCTTATATTATAGTAATATAGTAAGCACATTATCAGTAATGTAATATCCTTATTTATAGTATATAGTAGCACTTATCAGTAATGTAATATCCTTATATATAGTAATAGTAGCACTTATCAGTAATGTAATATCCTTATATTATAGTAATATAGTAGCACATTATCAGTGAGTAATATCCTATATTATAGTAATATCTTAGCACTATCAGTAATGTAATATCCTTATATTATAGTAATATAGTAGCAACTCAGTGAGTAATATCCTTATATGATAGTAATATAGTAGCACATTATCAGTAATGTAATCTCCTTATATTATAGTATATAGTAGCACATTATCAGTACCTGTAATTCCTTATATTATAGTAATATAGTAGCACATTATCAGTAATGTAATATCCTTATATTATAGTAATATAGTAGCACATTATCAGTGACGTAATATCCTTATATTATAGTAATATAGTAGCACATTATCAGTAATGTAATATCCTTATATTATAGTAATATAGTAGCACATTATCAGTAATGTAATATCCTTATATCATAGTATTATAGCAGCACATTATCAGTAAAGTAATATCCTTATATTATAGTATTATAGTAAGAGAAGAGAAGTAGAGCTGTGATACCATTTATTGGCTAACTAAATAAAAAAAATTAAGCAAGCTTTCGGGAGTCCTAAGCCCCCTTCATCAGGTTGGTTGGTAACATCCAGCCTGATGAAGGGGGCTTATGACTCCCACAAAGAGTCCTAGACTCCATGTAGGGGTGGGGCAAAGCGGGACAGTGATCCCAACTTTGAAGGATAAGTAAATCTAGGGATGAGGACCTTGGGTACTTTCATGGGGTGGGGGAGTTTAAAACCCGTTTCTAAAGGTCTGAATAAAATAAAACGAAGTAGAAGGTTTGATCAAGAAAAGCCCCCTAGAGCTAATGAACAAAAACACATTAAAATGACGCGGTAGAAGAAGAAATATTATAAATTAAGTTTAAAATGATGAGGCAATCTGCGCCGCCCGCATAAAAATAAGTAAGAGTACAAGTAAAAGGGCGGCATAAAGGTAATGTTCTGTACAACACAATAAGCTATAATCCTCATTCTGGTACTGTCTAGGAGAAACACATATTGCGCTCACCACCCATATGATAAATATAATATACGAGACGAATGTTCTTACTGACACAATAAGCTTAAAGTACCCCCATACGTATGCTGTCCAGGGAGAACACATATGGCAGCTTCCCAACCCAGATTATTAAATTTACATGATAGGAATGTTTGTACAACCAATAAGCTAATATCCTCATACTGTAACTGTTCTAAGGGAAAACCATATGGGCAGTCCCCACCCAATTTATAAATATAAATATACAGAGAAGAATATTCTGTACACCACAATAAAAGGCTGATACCTACATACTGTAGTGTCTAAGGGAAAAACACTATGGCAGCTCCCACCCATATGTAAAATATAAATATGCAGATAAGGAATGTTGCTGACAACTACATAGACTATATCCTCATCGGTACTGTTCTAGGGAAAACATATGGCACGCTCCCAATCCATATGGTATAATATACAGAGAAGGATGTCTGTACAACAATAAGCTATATCCCTCATACTGTACTGTCTAAGGGGAGGAAACACGCAGTCTCTCCCACCTCATTGTATAATAATATACAGAGGAAGGAATGTTCTGTACACACAGAACACTATAATGCTATAATAAGTATATGCAGCTCTATACTTACCATATGGTGTGTTGTGTTGGTCGTCCATAAACGGCAATGTATAAGAACATGAGAGTTACTTTAAGAGAGAGTTTGAGAGATACGAATCGGAGACCTGCAATGGAAATACAGAAAGTGATAGTGGTAAATGACTATGGAGAGGGGGGAATGTAAGGGGAATCAAATGTATGGTGTGTGGAGCTGCCATAATGTTTAACACAAGCATATGAATTGTGGTTATAGAAGAGCCTATCAACTTTTTTTAAAAAGTACTTACAAATATTTCACCAGTCCATAAACTGCTATAAAATAAACATTTTACAACATTTTGCAGTCCCTTTAAAGGATCCGTGGCAGAAATAAGAAACAAAACACGAACACTGCCATGCTAGTCGTTATCATACAGTCGCCTGCTCCGTGACATCACATGGGGCATTACCTCAGATGAAAACACATTGTGACATTCATCAGTAAATAGTGAGTTTTTGCACTGTGGACTGATGAATTCCCTATAGAATGGTCTTCCAGTTACAAACGTGTTGACCTACAATCTTCTGTATAGAATATATCAGGGAGATTTCAATAAAGTTCTTATCGTTTAACATGGTGCTAATTTTGCCCAACCAATTGGATCTTATTTAACAGTTTGAAACTAAGCATCTGATTGGTTGGGGCAAAATTAGCCCATTTTAATGATAAGAACGTTTTTATTGCTAAACCCGATATATTTACCGTATCAGCTAAAGGGGAAGAGATGTACTCCATTTGATGAAAGTAATTGTGTTCCAAGACATCCTTTTTGTCTCTACCTGGGCTCAATGTAGATCACCTTGTGACTAAGCGATAGAGAGATTTGAATGTAGTGAGAGAGGGCATGCCTGGAGAAGGAAAAGCTTTAGACCGGTAGGGATTTCTATAGATGAAACAGTGTTTTCCTAATTCTTTACCGTCTGTTATTTTATCTGTTTCTAGATCAAATAACATTCAACTTATTCTTACTTGTCTTAACTATGGACTTTAAGATTAGATAGATCAAACAAATACTGCCTGTTAGCGGCTGAAAGCTATCGGTGCTACTTTTAACCCTTTACAGAGGCATACAGCCGATCATGATCCAAAATGATCATGCAAGTAGCACACCCAATAAATGTATCGTATGTTCATCCTTTATATCTTATCATTTCATTAAAATAAAATCTAAGATTGCAGAGATATAAACGAAAGGCTCTATTTCAAAAATGCACCAGACAACACAAAAAACAAGTTTGTGCACAAAAGTCTTTGGTGCCACTGAAACACTTTTTGTGTCAACTTTCGGGCATTCAACTTTGGGAATTTAGATTTCTTTGCCATACAGTCTTGTGGTTAGAAATAATCTATAGACTGGTAATGTAGAAATAAATCGACGTTACATTCAATGTAGTTCCAGAGGAAACGTGTATGGTTATATCTTTTGGGTATGAAGTACAGATTCCATTTTGTAGAAATATTGATTTTAATAGCAGTGTGTAGACAGACAGAGCATTGCAAGCGTCCCCGAACGTGTTGGATACTTTTAATGTGTGTGGTTCACTATAAACTATTGCTTGACGCTCGTTCGGAGTATTAATGTAGCCCCAATGTAGAGACCCTACAGTAATTGGTAAATTATCGGATGAGCTGATTGTTGGCTGCACAATTTCTGTGGCAGCATATAGCACCAACTTATTTATTAGTATAATTCCAAAATAGCAGACTACAAAGTCTCTCTAAGAGGTATTAAAGGGTTTATCGGAGATTGAGACCTGTATTGTTATATGCTGCCCAAGGTGGGCCCAGCATAGGTACACCAAATAACTCAGATCTTCTACTCCAGCTAGCCCTAAGATATTTGTACGCTTACAATACAAAAAGCAGATGGACTTTCTAACAAACCTACTTTTTACAGTGTTATGTATTTTTAATATGTTTTATTTCAATAAAACATTACAGAAATTCTGGTTCTAACATTTTAATATTGAATTCAATTTCCTATCCCATTATATTTTTATTTTGTACATAACTGGATGATGTATGTACAAGCCCACACATATTATATACTGTTGTGGTTGTATCGTTACTGCTTTGGAGAATTTTAAAGAGATACTTTTAGACCAAAATTCAAATACCCCAATTGATTAAACCAATCATTGGCCAGAGAAAACAATGTAATCATTCACCTTCTAAACCAGTCTTTGCAGTTATGTTTGGCCAGCTCACCTTTCCCTTAGTGTGTCACACTGAGCATGCCTACGTCAGTGACTCAGTGTGGGAAGGGATTGATTGACGTTCATGCATGTGTATCTGGTGTTAAGGAATCAGAAAGAAAAGGTGACATCATTTTAATCTGCAGTCAGGAGAAAAGAAAATGTGCAGGTGTCAAGCCCATGGAAGATTGAATACAAACTCACAGAACATGAAAAATTCCCAGATTTCAGTCTTCCATGTGAATGGTACGCAATCACAAATGCTTCTGATAAAGGCAATTCTACATTGATAATTATAATCAATAACCTTTCGTGTTGCAGGGGGAACAGCATCATGAAATGTTCTACATTTTTCTGCCTTCTTTGCACCTCAACCAACGAAAGTGTACAGATACTAGTGACTAAAGCAGAGGTCCCATTGAGTTCCATGGCATATTGATGGATAAAGTTTACAATTCTGACATTGACTCAGCCATGCGTTTCAATTGCTGCGTTCTCTCTTCTCGCTTTTCAGAAAATGCTGGAATTATTTTTAGATTTATAAAAGGGAAAAGTCAGCTGATTCCTCGATATAGAGATAATTTAAATTTCTGGTACCACTGTGTTACAAACAATGTTCCCCCCCCCCCAAACCCACTTACTTGATCTTTGGTTTTTGATGAAAAACAGTTTGAGTCCTCTCTTTGAAGTGTTTCATTAACGTAGTAAATCACTTGCACACCCTGCAATGAACAAAGTAAACTCTATTAGATGGTTCGAAAATGACTGACTGGCACATTTTAGTGTCCACTGCAGGTTGCCCTACTGTTCATGCTCCGAAAGCTTGCTCGAGTCCCACGTTCCCAAAGGGACACTAGGGGGCGCGCTAATTGCTTTGTGGTATAAGGTACTCTCGTATCAAGTTAGATTATCGCTGTCACAAGAATTTATTATTAAAATACCAGCATAAGAAATCTGACAATAAACAAACACTAATCTGCAAGGTGCTGCTTACCAATATATACTTTTGGTTCAATAAAAGAGAACATTTAAAATGGGCAGCATGGAGCTCAGTGGTTAGCATGATTGCCTTGCAGCGCTGAGGTCCTGAGTTCGATTCCACACCCTTTGTACCACGCAAGGAGTTTGTCTGTTCTCCCAGTGCGCTGCGTGGTTTCCTCCGGGCCACTCGTTTCCCCCCACAATCATAAAACATACTGATGGTGTGATAAGGCTTGTAATCGTGCACTATGTTTGCATGATTAAACATAAAGTGTTGGCGCTATCAAATCCATAATAATTAGGTTCTAGATGTGTAGCTCTTCGGGCAGGGCCTTATGTGAATGTAGTACATGGAATTGTAAAGCGCTACGGGATGATGTTGCGTGCTATATAAATCCACAATAATAATATAATAAAATTTAGTTAACTCAATTTTTCCTGGGATAATCTGGGATTAAAACTGTCTCATGGGTTTTAAAATGTAATAGTTGAGTGCTAAAGGGTCGATACACACGAGGTCCAGTGATCCTAAATGGATTAAAGCCGTTTGCTTGAACTGATATTTAGCTGTGTAACGCCTTGCTGCTGCATTTGTGGCATGTACCAACAGAAGTAACCACGCAGGCAAAGGTTTAGCGAAAGAGCCTTGCGGGGACTTTGTAACGCATTAAATCGGAATGACATATATATATATTAATTATTATTTTCCTGTTGTTTGTCAATTTAGTATATTTTATTTTATTATTTGGAACAGCATAATGTTAATTTATATATTAAAATAGTCCAAAGAGTAAAACAATTTATTTCATTTTAAAAAAAAAACAAAAAAAAAACATTGTATCCCAAGCATAACGTAGGGTTCACTACACATTTATTTTATTCTATATTACAAACTACACAAGCTCACGCGATCCAGAATCTTATTGCCACAAATAATCACCAGAAATATCCCCCTAAATCCATAAAGCAATCTAATGTTTTCCAAGTTAAAGAAGATCTGTAAAATTAATCATCTGAATAGAATCTATATCGATAATCTCCCCTCTGAAATCAAGCCAGTGTGGAAGAAATCACTGTTTAATCCCAAGTGTTTTGCAGAGTGGGTCATGACCCCGTTGCACTTCATGACTCAGTCTATTGCTCCTAACCTTCCACCCGCCGAGTGGACAAGCAAAGTTCCCCTCTATTTTAAATCGTTTGAGCACATGCAAAATGAAATTGTGCGCACTACAACAACCGCACAGCCTATCATTACATTCCAGCAATTTTTTTTGTGTGTGCGCCACTTATCTCGTAGGCGCAAGGCCAGAGTTGCCTGTGGCACGCTCTCATAAGTTCACAAAGGGTTTCACAGTGACGTTTACAACTAGAAAATTAAATTCGGATCGTTTACATTATTTTCGTTTTGTTCTCCTTTAATGTGCACTAACTATCAAAGCTTCTGCTGTAACTGGCAGACCGTGCGGGGAGGGTGGACCGAAATGCGAGAAAGAAAACGCGTTCACGTGCCCGAAAGGTTTATAAATAAAAACAGGTTGATTCTCAAACCTCATTATGAGAAATAAAACTATTTCAGTCAAAAAAATACAGGGACATTGTGCTCCTACAACGCGCAGATGGCCGCTTTAATTCCGCGTTCGGGAACCGTAAGAGAGACTGGGCGTTACCAGCCCCCGATAAGCATTTAACTGCTGCCTTACCGAGGGGGCTAAAATGGAGCCCGTGGAGGGGTGAAGTGATGGGTTATTAACGAGGTAAACAAGAAATTATAGATTTTCTATGGGATAACGAATTCCAATTTCCCCCTAACAGACGGGGGTTGTAAATCACCATCTTACATTACCTTGTCTTTCTTTGTTGCTAATCCCAGTCTGTTTCCATTTTCCATTTTCGTCCAGAAATAATCCCAGTCCCATTTCTCAATATGAGAATGAATTCCGGTTTAATACATACAATTGCGTATGAACTCCGTTACCTCTGAAGCAATGTGTGTGGGATACGACTCAAACTTGTTCTTTAAGGGTGGGGATGCGACGTGATCTATCAACGGAGCTACCTGCCCGTATACAATAACCCTTGCAAGATTTAGTGCATCATAGTTACGGACAGGTAACTACGGCATCTTATCTATGTCCTCCGATTCAAGGGCGGAACAGTTTGCGCAATCAGTAAGAGATTATGGGATAATCGCGGGACACAAGAGGAGGCAGGAATGGTGAGACATTGGAGTTAAGTGAATGATTCTATGATTGGACCTGACTATCAAGTGTGGAAGATAATGGGGTAGAATTACTGCAGAGCTGTAACGTTCTGGTAAATCTTCGGTAAGCGGTTCATACACGTGTTTTGTGGGCATGGTTAGAATCAAAAGGGATTACCAAGGGTGATTTTGAATGATGGCTATAAACCCAGCGGTGAAAATCTGCGCTTAAAAGTAACCCAGCAAACGCGATATTACATCACGCTCGACAGTTAACGCAACTCTGTAAAAGACGCCAGGGCCTCCCGTAAATGGGGCTGGATCTAAGTACATTAGCTAATCCGATAATGTATAGTTGGGTTGGGTTGATTGGTTGTGTACACAATTCACAATGTGGCACATTAAACACAATCAGGGAGATTCAATAAATTTTCTTACGTTTAAAATGGTGCTAATTTTACCCACAACCAATCAGATGGTTAACTTTCAAATGTTTAAAAAGATTAGATTGGTTGGGGCAAACATTAGCACACATTGAAAGGATAAACTTTATTGAATAAACCTGAAAGTTATGTCTCTTAAAGGGGTCAATTACAAGTGACCTTTTATTACAAGGGCACACTCCTACCTTTAAAGGACTTCATGATCTGTTTCTAGCTGCAGTTAATCCAAAGTGGTTACAGCAGTATAAAGGGTGCTTTGCTGAGCATCAATCAGCTGCATCATAAGCCCACCCCAAGTTTGAATCATTACTTTGAAAAGGAAATTTTTTCTCCTAGGAGCCATAGGTAGAGGAAAGAAGTAGATGGTTGCACGGTCTGTAACTAGCTTCAGGGAAAAAATAAATATAAAATTAGATTTTTTGGGGGTGGGGCTTCTCACACAGAACTATGGGACTGTCACGAGACTCCAACAGACAGGACAGACCAGAACTGTAACTTTACAGCCTATAACTTAAAGATCCAGAGTTAGTAAAACCATCTTATGGCTTGACAAGAAACGAGCTATGTTAAATAGAGAGAACTTGTAGGATCCACAGTTACCTATCCTCTAAAAAGTGGTATATAACAATATATCCTCCGTATGAAATCCGGCGGCATTTAAAAACATACAAGAAATACTTTCACCACGTTTGTCACGTAAAAATTATTTGCAAGTAATTAGTAAGAAAAAAAAACACTCAACCATTTAGAAAAAACACTTCCCTTGTCCCCTAGACCTGGTTGTCAATGATCTACTCACCTTTTATGTATAGAGGGCTATTTCAAGGAAGGAAGGAATGAAGGATTCATCAGCAGGTATACAAACCTCTCTTCCACCCCAAAAGACACATACCGGGAGATGTTTAAAAGTTATAACCTTAAAAATAGGGCAAACTATGTTCCCCAACCCCCAATCAAAATACCTTTCAATGGCAAAATACATCTGATTGGTTGGAGCAAAATTAGCACCATTTTTATGGATAAGTGGGGCGATTTTACCCAGGAGAGCTGTAGCGCCAACGCTCCGGCCCCCGTCTTAACGGCGCGCTAACTGAGCTCAGTTTAACCGTGACTTAAGGCTTGCTTGCGAGATCCCGACATCAGGAACCTATTTAACCAGAGGCGGTCGCGGGCGCGTAAGAGTACGTATTTAACGCCACTAATGCTAGCGTTAAATACATTACAATAAGGGTGAAGATTCCCCAGAGCCGCGTATGTCGCTCTGGGTAAATCCGTACGGGAGATTTGTCAGGAGCAGTTGTGGCTCTGGGTTGATTTACCGTAAAGAATTTTATGTACGTCCTCCTGGTTCAAAGTGAATGGCGGGGACATTCTACAAGTCTTCGCCCAATCAAATCTGACGATTTGTTTCAATTATTCAGGACACTCTGTTAACAGAAAGACGAAACTTACATTGTCCCAAACCTGCTCTCGTTCGTCAGCAAATGTCCTATGTCAACTAAAGATTCTAGAAAATTCTCTATTGGGATTTCATGGATATAACCAACACCCAATAAAATCTGATCCGACCGTTGCAAATCACAGGCTCCAGTAAGGTCGTAGGGCACTAGTATCTTTCCATCTGTTAACCCCTGCGAAGCTGAACCTAATGCAAACCGATTCATTTAATGGTTTGGCACCAACCAACCAACGAATGGCAGCAATCAGTCTAAACCTATAAATGAACCTGGCAACTATCAGTGTCCTCCACACAGCAGATTCAAACTATGACAAGCTCGATCGAAGTTGACAATATATAAAAAAAATAATAATAACTTCCAATTGTTGGTCTGAAGTATGAAGATAGCTGTAGCGTATGGAGCTCCCCCCATATAACACTCTAATATTAAGACAACCCGGACAGAAGGTTTGTGGGGGCTAATTGCAAATAGCTTTATATTATACTGTTGCTTTAAGTCTTGATTCTGTGGGTTCTCGTAGGGTTAAGGGCTTTCGGTCTAAAAATAGCCGTATTCAAATCCAGTAATTCAATTACTAAACAAACTCACCCAGTCGGATAATAGCAGTTATGTAAAGGGATAAACATGGTTCTAACTACTGTGCCATGTTTTAACATAAAACAAGCCTTGCTATCTATTTTATACCAATATAGAAAAAAAATAAATTCTAAGGGAGATGGGGGGCCGGAATATAAACCTTAAGGAAAACTATACTGTTAATTAGTTTTCGAAGAGGAAATTAAAAAGTACGGGGCAAGGAGGTAAGGATCGTTATTCTACCTCCCAATATTGTATTGTTTGGGAGCTACAGCATGATAACGTTTTTCAATTCATCGCCAGGTTGGTGGCCTGAGCTGTCCTGTAATTAGATAGTATTTAGCACTCAGGAACCTGGCAAAGTAGTGTTCTTTCATTTTGGCACTCCTTATCGAAATGATTATTGGGAACGCTAGAACACTATCAATCCTACCTCCCTGTCCCAGTGGTACTTTTCATTTGTAACTGATTATATGAAAAACATTACACACGATAGTTTCCTTTCAACCCATTCACCAGCATCCCCAAACCCTGAAATTGTCATATTTAACTTTGGTCCCGGTGTTCTTTGAACCAAGATATCTGAGCGGACAAACTGTGCCTGAAATGCAGTATTGCAGGAAGAAGATTTTAAACTGCCGCCGCGCTTTTAAGGTTCCGCAGGGGTGTGCCTGAGCGAATGTTTTCAGTTTGCGTTTAGTAGGGTCACCCCTGCAGACAATGAACTACCTCTGGCCTATGAGGCTGTGGCGAGCTTGTAAGGAGCTCTTTAACCATTGAGAGGTAGTATCTCTGCTTACAGGATAAACTGGGAACTAAGGTAAGTGTAGTGGTGAATTTACTTGTGGGTGCGGACCTTTATCTCCAGGTATCGAGACAAGAATTGCAGCAACTTATTAAACAAGTGCACAGTAGGTGATTATTTAGGCAACATTTGCACTCATATATACAAAAAGAAAGATGTAAAAGCACGGATACCATACCCACTGACAGTTAACCCTGAATGGCCAATTGGTGGTGCTGGAAAGAATGGGAAGAACATCTAACTAACGAAGGATTACACCTGCCGGCTGCAAGCAGGGGGGACTGACCTTTTTGGCCTGAGGAAAAATACAGCCAAGTGTGATAACTGTGGTTTTAAGACAATTATAGTCCTAAATCTTCCCCCACTCCTTACAAGTGTCACCAGGTTTTTGACCTGAATTGCTACGTTCTCACCCATCGTGTACACTTTCTAGTTCAAGTTATACTACCCAAAGTTTCCCTTTTTCCAATGAACTGAAGGGCTGAATTAAACCTGGCAGTGTGTACGAAGAATAAATGGTGTTGGGAGGGCGACAATATTGGCTAATGAAACTGGAGGGAGGGTGCGACAACACTGGGTTTAATGAACTGGAGGGCTGTTACCACGGTACGGAACTGGAGGGATGACAATATTGGCTAATGAACTGGAGGGCTGACAACACTGGCTTAATGAATGGATGGCTGGCAACACTGGCTAACTGGCTAGCATTTGCCCCTCAGGCCTACTGGGCCGTCCTCCCCTGTCCAGTTTCTAATTACTAGAAATAGATTAATAAATCACCTCAATATGTCCTTGCTCAATCTTTACCGTCCTGTACAGGGTGTCCAGACCTCCACATCTCCCCCCCT
Organism: Hymenochirus boettgeri; assembly: GCA_019447015.1. Lineage (NCBI taxonomy): Eukaryota > Metazoa > Chordata > Amphibia > Anura > Pipidae > Hymenochirus > Hymenochirus boettgeri. The sequence continues at coordinate 114,924,048 of CM033476.1, read as the reverse complement.
ACTTTCACCACACAATAGGCAATCAACTAATTCCCCTCCAGCTGACGCTAATTAGGGCTACTACCACACTCTCATGTTGTTTGCTGCGTTTTGTGATATCGTTTTGCCATTTTTCTAAACACATGAATACCGTTTCTGTGTTCTTTTGTAGCAAAATCGCACTTCACATAAATCTATGAGCGCTGAAAAAGCAGACACAATGTGGCTGCTAAAAAGGCAACAGCCACACACTGCACGATTCTGCTATTGGCAGTTTCTCCATGTGTGATTGTGGCATGGGTTCCAAAAAAAACGTGGATTGCAACGCGTTACCAAACGGCTAACGCATGCGTGAATCGCAAGCCGACAAGAAATCTCAAGATTTTCGGTGCGTTGCAGCGATTTCTATGCAATTGAAAACCCACAAGCGCAATTGCAGAGAAAATCGACGCCAGCCGAGCGCTTCATTTTAGGACGATATAATGCAGAGTAAATATAACTTTTTAGCAAGTACGGGTACCACATCGTCTGATTGGCCTAGAGGAATCGCCGTCCCAGATTGTTTAACATATCTCACAGAGGATGGCGCTTCACTATCCGACCGGATACAAGCCGGGATTTATCACCGTTCGCGAATGGCGGATTTGTCACGGATTTCCCACACTTCCGAACTTTTCCGTCTTCACGAGCGCGATTTCTGTAATTTCGAAAATATTTTCGAGAATACATATTTTCGAAAAATTTTTCGAAGTTACGAGGATTTTCTCCGTAGTTTTTTCGAGGATTTTTTTCCTTTACTGGTGCCGCGTGCGCGGATGGTTTCGAATTTTTGAAGAATTCGGTGGATCCTCGAGCGGACCGGATTTGGCGAAGGTTCGGACATACTCTTATTCGACAGGTAGGAATTAAAGTTTAGCTAAATAATCTATAAGGGAAAGGGAGATACGAACAATGGGTTTTAAAGAACTTTAACAATCGAGATATCAACATCAGGATCCTGGGGCAGACCAGTGTTGCCATTGCGGCCCGCAGCTGTCCCGCATTGTATAATCTTTCGGTTCTCCATGTGCACGCAGAGGAAACTTGACCCATTTCTAGCGAAGTATAATTAATTATTTTTAAAATTCGATCCAATTCATTTGGGCCAGAGGAATTGCACTTGCGATTAAACATAGTCAAGCAAGTACCAAAACGGCAGGATGACGCTGTTGTTGGTCATGCTCAATCTTAATGTTGTAAGGACAAGTAAAGGGGTAAAATGTAAAATCCTGACAAATAATTTTATTACGCCTTACTAGCTGAGAATGCGAAGAAGCTCATCTGTAATGTCAAACTAATTGTATCCCCTGTTTCGATCGTAACGCTGTGTCAATTTGCACAAGCATCTAGTGCGCCCGTCTGCTGCACCTGGCCAGGGTAATAGATTCATAGTAGAGGGCAGCTTTCCCTCATGGACTATTAGAAATAGAACAATGTTCAAGTCCTTAAAGGTACGGTTACCTATTGTTTACTTTAAGGAGAACTAACGTTTCCAGACCACATTGTCCCAATAGGACAGAGATACATAAAACTAGTATCATCACCTCTCCCTTTGCTGTAGAGCTGTGTTTGATTTATTAACCTGTTGGTAACAGGGATCCCATTATCCACCTTGGGCTTCCGGGTGAAATCCCAATCACATGTCTCTGCTGTGCTCACACAGATCAAACAGTGGGTGTGTGTATGTGTGTGTTAATAATCGAAAAATCCAGGGTTAACGTGAAATCGGGAGTTCAGAAAGATTCATTCGGGACTTTGAAACCTTCGATTGATTCTAAACGGTTTCTATTCCAACCCCCATTGCATCTCTAGAGGTCGGGAGACAACCCCAAAAAACCGTGAGATTCCAGCAACTAAGGGAGGAGTGAGTATATCATGTCACAACACAACGGAAGCCTTGTATTTACAGAATCTATTTACTTACATCCACTAAATGCCAACTAACTAGAGAAGATCTTACAATGGAAGGTGTTCTCATAATAGCATTCTGCTGTTAAAGGGCAGTATGGGTATTGGGGAGCTGTAGTTTGAAAACATTGTTAGACTAAACGTTGGAGACGTTTGGGTCCCGATTTGAACCACGTAAGATTTAAAAAAAAATTCCATAAAATGTTTTCAAAGCCCTGGGACCTGAAACCACAAGGCGAGTTAGCTAAAATCTCTCCAGCCGCGGCGTTTATAATGGCACTCACGATCTAAACACGTCTAATTAACCCCATCAATTAGACCATGTTAATGGTTTATTAGTCATGTTCAAACAATACGGTGATCACCGTTGAAAGCCCAAAAAAATGGGCGGATGAATAATTATGTTTAATTCAATTATCCAAACAGCAGATAAGTGAATGCAACCTCGGGCTTTCTCTGGCTATTCACACGTAGGGAACGTCACTGGATGAGGGCAAGTTACGAAGACGTCTCAACAACCTTAATGGTGGTTCGAGGGCAAAGGAAACCCCAATGCATTTTATCATCGGGAAACCCAATGGAAGAAAGTTACTCTACCGAGTGTACAGTACCATCCAAAGCCATGAAAATACGAATAAGCCCCGCGTTTATGCTACTACTACAGGCATATATATGGCTAATACACAGAATATCCTGAAAAAATTATATCTTAGAATACATAGGCTAGTGGACTTTCAAGGGATGTGCAGTGGGATATCTCTTAATAAAAACTCCGAGCATGTGTTAAGAGGTTTTTATAGGATTATCCCCATTGACAGCCTTCACCATTACATGAAGGATTTCGGTCATTTTCATTAAAAAGGTCACCAGGGCCCAGACCTGAACGGTAATCGTATTCTTCAAATTCAGACAGCGTTTATTTCCCCCGCTGTGATTCCGATGTCCGCTTCCGTAACAGTGGCAGCGCGGGGAGACCGAACCCATCTCCTAGTGACTAGTGTAAGCACCACGGACACTGAAGCGCACGGCAGGGGGAAGTATCCCCAGTTCTGATTAAAGGAAGACATACGTTTCAGGTTGTACCCAGGGTAATGCTTATGTTCGATTCAGTTATAATCAGGTTTTAGCGAGTCTCTCAGTTATAATCAGTGTTTAGGAGGTCCCTATAATCGTTTACATTTCATCGGTATAATCAGTGTTTAGCTAATTCATTAGTTATAATCAGCGTAAGCTATGTCATCAGGTATTAACAATCAGCGGTTATCTAGTGTCATCAGTTAATAATCTTGTTTAGTCTAATTCCATTAGTTATTCAGTGTTGTGGAGCTATGTGATTAGTTATTAAATCACGGGTTTAGCTTTGTCATCAGTTATATCAGGTTAGCAAGCCCGTCATCACTTATAATCTAGGTTTAGCTATGTTATAAGTTTTATAATCAGTTGTTAGCTATGTCAAACAGGTAATCAGTGTTTAGCTATGTCATAGTTATAATCAGTGTTTTGACTATGTGATTAGGTTAGAATCAGTGTTTTAGCTTTGGTCATCATTATATATCATGTTTAGCTACGTTCATTCAGTTATAATCAGTGTTTAGCTATGTCAATCGTTATAGTGTGGCTATAAAATCAGTGTTTAGCTAGTATCATTTATAAATCGTGTTTAGTCTATGTTATCAGTTATAATTCAGTGTGTACTAGCTAGTATTAGTGGGCTATGCATGTTATATCATGTTAGCTATGTCATAATACAGTGATATTACCATAATGTGTTTAGCTATGTCATCATCGTATAATCAGTGTGTACTAGTTATCCAGTATAATCAGTGTTAGCTATTCATCATACGGTATAATTCAGTGTTTAGTTATGTCTCATTAGTCCGCATTAATTTTACTCCCTGTCCTATTATAGCTGTCTTGGAACCCCCTGGGTGATTTACTATATATTTCTGCATTTGTTGTTTATATTATTTATTATTACAGGCAAATTGCAGACAGGTAATAACAGGTAGAAAATGTCTTCGCCTTATTGCACAAATAACATTCTTTCAAATGCTTACCCTGTAGTGTTAGAGCCATGTCAAAAGTGACGCCAATAAATCTCTCTCTGTCCGGTACCAGAGAGACGTCACCTGTCACTGCGAAACCTATCTGATTGGGAAAGAAAGGATTAGATTTTTGTATTATATTGTGTAAGTGCTCCGGTGCCCATCTCAGCAAGCACCTATCTACCGACGATGTCCTGGGGCACGAGAAATCTATTGAACGGGGTAGGCAAACGCATTCCAATAACACACTGTGCAAAGCTGGTTCGCAGCTTACATAGAAATGAAAAACCAAATCCTTAAAGACCACGTCCAATTGCCTTCTCGTTGGTCAAATGATATACCTGTCCCGAAGTTCAATAGAATCTATTACTCTTCAAAAAACCCTCACCTCTTTTTCTCCCTCTCCTTTAATTACAAACAGCCCAATGCACCGGGAGCCGATACCGGCCCACTGAGAAAGAAATTGCCGGGCGATGTATATCCGATAGTTCTCTCACTGCATTGCAAAGTCCAGAATTGGCACCTACGGCATGTTATCCGCGCCAGCCACCACAAGGGAGGAGTTTAAGTTCCCACGCTAACTAAGGCACCAGAGCCTCCTTTTGCCCTGAACAAGTACCTGATAGGAGAATTAGATTCTCTCTCACCTGAATAGCACGGAGCAGTTCCAGCAACACTTGAGCGAGGGGAGGGGCAGTAAAAAAACAGGTATTTTATACTGTAATATTTTATGGTGTATCTTTTGGTTAGGATTACATACAAACACAATGGGGGAGATTCAATATGGCCATTTTCTGTCTTAAAACGCACGTTAACCCTAAAAAATTTGGGTTAACGTGGGTTTTTTGGACGGATTTCAGCACAGGCCATTTGAATGTTTTGGAAATAGCGCTGTGCTAACGATCCAAAACACTGACTTTGTAGCGTTGAAATTTAACGCATGTGGGTTGTTGGGAGCGGTTAAAAGTCCGCGCGCCTACCTTTGCGGCTAAGGTAAGTAACGAGGGGAGACCAAAGTCGATAGTGAATCTCCGCCTATATATTTTAATCAGTAGATTTGTCCGCAAGTCAATGAAAACATGTGTTTATATGGCAAGAATATTTCTAGGAGGTTTTTCATCCACGTGACCTTTTTTAACCTGTCCCATTAAGTGAACTTTTTTCCTTGATGGTAATGGACTGTATTGGAAGAGATTAAGGAACAAAACATTTTCTGTAATTATTTATAAACCAAATGTTTTTAAAGAAAAGAACTACAGTTCGTCTTGGGTTCCCCCAAACACAGGACTTTATAGCCGTCCTAGGTGTGGGTATTTGGAGTAATAGGGCACTGTTTAAAGGAAGAACTAAGTTCTCCGCCCATTATAGCAACTGTACAATACTCACTGCAGGATCAAAGTTCAAATAAACATTGGTGTCTGACGATTATTTTTACTGCTTTAACCATATTTATTTTTGTATAGAAAGCAATATTAAATTTCTAGCCCTTAAAAGGGCATGTCTCGTCATTCTCTGCCCCAACACCAACTGCTATTTTCCCAGTTATTACATAACCCAATATTTAATTTAAGTTCTATTATGCCTCCCCCTACTGACTCATGAGCTTTTTATAATCTTGAGCATGTGCAAGAGGCAGCAGGGAAACTGCAGGTTAATTTTTGGTTGTGATGTCACTTGTCACTTGCCTGATTGACAGCGTTGAGAGAGGAGAGTCAGATTACTTTGCCATCTGGTTAATAATACAGTAATAAACAGTTGCTGAATATATAAGTTGGGTTGGGGGCAGATAATGGGCAGGTGAACCAGATTTTTGTTTCTGTTGTGCACATGCCCTTTACATCAGGACTAGGGATGGCCGGGTTCTAGGATCGAACCCGGATCCGCTGCGATAGCCCGTTCGCGAACTGGCGGATTTTTCCGGATTTCCGCCTTCTGACTCCGTATCTTTCCGCGGGATCTCGTATTATTCTAATTACAATTCTCGTATTTCGAAATACGCTAAAAACTCATTTCGTAACATTTCAAAATTATCGCAAATAAGATATCTACGTATTTCGAGATATTTTCCTTTTAATGGGTTGCTCCGGATTTTGGATTTTCGAACATTTTCCGGCATCCCGGTCCTGACGCGGACCGGATTTTGCAACGTTCGGACATCTTAATCGAGACCCAACCATTGTTTCACGCCCGGACCTTGGCCTTTATGAACTGGAACTGCACGGTATATACTGATACGATTAAAGAACATTCTTTAAGCCACGTCGTAGTCCTGTTACTGCTATTGGATGTTTAAATGAAAACCATGATTGCCTTTAGCTAATTGGTGTCAGTACACAGAGACATAAAAATTCTTCTCTGTATCTTTTCTCCCCAGGGGCAGTTTTGAACCTGCTGTACTGCTGGAGGTTTAGTTTAGCCGGATTCCTGCAGGTTTGCGTGTGTATGATACAGGATTTGGTTTAGTGTCAGCACATTTTTCTATGACTTGTGAGCATTTTCTTTCCCTTTAAATCTGGAGTCATGTGGCAAAACGGATGTATCTCCATAATGAACCAGATTTTCTTTAGTCTTTCTCAAACCCACCCCAGTCTTATTAAGACGCGGCAACTCCTTCAACGCCATTATAGCTCGCCAGCTGAAAACCCCAGCCTATGCACCCGTCTTGTTACCGCTAGTTTGAACCCACCCACGCCTTAATTTAGACCCAACCCCCAGCCTTGCTTACCCCGCCTCAGTCTTGTTTAGACCTCCACCTCTAACCACCGTTGTTAGCACTTTCCTTAATGCCTCTGTCTCAAACATGACTCTGCCTTACTGTAAGGAACCTACGCCCCAGTTTGATCAACTCCACACCTAACTCAACCTTCTAGACCTGCCTCGTTTATTTACCATAATGCACCTATTTGTGTGGTTTACTATTGTCTGTGAATTACTATTTGATGCTTTTACAGGTCTGATTTTAGGAGGCGTGATTGATTGAACACTCTATATTCTATAATCAAAGCATCAAACAAGAGCGCAGATATTACAACCAGAACACAAGACTCAGTCAGAGGACTCTAACCAAGATTTCAGGTGTGTTTAAAAGATAAATAAAAGCCCTCTAGATACATTTAGAAATCTGAGCACCTATGTCTCAATTTTATTGTTCTGTCTGTTCACATTATGTCGCCTTATTTCCCCAGGATGCTTGTCTTAAGGAACACCCACATTGTAGCACATTTCTTGCACAATGCAATTTGACAAACGTATTAGAAGCCTTCAAGGATCTACAGCAGTGTTGCCGGTATGGGCAATGTTTGTACCATACAGCTATCATCAATAATGTTGTAATGGCACAGGCCACTTCTACCTCTATCCCCCCGCAACATCTCTAGATAATTTTAGACTCACTGTGAGTAGGAGCGGTACGCAGAAGAAGAAATTTCCCGCACGAGTCCTACACAGCAAGAGGGCAAAAGAAGTCAATCAATATACAATATGTTCACACAGTGCAACAGGTTAACGCATCTAGCCATGCAATCTACAGGCTCCGTGCTACAGAGTAGGTTCATTCAAAGGGCACATGCCAGCTGACGCCAAGGGAGCGTAAATAATGAATTTGATTAAGGGCTAGGCCCACACTACCGCGTTTTTTCCGTGTTTGCGCACGCTTTCGCCGCTCCGCGGTTGCCCCACATGATTTTGCTAAAATGGAAATAGCGGGAACGAGAAAATTTTCCGCCGTATTTCTCGAGGCGCAGGCGATTGCACGTTCCGTTCAACGTTTTGGAACGACATGCGTTCACACATTTTTGGTGTGTTAACGACATGCGTTTCCATAACACGAAAGATGCGAAAATGCTGCGCAAAATGCGAACGCACAAGAAAGGAGCACACAATAGCGTGCCGATTACGCCTCAGGCTTAGGCTGCAGATAAAACTTGCGCTCCGCCTCCTCCGGCGCATTACTGTCAACAGTGTAATGTAGACAGATCTTGCTGGGACATCCCACTGGCTTTCTCTATTAGCGTGGCGGCAAATGGGTTGACAAACGTAGTGCAACGAAAGCCCAATCCGATATTGGCAGTTTAGAAGGAATCTTTAACGCCAGCGTAATATTCCGTTTTTATAAGATCTCGGGAACCGTTACATTTTCCGCTAACAGATACACTTGGTGTATGTGGTCCATAAAATCTATATTTCTTAATGACCAAAAAAAACTCTGGCTATACATATTACAATTGTGTAGACCAATGAAGTCCCACGGTGAACTTCTAATATCCTTATATTTTACTGTGGTAGTCTCTTTTCATTGTATAAAAATGGCTTGTCGCCCTCAACAGTGACTTATACATTAATGGTGTGCTTTGCCAAACCAAAAACAAAAAAAAAAATAGAAAATTTCCATCTGTGGATATCAGAAGAATGGTCGAGACGTTATGTTCATCTACATAGCTTAATATGAATCAAATAGGAGAGTTTAGGCTAACAGACACATTTTATTGGACCTATAAGCCCAGAAGTGTTAGTAAATACACTTAAGCTGGACAACCATACCAATAATTCCGTCCCGACCGTCATTTAAGGGTTTTGGTCGGGCTACCCTAATTATGACGTATGGTTCTTCTGCGACCATCGACAAACTGCGACCAAAAACTGTTCATCTGAATGGACGAACGCATTGATTGCACATGTTGGAGAAAATATGCAGTCCTCTAGGGTTAGGGGTCAGGGTTAGTTACGGTATCGTTGAAGCTCAAAAGGCACGGTAGCTTGTGTTTACCCCACATTACCACCTTATCACAGGAAGCAACAAGATGTCATTGGACAGTTCCTTTGTTTCTTGCAACTGAGCATGACTGGATCAGGTAACTAGTAAGGGGAGGGGCTTAGTAATGATTGGAAAGCCACTTATATCATACAGGTATATTTTCTTATTAAGAAAGGGAAGTGGACTGGGCTATAAAATAAAGGGAAGTGGGTTTATGTTGGATTGTTTGTTTTGCAGGTTTGTTCCAGCTTTCCCTGTTATTTACCGATACTGAATTCACATTTTAAAGTGCTTTTAATTGGCACGTTTACCCTAGGGTTTTCCTGGAAACATATGTTCATTTTTGAAACACATTAAGCTCCCAGGAAGAGATATTGATCTGCAAATAGTTTCCGTGTGTGATCTTTCCATCATTGGTATCATGGGTGTAAGATACGATTAATGGCTTCTCCAACTACCCCCCCAGATCCTAGTGAACTCTTCTTTTAGAAACGTCAAGAGGGAGCTACCATACTTTTTGCATAGAATAGTTACAATATGAAGCTATAAAATTAAACAGAACACAAATACGTATTTTAGTACATGTGTATTTAATGTCATGCACATAGTTTTCGTTAAACAGCACAGCACAAACAGTGGATTTGGATACGGAGTGGGTACTACGCCATTTTGCCTACCTCCGATTAAATAACACTAAACATTAACATTATATTCATCTCTATTGTCATTTATATGTTGTCTTAGAAAATTGGATATTCAAAACCGGCCTTCCGTTTTACATTGAAGGAGAACTATAGTGCGAAAAAAGTTTTGACATCTGTTCTGATTGCTTCAATCATTTTAATACCGGAGGGAGCCCAGGTACTAACTGGCAGAAGAAAACTGTATTGTTGTAGTCTCCTCAACAAAACAAAAGTGGGAGGTAGGAACTAAGGTTAACCGTACCCCCGCTGCCCAGGTACTTTCATTTTTAAAAGGTTTAATAGTTCTAGTATAGGTGTCCTTTAAGTGAAATGAATAGGACTACTATTTAAAGGCTGATCACGATCATGCCTTTCCTGATGTTTCGAAGCCATGTTGGACTGCCAATTTTGTACATACAATCAGACTGAATCTCACTCGGCCCATATAATTAAATAAGAGGCTGTCGAATGGAGTTGACGCTTCCACGTTGAGATCACAGGCATGCGCACTAAACTAGATAAGCTTGGGAATGTTGCTGACCTGGGTTTTTGCATGTAAAGTTCGCTTTATGACACATTGCGACATTATTGAAAGGGGGGCAACAGGAGATCATGGGAATAAAGGACAAATGTGTATTGTGTATGCAAAAAAGGAATTCATCACACTGTGAGAAGTATATTAAGAGGCTTGCTTAATATGAACTCTATAAATGCTCAGAAAACTATGTAGGGGAAATTTTGCTCAATATGAACAGTTTGTCTCTGAATGTAAAACGCATATCCACCTTAAACCGCAAAGGACCAAACACTGATGAAATTTTGGGTGGACTTCAGCCTCATGCTTCTATATGGTCATAGAACTTCCTCAGAGCCGTTAATATACTGTATATTATAGTAGTATAATAGCACATTATTAGTGCGAATCTTAAGTATATATAGCAATTAGATCGCATTCCTTTGAGCTAGTCTAATAGACATTATTAGTGTACGTAATACATCTTATAGTAGTAAATGACATTATTAGTGACGTAATATCCTTATATAGTTAATAGCACTGATGTGAGAAATCTTAACATTAAGCTTAGACGTAATATCCTTATATTATAGTAGTATAATAGCACATTATTAGTGACGTACTCCATAGTAATATAGCCTTTATTAGTAATATCCTTATATTATAGTAGTATAAAAGCACATTAGGACGTAATATCTTATAGTAAATAGTAGCACATTATCGTATGTAATATCCGTATTAAGTAATATAGTAGCACATTATCATGAGTAATACCTTATATTATAGTAAATAGTGCACATTATCAGTATATATCCAGTAATGATACATATTTATCATTTATATATAGTATATAGTAAGCACAGTATCAGTATGTAATATCCTTATATTAATAGTAATATAAGACATTATCAGTAATGTAATATCCTTATATTATAAGTATTATAGTAGCACATTATCAGTAATGTATATCTTATATATTATAGTAATATAGTAGCACATTATCAGTATGTAATATCCTTTATATATAGTAATATAGTAGCACATTATCAGTAATGTAATATCCTTATATTATAGTAATAAATATAGCACATTATCAGTAAGGTAATATCCTTATATTAAGTAATTATAGTAGCACATTTCAGTAATGATATCCTTATATTATAGTATGTATAGTAGACAACCTTATCATTAATGAATTATCCTTATATTATAGATATAGTAGCACATTATCAGTACGTATATCCTTATATTATAGTAATTAGCTAGCACATGTATCATGAGTACTATCCTTATATTATAGTAATATAGTAGCACTTATCAGTACGTAATATCCTATATTATGTATTATAGTAGCACATATCATACTGTAATATCCTTATTTATAGTAATATAGTAGCACATTATCATGTAATGTAATATCTTTATATAATAGTAATATAGTAAGCACATTATCAGTGAAAGTAATATCTTATATTATAGTAATATAGTAGCACATTATCATAATGTAATATCCTTATATTTATAGTATTATAGTAGCCACATTATCAGTAATGTAATATCCTTATATTAAGTATTAATAGTAGCACATTATCAGTAATGTATATCCTTATATTATAGTATTATAGTAGCACATTACAGTAATGTAATATCCTTATTATTAGTATTATAGTAGCACATTATCAGTAATGTAATATCCGTATATTATAGTAATATAGTAGCACATTTATCAGTAATAGTAATAATCTTTATATTATATATATAGTAGCACATTATCATTGAATAGCCTTTATTATAATTAGTAGCACTATCAGTAAGTATATCCTTATTTATAGTATTATAGTAGCACATTATCAGTGACTGTAATATCCTTATATTTAGTATATCGAGCACCATTATCAGTAAAGACTATCCTTATATATAGTATATAGTACACATATCAGTAATGTATATACTTATCTTATCAGTAATATAGAGCACATTATCAGTAAAGTATCCTTTATATTATAATATATAGTAGCACATTATCAAATGGTAATACTTATATTATGTAATATTAGCAGCACATTATCATAATAAAGTAATCTTTATTTAAGTAATATAGTAGCACATTATCAGTACTGTAATATCCTTATATTATAGTCTTATAGGTCACATTATCAGTAAAGTTATCCTTATATTATAGTATTTAGTAGCACATTATCAGTAATGTATATCCTTATATTATAGTATTATAGCAGCACAATTATCAGTAACGTATATCCTTATATTATAGTATTTAGTGACACATTATCAGTAAGTTTAATATCCTTATATATAGTATTATAGCAGCACATTATCGGAATATATCTTTATATTTATATTAAGTACACATTAATCATATCATAGTAATATCCTTGATTTCATAGTATTATACATAGCACTTATCAGTGGCGTAATATCCGTTAGTATTATAGTAATATAGTAGGCACATTATCGTAATGTAATATCCTTTATATTATATAATATTAGCACATTATCAGTATGTAATATCCTTATATTATAGTATTATAGTACACATATCCTAATGTAATATTTATATAGTAGTATATAGTAGCACATTATCAGTAATGTAATATCCTTTATTTATAGTAATATAGTAGCCCATTATCAGGTAATGTAAATCTCTTATATTATAGTAATATTAGCACATTATCAGTAACTTAATATCCTTATTTATAGTATATAGTAGCACACTTATCAGTAGTGTAATATCCTTATATTATAAGTATATAGCAGCACATTACTCAGTGACGTAAGATCCTTATATATAGTATTATACGAGCACATATAATGACTATATCCTTATATTATAGTAATAAATAGTATGCAATTATCTAGATGTAATATCCTTATATTATAGTAATATGGAGCACATTATCAGTAATGTAATATCCTTTATATTATAGTAATATAATAGTAGCACATTATCAGTGCTAATATCCTTATATTACGTAATTAGTAGCACATTATCAGTAATGTAATTCCTTATATTATAGTATATAGTACACATTATCATTAATGATTATCCTTATATTATAGTATTATATTAGCACAATTATCAGTAATGTAATATCCTTATATTATAGTATATAGTAGCACATTATCATAATGTAATATCCTGATATATATATATAATTAAAAGCACATTATCATGATTAATATCCTATATTATAGTAATATAGTCGCACATTATCAGTAATTAATATCCTTATATTATAGTAATTTAGTCGATTATCAGTAGATGTAATATCCTATATTATAGTAATATAGCACACATTTATCAGTAATGTAATATCCCTTAATTATGAGTATTATACGTAGCACATTATCAGTAATGTAATATCCTTATATTAATAGTATTATAGTAGCACATTATCAGTAATGTAATAATCCTTATATTTAGTATATAGTGAAATCATATCAGTGATGTTAATATCCTTATCTTATAGTAAATAGTAGCACTATTCAGTATTGACGTAATATCCTGATATTATAGATATAGCAGGCACATAGTCAGTAAATGTAAATATCCTTATATTATAGGTATAATCGTGCACATTATCAGTGAGTAGATCCTTATATCATAGTATTTATGCAGGATCAGTTAATACTACCACATTATACAGAATATACGTAATATCCTGATATTATAAGTATTATAGTTAACGAGAGAAAGTAAGCTGTTGTATACCCATTTATTGGCGTACCTAATAAAAAAATTAACGCAAGCTTGTCGGGAGTCTAAGCCCCCTCATCAGTTGGTTGGTAACATCCACCTGATGCAAAGGGGGCTTATGACCCACAAGTCCTCTATGTAGGGGTGCGGGCAAAGCGGGACAGTGATCCAAGCTTTGAAGGTAAGTATAATCTAGGATGAGGACTCTGGGTACTTTCATGAGGTGTGTTTAAACACCCATTTTTAAAGGTCTGAATAAAATAAAACGAAGTAGAAGGGTTATCAAGAAAAGTCCCCCTAGAGCTAATGACAAACACATTAAAAATGACGCGGTAGAAGAAGAAATATTATAAATTAAGTTTAAAATGGTGTCGGATAATCGACAGTTTAAAGTCCCACAGACTAAACAATAAATGTTATCCTGCTACTGTAAACCAGAGAAACGCGTTGGGAACCATTAGATAACCCTTAAACTTTCCATGGCTGAGACTGGATTATTGCGGACATCAACCCTTAGCTGTTAATGGAACTATAACATGTTCTGGCACTGAATAAAGACCCCGTCACGCACCTATACCAGGAGGTTGTGGGGGCTTAGCCAGATGACTATTCCCAACACTTAAGGACTTAAGGTGAAAGTGCTTTTTCATGTTAACTAGACGGATGTGAAATATTTATGGATTTTGAACTGATACTAACACTAACATTGCACGGAACAAAGTGAATATTTAGTTATTTGTAAAAACGGTCGAGAAATTTACCACACCAGTTCAGCCTCAATATTATGTGTGTACTGTGTCTTTAAAGGAGAATTTTACTTATTTCCCTTTCCAGCTCCTTTGGCCTATGTATATTACCATGGGAGAGGAGCTAAACCACTAGGGCTTCTGCCCTGGGTTCTTCTTAGTAAACTAAAGTTTACGGCACTACTACGGTCCCTCTTCAGGGTTTGCGATTGAGCCAATAGGAAGATCCTCTCCTTCCAGAGCATGTCTTCTCATTAGCTAATTGGTTTAGGTCCTTACCATGGATAATTTGCAGCTATGGCGTTGGGTGGAGGTATATTTGCCCTTTAAATTGTAGATAGACGGGTTGCTACCAATATCGTACAAGTGGTGCTAATTTTGCCCCAACCAATCAGATGTTAGCTTTCAAATGTTAAATAAGATCTGATTGGATGGGGCAAGTTTAGCACCATTTTAAATGATACTTTATGATACTTTATGATACTTTAAATGATACATTTTAAATGATTAACTTTTTTTGAATCTCCCTGTAAGTTTTTTTTCCTTCTACTCTGCCTGCCACTTTTCTAAAAAAAGTGAGCTCTGCCTGCCGCCTCTCTGATATTTAGCAGGGGCACTGCCACGAGCATTTTGCTCATATTGCCTCATTAGAGAGACACCCGTGCTGGGTACATCGATCCTATTGCTCGCCCTAAGCAAAATTATCTACTGATCTGCTTCTTAGACGTGAATGAAATTTATAAACAAGAGGGCGGAATGTTAAAAAGCCAGTTAAGGGCAATATAGTAGGTGATGTACAATATCCTATAATATCTTCTTCCTGTAGCAGCTGTCAGTCACGCCATGGAAGATGTCACAGCCACTGACCAACTGTTGTGGATCGAGCTGCCTTCTCTGCACATGTGCGAGCTTGTAATGAGCTTGTACAGCTTGAAGAAAAAGACGGCAGACTCCAGATTAAATATTATCAGGAACATCGGAGAGATAAGGAAACATTGCGGTTGTGAGGTTTTTCAGGGTTGGGGGTGGACATGGCCTTTAATTTAAAGCTTTTATGCAGACAATGCAGTGGACATTGTGTTAGTGTTCAATGTTAAGTGGCACATTATTAACCATAGGACATTAACGTTCGTTAATACAGATTAGATGACTCACAGGAGAAAACCCATTCACCTCCAAACACCAAAAGGAATATATGGAGGATACGTTGCCTGTAATCTCTATATAAAGGATTCTCAAACCTTGTGCCTCCAGATGTTTGGGAACATGTGCTCTATATTATTAACCAGAGCTAGGAGAAACTTTTGGGGGGAGCTGCCCCTGCGAGGTCCAACCGGAAGATCCTCGAAATGCAGAAAGAAGTGCAAAAGCTTGCCCAAGTGATTCATTTAAACCGACCAATCAGATGTAAGCATTTTACTAGGTTACTGTAGTTAGAAAAAATCTGATTGGATGCGGCAGATTCATAGCGTAGGTTTTAAAGTCCGTCCCCTGTTCTGTACCACAGCATGCAAACCTTTGTACCTTTTATTGAATCTGCCCCAAAATATCTAATTGGACAGCTCCTCCCTCTCTCCCATGATGAATCAAACCGAGCATGTCTGTCCCACTGGGAGACAAGAGGTAAGTTCCTACTGACTTTGTGCAGATATATATTTGGTTGCTAAATGATTTGATATTACAGACACATCGGGTATTAAAGACCTGATCTCAAATGTATTTTAGACCATTGTTCTCCTTTAATGTGCTGAAACTGCTTAATGTATATTTATGGTAGAGAACAGTGGGCTGCATCTAAAATCCGCCCACAAGCCCAAACACAGAGCCGAACAATTAGCGGTATTTTTATATACAGAACGAAATCCCTTGTTAGCGTGAAATATGTTCCCTTTAACAAAACAACACGAAAACATGCAACAAAGAGAGAAAACACAAAACAAATTGTTCCATGGCCTTATCAATCTGTTATAAGAAACGTTCCACTCAATAAGAATTTTCATAGTCAATCTGACACCACTCCAGATCTCAGTATTTCCAGACCTTTTCATTCCTATTACTGCTCCCCATGGCTATTGTATTATATTTTATATACATCACCCCTTTAACAGATAACCCACCAAGATGTACCTAGATTTCCTGTAGTCTGTACATTAATCCACATGCAAACATTACAATTACCCACATTTACGGTACATTTCTCTGTACAAGGAAAACAACCCGATCGGGGAAAGACAATTAGAGAGATTTCTTGTCAAGAAGGATTTCAACCTATAAAGATGTGAACTGGCAGCGATTTCTGCTCCCATCTTCCCTGATTGGCTAGAAGGGTAACTGACGCATAGTAATATTTATCAGCTTTACCATTACATAATAGATTATCCTCCACACCCTTTTTCTTTAAGGTTTTCATAGATAAAAATGTAGGTTTCAAACAAGTACATGAAACATCCCCAAATCCACAGAATCCGGCTCGCTGGGGAGACAATTAGCTTTTCTGGGATAAATGGGAGAAATTAGGGGAGGTATCAGCACCAACCAATCAGCAATGGTCTATCTTAATATAGTCTGTAAGGAATGGTACAGTATGCATATAATAGAGGAGACTTATAATAATCATAATAATAAAATATCAGTTACATTTCGTACTTAAAGTGTATGTATACAGAAAAAAATGACTTTGCGCCATATTAATCTATATATATAACTCAATGTATGTGTGTAGCGGTTTGAATGTGTGTAGGTGTGCCATGTGTGTATGTTTGTATAAACTTCCAAACGGCTGGGACAATTTTCATGAGACTTGGTACACTTATGTATAAGGACCTGGGGAAAAGCACCCTTTCCAGCTCCTTTGGCCCTATGTATATAACCATGGGGGAGGCGAGCTTAACAATAGGGCTTCTTGCCCTTGGGTTCATTCTTAGTAAACTACAGTTTACGGCAATACTCACCGGTCCCTCTTTCAGGTTTGCGATTGAGCCCAATAGGAAGATCCTCTCTTCCAGAGCATGTCCTTTCTTGAATAGCTAATTGGTTAGGTTCCTCCATGGATAATTTGCAGCTATGGCGGTGGGTGGAGGTAGTAATTTGCCCTTTAAATTACATTGTAGATAGACGGTTGGTTGCCTACCAATATCGTACAAGTGGTTGGCTAATTTTTGCCCCCAACCAATCAGATTCGTAGCTTTCAATGTTTAAATAAGATTATGATTGGATGGGGCAACAAGTTAGCACCATTTTTAAATGATTACTTTATGATACGTATTGATACCTTTAAATGATACATGTAATGATTGAACTTTTTTGAATCTCCTGTAAGTTTCTTTTCCTTCTACTCTGCCTTGCCACTTTTCTAAAAAAAGTTGGGAGCTTTGCCACTGCCGCCTCTCTGAATATTTGCAGGGGCACTCCCACGAGCACTTTTGTATATTGCTCATAGAGAGAGAAACCGCTTGTGCGGTACATCGATCTATTGCTCGCCCTAAGCAACAAAATATCTACGATCTGCTTCTTAGCGTTGTGAATGAAATTTATAAACATGAGGGCGGAATGTGTAAAATAAACAAGCCGTTAAGGGCAAATATGTAGGTGATGTACAATACTATAATATCTTTTCGTAGCAGCTGTCAGTCACGCCAGGAAGATGTTCACAGCCACGACCAACAATGTGTGGATCGAGCTGCCGTCTAGCACATGTGCGAGCTTGTAATGAGTGTCGACAGCTGAGAGAAAAGACGGACAGATCCAGATTAGGAAATATTATCAGGGAACATCGGAGGAGATAAGGAAAAATGCGGTTTGCTTGTGAGGTGTTTTTCAGGGTTGGGGGTTGGGGGGACATGGCCTTAATTTAAAGCTGTTTATGCAGAAATTTGCAGTGGGACATGTGTAGGTTCAAGTTAAGTGGCACATTATTAACATAGGGCCATTAACGTTCTTACTACAGATTAGAGACTCACAGGAGAAGGAAACCATTACACCTCCAAACACCAAAGGAAATATATGGAGGATACGTTGGCTGAATCCTATTATAAAGGCTTCTCAAAAACCTTGTGGCCTCCAGATGTTTTTGTGGGGGGGGGGGGGAACCTGTTCTCTAGTATTATTCAACCAGAGCTAGGAGAAACTTTTGGGGGGAGCTGCCCTGCGAGGTCCAACCGGAAGATCCTCGAATGCAGAAAGAAAAGTGCAAAAGCTTGCCCAATGTGATTCATTAAACACGACCAATCAGATTGTAAGATTTCACTAGGTTATGTAGTTAGAAAAAATACTGATTGGATGCGGCACGATCATCAGCGTAGGTTTTTAAAGGGGTCCGTCCCCTGTTCTGTACCAAGCATGCAAACCTTTTTACCTGTTTATTGAATCTGCCCAAAATAATTCTAATTGGGACCAGCTTCCTCTCTCCATGATGAATCAAAACCGAGCATGTCTGTCACATGGGGAGAACAAGAGAAGTTCCTACTGACTTGTGCAGATATATATTTGGTTAACTAAATGATTTGATATTACAGACACAGGGTATTCAAAGAACTGATCTCAAATGTATTTTAGACCATTGGTTCTCCTTTAATGTGCCTGAAACTGCTTATATGTATATTGATGGTACGAGAACGTGGGGCTGGCAATTAAACGACGCACCACAGCCCAAACACAGAGCCGAACAATTAGCGGTATTTTATATTACAAGAACGAAATCCCTTGTTAGCTGTGAAAATATGTTCCCTTTACAAACAACACGAAGAAAACTGCAACAAAGAGAGAAAACACAAAAACAATTGTCCATGGCCTTGTCAATCTGTTTATAAGAAGAAACGTTCCAATCATAAGAATTTTCATAGTCCATCTGACACCACTCCAGATATCAGTATTTCCAGGACTTTTTCATCTATTACTGCTCCCATAGGCTTATTGATATTATTTATATGAACATCACCCCTTTAACAGATAACCACCAAGATTGTCCCTAGCATTTCGTAGTCTGTACCTTATCCACATAGCAAACATTACAAGTACCACATTGACGGTACATTTTCTGTACAAGGAAAACAAACCCGATCCGGGGAGGAAAGACAATTAGAGCGATCTTCTGTCAAGACAGATTTCAACCTATACAGATGTTGAACTGGCAGCGATTTCTGATCCCTCTTCATGATTGGCTGGTAGAGGGTAACTGACGCATAGTAATCTATTTATCACCGTTACACTAGTACATAATAGATATCTCACACCCTTTTCTTTAGGTTTCATAGATAAAAAATGTAGGTTTCAAACAAGTACATGAAACATCCCCAAATCCAACAGAATCCGGCTCGCTGGGAGACAAAAATTAGCTTTTCTGGGATAAATGGGAAATTAGGGGAGGTATCAGCACAACAATCAAGCCAATGGTCTATCTTAATATAGTTACCGTAAGAGGAATGGGTAACAGTAGAATATCATGGGAGGAGATTATAATAATATTAAAATGAAAAATCAGTTACATTTCTACTTAAGTGTATGTATACAGAAAAAAAAATGACTTTTGCGCCATATTATCTATATATATTAACTCAATTGTATGTGTGTAGCGTTTGATGTGTGTAGTGTGCATGTGTGTTTGTATGTTCCAGGATATTAAACTTCCAAACGGCGTGGGCAATTTTCATGAGAGGGACTGGTACACTTATGGATTAAGGACCTGGTGGGAAAAAGACATAGTGCGTCAATAATTACAATTAACTGTTTGATTTATTTACAAGTCTCACGAGTGCTCTATCTACTCACTTGTTTGTTTATCCCAAATTTGGAGGCACCGGGGTGCTGAAACTGAAGCTAGAGTGCGAGACCTATCATATATATATACTTTATTTTATATAAATATATTTATATCTTCATAGGAGATTGTGATCTCATTTCAGCTACCAATGGGGGTTTATGATATTACATAGGGGAAAGGTATAGCACTGACTTATATTAGGTACAAGACAAAATATACAACTTGTACAAAATACATAAACTTACTTACAGTGCTGAGATTCCTATTTTAATATGGCATAGTCAAAAAGGGGAGGTTAAATCACAACCCTGTGACTGCTAAGGGGTCTCCATATGAATAGTGTCAGTATAACATCCAACGATGTGCTGTTTGTAAAACATGTGACAGTCTTAGCCAATCAAACAAATATTTCTGTATGCTACACAGGTGATGTGTATGTAGGAAACAGGATATAAAGGATGATATATTGCATGTCTATTTCTCTACGAAAGCTGGGAGTGAGAAATAAGAGTTTATATGTTAGATTATTAGGGCAATGCTATTATAATAACAGGCTGTGAGGTACCTTCTGTTATAAGAAAGCTTTATTTAATTGTATACTCTGTGGGGAGCTTTTAGCTCCTTTAACCCCACCTCACCTTAACCTATAAAGCTACACAATATCCTGTGCTCCCAAGTCCTAACATAATCAGCTACAAATGTGGAACTTTCTGTGGTGAATATTAATTAGTATGAACATAGCATGTTCATCAACTCAGTGTATGTGTGTATGTGTGTTTGTATGTTCCAGATAAACTTCCAAATGACTGGGACAATTTTCATGAGACTTGGTACACTTATGTATAAGGACCTGGAGAAAAGCATAGGCTACTTACAACTGTAAAAAAATGCCTCCGTACACCCTTTCCCCCACATTTAATTAACTTGTGTGCTGCCATCTGTTGGTGAATTGAGTAATTCAATTTAATTCCAAATGTCACAGATTGTTCAGGGCAGTACAATGCTTTACTTGATTTTGTTCTGTTGTTGCTGTGATAGGAGGATAGAACTGTCAATCACAAGGAGCAGCAGACCATGTGATGTAACAATTTCATGTGACCACACACTTGGTCACATCCTCTCATTTGCGGTTTGCCCAGAGTCAAGATTGAGAGGTAAACTGACCAATCCAAGATAAGTCTCTTGTACTGGGGGCTGGGCAGGAGCTACTCATGGAGATTACAGTCGGCTAAGGAAAATGTAATTGTACAGCACAAAGTAATAAATCCCATTTTACTTATGTAAAGACAATAAAAACTGTGAATGGGATGGAGCTGCCACACTGCAATACAACTGCACTGTAAGGGGTTCATTTCACTTCACACCTTGTGTCTCTTTTTCCCACAAACAAAGGCCATGTACACACTCTTATCACTCTCCTTTCTTTTCCATGGGTCATTTTTGCAAACAAATTGTGTTTTCTGGGGGACATTGTGTGTTAATAATTAAATTTGATTGATTGCAGTAAAAAATAAATTAATGTCAGATGTTGTACCCCATTGTTAGGGGAAGTTGATGTGATACGCTCTAAAGGGGGAGTTGATGCGGTACGTGCTAAAGGGAAAATGTATCCGATATGCACTAAAGGCAAAATTTATGCAATAGGCGCTAAAGGGGAAGTTGATGTGATGCGCGCTAAAAGGGAAGTTGATGCGATACACTTTAAAGGGGAAGTTGATGCAATACGCATTAAAGGAGAAGTTGAAGGGATGCGCGCTATAGGGGAAGTTGATGCGCTGCGTGCTAAAGGGAAAGTTGGAATTAATGCAATAGACGCTAAAGGAGGCATTAATGCGACACATGCTAAAAGGGGAGTTGATGGCGCTCGCTAAAGGGGAAGTTGATGCAACATGTGCTAAAGGGGAAGTTGGTGCCATACGCCTTAAAGAGGAAGTTGGTGCACTATGCTTTAAAGGGGAAGTTGGTGTGATATGTGTTTAAGGAAAATTGGTGCAATACATGTTAAAGGGGTAGTTGATACGATATGCAGCAAAATGGACGTTGGTGAGATACTGATTCCTCCATTGTGTTGCCCCCCCCCCCCCCCCCCGAAGTTTACCAGATTTGCGGCTCAGCTAACAAACAGTGAGTTTGAATGGGTCAAGTTTGATTAGAAAGCTGCGGGTCCAGGTCTGTTGAATTTTGGATGCAAGTTCGGGTTAGATCTTTAGAAAAACTGGGCAATGCGGGGTATATATATATATATCCCTTATATTATATTAATACATTTTAACTTTTACAGAGATTGCATTGAGTTTTTAGGAGCAACCAATGAGGTGGGTCCTAACTTTTTAAATTTCTTTTACTTCAATACGATTAGCAAACTTTTGCATTTCTCATTCTTACACACTGAATCCATTTAACAGGCTCTCTCCCTTCCCCCCCAGCCCTTTGGCTTTTTAAAATGAGGGAAGAGGCCATCCACTGCATTATATTAAAGACATAGGACCTCCCATAAAAGAGGGCATGTTGGAGGTGCTATTATCACATGGAGGCTTGACCGGGCCTCCCAATAAACACCGGTCAGCAATCAACACGGCATACCGAAATGGTCGCGCTAACAAGCCGGTGGCCAAACATTTTCTAGACAAGGGTCACACTATAGAAGAATTTAATTTTATGGGTATTGACCATATCCCTTTAAACAAGAGAGGAGGAAATATGTCCAAAGAACTGCTTCAAAAAGAAGCATGATGGATACGTTATTTAAATACCATCCACCCCTATGGCTTAAATGAAAATATATCATTTAAATGTTTTTTGGATGATAGATAGTGAGGTCTACCCTCTATCTTACTTATTGAATACACGGTGTGGCAGGAACAAGCTAATAGAATTAATATATTTCACATAAGGTTTTATTAACTTTTTATGTAACTATCACTAGAGAACTAGTGAGTAACATAGATATTTAAGCACTAACACTTAAAGGGGGGGAATCTCTGGAATAGTACAGGTGGCATGTGTATTTTGTATTTATATATTTATATATTTTTATACATTGTGGGATCGTCGTGTCTGTGGTGTCACGATTCCTTAAGAAAGAGACAGCAGACTTTGTAACCATAAACAGTTGCGGCTCCTGCCTGTAGTTTATTAAACGGTAAACTAAAAGAAACTGAACAGAATCCCAGTCTCTGAGCGTCAAGCACACAGTTTCTTTACTGGTAAATAACTTCTTTTCCAGTATAAATCAGACAGTCTTTGCATTACCAAAACAAAAAAACCCTATTTGACTGCTTGTCTAAATCAATAGAACCAGAGCCTGCTAGCAGAGCTGCACTCCCTCCAGCATTTTCTCCAAAAACAACCACACACACATCACACCCCAGGCTGTCTGCTAATAGTCCACCTGTGGACTTAACTGGCTAAGAATCCCACCCACTCTTCCTAGCCAGACTCCAGCCTGTCTAACTGGGTAAATTAAACACCTCACTACAGAACTCCATTTAACTTCCTGGAGCCTCAGCGAAGCCATAACTGCAGCCTGGGTGGTTATACACTACTCCATCTACAACCTACTCCTTTAGCAAGACAGTTTCCCCTGTCACACATGTACAATGGAGATTTTTTAGTACAATTAACACACCATTTATTGTGTAATTTTTCGTATTTCGAAAATTTTCGAAAATACGTATTAAGAAAATACGAGAAAAATCCGCGTTCGCGAACAGGATAAATCCGCGGGATCCGGGTTCGGATCCACGAACCGGCCATCCCTACTATTCTTTGCTGGGCCATACGTTGATGCAGTAGCTGTTTGGTCTCCCCACATACAAATCAGAGCATTCTTCACTGCACTGCATATATGATGCGCTTTTCTTGTGTTTCAGTATTGGGTTCTTTCGGATGTCCCAAATAGAGGTGGGGGGGGGGTTCGACACCAACTGTTCTGCCATGTACAATGCTGTTTTGACACCTTACTCTGGGCATTCCTATAACACCCTCTTAGCCACTATCCAATCACGCCCTTAACACTTGGCTGTGATATGCTAATTGGGATTTTCCAGGGTACATAATTCCACAGATTCTTGTACAAGTCTTCTGAATTGAGAAAGCCAGTCGGATGTCTAGCGAAACGTCTTCAAGAACTAAACTTCAAGTCCAGTTGATCTAATTGAATACAACAGATATACCATGACCTGGATGAATGAAAACTTCACAAGCATATACTTTGTGGAATTTTAACAATTTGCAACATTCCATTTGCAGTATTTTCATGAATATTCCATGGTGTTCTGAATACTATCACTGCTTTTGCAATATTGCTTCGGACTATTCAATTTGTGGTATTTCGTGTTATAAATTCCATTAGTGGTATTCTCAATTAAGAACATCAATTTGCAGTATTCTTGCTTCTAACATTTTAATTACAGTATTTGCATTTCTGAATACTCTAGTCTTGTTAGGGAAATTTTGTTGGCAGAATTCTTATTGCAATCATTCCAGGGCTCTCTATTGTGAAAATTTGACATGCAGAAATCTCATTTATTAACATTCTACATTCTTGATTGACAGTTTGCAAGAAATATATCCCTAACATAGGCGCAGGGATGCATGGCAGATATAGGAATGGGTAAAGGGTTAGTTGGGGTTAGTTAGAACGTAGGTGTTAAATAATTGTGGCAGGAATGGGGAGGTCAAGGCAGGGAGAGTGAGTGCCAGAAGGTTTTGATGTAGCAAGAATAATGAAGGAGACGACTGAGAGGATAAATGAGGAAAGGAATAGAAGGGTTAGACAGACTAGAATAGCAAGGACATGATTCAGGCTCTAACCTTGATCATTGATTCAGCCTTCTACCTAAAGAGCTTGCGCTTGTAAGGGCAACATTTCCAGTTTTTTTCAGAACTGTGCTTCCTAACACACTCCTCCTTCCATCAGCATTGATCCAAGAGCAGCAGAGTGCAGAAGTGTAGGTCCCGGCTTCGCACTCCAATGACATCATCAACATTGGCGATGTACATTCCAGGGGTGAGCTTCCCTTTCTACATCATCTGCCATCCTGTTTGCAAGAATGAATTATTTTAACGTCAAGCAATCCTTATGGGAATCTAGTTTCTGAACATTATTTTCTATCTTGAACTTTTAGTTTAATGAATTCCGTTTTGCTTCTGAACATTCCCTTTGTGGTATTTTGTGTTCTTAACATTCGATTAATGGTATTCTCTCACTTGTGAACATTCCATTCTCAGTTTTGGTGATTTTAGACATTCCATTAACGTATTTTGCATTTCTGATACAGTATTCCATTCTAATTTGGCAACATTATATTGGCAGAATTTCTTTGCAAGCATTCTAGAGCTTTCATTGCAAAAATAATACCTGCAGAACTCTCATTCATAAACATTTCACATTTGGCGCATTTGTGTTCTAAACATTTCTTTAGTAGTATTCTCATTGTGAGCTATCCGTTCACATTATTTTTGCTTTTGAATAGTATTTTTGCCACTTGGCAAGCAGTGTCAGCGACAACAGCAAAAGCCAGCAAGATATTGATTGTCTTGTATAAAGGGTTTGAATTCAAGGGAGGAAAATATTATTCTCCCTGTTTACAAAGCAATGATAAGCCTCATTTGGGAAATTCGTGCTGTTTTGGAATCTCATGTAAACCCGTACTAGCCGAATGCGGAGACCTCTCTGTAAGGTAAACACTAATGGATCCCTGTTCGATGTAACGGTGCAGATTTTTGCACACTAGCATCTAGTGCGCCCTCTGCTGCCTGGCCAGGGTAATAGATTCAAGTAGAGGGCAGCTCCCCCCGGAACACCTCCCCTCATGGACTATTTAGAAATTCAACCATGTTCAATCCTTAAAGGTACGGTAACCTATTTTACTGTTTAAAGGAGAACAAGTTTCCCAAGACAACATGTCCCAAAGACAGAGATACATTAAAAAACTGTATCTCCCCTCTCCCTTCTGTAGTGCGGTGTGATTTATTAACCTGTTGGAACAGGGATCACATTATACACCTTGGCTGGGTTGAATCCCCAATTCACATTTCTCTGCTGTGCTCAACAAGATCAGCAACAAGTGTGTGTGTGTATGTGGTGTATAATCGAAAAAATCCAGGTTTCCGTGAAATTCGGGAGTCCGAAAGTTCATCGGACTTTGAAACCTCAGATTCGATTCTAAACTGGGTTCTATCCCAACCACATGCACTCTAGAGGTGCGGGAGACCACCCAACAAAACCGTGAGATTCCAGCAACTAAGGGGAGGCGCTGAGGATATCATGTCAACAACGGAAGCCTGTATGTTAAGAATCTATTATTACATCCACCAATGCAAACTTTACTAGAGAAGAATCTTACCAATGGAGGTGTCTAATAGCAATTCTGCTGTTTAAAGGGGCAGTATGGGAATATTGAGCGTAGTTTGAAAAACATTGATAGACCTAAAACGTTGGAGACGGGTTGGTATATGAACACTAAGATTTAAAAAAAAAAATTCCAAAACTGTTTTTTTCAAAGCCCTGACTGAAACCACAAAGGCCGTTATCTAAAATCTCTCCACGCGGCTTTTATAAGTGGCACGTCCTACGATCTCACACGCCTATTAACGCCCATCAATAGACCATGTTTAATGGTATTAGTCAGTCAATACAATACGGTGATTCACCGTGAAAGCCCCAAAAGAAAATGGCCGGATTGAATAATTTATGTTTTAACCATCTACCAAACAGCAGATAAAGAGACATTGCAACCTCTGGGCTTCCGGTATCCCAGTAGGGAACGTCACTGGAATGAGGCAAAGTTACGAAGACGTCTCAACAAACATTAATGGGGTGCGAGGCAAAGGAAACCCCAAATGCATTTATCATCGGGAACACCCAATGGAAGACATAAACTCTACGAGTGTACAGTACCATCCCAAAGCCATGACAATATCGAAATAATGCACCCGGTTAGCTCTACACAGAATATATATGGTAATGACACATAGAAGATCTGAAAAATTATATTTTAGAATACATAAGGCTCGGGACTTTCAAGGGGATGTGCAGTGGGAATATATCTTAAACAACCTCCTGGCTATGTGTTAAGAGGTTTTTATAAGGCTAATCCCCATTGACACCTTTCACATTATCAATGAAGGATTTCGGTCATTTCCATGTAAAAAAGGTCACCAGGGCACAGACCTGAACAGGTATCGTATTCCTTCAAGCAGAACCAAGCGTTATTTCACCCTGCTGAGTTCCGATGTCCCGCGTCCGTAAAGTGCCAGCGGGGAGACGAACCCCTTTCTGAATCGTTTAAAGTCACCACGGGGGACACTGAAGCTCACGGAGGGGGAAAGTATCACCAGTCTGTTAAAGGAAAAATACCGTCAGGTCTGTACCAGGGATGTCTCAGTTTAATCAGTGGTAGCGGATGTAAGCATTATAATCAGGGGTTTACGATGTATCAGTTAATCAGTGTTTAGCTATGTATAAGGATATCAGTGTTAGCTAGTCTTAGTTATAATCCAGCGAAGCATTGTCATTCAGTTCTAATCAGCGTAGCTATGTCCGCAGTGATAATAAGTGGTTTAGATATTGTCATTAGGTATAATCGTGTGTAGCTAGTGTGATTAGTGATAATTCAGTGTTTAGCGTGGTCATTCATATAATCTAGTGTTTAGCGTGACGTCATCAGTTATAATCAGTGTTTAGCTAGTTATAGTTATAATCAGTGTTTAGCTTGTCATCAGGTATAATCAGTGTTTAGCTATGTAATAGTTATAATTCAGTGTTTAGCTATTGTGATAGTTATAATCAGTGTTAGCTTTTAAACAGTTAAAAGCAGTGTTTAGATACGTAATATCAGTTATAATCAGTGTTTAGCATGCATCAGTTAACTGCAGGGTTTTAGCTATGCATCAGTTATAATCAGGTTTAGCATGTGATCAGTTCTAATCGTGTTTAGCTATGTTATCAGTTATAATCAGTTGTTTAGTATGTCATCAGTTATAATCGTGTTTAGCTATGTCATCAGTTAAATCAGTGTTTAGCTAGTCATCAGTTAATAAATCAGATGTTTAGCTATGTTATCAGTATAATCACGTGTTTAGCTAGTCATCATCAGGTATAATCAGTGTTAGCTAGTCATCAGTTTAATCAGGTTTAGCTATGTCATAGGTATAATCAGTGTGTTTAGTTAGGTCTAGTATGTCCCAATAATTTACTCCCTTGTCTATTATAAGGTCTTGGAACCCCCTGGTGATTTCTATATTATTTCTGCATTTGGTTTATATTATTTTATTATTACCAGCAAATTGCAGTTAGTCCAGGGTAAATAAATGTTAGAGAATTGTCTTAGCTCGTGCACAAATAAAACATTTCAAATCTTCCTTGTAGTTGTAGGAGGAAGAGAATGTCAAAGTGACGCCAATAAATCTCTCTCTGTCTCGGTACCAGAGGACGTCACCTGTCACTGCGAACATATGATTGGGAAGAAAGGAATTAGTGGTATTTTACTGTGTAAGGCCTCCGGTGCCATCTCAGCAAAGCAAAATCTACGAGCGATGTCCTGGGGGCACGAGATCTATTGAACTTGGGTAGGCAAAACGCATTCCAATAAAACACTGTGCAAGCTGGTTCGCAGCATGACATAGAAATGAAAACCCAAATCCTTAAGAACACGTCCAATTGCTGTCTTGTTTAGGTCAAATGACTGATACCTGTCCGGTCATAGAATCTTATACTTCAAACACCTCCTCGTTTATTCCTCTCCTTTAGATAACAACAGCCCAATGCACCGAGAGCGATACGGCCACCTGGGAGAAAATTGCCGGCGTGTTACTGCCGATAGTGCGCTCCATGCATTGCAAAAGTGCCAGAATGGCACGATCGGCATAGTTATCCGCGCCAGCACCACAAAGGGGGAGGAGTTTAAGTCACGCTAAACTCAGGCACCAGGAAGCCTCTTTGGCCCTTGAAAAGTACCTGATAGGAGAATTAGTCTCTCCTCCCTGAATAGCACGGAGCATGTCCAGCACATGAGCTAGGGAGGGGAGGGAAAAAGTAAAAAACAGGTATTTCTATACTGTAATATTTTATGGTGTATCTTTGGTATCGGGATTACTAAAAAACAAATGGGGGAGATTCAATATGGCCATTTTCTGTCTAAAAACAAAAAAACGGTTGTTAACCCTAAAAAAAATTTGGTTAAAGTGGGTTTGGACGGATTTCAAGCACAGCGCCATTTCCCGATGTTTTGGGAATAGCGCTGTGCTAACGATCCAAAACTACTTTGTAGCGTGAAACTAACGATTCGGGTGTGGAGCGTTTTAAAGTACCGCTCATTACCTTGCGGTCTTAAGGTAAGTAACGGGAGAGCGATATTGAATCTCCCCGTATATATTTAATCAGTAGATTTTGTCCCGAAAGCAGAGAAACATTTTATAGGGCAAGAGCCGAATATTTCTTAGGAGGTTTTCATCTCACTGACCTTTTTTAACCTTGTCCCAATTAAAGTTGACTTTTCCTTGATGGGAAATGGACTTTAATGGAGAGATTAAGGAACAAAACATTTTCTGTAATTATTATAACCAAATGTTACAAGAAAAAGGAACTACAGTTCGTTGGTTCCCCAAAACACAGATTTATAGGCCGTCCTAGGTGGGGTATTTGAGTATAAAGGGGGCACTGTTTTTAAAGAGAACTAAGTTCCTGCACCCGGCTTATAGAAAACTGTAACAATACTTCACCTGCAGGCACTAACCAAAGTTAGGAAAGTAACATTGGTTCTGGACAATGTAATTTTACTGACTTTACACCATATATTTTGTATAGGAAAGCAATATTAAAATTCTATCCCTTAAAAGGGCTATGTCTTGTCAGTGTTATCTGCCCCAACCCCAACTGACAATTTTTTCCCAGGATTACATTCACCATATTTATTTAAGTTCTATTTGCCTTCCTCCCTCGCTCAATACTTGTTATAATCTTGAGCATGTGCAGGAGGAGGCAGCTAGGAAACTGCAGCTAATTTATGGTGTGAGTCACTTGTCACTGCCTGATTGACAGCATGGAGAGAGGAGTCAGATTACTGTTGCCATCTGGTTAATTAATACAGGTAATAAAGTGCTTGAATATATAAGTGGGGGTGGGGGGCGGATAATGGGCATGTGACCAGATTTGTTTATGTGGGCAGCCATTAACAGGAATATAGGGATGGCCGGGTTCTTGAACCGGATCGCCGCAGATTTATCCCGATTCGCGAACGGCGGATTTTTCCGGATTTTCCGCTTACGAAACTGTCCGTACCGCGGATTCTCGTATTTTCGAAAAATACGCTGTAATAAAATTGTAAATTTCAAACATTATCGGAAATAAGAGAATCTCGTAATTTGCGGATATTCCTTTTAAGGGTCTGATCGCGGTGGATTTAGAATTTCAATTTTTTCGAAATTCACGGATCTGAGCGGACCGGATTTTGCAAAGTTCGGACATCTTAATCAGGACCAAACATGTTGCAGCCGAGCCGAAATACATGGCCTTATGGACAAACCTTGGGGATGCACGGGTATTACTGTACAGTTCAACGAACCCTTTCTAGTTCGCCCCGTTGCTGTCAGTCATTACTGCTATTGGATTGTTTTACCTGGAAAACCATGAATGCCATTTAGGCTAATGGTCATACACAGAGGACATAAAATTCCCTTCTCTGTATCTTTCTCCACAGGGAGTTTTGAAACTGCCTGTACTGCTGGGAGGTTTAGTTTAGCCGGATTCCTGCAGGTTTGGGTGTGTGATGTGAAAACCGGATGTGGTTTTAGTGTCAGCACATTGTGCTAGGCTTGTGAGCATTTTCCTTTCCCTTAATCTGGAGTCATGTGCAAAACTGATGGTATATGCCATAATGAAGCCCAGATTTTCTTAGTCTTTTCTCAAAACCACCCCAGTCTTATTAAGACGGCCCCAGCTTGACTTAACCAGCCTAGTCTTGTTTAGACCCAACCCAGCCTTACTTAATTTAGACCCACCAGCCTTGTTAACCCCGCCTCAGTCTTGTTTAGACCCACCCCCGGTCTGCTCAAAACATGCCTCTGCCTAAAAGACCTTGACCCAGCTTTGATCAAGGCCCACATAACTGCAACCTTCTCAGACTGCCTCGATTTATTTACCATTACTGCCACCTACTTTGTTTGGTATTACGATTTGTATGTGAATACTAATTTATGGCCTTTACAGGTTTGATTGTAGAGGGCCCTGATCTGACACTATATATTCTTAATACAAAGCATCAAACAAGAGCGCAGATTAATAAACATACACAAGACCAGAGTAAGGAGACTCTTCTACAGATTTCAGCTGTGTTAAAAGATAAATAAAGCCCTAGACTACATTTAGAAATCTGGAGCACCTCTGTCTCACATTTTATTGCTTCGTCTGTTCACATTTGTCTTGCCTTATTTCCCAGGATGTCTTGTTCTTCCGGGAACACCCACATTTGTAGCCTTCTTGCACATGACCATTTGTACAACCTCATTAGAAGCTTCAAGGATTCAGCAGTGTGCCTGTAGGGCAAATGTGTGTACCCTACAGCATCACAATTACTGTTGTAATGGCCACAGGGCCCTTCTATCTACCCGCACACTATAGTAATTTACGACTCAACTGTGAGTCGGGAGCGGTTTCCAGACAGAAATCTTCCGCACGATAGTCCACACAGGGCAAAGGGGGCAAAAGACAGTCAATCATATACATATGTTCACACAGTCACATGTAACGTGCATCTAGCCATGCATCTACAGGCTCCGGTGTGCTTACTCATAGTAGGTTATTCAAAACGGGCACATGCCAGCTGAGCCAAGGGAGCGAGAAAGAATGAAAATGTGATTAGGCTAGGGCACACTAGCGCGTTTTTCACGCGGGTGCCGCAGCTTTCGCGCTCGAGATTGCTCCCATGATTTTTGCTCGAAAAGGAAAGAGAGGGAAGGGAACGAAAAATTTCACGCGATTTCCGATGCGCTGCGATTGCACGGTCCGTTCACGTTTTGGGAACGCATGCGTTCACCATTTTTTCGGGTTTGTGTTAAACATGCGTTTCCAAACACGAAAAGGGCGAAAAAATGCATGCGCAAAAGGCGAACGCACAAGAAAAGCGCACACAATCGCGTGCGATAACGCCTACAGCCTTAGGTGAAGTAAAACGCGGTGCGCTCCCCCCGCGCATTACTGTCACCCAGTTTGTAATGTACGGACAGATCTGCTGGGACATCCCACCTGGCTTCTCTCTATAAGCCGTGCGGCAAAATAGGGTTGAGCAAACGTGTGAACGAAAGCACCATCCGATATTGGCAGTTTAGAATGGAATCTTTAACGCCAGCGAATATTTCCGTTTATATAGATACGAACCGTTTACATTCCGCTAACAGATCATTGGTGGCTAGTGTACAATAAAACTCATATTGCTTAATGACAAAAATTCTGGCATATTTACAATATTACCATTGTGTGTTAAGACCATGGAAGTCCCCGGTGACTTCTAATATCCTTATTATTTTACTGTTGGTAGTACTCTATTTCTTGTATAAAAATGGCTGTGTCTGCCATAAAACAGTGACTTTAACATTAATGGTGCGTTGTCCAAACAAAACAAAAAAAACATAGAAATTTCCATCTGTGGATATCAGAGAATGTGAGACTTATAGTTCAGCTAACATAGATTAATATGAATCAAACATAAAGGAGATGTTGAGGCTAAGACACAGGTTTTTGACTAAGCCCAGAAGTGTTAGTAATAGTAAATTACAAAGTAAGCTGGGTAACAAACCATACAATAATTACGTCCGACCGTCATTTAAGGGTTTTTTGGCGGGCCTATTATTGTATGGTTTCTTCTTGCGACATGACAACTGAGACCAACTGTCATCTGAATTGGACGAAAGCATGATTGCACATTGTGGAAAATTCATGCAGTCCTCTCGGGTAGGGGTTCAGGGTTATGGGATCCGTACTGAAGCCTCAAAGGACGGTTTTAGCTTGTGTTACCCCCCTTTACTCACATATCACAGGAGCAAACAAGATGTCATGGACAAGTTTCATTCTGTTTCTTGAACTGACATGACTGGACCAGTAACTTAGTAAGAGGAGGGGCTTAGTAATGATGGAAGAATTTTTCATACAGTGTATATTTCTTATTTAAAGGGAAAGGGGAAGTGAAGGGCTATAAAATAAAGGGGAAGTGTGGTTAGTGGATTGTTGTTTTGCAGGTTGTCCAGCTTTCCTGTATATTACGGTACTGAATTCACATTTTTAAGTGCTTTTAATTGAACGTTAGCCCTAGGGGTTTTTTCTGGAAAACAACATAGTTCATTTCTTAAAACACATTAAGCTCCAGGAAGAGATATTTGATCTGCCAATAGTTTCTCTTGTGTTGATCTTTCCCATTCCCAAAATTTGGTATTGGGTGATGTGTAAGATACGATAATGGGCTTCTCCCAACCCGCCAGATCCCTAGTGATATCTTCTTTTAAGAAACGTCAAGGAGGGAGCGACCATACTTTTTGCATAGATAGTTACATCTGAAGCTAAAATAAACATGAACACAACCAGACTATGTTAGTACATGTGTATATGTATGTATGCACATAGTTTCTGTTTAAACAGCACAGCACAACAGTGATTTGGATACGGAGTTGGGGTACTGCATTTTGCCTACCTCCGATAAATGAAAACTAACATTACATTATATTTCATCTCTATTGGGTCATTATATTGTTGTCTATAGAAAATTGGATTATTCAAACGGCCTTCCTTTTTATACATTGAGGAGAACTAGTAGTGCGAAATTAAAGTTTTGAAAAAAGTTTTGCCAGTCTTTTTGAGTGCTTCAAATAATTTTTAATAACAGGGAGGCCCAGGGGGACTAACCTGCAGAAGAAAAACTGTACTGTTGTAGCTCCTCAACAACCAAATGGGAGCGGTAGGAAATAATTAAACCGTACCACCTGCCAGGTACTTGTCATTTTTAATAAGTTATAGTTCTGTAGAGTTGTCCTTTAAGTGAAATGAATACGACTCTATTATAAAGGCTTGATCCAATCCTTCCTGAGGTTCGAAGCATGTGACTGCAATTTCTGTAAGCTAATCAGACTGAATACTCGGCCATAATTATAATAAGAGCTTGTCGAATGGAGTTGACGGCTTCACGCTGAGATCACGAATTGCGCACTAAGCTAGATAAGCTTGGGAAATGGTGCTGAACTGGGTTTGCCATGTAAAAGTTCGCTTTATGAATTCGTACATTGGACAATGAAAGGGGGGACAGTGGAGATATGGGAATAAAGGCAACATGAGTATGTATGCAAAAAAGGAATTCACCTGCTGATATGTTAAGTAATTAGATGCTTGCTTAATATGTGGAAACTCGATAAAGTGCTCAGAAAAATAGGTAGTGAAATGTTCTGACTCATGTAGATAGAAACAGTTTGTCTATAATTTAAAACCATATCCGACCTTAAACACAAGGACCAACACTGATGGAAATTTTGGTGAGGCTTCAGCCGCATGCTTGTGATGGTCATAGAAATCATCGAGACGTAATATTATTATATGCTATAGTAGTAAATAGCAAATTATTAGTGACGTACTATCATTATAGTAGTATTAATAGCAAATTATTAGTGAAGTAATATCCTTATAGTAGTATAATAGCCACATTATTAGTGACGTACTATCCTTATATTATAGTAATATTAATAGCTCATAATGACTAAATTTCCGATTTATAGTAGTTAATAGCACATTATTAGTGACGTAATACCTTATAGTAGTATAAGTAATTCTTAGTGACGTAGTCCTATAGTAATATAGTAGCACATATCATTAATGTAATAGCCTTGTATTATAGTATTAGCTAGCAACATTATCAGTAATGTAGATCTTATATTATGTAATATAGTAGCAACCTTATCAGTAATGTAATAACTTATTTATAGTAAGATAGTAGGCACATTATCCAGTAATGTAATATCCTTATAGTATTATAGTCAGCCACATTATCAGTAATGTAAATATCCGTAGAGTATAGTATATAGTAAGCACATTATCAGTAATAATATTTTATTATGATAGTAATGATGTAAGCACATATCAGTAATGTAAATCCTTAATATTATAGTAATATAGTAGCACATTATCAGTAATGTAGATTTATATTATAGTAATATAGTTAGCACTTATCAGAAATGGAATCTCTTTATAGTATAGTAATTATAGTAGCACTTAACAGTACGTAATATCCTGGATATTATAGTAATGAGTAGAACAGTATCAGTAAGGTAATATCCTTATATTATAGTATTTAGTAGCCACATTATCACTATGTAATTACCTTATATTATAGTATTATAGTAGCACATTATCAGTAAGTAATATCCTATATTAAGTAATTTAGTAGCACATTATCAGTGACGTTAAGATCCTGATATTATAGTAATATAGTAGCACATTATCAGTAATGTCAGATCCTTATATATAGTAATATAGTGCACATCGCTAATGTAATCTCTTTATATTATAGTAATATAGTAGCACATATCAGTAAGGTAAATCCTTATATTATAGTAATAATAGTAGCACTTATCAGTAAGGAAATCCTTAGATTCTAGTATTATTAGAGCACATTATCTAGTAAATGTAAATATCCTTATATTATAGTATTATAGGAGCCACATTATCAGTAATGTAATATCTTGATATTATAGTAAGATAGTAGCACGTTTATCAGTAAGTAATATCCTTTATATTATAGAATTCAAGTAGAAAATTATCAGTAATGAAATATCATTTATATTTTGTAATATAGTAGCACATTATCAGTAATGTAATATCCTTAATTATAGTAAGTATAGTAGCACATTATCAGGACATAATATTCCTTATATATGAGTAAATATAGTAGCAAAGTATCCGTACTGTTATATATTATATTAAGTAATCTAGCTAGAACATTATCAGTAATGGGTAATAGCCTATATTAGAGAATATAGTAGAACATTATCAGTAATGTAATATCCTTAATCTTAAGTAATATAGTAGGACATTATCATGTAATAAATCCCTTATATCTATAGTAATTTATAGTAGCACATTATCAGTATGTAATATACTTATATTATAGTATATAGTAGCACATTATCAGTAATGTACTATCTTTATATTTAGTATATAGTAGCCACATGATCAGGCGGGAATATCCTATTATTTGGAATATTAGTAGCAACATTATCAGTAATGTTAATATCCTTATTATTAATATATAGCCACATTATCAGTAATGTAATATCTTATATTATAGTAATATAGTAGAACATTTATCAGTAATGTATATCATTATCTTATAGTATTATAGTAGCACATTATTCAGTAATGTAATATCCTATATATAGTATTATAGTAGCACATTATCAGTGATGTATCTCTTATATTTATAGTAAGATAGGAGCAATTATCCGTGACGTAATCTGTATATCATCGTATTATAGAAGCACATTATCTAGTAATGTAATATCCTTATACCAGATATTATAGTAGCACATTATCAGTGACGTAATTCCTTTTATTATAGTAATATAGTAGCCCGTTATCGTAATGTAATCTCCTTATATCATAGTATTATAGTAGACATATATCAGTAATGTAATATCCATATATTATAGCACCCTATCAGTTAAAGTAATATCCTTATATTATAGTATTATAGCAGCACATTATCAGTAAGTAATATCTTATATATTAGTATTATAGCAGCACATTATCAGGAATGTAATTATGCCTTATATATTAGTAGCACATTATCAGTAATGTAATAATCCTTATATTAAGCAGCACATTATCAGTAAAGATATCCTTATCTTATAGTATTTAGCAGCACATTATCAGTATGTGATCACCACCCCGACCTTACTATATCCATAGTATTATAGTAGCACATTATCAGGAACATTATATCCTTTATTATAGTGAATATATTAGTCGCACGTTATCAGTAATGTAATATCCTTATATTATCGTAATATAGTAGGCACATTATCAGAAGTAATATCCTATATATAGTATTAGAGACGGCCATTATCAGTAATGTAATATCATATAGTATTATAGCAGCACATTCTCAGTAATGTAATATCCCTTATATGATAGTAATATAGACTAGCACAGTATCCAGTAATGTAATATCCTTATATTATAGTTTATAGCAGCACAATATCAGTGATGTGTTAATATCCTATATTATAGTATTATAGTTAGGAACATTATCAGTAATGTAATTCCTATATTTAGTATTTATAGCGCACATTATCAGTAATGTAATATTTTTTCTTTATTATAGTAATAGTAGCACATTATCGTAATGTAAGATCCTTATATTATAGTACTATGTAGAACGTATCAGTAATGTAATATCACGTTATTATAGTATATAGTAGCACTTTATCAGTAATGTAAATCTTAATTATAGTATATAGTAGCACCATTATAGTATCGTAATATCCTTATATTATAGTAATATAGTAGCACGTTTATCAGTAATGTAAATATCCTATATTTATAGTAATATAGTAGCAGTTATCAGGAGTAATATCCCTTATATTATAGTATTATAGAGCCATTACAGTATGTTATATCATATAGTAATTAGTATAGTAGAACATTATCAGTAATGTAATATCCTTATATTATAGTTTATAGAGCACATTATCGGGAATTGTAATATCCTATTTTTATAGGATTAAGTAGCACATTTATCAGTAATGTAAGATCCTTATATTATAGTAATATAGCAGACATTATTCAGTAATGTAATACCTTATATTATCGGTATTATAGTAGCCACATATCAGTGACGTAACTAAGCCTATATCATAGTATTATAGAGCACAGTTATCAGTAAAGTACTATCCTTATATTTATAGCAGCACATATCAGGACGTAATTATCCTATATTATAGTATTAAGTAAAGAGAAGAAGAAGTAGAGATGTGATACCATTTATTGGCTAACTAAATTTAAAAAAATTAAGCAAGTTTCGGGAGTCCAAGCCCCCTTATTCAGGTTGGTGGTTAAATCCAGCTGATGCGGGGGCTTAGACTCCCATGTAGGGTGGGGGCAAAAGCGGACAGTGTGATCCAACTTTGAAGGATAAGTAAATTCGGTGTGAGGAACTTGGGTACTTTCATGAGTTAAAACCCGTTTCTAAAGGTCTGAATAAAATAAAACGAAGAGAAGGTTTGATCAAGAAGTTTCCCGCTATAGAGCTTACATGAACAAAAACACATTTAAAAGACGCGGTGGTAGTAGAAGAAGAAATATTATAAATTAAGTTAAAAACATGGGGTCGGATAATCGACAGTTAAGAGTCCCACAGACTAAACAATAAAGGTTATCTGCTACTGTAAACAAGAGAGAAACGCGTTGGGAACCATTGAGATAACCCTTTAAACTTTCCATGGCTGAGACTGGAGATTATGCGGGACAGCAACCCTTAGCTGTTATGGAACTAGAACCATGTGGCCTAATAAAGACCCCGTCACGCACCTTACCAGGAGGTTGGGGGGGCTAGCCAGAGGACTATTCCCAAAACACTTACGATGAAGTGAAAGTGCTTTTCATGTTAACTAGACGGATGTGAATGTGAAATATTTAGTGAATATTTAGTATTTGTAAAAACGGGCGAAGAATCGAGAAAAAGAAATTTACCACACCAGTTCAGCCTCAATATTATGTGTGTACTGCTGTCTTAAGGAGAGGTTTTACTGATTTCCCGCTAGTCATTTGGCCTATGTATATTTTACCATGGAGAGGAGCTAAACACTAAGGGCTTCTGCCCGGGGTCTTCTTAGTAAACGAAAGGTTACGGCACTATACGGTCCCTCTTCAGGGTTGCGATTGGAGCAATAGCGAAGTCCTCTCCTTCCAGAGGATGTCTTTCATTAGCTAATTGGTTTAGGTCCTTACCATGGATAATGCAGCTATGCGTTGGGTGGGGGAGGTATAATTTGCCCTTTAAATTGTAGATAGACGGGTTGCTACCAATATCGTACAAAGTGGTGCTACTTTTGACCACCAATCAGATGTTAGCTTTCCATGTTATAATAAATAAAGATTGAATTGGATGGGGCAAGTTTACACAATTTTAAATGTACTTTATGATACTTTATGATGACTTAAATGATTACATTTTAAATGATGAACTTTTTGAATATCACTGTAAGGTATTTTCCTTCTACTCTGCCTGACACTTTTCAAAAAAAGT
This sequence comes from Hymenochirus boettgeri, assembly GCA_019447015.1. Lineage (NCBI taxonomy): Eukaryota > Metazoa > Chordata > Amphibia > Anura > Pipidae > Hymenochirus > Hymenochirus boettgeri. Next base: position 114,884,625 of record CM033476.1, on the reverse strand, counting down.
GAGCTCTGGCCTGCAGCCCTCTTGCTTATTTAGCAGGGGCACTGCACGAGCATTTTTTGTCATATTCGCCTCATTAGAGAGACACCCGTGCTGGGTACCTCGATCCGATTGCTCGCCCGAGCAAAAATAATCGAACTGATCTTGCTTCTAGACGTGAATGAAATTTATAAACAAGAGGGCGGAAGTTAAAAAGCCAGTAAGGGCAATATAGGTAGGGATGTAACAATATCCTATAATATCTTCTTCGTAGCAGCTGTCGCCGCCATGGAAGATGTCACCGCCACTGACCAACTGTTGGGGATCGAGCTGCCTTATTGCCCCACATGGTGCGAGACTGGTAATGAGCTTGTACATTGAAGAAAAAACGGCAGACTATTCAGTTAAATTTATCAGGAAATCGGAGAGATAAGGAAAAATTGCGGTTGTGAGGTTTTTCAGGGTGGGGTGGACATGGCCTTAATTAAAGCTTTTATGCAGACAATGCAGTGGACATTGTGTTAGTGTTCAATGTTTGTTAAGGGGCACATTATTACCATAGGACATTAACGTTCGGTAATAAGATTAGATGAACTCCAGGAGGAAAACCCCATTCACCTCCAAACACAAGAAGGGATATATGGAGGATACGTTGCCTTGCTAACTCTAATAAAGATTCTCAAAACTTGTGCCTCCAGATTTTGGGAAATGGCTCTATATTTATAACCAGAGCTAGGAGGAGAAACTTTTGGGGAAGCTGCCCCTGCGTAGTCCAAAACCGGAGATCCGCGAAATGCAGACAGAAGTGCAAAAGCCTTGCCCAAGTGATTTCATTTAAACCGACCAATCAGATGTAAGCAGTTCACTCGGTTACTGTAGTTAGAAAAAATTGTTGGATGCGGCAGATTCAAGCGTAGTTTTAAAGTCCGCCCATGTTCGTACCACAGGATGCAAACCTTGTTACCGTTTATTGAATCTGCCCCAAAAGATTAATTGACAGCTCCTCCCCTCTCTCCCATGATGAATCAAAACCGAGCAATTGGTCTGTCCCACTCGGGAGACAAGAGCGTAATCCTACTGACTTGTGCAGATATATATTGGTACTAAAATGATTTGATATTACAGCACATAGGGTATGTATTAAAGACCTGATCCAAATGTATTTTAGACCATTGTTCTCCTTAATGTTGATGATGAAAAACGGTAATGTATATGTATGGTAGAGAACAGTGGGCTGCATCTTAAAATCCGCCACAAGCCCAAACACATGCGCCGAAAACAATAGCGGTATTTTATATACAGAACGAAAATCCCTTGTTAGCGTGAAATATGTTCCATTTAACAAAACAACCGAAAAATGCAACAAAGAGAGAAAAACACAAAACCAAATTGTTCCATGCCTTGTAATCTGTTATAAGGAGAAGAAACGTTCCACTCAATAAGAATTTTCATAGCAATCTGACACCACTCCAGATTCAGTATTTCCAGGAATTTTCATTCCTATTACTGCCCCATGCTATTGTATTATATTTTAATACATCACCCCTTTACGATAACCCACCAAGATGTACCTAGATTTCCTGTAGTCTGTACATTAATCCACATGCAAAACTATACAAATGACCCAAATTTTACGGTACATTCTCTGATACAAGGAAAAACAACCGATAGGGGAAAGGACAATTAGAGAGATTCGTGTTGTCAAGAAGGATTTCAACCTAAAGATGTGAACTGGCAGCGATTTCTGCTCCCATCTTCCCTGATTGGCTAGAAGGGTAACTGACGATAGTATAGTTATAAGCTTTCCCATTACATATAGATTACCTCCACACCCTTTTTCTTTAGGTTTTCATAGATAAAAATGTAGTTCAAACAAGTACATGAAACATCCCCAAATCCACAGAATCGGCTCGCTGGGGAGACAATTAGCTTTTTGGGATAAATGAGGAAATTAGGGGAGGTATCAGCACCAACCAATAGCAATGGTCTATCTTAATATAGTCTGTAAGGAATGGTACAGTATGCATATAATAGAGGAGACTTATAATAATCATAATAATAAAATATCAGTACATTTCTTTAAGTGTATGTATACAGAAAAAAATAGATTTGCGGCCATATTAATCTTATAATCTAATTATATGTATGTGTGTAGTGTGATGTGTGTTTGTTGTCCAGATAAACTTCCAAGACGGGACAATTTTCATGAGACTTGGTACACTTAGTATAAGGACCTGGAGAAAAGCATGGCTACTTACAACTGTAAAAAAATGCCTCGTACCCCCTTCCCCCACATTTAATTAACTGTGTTGCTGCCCTGTTGTGAATGAGTAATTCAATTTAATTCCAAATGTCACAGATTGTTCAGGGCAGTACAATGCTTTACTTGATTTTGTTCTGTTGTTGCTGTGATAGGAGGATAGACTGTCAATCACAAGGAGCAGCAGACCAGTGAGTAAATTCATGTGACCACACACTTGGTCACCTCCTCTCATTGTGGTTTGCCCAGAGTCAAGATTGAGAGGTAAACGACCAATCCAAGATAAGTCTCTTGTACTGGGGGTGGGCAGGAGCTACTCATGGAGAACAGTCGCTAAGGAAAATGTAATTGTACAGAACAAAGTAATAAATCCCATTTTACTTAAGAAAGACAATAAAACTGTGAATGGGATGGAGCTGCCACACTGCAATACAACTGCACTGTAAGGGGTTCATTTCACTTCAACACTTGTGTCTCTTTTTCCCACAAAACAAGGCACGTACACACTCTTTCACTCTCCTTTCTTTCCATGGGTCATTTTTGCAAAAAATTGTGTTTTCTGGGGAAATTGTGTGTAATAATAATTTGATTGATTGCAGTAAAAAATAAATAATTGATGTTGTACCCCATTGTAGGGAAGTGATGGATACGCTAAAGGGAGTTGATGCGATACGCTCAAAGGGGAGAGTTGATGCGATACGCTCTAAAGGGAAGTTGATGCCGATACGCTACTAAAGGACAGTTGATGCGATAGCTCTAAAGGGAAGTTGATGCGATAGCGCTCTAAAGGGAAGTTGATGCGATACGCTCTAAGGAAGTAGCAATACGTTAAGGAAGTTATGACGATATGCGCTAAAGGAAGTTGATGCGATATGTGTTAAAGGGGAAGTTGATGCGATACATGCTAAAGGGAAGTTGATGCGATAGGTGCTAAAGGGAAGTTGATGCGATACGCGCTAAAGGGAAGTTGATGCGATATGTGTTAAAGGGGAAGTTGATGCGATCGCTCTAAAGGGGAAGTTGATGCGATACGCTCAAAGGGGAAGTTGATGCGATACGCTCTAAAGGGGAGTTGATGCGATACGCTCTAAAGGGGAAGTTGATGCGGATACGCTCTTAAAGGGGAAGTTGAATGCGATACGCTACTAAAGGGGAAAGTTGATGCGATACGCTCTAAAGGGAAGTTGATGCGATACCGCTAAAGGAGTGATGCGATACGCTCTAAAGGGGAAGTTGATGCGATACGCTCTAAAGGGGAAAGTTGATGCGTAACGCGCTAAAGGGGAAGTTGATGCGATACGCCTAAAGGGGAAGTGATGCGATACGACTCTAAAGGGAAGTTGATGGATTACGCTAAAAGGGAAGTTGATGCGATGCGCGCTAAAGGGGAAGTTTGATGCGATACGGCTAAAGGGTAAGTTGAATGCGATAACGCGCTAAAAGGGGAAAGTTGATGCGATACGCTGCTAAAGGGGAAGTTGATGCGATAGGTTGCTAAGGGAAGTGATGCATAACGCTCTAAGGGAAGTTGATGCATACGCGCTGAAAGGGGAAGTTGATGCGATACGAGGATAAGGGGGAAAGTGGAAGTTGATGCGATACGCGCTAAGGGAAGTTGATGCGATACGCTCTAAAGGGGAAGTTGAGTGCGATACGCGAAAGGGGAAGTTGATGCTACGCCTAAAGGGGAAGTTGATGCGATACGCTCTAAAGGAGGAAAGTTGATGCGATACGAGCTAAAGGGAAGTGATGCGAGGTAGCGCTCATAAGGGGAAGTTGATCGATAGCTCTAAAGGGAAAGTTGAGCGATACGCTCTAAAGGGAAGTTGATGTGATATGCGTGCGCTAAAGGGAAGTGATCTGATACGCTAAAGGGAAGTGATGCGATACGCGCTAAAGGGAAAGTTGATGCGATAGCGCTAAAGGAAGTTGATGCGAACGGCTAAAGGTGAAGTTGATGCGATACGCCTGAAAGGGGAAGGTTGATGCTCAGATACGCGCTAAAAGGGGAAGTTGATGCGAACGTGCTAAGGGAAAGTGATGCTAGCGCTAAAGGGGAAGTATGGGATGCGATAGCGCGCTCTAAAGGGGAAGTTGATGCGATACGTGCTAAAGGGAAAGTTTGAATGGATAGCGCCATAAGGGGAAGTGATCGAACCGGAATTAGCTTACACTAAGAGGGGAGTGTATGCGTAAAGAACGGCGAAATGTAAGGGGAGTTGATGCGATACGCTGTTAAAGGGGAAGTGATGCGAACGCGCTAAAGGGGGAAGTTGATGCGATACGTGCTAAAGGGTAAGTTGATGCGATACGCTCTAAAGGGGAAGTTGATGCGATACGTGCTAAAGGGAAAGTTGATGTGATAGGCGCTAAAGGGGAAGTTGATGCGATACGCGCTAAAGGGGAAGTTGATGCGATAGGCACTAAAGAGGAAGTTGATGTGATATGCGTTAAAGGGAAAGTTGGTGTGATACATGTTAAAGGGGTAGTTGATGCGATACGTGTTAAAGGATAGTTGGTGTGATACGTGTTAAAGGATAGTTGTTGTGATACATGTTAAAGGGGTAGTTGATGTACATGTTAAAGGATAGTTGGTGTTATACGTGTTAAAGGATAGTTGGTGTGATACATGTTAAAGGGGTAGTTGATGTGATACGTGTTAAAGGATAGTTGGTATGATACATGTTAAAGGGGTAGTTGATGTGATATGCATCAAAGGGGAAGTTGGTGTGATACTGAATCCTCCATTGTGTTGCCCCCCCCCCCAAAGTTTACCAGATTTGCGGCTCAGCTAACCCACAGTGAGTTTGAATGGGTCAGGTTTGGTTAGAAAGCTGCGGGTCCAGGTCTGTTGAATTTTGGATGCAGGTTCGGGTTGGATCTTTAGAAAAAAACGGGCACCGCCGGGTACTCTACTAGTCTATAAAAAAATACATGCACTTACTCTGAGGTGTGTGTGTTGCTGCATGCCTTTAATAAAATACTTGTTTTGTTCAGGCTCTGACCACTGACCTGGCTATTTTCCCCCATACCAACTGTCAATGCTGCATACAGTATACAGCACACCAACTGTCAAAACTGCACACAGTGTACAGCACACCAACTGTCAATACTGCATACAGTATACAGCACACCAACTGTCAAAACTGCATACAGTGTACAGCACACCAACTATCAAAACTGCATACAGTGTACAGCACACCAACTGTCAAAACTGCATACAGTATACAGCACACCAACTGTCAATGCTGCATACAGTATACAGCACACCAACTGTCAATGCTGCATACAGTATACAGCACACCAACTGTCAAAACTGCATACAGTGTACAGCACACCAACTGTCAAAACTGCATACAGTATACAGCACACCAACTGTCAATGCTGCATACAGTATACAGCACACCAACTGTCAATGCTGCATACAGTATACAGCACACCAACTGTCAAAACTGCATACAGTGTACAGCACACCAACTGTCAAAACTGCATACAGTGTACAGCACACCAACTGTCAAAACTGCATACAGTATACAGCACACCAACTGTCAAAACTGCATACAGTGTACAGCACACCAACTGTCATTTTACCGAGTGTACATTGTACCATCCAAAAGCATGAAAATATCGAAATATGCCCAACCCCGGTTTTAGCTCTACATCAGCATAATATGGTTTAATCACAAGACTATCCTGAAATTATATTCTTAGAATACATAGCTCTGGACTTCAAGGGGGGATGTGCAGGGATTATCCTTATAAAAAACTCTGGATTATGTAGTTAAGAGGTTTTTATAGGATAATCCATTGACAGCCTTTCCCCCACCATTATCATGAAGGATTTCGGTTCATTTCATGAAATAAAAAAGGTTCACCAGGGCACAGACTGAAACGTATCGTATTCCTTCAATCAGAACCAGCGTGTATTTCCCCCTGCTGAGTTCCGATTGTCCGCGTCCGAAGTGCAGTCGCGGAGTAACACGAACCCCTTCCTATGACTCTAAGGCACCACGGACACTCAGCTCACGGCAGGGGGAAGTATCCCCAGTCTGATTAAAGGAATAACATTACGTAGGTCTGTAACCCGGTGTATCGTTTTCAGTTCCGAGTCTCAGTTAAATCACGTTTTAGCGTGATGTCATCATTATAATCAGTGTTTGCATTGTCATCAGTTGATAATCAGTGTTTAGCATATGTCATAAGGTTATAATCATGCTAGTGATTTATCAAGGTTAAGCTATGTCTCATTGAATCATCGTTGAGCTATCATCAGGTATATAATCAGTGTTTAGCTTGTCATTAGTTATACCAGTGTTAGCTATGTGATTAGTTAATAATCAGTGTTTAGCTTTGTCATCAGTTTAAATACTACGTCTGTTTATTCATGTATTTCGTATCAGTTGATAAATCAGTGTTTAGCTATTGTATCAGTGTATACTCATGTGTTGCTAGTCATAATAGTGTTCATTAGTTATAATCAGTTGTTTAGCTATGTGATTAGTTTAATTCAGTGTTTTAGCTTTGTAATCAGTTATAATCAGTGTTAGCTACGGTCATCATTAGAATTCAGTTGTTTAGCTATGTCATCAGTTTATATCAGTGTTTAGCTATGTATCGTTAAATCAGTGTGTTAGCTATGGTATCATTTATAATTCAGTTTTTAGCTGTTATCAGTTCATAATCAGTGTTTTTAGCTATTCATCAGTGTATATATCAGTGTTTAGCTATGTCATCAGTTATTAATCAGTGTTTAGCTATGTTATCAAGGTATAATCATTTTAGTGTATCGTTTAATTGGTTTAGCCTCATCAGGTATCCAGTGTAATCAGTAATCGTTAGCTGTCATTAGATAATCAGTGTTAGTTTGACTCATATTGTCCCATAGATAGTTTCTCCCTTCTATATAAAGGTCTGGAACCCCTGGTGATTTCTATATATTTCTGCATTGGTTATAGTTTATTATTTATATACAGCAAATTGCAGTTTAACAGGTAATTTAACATGTTAGCGTAAATTGTCTTCGCTTAGTGCACAAATAACATTTCAAATCTTCCTGTAGTGTAGGAATGTCAAAGTGACGCCAATAATTATCTATCTCTGTCCCTCGGTTAACCCAGAGAGACGTCACCTGCCACGCCGAACATCTAGATTGGAAGGAAAGGAATTAGATTTGTAATTGACATTGTGTAAAGGCCTCCGGTGGCCCATATCAGCAAAGCACATCTCCGAGCGATGTCCTGGGGGGCCACGGAAATCTAACTTGAAATGGTAGGGCAAACGCACTTCCAATAAAACCACTGTGCAAGTTGGTTCGCAGCCATTACATAGAAAAAACCCAAATCCTAAGAAACACGTACAATTTGCCTTTCATCGGCTAGGTCAAATGATATTACCGTGTCCGAGTTTTCAATAGAATTCATTACTTACACACCCTCCCTCTTTTTCCCTCTACCTTTTAGATAAAACACCAAGACGAGAGCCCGATACGCGGCCACCTGAGAGAAATGACGGCGATGTTACTATGCCATAGTTGTCTCTCCATGCATGCAAAGGTCAACAGAATGGCCCACTATCGGCCATGTTTTATCGCGCCAGCCACCACCATGGGAGTGTTAGTTTAAGTCACGCTAATAAGGCACCAGGGAGCCTCTTTGCGCCTGAAAGTTACTGATTTAGGAGGAAATTAAGTCTCTCTCCCCTGAATAGCACGGAGCATTCCAAACACACTGAGCTAGGGGAAGGGGCAGTAAAAACAGGTAATTTCTATCTGTTATATTTATGGTTATCTTTGTGTGTAGGGTAATACATACAAACCACAATGGGGGAGTAATTCAATATGGACATTTTCTGTCTAAAAACCCACGTAACCCTAAAACAATTTGGGTTACGTGGTTTTGACGGATTTTCAAGCACATCGCACCATTCCATGTTTTTGGACAATAGCGCTGTGCTAACATCCAAACTACTTTGTAGTGTGAATGAAATTACGATTCGGGTTGTGGAGCGTTTAAAGTCCGCTTCCTTACCTTTGCGGGCTTCTAGGAAGTAACGGGTAGAAGCGATATTGAATCTCCCGTATATATATGTATCAATCGAAGATTTTGTCCGAAAGTGCGAGAAAACATGTTATAGGGAGAATAGTTTTCAAGGAGGTTTTTTCATACTCACTGACCTTTTTTAACCTGACCCAATAAGTTGACTGTTCCTTGTGTAGTGGATTAATTGGAAAGATTAGGATTAAGGGAACAAAACATTTTCTTGTACATTATATAATACCAAATTGTTTACTAAGAAAGAAACTACATTTTCGTCTGGTTCCCCCAAACACATACGTTATATGGGCCGTCCCTACGGTTGGGGATTGGAGTTATACGGGCACTGTTTAAGGAGGAGGAGAACAAGTTCTCCCGTGCTTATAGAAACGAACAAACTTCAACCTGCAGGGGATACCTCTGAAACGAAAAGTAACATTTGGTTCGTTCTGACAATTAATTTACTGACTTTACACCATAGTATTTTTGTATGAAAGCGATATGTAAAATTCTACGCCTTAAAGGCATGGTCTGTAGTTATCTGCCCCCAACCCCAACTGCATTTTTCCCAGTTTATTACATAACACAATTTAATTTAAGTTTCTATTCTGCCCTCCTCCCTATGACTCACATGAGCTTTGTATAATCTTGAGCATGTGCAAGGGAGGCGGAAGATAGGGAAACTGCAGTTAATTTCTGGTTTGTGATGTCACTTGTCACGCCTTGATTGACAGCATGGAGAGAGGAGTTCATTCTTTGCCATATTGGTAAAATACAGTAAATAAAGTGCTGAATATATACGATTTGGGGTTGGGGCAGATAATGGGCTCGTGACAATTTTTGTTATAGGAAAACTGTGACAATGCCCTATAAATCACATCAGGGGACTAGGGATGGCCGGGTTCTTGAACCGCGGATCCGACCGCATGATCCCTTGCGGTTCAACGCGATGATGCGATTTTTCGTTTTCCGACCTTCTGCTCCTTCGAACTATTTCTCGTCTTAAATCCCGGATAATTCTCGTATTTTCGAAAATACAACGATTTAAAATTTGCTGTTTTAACAACCTTATCGGAAAAAGAGAAATCTCGTATTTCGAGGATATTTTTCCTTGTTAATGGGTTCCGCTCGGGATTTAGCTTATTTATTTCGAAATTTTCCGAAAAACGGATCCTGGCGGACCGGATTTTGGCAGAAGTTCGACACTCTCGAAGTCAGGCACCAACCATGTTTCAGCCCGAACTTGCCTTTATGAACTGGCTGCACAGTTTATATGATACAGTAAAAGAACCACCATTCTAGGGGCCACTCAGGTCCTACTGCTGGTGTAGTTACATGAAAACCAGAATGCCTTAGCGAAGGATAATCAGAGACATAAATTCCCCTCTATTTTCCCCAAGGACAACGAAAAAAAACCGTTAGCGCAAAGAGAGAGGTATTAGTTTATCGATTGAGTTCTTGTGTAGTGCAAACAACGGACGCCTGGTTACACACATTTGTATGTTGCCATTTAATCATCCTTTAATTGGAGTATCACACCGGATGCTCAACATAGACATAAATTCCCCAATTTCTTTAGTCTTTCTCCCCCCAGGGGGGGTCCAGTTGGCACTAGTTCTTTGAAACCTGCGCCCGCTTATGACTGCCCCGCGCCACCCCCAGTTTATTTAGCCGATTCCGCCAGTTTGGCTAAGCTTTGTATAGACACCAGCTAATAGATCAACCCGCTGCTTAACGCTCCTTTGGTTTATGACTGCCTACTTGCTTCACCAGTGCTTTTTTAGCACATGCTTCACTGAACCTGACGTCTTGTCCTTCTGTGTCATTGGATGCCTCAGTGCACGTTGGATGCTAAGAACACTGCCCGAGTCTTTAGCTACTAACAGGCCCCAGCTATTATGCAGCAGCCTTTAAACCAGCCTTGTTGGTTTAGACCATCCAGCCTGTTATATTGTATGAAACTATTAGCCTTTCGGCTGATAGAGCCTTGTAACTGACCTCTAGTCTTTATAGTATCAAACATCAAACACGAGGTCGCTTAAAAACTCCAGCCTCGCTTACTAGGAGACCACAGATCAGTGTTTAGATCAAAAGCCCACTACCATGCACACGAACTTCTTGAGCACTCTGTCCCATTTTATTGTTCTGTCTGTCACATTTGTTGGTTCCTTATTTGTCTGAATACAGATTTATGCACAGTCTGATTAAGCTTGTCTTAATTCATAACAAAGATCCAAAAGCCGAAAACAAACCAAACAGTCCGTCACGATCATGTGTTAAGATAATAACACCGACTATCATATCTAGACCGCCACAGTTCGGTCAATTGGTGTGATCCCAGCTTGTTTCCCCCGACACACATAGCTTATGCCACATCCATTTCCACTAAGAAGCTTCAAGGGATCTCAGACAGTGTTGCCTGTATGGGCAAATTGTTGTACCCATACAGGCATCCAAAAAATTTGTTGTAATTGCAAGGCCATTCTATTACTACCCTCAAACATCTCTAGATTAATTTTACGAAAAAAAAAAAAAAAAAACGAGAGCTCACGTGGAGTGAGAGCGGTTCCAGACAGAAAATTCTTCCGCACGAGGTCCTCACAGCAAAGGGGCACAAAAATACAGTCAATCATTACATATTTTCACACAGTCACATGTAACGGTGCATCTAGCCATGCATCGATCATGCTCGTGCTTACATAGTTAGGTTCAATTCCAACGGGCACATGCCAGCTGACGCCAAGGAGCGATTAAATTATGACATATGTGATTAAGGGCTATGGCCACACTAGCGCGTTTTTCACGCTGTTTGCCACGGCTTTTCGCGCTCGCGATTGCTCCATGATTTTCGCTAAAATGGAAATATAGTCGGTGAACGAGAAATTCCCGCGATTTCCGATGCGCATGCGATTTTTGCAACGTCGTTCACGTTTTTGGTTAACGCATGCGTTACACCATTTTTGGTTTTAAGCATTGGTTCCATAACACGAAAAATGGCGAAAAATGCATGCGCCGAAATGCGGAACGCACAAGAAAACCACTACAATCGCGTGCGATAACGCTCATAGCCTTAGGTTCAGAGCAAACGCTGCCGATCCTCCCGCGCTTACTGTCACAGTGTATGGTAACGAACAGATTTGCTGGGGGACCATCCCACTGGTTTCTCTCTATTCTAGCCGTGGCGGCCAAAATAGGGTTGAGCAAACTGGGTGTGAACGACAAGCACCAATCCGATATCGTTAGCAGTTTAGAAATGGAAGTCTTTAACGCCAGCGAATATTTCCGGTTTTATATAGATACTGAACCGTTTTACATTCCGCTAAACGATCACTTGGTGGCTAGTGGTGGTCCAATAAAATCATATTGCTTTAATGACAAAAAAAACCCTTCTGGCTATACAATATTACAATGGTGTAGACCATGGAAGTCCCCGGTGACTATATATTCCTTATTTTTACTGTGGTATACTCTATTTCATTGTAATAAAAATGGCTGTCTGCCCTCAACAGTGACTTTAACACATGGTGCGTTGTGTCAAACAAAACAAAAAAAAATAGAAATTTCCATCTGTGGATATCAGAGGAATGGTGAGACTTGAATGTCAGCATACATAGCTGTAATATGAAATCAAACATAAAGGAGATTGTTTAGGCTAAGGACACCATTTTTTTTGACATCTATAGCCCAGAAGTGTTAGTTAATAACTTAAGGCTGGGGACACACCATACAATAATTCGCTTCCAGACCGTCATTTCAGGGGTTTTGGCGGGCCCTAATTATTGTAGGGTTTTCTTGCGACATGACCAACTGCGACCCAACTGTTCATCTGAATGGACGAAACGAATGATTGCCACATGTTGGAAAAAATTATGCAGTCCTCTAGGGTAGGGGGTCAGGGAGTTAAGGTATCGGTCTGGAAGACTCAATGGACGGTAGTTGTGTTACCAGGCCCTTAACTCACCTTATAAGGAACAACAAGATGTACATTGGACAGTTTCCTTTCTTTTTCTTGCAACTGAGCATTGATGGGAGACAGTAAACTTAGTAAGAGGAGGGGTGAGTAAGATTGGAACCATTTCATACAGGTATATTTCTATTAAGGAAAGGGAAGTGACTGGGCCTATTAAAAAAATTAAAGGAAGTGTGTTAGTGTGAATTGTTTGTTTTGCAGGTTTGTGCCAGCATTTCCCTGTTATATTTACCGATACTGAATTCACTTTTAAGTGCTTTTACTTGGCACCGTAGCCCTAGGGGTTTTCCTGTACCATATGTTCATTGTAACTTGAAACACTCATGTAAGCTCCAGGAGAATATTGATTGCCAAATAGTTTTCCTTGCTGGATTTCCCATCATTTTGGTACTGCGGTTGTGTACAGATAGTAACGATTAGATACGAACTGGCGTTCTCCAACCCGCCAGATCCTAGTGAATATCTTCTTTTAAGAACGTCAAGGATGGAGCTACCATACTTTTTTGATAGATAGTTACAATATGAAGCTTAAAATATAACATGAACACAACATACAATTTTTTAGTACATGTGTATTTATAGTGGTCGCACATAGTGTTCTGTTTAAACGCACAGCACAACAGTTGGGATTTGGATACGGAGTGGGGTAGGCCATTTTTGCCTACCTCCGATAATGAACCACTTACCAATACATTATATTATCTGCTATTGGTAATGATATTGTTTGTCAGTAGAAAAATGGATATTCAAAAACCGCCTTCCTTTATATACATTGAAGGAGAATATAGGGCGAAAAAAAGTTTTGCAGTCTTTATGAGTGCTTTCAACACATTTAATACAGGGAGGCCCAGGGGTACTAAACCTGGCATAGAAACTGTAGAAAGTACGTGTTGTAATCCTCACAAAACACAAATTGGGAGGTAGGATATTAACCGTACCACCCTGCCCCGTACTTTTCATTTTAATAAGTTAATAGTTAAAAAAAAAAAAAAAAAAAAAAAGAAAAAAAGTAGTCAGTTGTCCCTTTAAGTTGAATGAATAGGATCTATTCTAAAGGCCTTGAGTCCATCCATTCCTGATTTGTTTCGAACCATGTGTTGACTGCAATTTCTCAGGTAAGACTAATCGAACTGAATTCTCGGCCCATAATTAATAATAAGGGCTCGAATGGAGTTGAAGGCTTCACGCTGAATCACAGCATTGCGCACTTAACGCAGATAAGCTTGGAACTGTGTGCTGAACGTGGGTTTTTGCCATTGTAAAGTTTCTGCTTTAGACTGACATTGGACATTATTGAAAGGGGGGGCACGTGGATTGGGAATAAAGGCAATGAGTGTATTTGTATTGTCAAAAAAGAATTCACTGCTGAGAAGTTAAGTTAATTAGATGCTTGCTACACATGAAACTATAAAGTGCTAGAAAACTAGGTAGGTGGGAAATGTTACTGCTCAATGTATAGAAACAGTTTTGTTCTCGTAATTTAAACCCAATCCGACCTTTAAAACCACAAGGACCAACACTGATGGAAATTTTGGGTTGATAGAGATCAGCATCTATGCTTTAGGTGGAGGGTCATAGAACTCCTCAGAGCGAATATCTTAATTTAGTATATATGAATGAATTATTAGTGACGTAATACCTTATAGTAGTATAATAGAACATTATATTGAACGTTATAATTGCCTGATATAGTAGTTATAAAATAGCCATTATTAGGGACGTATTCCTATATAGTAGTATAGTCTCACAGCTTATTAAGTGTACGTAAACCTTATAGTATTAGTTATAATAGCACATTATTGTGACGGAATAAACTTATATTATAGTAAGTATAAAGCATATGACTATTCCTTTTGTATTAGAATATTAGTGATTTACAAGTAAGTAATAGCTCATTATAGTGATCCTATCCTTAATTTATAGATAAGCACAATAACGTATATCTTTTAATAGCTTATCAGACTGTAATATCCTTGTATTATAGTAATATAGTAGACTATCATTAAACTTTTTATCTAGTTAGTGCACATGCATATGAAATCCTTATATTATAGTAATAATATAGTAAGCACATTATCAGTAATGTAATACTTATTATAGTAATATAGTACGCACTTATCAGTAATGTAATATCTTTATATAGGAATATAGTACGCAATTATCCAGTAAAATTAACTATTTATATATAGTAAATAGGTAGCACATATCCGT